>CAWUFW010011627.1:0-599856 GCA_963921515.1 Calotriton arnoldi
ACTTTTCCCTCCTCGGACGACCCCTCTTCTTGGGGGCCCTCAAGTGCAGGCTGCTGCGGTGCAGGGGACTCTCCGCCAGAGTCCTCCTCCCTCCCTGTGGCAGTTGCAGTTTGTTCGGCACCAGATGTTGTTGGCACACAGGGAGGTGTGGACTGGTTGCTGTTCATCTGGCGGAGGCATTGTAAAATGTCCCTGTGCACCGCCGTCATCTCATGCAGTGCATCCCACTTGGACTCCACGCGGGACATGTGTGAGTCCACACGGGACATGTGTGACTCCACGTGGGACATGTGGGAGTCCAAGCGGGCATGATGGGCAGCCTGCTGCTGTTTAATGTCTCTGAGGAGCCCCACTACCTGGCTGAGCTCTCCGGTGCTGGACTGGTACGCATCAGCTATGCGTACCAGTTGTGGGTCGTCATGCACACCAGCAACGTCTGCAAGCAGCGACCTCTGTCTCCCACTCCTCCCACCACCCCTGCTGACATGTGCAGTGTGTGCAGTGGCACGCACAGATAACCCTGGTCCACCTTGGGGGTTGGTGGTGGTGGTGGTGTCCATGGCCCCAGGTTGGTCCAGGGTCACTGTGCTGGTGTTGCTCCTTATTCTGTCCATGTCGGCAGGGATGGTATTCGTGGTGACAGTCGTTGTAGGGGTGGGTGCAGGGGGTGCAGCTGGTGGTCCTGCTGGTGCTGCAGCTGGTGGTCCTGCTGGTGCTGCATGTTGACTTGCACCGGATGTGCCAGGTTGTTCTTCATCGTCCGAGGAGGACAGAGGCTGTACGACGCCAGTGAGCTCGGCATCCTCTTGAGCCTGGGACTGGGACTCCTCAGCGTCTGCTGCTGTGTCCCCATCATCACCTGTTTTTGGGACACACAAACAATGTATGTCATGTTTCTGCAGGCATCAGTGGTTGACACACATGACAGTTGTGACTGTGCCTCTGGGTGCGGGCCTGTACATTGCATTGTCCTAAGTCGTCACAGTCAGGGGTTGATATTGGTGTGGCACATTGTCCTGCATTATTTGGGCATTTCTATGTATTTTCTGGGGTGTGAACATGGTCTGCATTGCTTGTGTTTGGTTGACAGCCAGACCTCCTTCCCACCCAGCCAGCCAGTCAGTTATCCCACCATGGAACGTGCTTGCGTTGCAGGAGTGTAAGTTGTCTCTCAGGATGTCAGTCAGTGGTGTCCTGCTGTTTGTTGGTGCACAGTTGGCAGCAGGGCCTTGTGCTCCCCACAGCAGTAGCCAGTGTCAGCCATCTTGTGAGTCCTTCTCCACTCCCTGTGATGTGAGCATGGTTCAGGGTGGTGTTGATGGGCCAGTTGTGAGGCTGAGCAATGTCTGTGACTACGACTCCCATCATGCTATTGCCTCCACCCCCTTCCCAGCATGCCCATGCTTCCTTCCTTTGACTCTGCTTCCCTGTGGGGTGGGCTGGCTGTGCTGACAGGATGGCTGGGAGTGTTGTCCTGGCAGTTGTTTGGCTAAGAGTCCCAAGAGTGTCCCTGTGCTTCACACAACATAACCCAGGGTGGTGGTGCTTGTGGGATCTTGTGTTAGGATGGAGGGCATTGCATTCTACCAGGTAGGTACTGTGGAGTTTGTGTTGGGGGTGTGAGGGGAGGTGCTGGTGACTATAGTCAGTGCTGCAAGTCCCCCTTCCCACTCCAGCCAGTTATCCCACCATGGAACGTGCTTGCATTGCAGGGAGTGTAAGTTGTCTCTCAGGATGTCAGTCAGTGGTGTCCTGCTGTTTGTTGGTGCACAGTTGCCAGCAGGGCCTTGTGCTCCCACAGCAGTAGCCAGTGTCAGCCATCTTGTGAGTCCTTCTCCACTCCCTGTGATGTGAGCATGGTTCAGGGTGGTGTTGATGGGACAGTTGTGGGGGTGAGCTATGTCTGTGACTACGACTCCCATCATGCCATTGCCTCCACCCCACTTGCCAGCATTCCCATACTTACTTGCTTTTGTGTGGAGTTCAGTGGGTGTGGGTGTGAGGGCAATGGCAAAATGGCTGACAGTGGTGTCCTGCTGTTGGTTGGTGTGCAGTACCCAGCATGCCCTTTGTGCTCCCCACGACACAGCAACAGTGTCAGACATCTTTGATGGGCCTTTCCACTCTCTGTGGGATGTGCATGCGTGAGTGTGAGCTTGCTGGGCCATGTGGTGGGGGATGTAGGGCTGTGACTACAACTCCCATCATGCTATTGCCTCCACCACCCTTCCCAGCATGCCCATGCTTCCTTCCTTTGACTCTGCTTCCCTGTGGGGTGGGCTGGCTGTGCTGACAGGATGGCTGGGAGTGTTGTCCTGGCAGTTGTTTGGCTAAGAGTCCCAAGAGTGTCCCTGTGCTTCACACAACATAACCCAGGGTGGTGGTGCTTTGTGGGATCTTGTGTTAGGATGGAGGGCATTGCATTCTACCAGGTGGGTACTGTGGAGTTTGTGTTGGGGGGTGTGAGGGGAGGTGCTGGTGACTATAGTCAGTGCTGCAAGTCCCCCTTCCCACCCAGCCAGCCAGATATCCCACCATGGAACGTGTTTGCATTGCAGGGAGTGTAAGTTGTCTCTCAGGATGTCAGTCAGTGGTGTCCTGCTGTTTGTTGGTGCACAGTTGCCAGCAGGGCCTTGTGCTCCCCACAGCAGTAGCCAGTGTCAGCCATCTTGTGAGTCCTTCTCCACTCCCTGTGATGTGAGCATGGTTCAGGGTGGTGTTGATGGGCCAGTTGTGAGGCTGAGCAATGTCTGTGACTACGACTCCCATCATGCTATTGCCTCCACCCCCTTCCCAGCATGCCCATGCTTCCTTCCTTTGACTCTGCTTCCCTGTGGGGTGGGCTGGCTGTGCTGACAGGATGGCTGGGAGTGTTGTCCTGGCAGTTGTTTGGCTAAGAGTCCCAAGAGTGTCCCTGTGCTTCACACAACATAACCCAGGGTGGTGGTGCTTTGTGGGATCTTGTGTTAGGATGGAGGGCATTGCATTCTACCAGGTGGGTACTGTGGAGTTTGTGTTGGGGGGTGTGAGGGGAGGTGCTGGTGACTATAGTCAGTGCTGCAAGTCCCCCTTCCCACCCAGCCAGCCAGATATCCCACCATGGAACGTGCTTGCATTGCAGGGAGTGTAAGTTGTCTCTCAGGATGTCAGTCAGTGGTGTCCTGCTGTTTGTTGGTGCACAGTTGCCAGCAGGGCCTTGTGCTCCCCACAGCAGTAGCCAGTGTCAGCCATCTTGTGAGTCCTTCTCCACTCCCTGTGATGTGAGCATGGTTCAGGGTGGTGTTGATGGGCCAGTTGTGAGGCTGAGCAATGTCTGTGACTACGACTCCCATCATGCTATTGCCTCCACCCCCTTCCCAGCATGCCCATGCTTCCTTCCTTTGACTCTGCTTCCCTGTGGGGTGGGCTGGCTGTGCTGACAGGATGGCTGGGAGTGTTGTCCTGGCAGTTGTTTGGCTAAGAGTCCCAAGAGTGTCCCTGTGCTTCACACAACATAACCCAGGGTGGTGGTGCTTTGTGGGATCTTGTGTTAGGATGGAGGGCATTGCATTCTACCAGGTGGGTACTGTGGAGTTTGTGTTGGGGGGTGTGAGGGGAGGTGCTGGTGACTATAGTCAGTGCTGCAAGTCCCCTTCCCACCCAGCCAGCCAGATATCCCACCATGGAACGTGCTTGCATTGCAGGGAGTGTAAGTTGTCTCTCAGGATGTCAGTCAGTGGTGTCCTGCTGTTTGTTGGTGCACAGTTGCCAGCAGGGCCTTGTGCTCCTCACAGCAGTAGCCAGTGTCAGCCATCTTGTGAGTCCTTCTCCACTCCCTGTGATGTGCGCATGGTTCATGGTGGTGTTGATGGGACAGTTTTGGGGCGGGCAATATGTGTGACTGCGACTCCCATGATGCTATTGGCTACACTGACTTGGCCAGCATACACAGAATTCCTTCCTTTGAGTGGTCTTCACTGTGTGTTGGTGTTGTTGTGGTGGCTACATGTGTGGATGTGTTTGTTAGTTCTATTTGTGCCACTGCCTAGCTGTAGTTGTGGTTGTGTTTGTACATGTGTTGGCACGGTTGGATGTGACTTTTTGATGGCATGTGTTGTGTTTCTCTGACTGACATACACATTTTGGGATGATTCTGTTCTGGTTGCTGTGTGATTGCTATGAGTGCATGGTTTGACTCTCCCCTTGACAGTGATGTGTGTGTGTTTTGTGGCAGTATATTGTGTACATTTGTTGTGTACTCACCAGGCTCTGGGATGTCCTCTAGTCCATATATGCTCACTGGCGGTAGGATGGCCCGCACCTTCTCCTCCCAGGGCCTGAGGTATATTGGCTTGGCAGGAGGGCCACTGCCGGTGTGTTGGCTGTTGATGTAGTCTTGCTTCAGCAGTTTCCGTACCCTCCTGCGCACGTCATACCACCTGTTCTGGATGTCGGTCCTTGTGCGCCGACATGGTGATTGTGCGTTCACCCTGTTGATGATCCTCTCCCACATCTTGGTTTTCTGCGACATGGGGGTCTGTTGGACCAATGTGCCAAACAGCTGTGGCTCTACCCTGAGGATCTCGTCTACCAGGACTTCCAATTCACAATCTAGGAACTTGTGATTCTTCTTGGGGGCATGGTGATGGTGAGTGATGTGTGTGTTGGTGTGCAGGTGAGGGTGTGTGAGTGTGTGTTTTGCTGGGTGTATGTGAGGTAGGTATTTGTAGGTGTGCTGATGGTGTGTGGCTTGTGTGAGGGATGAGCTGTGGGTGTGTGGTTGCTTCCTCTTGGGTGCTGGCAGTGGAATGGCATTTGCAAAGGCTCATGGTAGTGATTTGTGTCCTTTATATAGGTGGAGTTGTGGGTGTGTCTTTGTTCTCTGTCCCCACCCCCCAGTATTTATTGGCTTGGTAATTGCTTGTTTGGCCTTTTTTGGGTGATTTTTCCTTTGTGCTGTTTGTGTATGTTGGAAACGTTCTTGTGACCGAGTCGGACCCTGCATTGGTCTCGTACGGTGTTTTCCGCTTCGTTCACGCTGTGTTTGTGCAGTTTTCTATGCTGCGTACGCGTCGGTCGCGGTGTATTGTGTTGCTTCGGCTCGGTTTTGTATGCGTGTCGGTCGTACGGCTTGTCCTCCGTCCGACTCGCTCGTGGTTTTCGCGCCTTGCATCGTACTTAGCGGTTTGGAGTTAGCGTGTACGTTTCGGTCGGATTTGTTCCGGGTGCGTGTCGGTCGGTTGGATTCGCGTGTTTTTCCGGCCGGATTGCTGTTTTCCGTGCGGCTCGGTCGGTCGGCTTGGTTTCGTTACGTGTCGGTCGGATTTTTCGCGCCTTGCATCGTACTTGGCGTGTCGGGCGCCACGGGTGCGTGTCGGTCGGTATTTTTTCCGGATCCGAGTCGGTCGGTGCTTTTTCCGGCCCGAATCGGAATCGACCCCTTAGTGCTGACGTGTCCCACATCTAGAATGTCTCTTGTCTGAGACGTGGTTATATATTTTTTAAATAAAAGATCTTTTTCCCTATTTTTACATGTTCTCTTTCTACTTTAGAGCTTATACTTCACATTTGGATAGACTGAATTCTAGTTACCTTTTAACGCGCCGACTACATTTCAACTTCTCGACATTGGAAATTATTTTGAAGGTATGCAATGTAAGACTTTATGAAAATATATATACTGCACACCCAATACATCTTGGTGACAATAGAACTATTGAAAATATATTTAGGATATTATTCCCCCTTTTTTTATCACTAACCTGAGATTACCACGTCTAGTGTCTGACCTTTTTATAGTTTTAAGGATAACAAAATACGGGCTCATTATATTGCATTCAAGGGGCAGCATCATGAACAATTTCTGAAATATGGATCCTGCTGACATGCTAGACAGGGTATGACAATAACCTGCCCTTTCACTAATATGATGTTTTTTCTTTGAACATAATACAACTTTATTTTTTGGCAGTCCTACTCTGCAACCAAAAAATCAATAAATCTGGTTCATCGCTATTGCTATGATATATCTCATACTTTTTGAGGGATTCCGAAGATATATGCTACGATTCTTTCAACTGCTTTTTCGAGGTATTAATTTATCTAAATTTTAATTAGAACACTTCCTTGACTCTTTTGTGAGCACATTCTCTTATTCATTCCATTTTATCTTGATCTTAACATTTCCCTTTCTTATATTATGTCGTCTATTATGATGTCCATAAATTTTTTCCGTCTCCTTTCTTTTCGCTTCTTCCAAATGATGACACTTATGGACCTTTCTTCTTTGTTCTTTCTCGTTTACTTTCACTATTTTTAACAATCACGGGTGTTGTTTGTAAGAGTTTTATTTAGATTTGGTGGATTAGATATTATTTGCAAATCACATTCTTATAATACACTTTGGGTCTTTTTCTAAAGCTGGCTCTGTAAAAATTCACGGTTTTTCTCATTCTTTTTCCAATGTGGAGATATCACATCATAAAATGAAACATGTCTAGTACAATATTGAATGTTGGTATGTACATCTTTTTTAAACAGCCTTGAAGAAGTCGTCTATGTGACAAAACACGTGTCGGCTGTCTGCATCAACTACATTTATTCCGTGTCAACATAATTAAGACTATATATGTCTCTTTTTTTGTCTTCTGTACTTGGATGACTACTGTTTCCACTAAGATACACTAAATGGTGTTTTGTTTATAATTAAAATAACTGACAACAAAGTCAGTGGTGACATTTAATAGTGGTTGTGCTCTGTAATTAATTAATTGCTGTTGCATGTACGCGGAAAAGTTTTCTCCATACAAGATAACACGGGGGAGTGGCACAGTGTTGTACATTGAGTACGCCTATCTACAGATTCTTATACTTGAACTTTGGTAAACAGTACGGAGGTGCTTACCAGTGCTCTTGCACCACTGCCATTCATGCTGTAAGTTGTTTAAGACCAGTTTGGTTTGCTCGCAGCAAAAGTGCCATGTCTTGTCAGGTATGTGATCTCCCAGATCGGTCCCCCATGCTTCAAGCACTCCTCTCTCCGGAAACAGTTTCAGTGAGAGAGCCGCCAGGTACAGTTGCGAGACCAAATGTGAACTGTCTGTGGTTGTAATAACTAGTGACAGCAATGGAGGTTCCGCCGGGGCAGTCGGAACTGTGGCACGAGCTGTAGCGTATAGTCAATGTATTATGAACCTGTCCATGTGTGATACATTGCATCCATTTGTTATGGATGTGGTAGAGCGCAGAAGAGCATCTGTAAAGAGGTCCCTGAGCTGGAGCAGCCGACAGTCCTCCAAGGTACGCTTAGTGCCATTTTCAGCGGTTATTGACAGCAAGGGTTGTCGGCAAGAAGGGATGCACGGATAATATAAGTAATCATGACCCAGATATCTTTGAAGTTTGGTCTAGGCCCAACAAGTGGTTAAAAGTGTATTTCGTTGGCTTTTCTGGGCAGGCCTGGTGGGAGGATTGTGGGAAGCGTTGTATCTGTGACCATTCCGGTGTTAGAAATTGAAGTCGTGCATCATAATGATACCAATGATATGCAAAGGGTGCTTGCACTACTAAATAATAGAGATAAAAATCAGGAACACCGAATCCTCCGTGTGCATATGGCAAGGTCAAGGTCTGCCAGTTGATTCTGAGCTGCTTACCGGCCCATACCAAACGTGTTAGTACCCTACGTAGCGTATCAAAAAAGGTGGTGGTTAGTGCTATGGGGATGTTGGATTTATACGTATGTTAATATGACTTTATTTGATTCATTCTTTTTTTATTACGTCATATTGTGATTCTTTAAGGGACATATGATTTAGCTTATTTCTCAGATTCACACACAAATGATTCCTTTATTAGCACAGTAACTTTATATTGATCTTTTAAGCGCTAGTTTTCACTATAAACTTTAAAAGTTACTAACTCTGGTTCTTCTGATTGGATGTTTTTCATTTTGGTGTCAGATAATTTATTAAGTGTTACTCTATTTTACTAAATTGGTGTGGGATTTGTCTTGTGCTGGGTTTTCACTTTATTACTGTTTGTGGGTTGCATAAATATTTTACACGTTGCCTCTAAGTAAAGCCTGACTGCTTTTTGCCAAGCAACCAGAGGGTTAAGCACAGGTTAATTTAGTGACTTTAATGATTCACCATGACGAGGATTGTGGCTGTTGCTTGAAGAGAGCTTACATTACACCCTTCTCAACCAATAACCCAATTTCTCACATGCTGGTAGCGATGGTACAGAGCTGCCATGCTTAACTTAAGAAAATATGGAAAACATTTAGAAGTTCCAAAACAGTTAAAAAGTCAGAAACACAACACAATAAAAATCACACTCCAATTTACAAAAATAGAGAATACTCTATTACCAAAATAAAAACAAAACAACAAAAGTCCAATATGGGGAATGGGAGATATGATTTAAAATGCCAAAGAGCACAAAGCGCCAACCGCGGGCAACTGGTTGCACTAGACCAGGATAAGAGTAAGGTTTAAGGCCAACCACGATGGAGCATGGGCCAGAAACACAGGTCTAGTTGGTCATGGTTGGAAATTTATCTTTACCTTCTTGAAAATCTTCTAAGTGTGGAGTCCTCAGTGAGGCAAGACTGCAGACTGGATCCGAAAACGGGCCATTGAAAATGGGTTGACGAAGGATGAGGTCTTGGTGAAACAGTCGATGAAGGCAGAAAAAGATCAGAGCTGAAAAAGTCCATAGTTCACACCCAGGAAGTCATCGATGTTGATCAGATGCTGCTTGGCATCAAGTCTGGTGAAGTTTTCAGTTAGGCAGAGAATAGTACACTCTGACCACAGGCAAGGCTTCCATGACACCAGAAACAGCAATTGAGGGGTCAGGTCTCCCTTCAACAGAATTCATCAGCAGGATCTGGGGCAGGTCCAAATTAAACTGGTAAGCTGGACTCTTTCAAGAAAGTGGGCTTCTTGCAGCCTTTGAGCCCATGTAGTGTACGAGGAGATCAGCCAACTGACTCTTGGAACCCACTTCTTTGTCCTGAGGACAAGCGGGAGGAGGTCTCGCCTTTCAGGTCTCCTCACAGGTCTCAGCAACAGATGCAGTCTCTTCTTCTCTCTTCCACAGTTCTATTAGTATTCTGTAGAGGGTGCCCAGGGATGCCACTTTTATGCCTGGCACTAGCCTGTGGGTGGGGAAGACTTCTGGCCTCTCCCTAACTAATAAGGAAAAAGTTCTCAGGGGTAACCCTACCCACTTTTGCATCAGTTCAAGGGTGCCCAGTTGTAAGTAATCCCATTGTTCCCCATTCTACCTAAGTCCAACATGGCAGAAACTTTCTTCCACAATGTAGAGCTCCTGTGCTCACCCTTGAAGTGTGTCCAGGGAAATTAGCAACCCCTCCTCTGTTTCACTCAAAATCAGTTCTGGGGCAGCTCCTCTCACTGGGACAAGTACTTGTCCGGCTAGGGGGGCAAAGAAATGGATCAGCCCCAGGCATTAGCTACATTTGCCTGTGACTGGGTAGGTCTCTTTGAAGTTAATTAAGTTCCTGGGTACTGTCCAAATGATCATCCTGTCAGAGGAGCAGAACACCTCCCCACACCCAAGGCCTTTTCTCAGCTCTGGGATCAAGTTCACATGTCATCAAGGAGCTATTGAGCTTCTGGGTGAAAGTTGGAAGCTCATGTAAATAGACCTCTAGAGACTTTAGGCAGGTTAAAGGTGGCTTTTTAAAAGTATATTTTGACCTTTTGTAAAATGTGTATTACAAGTCTGACTTTACCGATGAATTGATCTTGTAATAAATATTTTTAAAAGTCCAAGAATTTTTTTTTTTATCTGGTTCCCGGTGGAGAAAACATTACTAATTATAATGTTACATCCCAATGCTTTCCTATGGAACAGCTGAACCTGCTACAGTGAAAATAGCTCTTAGGACCTTGTCACTGTAAGGACATGCTTCATTCAACCTTTACATGTCCTTCTTTTAAATACCATGCAACCTGCCTTATAGGGAGTTAAGGCCTACTTAAGGGTGGCATTAATATTTAAGTGGAGGGTTTAGGCCTGTCAAAAGGGGTTATTTTGACAGATCAAATTTGCAGTTTTCAAACTGCATAGACAGAATAGAGTGGTAGACCTGAGGTCATGTTTTGCACAATCACTCTCGTGGTGGCGCAATATGTGCTGCAGCCCACTAGTAAAATTTAACTTGCAAGACCTGGGTACATTGGTACAATATACTAGGGACTTATAGGTAAGTTAAATATGCCAATTAAGCATATACCAATTTTGCATGTTTTTACGGGTCAGAGCACATGCACTGGGGCCTAGGTAGTTCACAAAGTAAAAAAAACAGCATCAGTCCAAAAAAATATGGGGTTGATCATGTAGAAAGAGTCATTTTCCTACAAAAGTATCTTGGAAATAGCTACCGCTCTTATGGATTGCAAGATTAAGTAAAACATGTGAAATATAAACAAGAACTAAATCGCTTACATGGATTTCCTTAACGTGTTTTACAATAATTGTTCGGAAACCAATCCCTGATTTTGTCAGTAAAGTTAAGGAGATGAATATATGACCTAATCTGGACTTGTTTCAATGACTGTTTTTAATAACTAACGGGTCTCAGACCTGGAGAGACCCGGCCCACTTAAAGTCCTTACTCGCCCCCTCTGTCAGTCTCTATCATTCGTAATCGCTCACACTCTCACTCTCTGCCTCTGAAGTGTTTGAATTGCAATGCAATAGGTGCTATTTCCCATCTCAAAAATACACAGACTCAATTGTTCAGCTCAAAGATGCACAGTTAACATAAAGCAATCATTTTTTGTTTTTTTCACTGCTGTCTTTTTAATGTTTATTCAGGACTCAAAATGCAAGACAGATGTCTTGACTTTTACAATACTTGTTATGTATTCCTCTCTCTAGCTCAGTCTCTCTCCCTTTCTTGCTGCCACCTGCCTCTCCCACTCGACTGGAAAATATAAACGCAGTCAAACATGGAAGCATGGATATATGTCTCTTCTCAGTCTTCCATCTAAACGAAATGCTCGCTTATTCGATTTCTGTTGACAGATCGTTTTAATTTAGAAGTTTTAGATTAAAATTTTCAGTTTGACAAGCAAGCCCCTGGAAACCTGGGAATCTGATTAAGTGTACTGCAGTTAATTTCTATTGTCCCATAATCAGCACATTTCGGGAGTCTGACATAATGATTATTTTTGGCACTTCGAACTGAAGCAACATCATATATTGATTTAAAATTCTTCATTTTACCAGTGTACCACTTTGAAAATCAAGATGCTTATCCTCTTCCTTAACAACGCAAAGAATGGTGTTTTCTGGCACCAAAACTGCAGCCTTCCTGATTTTTCCATAAATGCTCACCCATTGTTATGAAAGCATATAACAATGCGGGCGCATTGGGGTAACTTAACTTATATAAATATAACCAATTAAGGAAACTACAGTTGGGAAGATTGATATCACAAATCACGTACTGAGTGAGAAGTCCACATTACGAAAGTGAGTCACAGAAACGCAAACGAGCAGAGTTAACAACCTCAGGCATAAAACCAGACATAACGAACAAGAACACAAATTCAAGAGGACTCCCACCAGAAAAGGTGAAATATCTATTGAGCAACTCCACAGCTGTGGGAGAGAAACAAATGCCAAAAAAGTGATTTATAATTTAAAGGAAATGTCCCAAAATGCTAAATCACTGCTGGTACAAATAGAGTTTTGCCTGGAATTATTGTAAACAACTAAAATTGAAATTAGCTCACAAACACAGGAAACATGTCATTGTGTATGAAAGTATATACAATTGTTACAAAAATAGTCACTCAAACGATAAAATATTGAAGCAGAGCATATCAAATGAAATCATGCTCTCCTTGACTAACATATGTCGCAGGCATATACAAGGGAGTGAGCAAACATCAGACGAAGGACCGGATTACTTGACAGGACTGGTCCGCTATCGCTTTTTCAGCGGTCTTCCCGCTTGCCGAATTGGTGGCCCACCCACCCTAATTAGATGTTGGCTATTGCATAGACTAAAGACCTCCCCAGTCCTGCCATCACAGCCAGGAAATTTTGATCACATTAACATCAGGATAACCAAAAGAGGCTGTTGGAGGGAGGACCACCAGTTTCCCCACCGGGCCAATCACGATGTGCCTTCCTGCCAACGCAACTGTGGCGGAGAAACCTCCACACCTGAGTTGGCGGAATGGAATGCATATAAGGCACAAACTCACCTTCCCACTTCCTGTACCACCATGGACCCGATCCTACACGTTCCGACTCTGCTGCCGCTGGCTGATCACAATGCAAATCAATACCATCATCACCAGAACCGAAGGTAACCTCCTCCATAACCGGTTACCTTTTTCACTTGACTGTTAACATTTGCTCAGAACTCATGCATTATTAAATACTCACACAATCAATAGCATACCAATGTGCAATGCATATGTATGTAATGTTGACGTTTAAGAAATTTGAAGAAACACACCTGTATAACCATATTGTGTTCATATATTTGGAGCCAGCTGCCTTCCAAAAAAAGGGCACTTGCACGAAAACGATATCAAATCAAAAATCAAAACTCACAATACAGGTGTGTGTAAATAAATTATGAAAACTATCACAATAAAAACATATCTCTTCTCATAAATTTCTGATGGCTACCCCTCGCTGCTCCGCGCCGGGACACTTTCGAGTATCTGTGCGCGCTACAAGCTGAATTAACATAACATAACATAACATATGCATCACACATCATTGGGATAATTGCAGTGTAAGATCATGTAGAAATTGCACTAGACAAGCTGGACCCCTCACCTCATAGATTACCTGGAAAATCAATGGCTGTCCCAAATTTGAAGCACTCTACATATTCATCCATGTAACATTTCCCCTTGTCTAGTGCAAGTCCTGTATTGTATTCAATTTAAATTTGCACATAATATTACAAGGCGCAATGCATATGTGTACATACTTATCAATAATAAAGGTGAAACAAACATACCTGTAGTAAAATAGCCTTAAATAATATCTCAACATCTATTTGTTGGTGCAAGTGTCCACTACTATGTTGAATGGCTGCACCTCAATTAAAATGACTATCACATACCATGTGAACCAGTGTATGCTCTTAACATAGTAGACATTTAAAAAGTATGTAGTAGTTCCTGTCATCATGCTAAAGAAAACTATGTACTACACATTCACACTGAAACATTACTGGAAATCAAACAATTGCAAAGAAACATTAATGCCAGGTCAAACTTGGTGAAATAAAAATTGTGATTTATTCACAATGAGATAACTCTATTAACTTGTCTTAAACAAGGCAAATGCTAGTTCAAATGGTTTCCACAAAGTCCTGTGCACAGGTGTGCCGTGGCACTCAGCTTGCCTCCAATTGCACAGCCAGGGAAACCTTCCCGGGAAGGGGCATCTAGTGGGCAGGGCATATACCTCAAAGGTGTTAAAGATGTTACCTGGGAGGGGGGATTTTGGGTTTAGGTTTTGGAGAGGTCGTGTTGGGTTTGGGAGGGGTGGTCTTGGGATTGGGGCAATTGCCTTTTTTAGGGGTACCTTGGGTAATGTAGGGGGGGTTCCTGTCTTTTGAGGATTGGGTTGGCATGTGGAAGGGATGTGTTATGGGTGGAAGGGGTGGAAGGGGTGGAAGGGGTAGGTGTGAGTTTGAAAGGGATGGGTTTGGGTGTGGCAGGGCTCAGGGTTCAGGGAAAGGGCAAACAGAAGTCTTTCATGGGGAAAATGAGTAGGATGGTCAGGAGGGATTTGTGGTTGGGAGGTAGAGGGAGTGGAATTGTCTGCTGTGCATGTGTCTGTTGAGGGTGCAGGTATCTGTGGGTCTGGTGTATGTTGTTAATGTTTGCGTGTATCTTGCTTTGTCGTTGTGTGTTGTATGGGTGACTGTGGGTGTTTCTGCTTTGTGGGTGTGTGTGCTGTGGAGATGCTGGGTGTGGTCGCGGTGGATGTTGCTGTGGTGGTAGGTGCAGTGTCTATTGTTGTGCTGGTGGTGGGAGTGGTGCATGTGTGTGTGGTGGTGTGTGCGGTGTCTGTGGTTGTGCTGTGGTGGTGCATGTGGTGGTGAATGTGGGTGTGGTGATCAGTGCAGTGTCATTGGTTGTGCTGGTGGTGGGGGTGGTGCATGTGGGTATGGTGGTATGGTGGTAGGTGCAGTGTCTGCAGTTGTGCTGGTGATACCAAAGGGGATGATGGACGGAGCGTTAGAGCAAATCAAACACTCACCCCCAGTCAACTGATCTGGGTTTAATCCATCATCATTCTTTAGCTCACTCCACCACCCCAGTTCAGACATGGCCATATGCAAATCAGTCTGACCCTGTGCCTCATGGGAACAGTCCAGCCCGAACTGCCAAGCCATGTCTTCCCTGGACCGGAAACAAGCATCCTGGGACCGGTTTCGGGTTCAAAACCCTCATCAGCCAGGCTATCTTGAATCCAGTGGCAAAGTGAGCAAGGGACCCACGTCTGGGCATACCCTGCCAACTTAGGGCGAACAAAGCGATACCAAAGGGGATGATGGACGGAGCGTTAGAGCAAATCAAACACTCACCCCCAGTCAACTGATCTGGGTTTAATCCATCATCATTCTTTAGCTCACTCCACCACCCCAGTTCAGACATGGCCATATGCAAATCAGTCTGACCCTGTGCCTCATGGGAACAGTCCAGCCCGAACTGCCAAGCCATGTCTTCCCTGGACCGGAAACAAGCATCCTGGGACCGGTTTCGGGTTCAAAACCCTCATCAGCCAGGCTATCTTGAATCCAGTGGCAAAGTGAGCAAGGGACCCACGTCTGGGCATACCCTGCCAACTTAGGGGCGAACAAAGCCTAAGGCGGGGTTGGTGTCTATCTGGATGTGCACCTTTGTTTTGTTAGTGTGTGGGTGTTCTGCTTGTGTCTGTGTGAGTGGGTGCATGTAAAGGTGTGAGTATGCTTGGAACAGGTCTGGAAATAGGAAATAGGAAATTTGGATGGGGATGGGGCAGTAGGTGGGGCACATGGTTGGGATGGTTGGGAGGCTGCAGTCAGTGAGGAGGCTAGACCTTGAAAAGACCTCTGCAGGCCATACATAGCACTGTGAATGCCTTCCAGGTAGGCTACCATTTGTTGCAATTGCCAGCCAATCCCCTGGATGGCATTCAGTAGTCAGTATGGCTGACAGACATGTTCCTGAGGAAGCCAATAGCCTCCTCACTCAGCGGAGCTGAGGGGGGGCAGGGGGTGAGGTACCTGGAACAAAGGAGACACCACTCCTTTTAGGGGGACATGTGTGGCCAACTGGGGGGAGCAAGAGGGAGGGTGGATATAGTACTTTGGGTGGCAGACAATGATGCAAGTGGGACAGGAACATTAGGACCCACCACCACTAGGGAGTGCTTGTTGGAAGAGGCCTCTAAAGATGTTGAGTTGTTGGTGGCCTCCATTGCACTACCCTCACCCTCCGCATCACTGGGTTCCTTGGTGTCGGTGCTGTCTGCACCAGAAACACAGTGGCCCGCTCCTTCCCCGCCTACGTGGGCAACTTCTCCTTTGCCTGCCCCGGATGATGCTGAAATTACATATACAATAGTGTTATTGGATCTACATAAACAGAATTGATCATGAACTTTGATCACAAAACAGTTCCCAAGTTTTCAGATTTCACCTGCGTCAAGCCTCTCAAACTTTGGTTCTACTTTAGCATAAGCTCATGCACGTAGACAACATTTTCAGTATCCATTTGGTCACAGTTATGTCATTCCTCATGATCGCTTCTATATCATGTATGATATTGTATCTTATCCAATATTATATCCCTCCAGGAACTGTTAAACACATCTGAATGGTTAGCCTTTGTTGTTTAGAAGAGTGAACTGATGTCACCAAAAAGGATATTAACCAAAATTACTTTGTACAGTATGTTTACCAGGCCGGCCCTAAAATATACATACTTTCCATTCTCAATAAGTTGAATCCGTCAGAAAAACTTTATTTCAATCACTTTCGATCAAAAAAGTACTACACGAAACAGTACACTTACAAACATCAAATAACACAACGTAACTCTTTAGACAAAATAAGACTTGATACATAAAACAGATAAAATTTTAAATGCTCGTTTGTCAGTCCATTTCAGTGGCAGCATAAAAGAGAAAATTTCATTTAAAAGGACCATGAAAGTTCATCATTAAAATACTTTTTTGAAGTAACAGAATATAAAAATCGAATTTCTTATTTGAATATGTTTATCAGCAGCATGGCATTCAAATAGCAGCATAAGGGTAAGGGATAACCAAAGAGAGGTAGCTTTCAAAGACTACCAAGTACACATTTTGTGCTTCTAATCCACATTACCATAAGGAATTTGGCCATAAAGAATACCACGATCCGATATGAATCTGTGTGCAGTATCCTGAATGCCTCCTGATGCTTCCTGCTTCCAAATTTCCTGCAAAGAGGGGCAATCCATTTGGCTCAGAACTGTTTATAAATGGGACAAAAAATACAACATGCTTGAGTGACTCAAGCTCACCTTGGCAGCAGGTACAAGACTCGTTCACCAAATCCATTTCATTGTGCCACTTCCTTTTGAAGGTATTTACAGGTAGGCATCCATATCTGAACTGTAGGTATAGTTTCCTCGCTAGTGGGGGGGACAATTTAATCAATCATACTCTTGTATAATGGGGCAGATTTAAAATCAAGAAAAGCTGCACACAATATGCCTTTGCTATTTTGAATATTGTCCACTGCAGCACTTCCCCAGTAGACAGCTTTAATACTAGACTTTTGAATTAAACCCAAGGTCTCTGGAAAGTCCCAATATGTGTCAAGGCCTAGCTGCTGAAGAAAAGCCTTTACAGTGCAGAGCCATAGAATCTTTCTTACACATTTCGGAGATATGAGGTCACGGACGCCCACCCTGTAACATTCTAAGGCTGTTGTTGACCATAGTCAGTGCCAAACCATAAGGAGTCTCTACTGAATCATGTGGGTAATGTTGTTTTGCCCCAAGTCTAAATAGAGGGGGTTCAGTGGGGAGCTCATTGGAGGATTTAATAAAGATCTAAGACATTTATGTTCCACCACTGTCAAACTATTGTTTTTTGTACAGCCCCGCAGTTCCAAACCATACAAGACTGCCCCTAGAGCCTTGACATAATAAATCTCTAGCGCAGAAGCCACCCTTCTAGATATAATTTCGAGATGGATTTTTGTTATGTTTGCCGTGTGTTGCACTAAGGACAACTGTGCCCTTTCCAATTGTGGAGACCAGCATAGGTTTCTTGTGAGCTTTATAGCTAAGTAGTCAAACTCAGCCACTACTTCTAAAGGGGTGTCACCCACAAACATCCATCTCTTACAGTGAGTCGTCGACCGGGAGAATAAGATCATTCAATTGGTCTTGGAGCTATTAAGTTCCAAACCCTACTCAAAACAAAACACCTGAAAATCGTTCAACAACTGCTGGAGCCCCTGGGGTGACTTTGAAATCAACAGAGTATCACCTGCAAAAAGGAGTGCAGGAGTCCTCCTTCCTCCTATTTTAGGTGCATCGCACCCATCCTTGTTCACGAACTCAATGACACATTGTGACATGAGGTAAACAGCGTTGGTGCCAATACACACCCCTGCCTTACCCCTTGGTCTATGTAAGTATAATAGAAATACATGTGTGTCAACAAATTTTTTAATGTTGTACCAATATTAGCATAAACTAAAAGCAGGTTTTTTTTTGTTTGGGCGTTTCACCATGGTAACACTTACTTCAAGTCACACAAGTTATTGTCATTTGTCAAAAATTAAAAATTAATTCTGCACTGAAGTAGCTTAGCAATGTATCACATTCTAAGTAGACACATATGCTGTTGGAGACTGTCAGAAACAAATATCTGGGTGGATTGACAAATGACTTTCACAGCATAAGTAAATACATAGGCCTTGAAACATTTCCAATACACCTCAGCACAGAGCAATACACATTTTCACATTTTACTCCTAACAACCTTTAGTTATTTAAAGTTTGTTGTATCTCAGTGAAGTTGTTTCACTAAATATGCTGGCTTTCACTGTAGTAAAAAATGTATAGAACATCACAGTAATTATTACATACACTAATTGACATATACTACTTACTTCAAAGGTTCCCCTAAAAATCACAATATTCAACATATTACACCTTGATGCATTTCAACAGTTGCCTGAGTCATGGAATGAATGAATGAATTTATTTGCATAATTACTTAAAATCATTGCAAAGTTGCAGTACGATATCAAAATTATTGTATAAATACGTATCTCACACCATTATAATACATATATATAATCGTATATAAAAATAAAAAATATCATTTGAACACCGGTCACAGACCATTTGTAACATGTGGGTTTTACCCTAAAATACATTTGTTTAAAATTACATTTGGAAAAGTCCCTGTTCCTTACATGTTCTTGAAAAGAATTCACTTAATGCGTTGCCGGTCTTGTGGGGACCATGCGGTCTTCTTCTGGAAGGGGATCCTCACCGTTCGTCTCCTTCTGTTACTACAGAAGTCTCAACAATTGCAACCGCACAATTCTTCTGTGCTGTTTTCAATTAGGACCCTTCGTGTCATATTCATGAATTTGCCAAATTTGGCCAGATCCGAGGGCTCTGTGTAGGACTGGAGCAAAGCAACTGCGTCAATGCATTTTCTGAGCCCCTGCCTTAAAAACAGTGGGCCCGATTCACAAAAGTAATCTGAGACAAAATCCTAACTTTACGACTTTCGGTATTCACAAAAGGCATTTAGGAGAAGTAAAGTTAGGATTTTGTCTTAAGTTTGTCTTAGGTTTTGGTCTGAAGACAAAATCCTAACTTAAGTTAAACTTAAGTTTAACTTAAGTTAGGATTTTGTCTTAAGACCAAAACTTAAGACAAAATTCTAACTTTACTACTCCTAAATGCCTTTTGTGAATACCGAAAGTCGTAAAGTTAGGATTTTGTCTCAGATTACTTTTGTGAATCGGGCCCATTGGTTTTAACAATTTGCGTCGGTGTTGCAGTAAGGCAGGGCAGCAACATATTAGGTGTACAGACGATTCTGCACTATAGTTGCACAACCTGCATCTGGTTAGATTGCTCAACGATTTCCAGACCGGGTTCAGTTCCTTTATTGGCAGGGGGACAAGGCGCGCCCATTGAATTACTTTCAATCACTTCCTTCCTAGGGGGTTGTTCATATATGGCTGAATTTTGTGCGACTCATAGGCTTTAGTTAGGCCGACCAACCCTCTGATGTCCTTGAGCCTAGCTATATCTTCATTCCTTGATATCTGGGTGGTTTGATTATTTATTGCCCTCTTTATTGTTGGATAGTTTAGTTCCTTTTGGGACCAGGACGCTGTGGTTAAGCCCAACTCAGCCACTGTCTCCAGACTGTACTTCTGCCATGGGTTCGGTGCCCCCTCAAATATGGTTCTCAATACCTCCGTAAGGGATTGTTTCTGGGCTTTTACTGTCTTCAACCAGAATTTTACCAATGTGCTCCTGCATTCATATTTTTGATGTACCAGGCCAAGCTCAAGCTGAATCAGGGCATTTCGTGTGTGCTTAGGGAGCGTGAAAAGCCTTTTATAACACCAGCACTGGGCATTTTCCATCATCTTTTCCATCTTTCCTGGGAATGCGTGTGATGCGTACCCAGCAACAGCGAGCAGTTTAGATTTTGTTACTCTCATAATAGGTTTCGTGGTAGGGCTGTGTAATTTACCTTGTAGTTTGCTCGGTGCATAGATGGTGGCTTGTATTTTGGCTTGCATCTTAGCCTGGTACAAGATTGCCTTGCCTTTATCGTTCAACCATCCTCCTAGGTAGTGGTATGCTCTTTCTATGGCTATGTTGTTACTGCCCAGTCTCCACTTTAAGCATGTTTTCTTCAAATATTTACCAAACACCACGACTTTCGTTTTGCCGGGGTGAGCCATAAGCTCGTTTTCCTGCTTGTAGATGTTTAATGCATTCAGACCTCTTTGCAAACCTACTCTGGTGTGATCGAGAATCACCAGATCATCGGCATACTGGCGTACGTGTAGTCGTTGCTGTCAGATTTTCGGAGTTGCCAAGCTTCCTCCTTGTAGGGCTTTCCCCAAGTCTGCCGTGTAAAGGTTGAAGTGTTGGTGCTAAAACGCAGCCCTGCTTTAGGCCTCGGTCAGTTGACAGCTTGTGTGTGACCGAATCCCCCGCCAGTTTGAATCTCACCCAAGTGTTGGTGTACAATGAACAATTGCTTTCAGTAGTTTACCGGGGATCTTCCAGCTGGACAGTTTGTGCCATAGCTTGCTTCAGTTTACCCCGTCGAAGGCTGCCGAATAGTCTACAAAGCATG
The DNA here is from genome assembly GCA_963921515.1 of Calotriton arnoldi. Taxonomy (NCBI): domain Eukaryota; kingdom Metazoa; phylum Chordata; class Amphibia; order Caudata; family Salamandridae; genus Calotriton; species Calotriton arnoldi. The sequence goes on from CAWUFW010011627.1 coordinate 20,383, forward strand.
CAAATACTGGCAGATTTTTACTGGAATTTGCCTGTAGTGCCAGGAACGAGAGAGCCATTATGTTATCTATAGTCGAACAGCCTTTTTGGAATCCAGTTTGTCAAAAAGGTAGTATTTCATTGTCCTCTATCCAGGCTGTTAGTTCCTGTAGCAAAGTACTGGCATATGCTTTACCTTCGTCTACCAAGGCAATGTGTCTATAGTTTTTTGGGTCGGTTTTTGCTCCCTTCTTGTATATTGGCTGCAGTAGCGAGCGGCGCCAGGCATCCGGCACATCTCCCAAAGCTCTGCAATCCATGTACAGAGGTGATTGCGACTCCGCCCACTCCTTGGGGTCCTGCTTAAACAGTCCGCCCGGTAGGCCATTGAGTCATGGGTTAGGCCTGATTTTGAGATTTCATGATGGGATACTCCTGAATATATGTGATGGAACATTCCATCTTGCAAAATCCCACATGGTTTGCCATTTAATCTGCATGATAGCTTTATCATCTGGACATGACAAAGGACACTGAGAAATGGTTTAGGGTATGTGTCACTCTGTCACTAATGTGTATTCATTCCTGTGGAGGATTCAACAAAAAGTGTATGCCTAACACTATTTAGCAATAAACTTACTGATTTACACACACATCTTTGTGAAGGAGTAAGACATCATGCTAATCTGTCATTTTTAACATGTATGAAATGGTATTTCTGATCCTTAACACATTTTGGATATGTTTAGATTCCAAAATGTTGCTATTAATACAGATTTCACAAGTCATTTAGGATGACATGCTCTCTCTTGTTTGTGTAGAATACCAACTTACCAATGTGACATTTGGTGCATCAACTGTATCCTAAGTGCCTAGTATGCTCTGTCACATGTAATAGGGCTACCAATATATCAATTCAATTCAGTCTTTATTTCGATCGTGCTGATCATAAAAGACACACATAATATTTACAATGTCACAGTAAAACTATAAAATTGAAACGCAGTTATATACAATAAACTGTGATACAGCAGCTGCACTAAGCACTTGACAGTATAATTTGAGATGTTTATAGTGCAAAATTGAAAAGACATAAAAACCAGTCATATTAAAAATGCTAAAAACAATTATAAAAATGATTATAAAAACATCAGTCTAGCTATTGTACCTAACAACTACTCAAGTACATTAACCTTCCATTTCATCATATTACCAAAAACATTCTAGAGAAAAAAATGTTGTTATAGTAGCTAAAAGACGAAGTCCCGCTAAAAACATTGAGCCTTAAAGTGCAAAAACGATGGTCATGCTTCTACCTAAACATTGCTACCAGTCATTATCGCCTGTGTCATCGAGAGATTGGTACGAATTCTCCACATCCAGCCTAAAAATTTAGCAATGGCTATCACAATGGACTCTTGGGTATTGGTCTTCAATATTCGAAGGGCCGTAGCACATGACTTGGTACCCATATTAGTGCAAATTGGTCTTAACCACTTGTCCCGGGGAGACTTATAAGCAGGGCATACAAATAGAATGTGAGGGACTGTCTCATCCTGCTCGGGACAAAATATACATTTGTTGTCCGAAGTATTGTGCCACTTTTGGGTAAAGGATTTGATCGGTACTGTGCCTGCCCGGAATTGATGAAATAATCTCCTATCACTGGTTTTAGATATAAAGTCCCAATAGTTTTCATACAAAGAATCTGGCTTATGCTCTAAAACAATACCGGTCAGTGAGGTATTCTTAATGGATCGAATACTATTTGCGTTGACCATGCACCAATAGGCCTGCTTGAAATCTTTCTTAGAACGAAACAGACTACCAGCTGGGTCCTCCCACAGATGGCTCATGCCCATGTTCTCCAATGTGCACTTTATCTTTTGTAACCAGGAGATCTTGCAAGATGTGTCAGCATCTCTAACATCTCTTAATGCGTTAGCGTAATGAGACAACTCCGGGGTTGACCATAATCTTCTCCAGAATGCTAGTGGTCTGAATCTTGCTACCTCCTCCAGAGTGCTACATCCCAGATCATGATAAAGGGGCTTAAGTGGGGTCGATTGCGGGAGTCCAGTAAGGGCTCTCACAAATTTATTCTGTGCTAGAACTAATGGTGTCAGGTTGTCGAAACCCCAGAGCTCAGCACCATATAAGGTGGAGGCCCTAACCTTGGTGTTGTAGATCTTTAGTACTGGGCCTACCGGCTTCGTTTGAGAAAGCCTCTGTTCTTTTATTAATGCTCCTGCCAATTAACAGTGCTTAAGGGCCATAAGGTCAATTTGGGGCTTCCAATTTAGCTTTCTGCCCAGAGTAATCCCAAGATATGTAAAAACATCAGTTTGTTCTAATTGCACCTTGTTCATTACAACCCTACCTTTGACTGCTTTATGTTTATGGAGAACCATGAATTTTGTTTTATTCACATTTACCACTAATTCATGGTCTCCACAAAAATCCTCGAAACGTTTCAGCGCACTCTGCAACCCTGCTTGCGTTTTTGAAATAATTAGGGTGTCGTCGGCGAACATAAGTATCGGTATCTTCGTACCTGCAAGAGAAGGAGCGTCTGTAGGGTGTGTAAAAAGTAATTGACGACCCCATTTATAAATAACGAAAATAAGGTTGGGGCCAATACACACACTTGACGGACCCCTTTGGATACTGGGAACCGGGTGGTGATGTTACCCTGTGTACCCCAGCGAACCTGTGCAAAATTGGACTCATGCAGTCTCACTGCAAGTGTTAGTAGCTCAGGTGGCATCCCTATATCTTTTAAGACAACCCATAACTAATTGCAGGGAACCATATCAAATGCAGATTTGAGATCGATAATAGCAGCATAGATGGTACCTCCTGCAAATATTACGATGCGCCAATAAATTAAAATAAACCTAAAGACCTGGTCTATAGTGCTTACGTGTGCACGAAAACCTGCCTGCAGCGGTGATAATATGTCGCCATCTGTAATCCAGGTCTGAATTCTGCTCAGCACTAACTTAGCCATAATCTTTTGAATTGAGTCGATTAGACTAATTGGCCTGTAGTTACTAGGGCAGGATCAATCCCCCTTTTTGTAGATGGGTAGGATTTCGGCACCACGCCAGGATTCGGGAATTGGGGCACCACTGGCTATCACATTAGCTAGCATCTGAATATACTTTAGCCAGTTGTCGTTATCGTATAAAAACAAGTCTGCCGGGATGCAGTCGGGGCCGGGAGCCCTTCCCCTTGGTACCGCATTCAAGGCAGATTCCACCTCTCCTCTGTCAAAAAACTCAGCCGAATTATGCATGGGTATTTGTGACTGGTCTTCACTACCACATTGAGCGGCGAATTGTGCCTCAAAAAAGGACGCCCACTGATCAGGTGCTACGTGATTTTGGGGAATTTGCCCGGTCTCACCTCTACCCCATTTAACTAACTGCCAGAATTTTTGCATATTTTTTTCCTTACTGGCCAGGAGGAGATCTTGCCATCTTTGCTCATCCCAATCCTTCTTGGCTATAATTTGGGTGGTTTTATACAGCTTACGTGCATTTTTAATTTTACCCATATCTTTGGATTTAATAACTAGGGACAACTGCTTGTAGGCTTCTCTAAATGCCTTATTGTACCAATTTTCCATCTTTGGGGTGACCCTTCCATTTGGTTTGTGGGCCTTGGCAAAAAAGGATTTAATTTTGTCAAACATATCATCATGGGCTTGTGTAATGATAGCATTTATTTCACCCTGTGTGGTTGTATTTTGAAGGACTGCTAATGTACTCTCCACAGCTGCCTTCCTTTGCACTAGTGAGATATCGTTTTCAATAATCCTAGCCCATTTAACCCTCCTCAAATCATTACATATAATAACGTCTGCAGTCACCCTCTCGATTATCTGTGGCTGAACTGGTGCGAGACCTGGTACCTGCATCTTCAACAGAAGTGGGTTATGGTCACTTTCGTTTCTCTCACAAACCTCCGTATCAATAAGCGAAGACCATTGCTCAAGATTAATAAAAATGTACTCAATACGGCTACTTCTCAGGCCATTACAATATGTAGTAGTGCCCAATCTATCTGAGGGAGTCCTCCCGTTCACTGCCCTAATGCCTCTTTCCAAACATAAGACTTTTAGTTGGAGCGCAGCCTCTGTCCATTTCCTTATCGGTGGCAGCTCTAGGGAAGGGATGCTCCATTGGGCATCTTCTTCATCAGTAAGGTTACCATCCTCTCGGTCGAGGGGCTCAAATGTGCAATTAAAATCACCCATCACAACCAAATCATTTGTTCCTCTGTTGTTTTCTAGGAAACTATCAAGTGAGGTGATTGTGGTGGATGATCTACCTCCCACAAGGCCTCTTGCATACACATTAATCACCAATACGTGGGGAGGATGTTTTAATCGTAAGAGTATAGCCAAGATGTCAGGGCTATCAATCTGAACTTCCTCGATCTTGTAACAGGAACACTGTCTGACCCAGGTGGTAAGTCCTCCTGAGGGTCTGCCTTTCTGTCCACCAGTTGCCGGATTGAAAACATTTAGATATCCTTGGCGGTAAATTGGGTTGAGTGACCATGTTTCTTGAAAGGCCCATATATCCTGCTCCTCTATAAATACTGACCAGTCCGTAGATTATATTTTAGAATGCAATCCCGCTATGTTCCAGGAGGCATATGCCAACAGTGTCAGGACCTGTGGGCTGTAAAGAATACAGGTGTCAGCCTGAACACAGTTAACTGGAGCAAGTGCCTGCTGGGTGGGATTTTGGCAGGCAAGGGGGCTGTTTAGGCCGGCGTGGGTGTTCTCTTTGGACCGAACCGACTCATCCACTAAACCCGGCCCACCTATGCTGCATATAGCAGGAGCCCTTGATCGACTACTGACAACACCCCCTTGATGTGCATCTTCCTGTCGACGGGATGGGGGAAGGGTGATCCTTAAGCATCAATCTATATTTTGCAAAGAGGAGTCCTCATTGCAAACTTGGGCTGGTTTGCTGGGATTATAGTTATTATATAAAACTGGAGGGTTGTATTTTATCCTGATATTGGTTGAGATCAGGTGGGATGTGCTTATATCAAAAGCCACTAAATTATCTACCAAATCAATGGACGCCAATGTAAGGCACACGAGATCAGTGCTACAACCTATAGATGTGTAGACAATGGTTAAGATTGGAGGGTGTAACCAGGGTTCACACACAAAAGGTCATGACCCAAATGTGGGTTGTGGCACAAACCAAAACGGTGGTTTCACCCAGATACCACCTGGATCAAAGTATTGAGCTGTATGATTGGTTTTCTGCTTGTTTTAAAGATGGATTTCAGGGGTACTTAAATCCCCAAATTCAGTTCTAGACGTCATATGCACTGAGACATTGAGTACTCGTTTGTGGTGTTCTTTTCTTCTTTATTTGAAGACATGTGCAGAAACAGAGAAACAGCCGACACGTGTTTCGCCCGAAGGCCAACAAGCCAGGGCTTTCTCAAGGCAGGTAAATCTCGGTAAATCTTATGCGGTCGCAGTTTGACCCAGGAGATTACGTCTATTTTCGCGCATTTTGTTCTATGCTTCATATCGACCGCATAAGATTTACCGAGATTTACCTGCCTTGAGAAAGCCCTGGCTTGTTGGCCTTCGGGTGAAACACGTGTCGGCTGTTTCTGCACGTCTTCAAATAAAGAAGTAAAGAACACCACAAACGAGTACTCAATGTCTCAGTGCATATGACGTCTAGAACTGAATTTGGGGATTTAAGTACCCCTGAAATCCATCTTTAAAACAAGCACAAAACCAATCATACAGCTCAAAACCTATAGATGTGTGCCTTTTAGCGAAGAGTATATCTTCCCTAATTATCGATCTGCACTTTCGCACATGTCTTAGCCATTGGATACTTTTATTAATCAAGGATTGTTCGTCTTCGATATTTAAACTTGGGGATTGTTTGGGAACATTGGTCAGAAAGACTTGGCGCTTTAAGGTGCGGGTCACTAGCTTCTCATTGCTACTAGTTCCAACTATTGTAGATGAACCAAGGTATTGGTTAGATTTAGGAAGTGTACGGAGTTCACTTCCGAATGCCTTGCTTTGCGGACGTGGGCCACACTTCCTAACTTGGATGTTATAAGCTGGAGGATGCGTATTTGCCTGGCTTATATGGGATCGTTTATTGCTAACTGCGTGATAATCTGCTGGAGTGGAATCTAAATCACTTTTAGTTCTTTCTGTACTATCAGTGTTTAGTTCTCTAATTTTAACTTGCTGTGGCATAGTCAGTCTATCGTTGACTAGGGGTATGTTTTGAGTAAGCAATTTCAATGAATTAGATAACATATCAATCATGCCCTTCATTAAACTAACTTCCTCTGCTAGTTTGCTTGTCTGGGCCTTTAATTCGACTATCTGGCTGGTAAGTTGATCCGAGCACGGGCTCTTACACAAACAGAGAGGAGCTACAACTTGTGTATTATCTACTAACCCTGTCCCTTCAAGTCGCTGGGAATCCAAAATTTCCTCATCAAAATTCATCAAAGGGGCAAATCTATTAGTGCACTCTATTGCAGGATCAGGATGGATTGCATTATCTAAGTTGGAGTTTAGGGATGAGTGGAAAGTCTTCCCTGTGTGTGGGGTACCTACAAGATTAGACAGTGGTGGCTCCTTCAATGATGATCTCTTAAACATGTCGGGGATGGATACGACTACCCTTGGGGTCAAGGGGTAGGTGGTATCAGGCACATCAGACGTGCCACAATCTGTACCCAAGGGAGCTGCTAAAATCTCCTCACAGTCGCTGATTAAGTTGTCTATGCGTCTCATAACACAGTTACTGCCATTATGCGTGGGATGTTTAGTCAACCTTTTGGCCTTCTTACCCTTCCCCGCTGTTCCTCCCCCCAAAACATCTGCAGCCTTTCTTTTTCCCATACTACTCTGATGCACTGTGCAAGGTAATAATAGCAAAAATACGAGCTATAGGTGCTATGCTTAGAGTTCAACAGTCTAATCAAACAAAGCAACAGGACAAGACCAGGCAGCGAATAACCAGTAAAGGATTGACTACAGTTCCGGCCAGATAAGTCCTCTTGATAAAGTTATCACAAATATGATGATTTTAGCTACCAAAAACAAAGAACAAATGGCCAGGACGGAGATGACGAGGAAATAACAGTACCTTGCTGATGCTGCTACTCAGACATGGGACCAAATATCAAGGGGGTGGCCCTGCCTCTTCCTGACAATGACGGGCAAGGACGTCCCGCGCTGGGGGAGCCCACTGCTGATTAAATACACGCGCCTCCTGGCGCGACGATGGCGTTGTGCGCTCGGGAGAGCATGATGGATTCTGGGGCAACGAGTCCTGGCCCCCGCTGGAAAGGCTGGCTGGCTGGTTGGCGTGCAATGAGTGATGCGCACGTCCCGCGCTGGGGGAGCCCACTGCTGATTAAATACACGTGCCTCCTGGCGCGACGATGGCGTTGCACGCTTGGGAGAGTGCGATGGATTCTGGGGCAACGAGTCCTGGCCCCCGCTGGAAAAGCTGGCTGGCTGGTTGGCGTGCAATGAGTGATGCACGCGTCTCGCGCTGGGGGAGCCCATTACTGATTAAATACACGCGCCTCCTGGCGCGACGATGGCGTTGGACCGGTTTCAGGGCATCACCCTTCATCAGCCAGGCTAGCTTGACACAATAGTGAAGGAGCCCCACACCTGACACAATAAACACTATTTGCCTGTTTGGTAGAACTGTCCCTCATGATATCAAACAACATGTTGTATATGTGGAGTTTAGGCAGCCATGTGTCTGCTCAGAACAGTCCATTGGTTGTGAAAAGGAATCAAGTGGGATCCTTTCCAACAAATTCATAGACAAAGCTCATCATTATACACATTGTGCAAAACTTACACCTTCAAGAACTCTTCTTGTGCGTTGGACATGGGTCACCCTTAATGTTGATGTTAAAAATCCTGCCAGAAAAAAAAGATTAGTCATTTAACATGTGAAACTCTGATAAGAATGTAACCCCTTGTTGCTGCTATTGAGCCCTCAACTTCCCATCAAGCTCCGGATAGGCCATTGCAATAATGCGGGCCATTAGGGGTCCGGGTATGGCGCACGCGCCACCCACATTAGGAGGACTGTCCAAGCTGGACTTCAGCTGACTTTTGGGTCCAGCGTCATAGGTTCTCCCACCTCTTGCGGCAATGGATGCTATGTCGCTTGGAGACCCCCAGTGTCTGCACCTTCCTGGTGATGGCCTTCCATATTTCCCACCTCTGATGGGCATTGACCTGTATGGATACAAGAAATGAAAGAAAAAATAAACAGTTTGGTGACTTTTTATTTGTCTATATTGATGTAACAAAATTTGTCTACATCTATCCCTAGCATAACTCATGTTAGCATACAACATGTATATCAGCACATGCTGACCAAAACCAATATCTTAGTACACACTTTTGCACTGACCTGTTGCCTACCCTCATCCCATGTCATGGCTTAACTCACAACTCCAGGCCTGTGACATCGTATAGCCCAGGGGGCTCCTACATATTCTGTGATGTGACCTACTTCTGATCAGTGCAAAAGATTGCAAACTACTGAAGGCTAAACATATATACTTATGGCGCGATAAACAGTGGCCACTGCGGGTAAGGGGTCTGCAGTTTGGACATGACACACTTTGAAATGGGAGAAAAATTAAATGAAGTGTTAGCTCAATAAGTAAGCAACTCTCCCTTTAAAATGTTGTCCATTTAAAAGCATTCTGGGGCATTTTTTAATCACACCTCAAATATTGACTTGGCAAGGATATATGTTTATCACAGATGTACCTTAGTGCTTCAGTTGTATGTCCCTGTGACTCAGCCCCAGCTTGGCCCATTATCCTGACTGAGCACTGATCATTGTCAGGCCCTGTTATCTACAGCATCATTATCCTGCTGTCATATGAACACAGCCTTCCCTTAACTTGTACATGCAAAAATGACTTTGTGCCCATCTAATAAATGACCTCAAGGCTGTGTGCTACTCTGAACGGGGACTAGGAGCTACTGGGAGCTTTCATACAACTGTTTGGAGAGCCCTGATACAGGCTGAGGGATTTGTGGGACCATACACATAGCTACCATCATTTCCATTTTGTTTGTACAGAAAACATGTTTATGTATAGTTGTAAAGAGTATATCATGTGTTTCCAAATTTCCATGATTTTAGTTTTGAACGTAGCACATGTAATTCAAACAGATACATGGATACATCTCTCCCTATACACCAATTAGAATCTAGGGCTTTCAACACACAACACATACTAACATTGTGAAGCACTTAGAAATCCCCAACATCATTGCCCTCTGTAAAGAACAAAATATATTACAGTTCACATCACTAACTACACTTCCCTGAGGAACTCACTGGGACATTGTAGCCTGGGTTAATAATAAAAAAGCAGTTGGACAAATTCCCATATACACTTCAGACATGTACCTGCTCCTCTGGTGAGCCATAGAGCTGGCCATACAGGAAGAGGACTGTAGTATCCTGTCTTAGCTGTGATGTGTTAGTTTAGAATGTGAGCAAAGGTGATTGAATGCACACCATTCTAATTACAATTCGCTCATTTTTATCTCGAATATCATCCAAGAGTGCGTGCGTCACTGTGAATGTGCCTTGCCCTGATGGCACACTGGTTTAGAACTACGTGGTATGGGGCGACCCTTCACCCCAGACCCAGTTGCACAGCCAAAGAAGTAGGTTTGTAGCAGTACTCCAATTGTTATGTCCATTTTCCTCCTTTTTACTTTATGCTTTACTCTGTTTAGGAACTTCCTATGAAAATGGATGACACGGAAGTGTGAAGCAGTTGAGTCAGTTACCCCAGAAGAAGAGCTTGTGAAGCTCGAAATGCATTGGGTTTTAATAAAGAACACTGCTTTTTGACGAATCATGCGTTCCATTTCGTGTTCTTGACAGAGGCCTGGATGGGCACATCTCGAGCATGTGAAGCTGTTGAAACAGCATGATACCCTACATGTGAATCAAACATGCTACAAGTTCATTAAACAGAGTAAAGCATAAAGTAAAATGGAGGAAAATGGACATAACAATTGGAGTACTGCTACAAACCTACTTCTTTGGCTCTGCGACTGGGTCTGGGGTGAAGGGTCGCCCCATACCACGTAGTTTAGAATGTGAACTATGGAACCTTATGAAGGGTTACTATGGTGAGGTGAGGAGTTGAGAAGGAGATGGACAAGGATGAGGAGCTTGGTCGTGTGGTGGCTGGAGTGTAAACCTTTCTGCTTAATAAACCTGCGTGTTCAACTTCTGAAGGTGGCGTACTTATTTCATTTGGCGACGACTTGCTTTGGATCAAACCTTCATCTCAAGAACTTTTCCATGTTTCACTCCAACCCACAGTGGCTCCGAGCTGACATCAAAAGTACGGAAAAATAACCTTTAACCTGGACTGAGGTTGCGGCGACATCAAACATCAAGGTAACCCACCAAACCTCAAGGTAACCCACCTTTTCCTGTTATTTTCCTCCTTTTTCTTTTGAAAGTGGCTGTGCTCGAGCTACCTCCTCAAGACCCTCCGCGGGATACCATTTGTCTCGTTGTCAGAAGGGGAATACATTTGTGATGACTTCAGGAGAAAACAAGCTATCAGGCTACAGAAATTAGCCTCACTGTTTTCGTTACCGTGGCAACCAATTTACTCTTCAAGATGTGACGACGTACGCATCATCGTTAAACAAGCCGATCTACCATTAAAAGAGACCTCACGGTGACTTACGTCACCCTTGGCGGCCATCTTAATTAATTGGGAAGATCTTTATTCAATTCTATGCTTCCCGTGAAGAACAAGCAACGCTATCCGGCACAGGCACACCATCTTTAAAACAAACGAGAAAACGTCTCTGCTTGTTCAGCAGCGCTATCCACTTTTCTGGCATCTTTGTGCTTGTACTCGGTGACAGGCACACTATCTTCCAAACAAAGGAGAAGATTTATCTTCTTTTTCATTTCTTGCCCAAGCTTGATCATATCCTAGTGCTTGTGTTCGGTGACAGGCACACCTTTCATATCATCATTATTCACCAGGTGGCTGCTTCTTGTGCTTTTGTTTTTCTCATTTTCATTTCTTGCCCAAGCTTAATCATATCCTCGTGCTTGTATTCGGTGACAGAAACACCTTTCATATCATCATTATCAGGTGACTGCTTCTTGTGCTTTTGTTTTTCTCTTTTTCTCTGTCTCAATTTTTTAAATACTTCTTTTCAGGCAGAGTTACATGTTTAATTAGTCATTTATTAACGTGGAACAATTTTGCAACGCAGCATCATGCAAAATGTTCCCGCAACACCGTTTTTTCTTATGAACACTGGTGATCCACCCATCCCTTGGAAGAAATGGAAGAATGTTTTTGCAAATTATGCCAGGGTATGTGGTACCTCCTTGAGTGCAGAATGCAAGATGTCACTACTGTTTCATTGTCTGGGTTCTGAGGGCCAGGAAGTATTTGAGCATCTGCCTGAACTTGCGGGAGACTTAAGCAATAATTTAAATGACTATGAAATATGTATAAAAAAGTTAGACTTACATTACCTACCGAAGGTATCAAGAGTACTAGAAAGATATCAGTTTGGTAAACGCATGCAGAGATCTGGAGAATCTGTAGAGGAATATGTTTCTGTGTTAAGAAAACTGGCCTCTTCTTGTAGTTTTGGTGCTGCTAGTGAAGAGAGACTATGTGATCAATTTATGTTAGGGTTCTGTGTAGAAAAAGCCAGAGAAAGCTTTTGGCAAAAAGATGGTCCCACACTCTTGGAGGTGGTCACCATTGCCAAATGTTTTGAACACAGCCAAGCATGTGTTGAGGTTATAAAGAAAGGAACTCATAATGGAAAAGATGATATGGTGCAACCTGTGTCAGTACAAAAGAAACAATATGGCGATAGTGTTAAGGCGGGCTTACAGAAGCAAGAAGGAAAAGAAGGGAAGACTAGCTTAGGGAAGTGCTACAGGTGTGGTGAATATGGTCATTATGCAAACTTTAAAGGGTGTATTGGGTGGAAAGCAACCTGCAAGAAATGTGGTAGGAAAGGACATGTTTCGAAGTGTTGTAGAAGTGGTAGTAACAAGAATAATCCGGAGAATAATCCGGAATAATCAAGAAGTAACATGTGAGGGTGAGTCTTCAGATGAAGAGATAATACTCCAAGTGCAAGATGGTACAGGTGTTCAATGAGAAACAGTACAAATTGAAGGTGCCTCTGTATCTATGCTGTTTGACTCAGGTGCAAAAATATAATTAATTCCTAAGATCTTCTTTGACAAATGTTTATCAGGAAAAGTCAAATTGTTTAAGCCTGATATTTCTCCCAAGAGTTATGGAGGCCAACCAATAAAATTGATTGGTTACTTCACTGGTTCCTTGCAATTTAAGGATAGACTAACTGTAGGGAAAATGTATATCTCTAAACGTGGTGATTCTCTAATAAGTTGGTATCATCCGAGAGATCTGGGTGTTTATCTTGACCCTAATAAGAATCCTGCTGTCAGGTTGAGACATGTTGACAGTGTGGGAACAAGGTTGAATATATCAACCCGAACTTTGAAAAAGAGTTCCCTGAAATTTTTTAGACTAAACTGGGATGTTTAAAGGATTATGTGCACAAAATTAAAGTGAAAAAGGGTTCCATACCAGTTGTGAGTAAGATGACGGGGGTTCCCTTGCTCATAAAAGACAAGATGAAGAATGAGTTAGACAAATTTAAAGAAAATGGCATAATTACAGAAGTAGAGGGCACTGAATGGCTTGCTCCTGTAGTTATGGCAAGCAAGGCTAATGGTGAGGCTTGTCTCTGTGTAGACTTGCGTGAGTTAAGCAAGAATGTAATTGCAGATCACTATCCTTTGCCCAATATCAATGAGATGTTGTCTATGCTAAAAGGGGCAAAGTTTTTTTCTACTGTTGATCTCACATCAGCCTACCACCAGGTCAAGTTGCATCAGGACTCATTAGACTTGATGGCGTTTGTAACACCGTTCGTAACCTTTACATTTTTTGCGCTTGCCTTTTGGCTTAATCTCAGCTGCCGCAGTATTCCAAAGGGCGATGGAGAGGATTTTGAAAGGAATTTCTGGGCTCAAGATATATCAAGATGATGTATTAGTATATGGTGAGAATGAGGTAAAACATGGTGAACGTGTACCTGAAGTTCTACAATGTTTCAGAGACTGTGGGTTGATATTAAAAGCGGGAAAGTGCAAGCTTAATCTTGATAAAATTGATTATTTGGGTCATAATATAACCAAAGACGGAATCAGACCCAAACGTGAACTAGTTGATACCATCGCTAATTTAGCCACTCCCATTTCAAAAGAAGAATTAGTCAAGTTTTTTGGGGATGACTGAATATTACAATAAGTTTATTGCGAACTTCGCAGAAGAGACAAAGAACATGAGGTTACTGTTGAAAAAGGGCTTTCAGTTTGTGTGGAATGATGCATGTGAGAAAGAGTTCAAAATGGTGAAAAGGTTATTACAAAGTTTTACAAAGTTTTGAGCCTGGACAGGAGTCTATTATTATGTCTGATGCTAGCTCCAAAGGTTTGGGAGCAGTTCTTCTTCAGTTGCACAATGGTATGGAAAAGTCTATTTTATTTATCTCCAGGAGCTTGAGGGGCACTGAGCTTAATTACTCAGTCACTGAGAAAGAAGCGTTGGCTGTGTTTTGGGCGGGGAATAAATTAAAGAAATGTGAGTGGGGATACAAGTTTGTAGTAAAAACTGATCATAAGCCTCTCAAGGAGATTTTTGAGAAAAAAGGTTTGGATGCGTTCTCCGCTAAAATTAGACGGTGGGTCATTGCACTGCAGGATTTCCACTTTAAAGTTTAATACGTTCCTGGTGCAAAGAATTGTATTGCAGATTGTTGTTCTCGCTTAGTTGGTGTTAATGAAGAAAGTGTGGTCGATGATAAATGTGGTGGAGAGGAGGAACTTGATGTGTGTGGTTGGTGAGAACACGATTAAGGAAGAAGTGTGGCAGGCAGAACTTCTTAGAAAATAAATTTTACAAAAGGTCGTTCAGAGAGTTAGAAAGGGTGGACCAATGTTGACAAGAATCGGCCTGATTTTCAATCTTTCTGGAAGGCAAAAGATGAGTTGTCTGTGCAAGGTGGGCTGGTGTTCAGAGGGTCCAGATTGATTCCTCCATCTTCCTTATGGGAAGAATTAATTTCATGTGCTCATGACAGTCATGCTGGAATCTCTAAGACGAAGGAGAGGCTCAGGCAAACATATTGGTGGCCTGGAATGGATATTCAGGTTAAACGTGTTGTGAGAGAATGTCTTGTGTATACTAATGCAGATAAAGCTCTCAAGTGTAGGGTTCAACCTATAGTTATTAGGGATTTGCCAAAGGGACCTTGGCAAGAAGTGGTGCTGGATATTATTAGTCCCATTGATTATTCCAGCACTGATAACTATATTTTAGTGCTTATTGGTATGTTTTCCAGGTGGCTTGAGGTTGCGGTGACTAATACTGTTGAAATGCGTGATGTTGTTGAGTTTTTAGAACACATTTTTGAGAGAGAGGTTTTTCCAGTGTCTCTACTAACGTACAATGGTACACAACTAGTTTCTCGTGAGATGGAGGAATTCTTGAGTGAGAGAGGTATCAAACACAAGAAGTCAGCTGTATATCATCCCGAAACCAATGGCATGGTTGAGAGGCTGAATGGAGTAATTAAAGAAACTATACAGAGAGCTATTGCTAGTGATGTGTGCTAGAAGAAGGAATTGTTGCACAAGATAAAAAATTATAGAGTGACCCCTCATTCAACTACTGGATTCTCTCCCTTTGAACTTTTCAAGAGGCGAAAGGCCAATACGGTAGTGTGTCCATTCTGGGTAAATGAAAAGTGTGATGATGGTCTGAATGCAAGTCAAAGGGATGAGTTAAAAGTTCAAAGGGAAAGTAAGAAGAGTTCGGAAAGAAAGTCATGGTTTGTTTCTCACAGAGCCGTGAAAAAGTTCAAGTAGGGGACTTCGTAAAAGTCAAGAATCCCCGGTTAGTTGCTTCTAAAGTTCTGTCTAAATACTCTTCTCCCATGAGAGTTATCAAAATTTTTGAGAATGCTGTGCGAACTCAAGATCATAAAATATGGAATCTTGGGCGGTTTGTGAAGGTAAAAAATGCTAAAGTAGAACATTTCTGCAATAAGTTGAAATCTGGTGACTCCTGTGTCAAAAGTGATTTGAGAAGTTTAAGAGTTTCTAAAAAAACACGATTTCTCAGAGAATATGTTTCTTAATATTTTGCTATTATTATACTGTGTTTTCTTTTCTCTGCCTTTCTCTCCCTTTTGAGTTTTGTGTTGGAGATGAGGGAGGTGTGTAGTATCCTGTCTTAGGCAAGATGTGTTAGTTTAGAATGTGAACCATGGAACCTTATGGAGGGTTACCATGGTGAGGTGAGGAGTTGAGAAGGAGACGGACCAGGACAAGGAGCTTGGTCGTATGGTGGCTGGAGTGTAAACCTTTCTACTTAATAAACCTGCGTGTTCAACTTGTGAAGGTGGCGTACTTATTTCAAGGACCTCTTGTGCCAGCAAATCCAGCTCCTTTGGTGAGAAGGCAGAGACCCTCTCACCTGCTCGATCTTGCATCATTGCGTTGCTCCCAGAGGGGTCAAATGGCAGACAAAGTAGAGGAGGTCCTGATGGCAGCAGTGTTAAGAGGTAAGTGAGATTTTTTTCTAAACGCAGGGTACATGTACATGACGTATGTGATTGTCAGCATAGACAGACACAGCCATTGGCCTTCGTACATTACTTTCACCAACACTAGCCTAAGGCTGCGTCTATCGTCGTGGAGCTTACCGCCCACTACGCGGTGAACTTCTGCCGCTCCCGACTGATTCCAAAATTCCTTTCTGAGAGGTCAGGCACCTGCCATTTTAGAAGTTTAAATTAGTGTGTTTGTGACTGTTAAGTGCATCACCACCACTCAAAATGTCAAACTTTGATGGACACTCATTCTTTTAAAAATAACATTTATATGTAGTACGTTACTGTGCTGGAAAGCGATATTAGCGCGGTGTTGTTTACACTTCCATTGGCGGTATTTTTAAAGGAAAATATTATAAAAACATTGTGTAAATAATAAATTTGAAATGTATTATTTACAATTTTTGTAAACGTCAATTTTATACTGGACTATAAATGTAATTTCTGAAGAATAAAGGACAAAAAGCAAATTTTGGATTAAAATATGTAGATAAATCATATATATTTTGTAGAACTACATGACTGTAGTGTTAATTACCAATTATCTTGCTGTGGAAAAGGTGTCAAATGATCAAATGTATTTTCCAATGCATACCACCATGGAAGAATGGGATATAATCAGGAAGTTTAGATTGAACAGGCAAACTATACTGGATTTATGTCATCAGCTGGAACCAGATCTTCATCGTCACAACAGAAATCCCACTTCTATTACACCAATTGTCAAATTCATGGCAGTACTTCATTTTGTTGCCACAGGATCCATCGAATACACTGTGGCAGTATCTGGTGGAATGTCACAACCAACTTTCAGTGGTGTGCTATAAGAAGTTCTGTCTTCAATGATGAAACACATCAACATCTTCATCCAGTTTCCATGGCAGCTGAATTTAGCCAATGTGAATGGTGACTATTATGGTTTGGGTTGCCTACCACATGTGGTTGGAGCAATTGATGGCACACATATTGCCTTAGCGCCAACATACTCCAGAGAAGAGGTCTACTGGAATCGGAAATACTTCCATTCAATCTACTTGCAATTTGTCTGCTTCCAGGATTTGTACATCACAAGCATCTGTTCACATTTTTCCGGCTCTGCCCATGATTCCTTTGTACTATGGAACAGCCTCATACCCCTGCAAATATCTCAACTTGGACCTAGGAGGGCCTGGTTTGTTGGTCAGTACAATCTTTCCTTATTTTGTCTCTGGTACTTCTAGTTAAATATTCTGGAAATGTGTTGCATTATTTTGGCCCTTAGTTTGTCTTCCATCTAGGTAACTCAGCTCATCTCAACTGACCTTGGTCGTTGGCACCACTGAGGAATTCAACTACACAAGGGGAAGTTCACTTCAATGAGGCCCATGGAAGAGGACGGCGGACAGTGGAACAGGCTTTTGGGCTCCTAAAGGCCAGATTTCATTTTCTGGACAAAACTGATGGAGCAAATCACTGTGGCCTGCTGCATGCTCAACAACTTCGCCCTGTGATGGAACATCCCTTACATCGCAGAGACTGGAGACCATGAAGAGCCACCGGGTGAGGATCCTGATATGCCAAATGAACATGATAGTGGAGAAGAGGAAGGAGTTGACTTACGTCGAGATGTCATTGACAATGTCTTCTCATGAGTGTAAGTATGTCTTTACATGCTATCTCTTTCACCGTTACACCAACTATTGATGTGATGATGAGAGAAATATGTGATGGTAATTTGCTAGAAAGGGGAAGTACATGGAAAATCAGGCCAAAGGTGTTTGTTGATCCAAGTTTAGACACATTGAATACTGTGTTCAGTTACATTGTTTATCACTGATTTTTTTGTGAAACTCTGTCCTCCAGAAGTTGACTATGCAATGTGTCTATTATGTTCTGTGTGATTGGTAATCTTTTTTTATTTGGATCTGTTTTAGCTTCCTTCACCATGTCATCTTCATTTGGATACTTCAGAGTTTTGACATTTGCAGGTATATGGTGCTTTTTCTAAGCACAAAGGGAACCTGGGAAACTCAGACCCAGACTTTCAGTGTACAAATCTTGTACCAAGGCAACGTGCACTGTGATTAAATGGAAAATTTGAAGATTACAGTTGACTTGTTCTCTGTGTATTGGCAGTAAAGCAATATGTTTGCCATCATTTGCTCAAACACATGGTAGCTGAACCAAATCATGCTAATCTCCCTTCACATTGACAAAATCCTCATTGTGTGTAAAGTGTATGTAGGTGTTGATGTGTCTCATCATTATAGGGCATACTTCTTGTGGCACACCACTGAAAATTGGTTGCAACATTTGTTGCAGCGTTACACACTGGGCCTAGAATTTGTATTTATTATTTTTCCTTCCTTATTTTGTCTATATTTTTTCCATTCATTTGGCCTCTGACTACTACCATACTCACTTGCTCCTCTGATGGATCTTGTTTTGTGCTGAAAGGGACTGGATATTTAGAGGATGTGCATTTACCTAATGAGGATCAGGAATAAGGTAATTTCTACACTCAAATTGTTATCACACCAGTTCAGGTAATTCAATATTCAGATTTAAAATATATCAATTTAAAGATTTGCCCACAGGTAAATAATTAGTCAGAATCAGCTGAGTAGTTTAGTTTAAATTCCATAGTTTAGTATCTCTATTCAAAGATAAAGAATTTAAAATAAATGGCATACGATTTCAAATCAAGATAAACAAGTTTAATACAGAAATTATCAACTCTGTGGGATCCAAAAGTGAGGATAAATCTATCTCAGTTGAGAGAGATTTGGGTGACACTAGCATGTGGATAAATAGGAGATTAGTTGAGCCTCATACAAACCCTTAGGAGAGTTCTGTGAATTCCAAGTGACCAGTTCCAGTTCGTTAAAGACAGAGATCCGTCTCAGTCCGTCACTGTAACCTCAAAGTCACAGCAGCATGACGTGAACCCCTTCAGCCAAAAAGGTTCCACTACTCTAGCATACCAGCCGGCAGCAGATCGTAGTATTACATCACAGTTTGCGTTGTCTTGGATGTTCAAGCCATCAGTCTCAATGCTGCATCAAAGTTGAGAAAGTGCTAGCCTAGTCCAGTTCCAAAATCTGTGGAAATATACTCCATGAGTTCCGGGGTAACACCCCTTAACATCATCAGGAATGTCGGACCACTCTGTCCCATTGGTCATCTTCAATAGGATGATGTAGTAGGTAAAAAGTATACAATCTGGAAAGATTAAGGGATTCACGTTGCATAGATTCCTTAACCATTGTAAGTTTAGTCATATGAACAATAAGATACTCAGAGAGTAATTGAGATCATGGTCTCAAAGCTTCCGATAGTTCATGCCAGGCTTCTGTTTCAGTATGTAACAGTTTTGTTGCAAATACAATCAAGCTGTGTAAATGTGAAAGGAAACCATTGAGGGGTTGAAAACAAGTGGCAACTTTGGTAAAAGTTCCCATATGCTTTAGACTATTCAGTTCAGGAGTTCACTTTTGGGACAAGAGGCAAGATTTGAGGCTTACATGATACACAGTTCAGTCACGATGAATTATGCTAAAATAGGAATCTCACATTGAATAGCACATATTAATCTCACAACTAAATGCATTGATTAAACATTTAAATTGAATCATAATTGTTTCATGTAAGTATAGGGCACTCATACATTTTTTAAATGTCACTGTTTCATGTATATGGTAATGGTACATATAAATCTCTTCTGTGTATATGTCATTTAAGCACACACACTTATAAAATGTGTTTGATAAAGAATTCACAGATGTTACTTTGACTAAAACTCGTGTAGCACCTACTTTTCTTTTGTCATTTTCAGTGCACACATTACGCATAAAATACTATTTATTTCTAACACATAGAACATTTAATTTTGCATGAAAAATCTCTTACTCACTTTTATTATCACATTTTCTGACCACAAGATTTTAGAATTATTAAAGTGTTAAGAATTCACATCTGTTAAGTAAACGTAAATATGATATAGACTAATTCTAGCATTTCTGCATGCTTTTATAATGCAGTATCTAAATCAGAATTGCATTTTGTCATTTTCGAGAAACATGGAGCTTAGCACACGTTTGTCATCATTCATGTAAAATATTGTTGCAATTATTTTCTTTCTTATTTGTCACAAGTTTGTAAGAGGAAACCTCTGCTCTATCACATTCCACTTGATACTGGAACAGTTGTTTGGAATGAACCTGTGTCTACAAAATGTAGTGCTGCCAAGTTTTTGTCTATTGGTGTTATTGATGCAGGATTCCTTATGTGAGCCAGAAGATCTGGCTCCAGCTGATGACATGAGTCAATGATAATTTGCCTATTCTATCTTATTGTTTTGGATGTATCCCCTTCTTCCATGTTGGCAAGGTCTTGAACTGGAAATGTGGCACTGAGTATTAGTGTAATGTATGGATTATTATGTTAGTGCAAATTTTGACAGACGCGTATTGGTCAAATGGAATAAACATAGTTGTAGATGATTGAAAGGTCTGACATTTTTGGGAGTCACGTTTGGGAACTTGAGACAAACGTTACCTACCAGTCTCTGAGTTTTTGACTTATAAAATGTATTGTACTGAACATGTTAAAATTAAAGAGGGTGGAAAAAAAGCAAACCAAAAAGTGAAGACGTCAGTCATGGTGAATGAAACCATAGTTGGAGAGTCAAAATTGTTTGAAGTGCAATGTCCAATATACTACTGGCATCAGAAAGGCAAATTTGTCCAGAAATAGTCCACACAGTGAATGTTAGGCACACACTGGAGGAAATTAGGGTTGGGGTTTTTTGCTGATGGCGGCACAGGTCTTGCCATCCTCACCTCCTTGTAATATGTGTGGACGTCCTCTCCTACGGGGGGTATCGACAGTTGCAGGGCCTGGGGAGCTGCAGGTAGTTCGTACAGTGGCAGGGCCTCCTGTCCTGTGCAGATGCAGATGGCCAAGATGCTGTAGGACCACAGGAAGGGACAGATGGCGCTTGGAAAGCCCTGTACATATACATATGGGTGTAAATGTCCTGCAGCACCCCAGTCAGGGAGCTCATATTGGAGTTGTGAGCCTCCATCTGATGATTGAGCTCCCTCTGCGACTGCTTCATCTCCCTGAGCTCGGTGAGTACTTGGCCTATCATGACTGATGGTAGGCTCCCAAGACTTGATCGATGGTGGTCTGGGTGGCGGTGACCCCTCACTATACTGGTCCACAAACTCCCTCCCATGACCCCTAACCCCACTACCATATGCCCATGGCCCAGTGTGCCCTATCCAACTGGTTACGGGGTGAGCTGGAGCAGGTGGAGCTGTGGTCTCAACATCACCCAGGACCGGGGGACACACGATCGGTGTCACAGTGGTAGGAACACAGGAAGTGGAGTCTTTGGTTTGCTGAGGTGTTACAGCTGTGGTAGGAGGTGTCGGTGTGGGTGCAGTGAGACTCACCGGAGGCATCTGCCCATGGTGACAAGATGGACCAGGCTACTTATCGTCCTTCAGATTACCAGGAGTGTTGTCCTCACTGACGGCTTGATCCTGGGCTGGAGTGGATGTCTCTTCAGTGGCAGATTCCTGGCCTCGTGCTCTGCCAGTTGGACCTATTGAGAACATTTTTATTAGTAAAAATGTGTATTGTAAATTCCAATCTTTTGAGTCAAACAATGGAGATACCTAGAAGACAAAATAGGTAGAGATTATTGTGATGATAGCTTTCAGTGGTATTGCACATATTACCCTAAATGTTAGCAATTTCAATCAGTACAGCTTCAAATAAGCAGGTAATAAAATGTCCTGAAATGTTCATGAAGTGGTTAGGAAGTATACCTAACATCTCCCAACCATTCAGGCCAACACAGTGGAGAGGTGAAATGTGTAATTGACCATTCCAAGGCCTAGCTGACTTCATAACAGACATTTCCACAAGTTGCATGGATGTTTGGCATTAGTCAATTTTTGCAAGTACCATTTATATTCATGCTTAGTCATTTAAATACCGTACAATATTAGTGTCAACACAGTTTAATTTGTGAAACTCATGACAACAATTTGATTGGTTGAGAAGAACAGTACAACATTCAGAAAGCAACACAAACTATTTTCAGAAGAGACCATTGAATAGAGATTGATCACTACATGACACTTATGTTGAAATCTGTTAGACAAGAGATAGTAAGCAATATGACATAGCACTATTCTTTTGAGAAAACAGAAACAGGGCATCATTGCAGTTATAGTAATTTCAAAGACAACTTCCCAACACTTGCAAAATGGTTAGTGAAACATACCTCTGGAAAATATGTAGTGGAAATGGGTCAGACACTTACAATATGGCACAGATATGGGTAATGGGTTATTTGGTGTTGTAACACTTACAGGCACCATAACATCATGTGAAATGTAATGGAGATTGACACCTGTAATGTTCAAAGCAACACACTACATTCACACAAAGTATCTAAATTATCTGAAACTGATAGTTTGAGGTTTCTATGTTATAAAAGTATGTGCAGAACACATTATTCTATTCTATTCATTGGTATTTGTAGAGCGTATGGCTACTCATCCAGGCCTCCCAGTGCTAAGATAGCCTGTAGATAAAATGTTGGTGTGCCATTTTAATTGAAAAGGGCAGGTTTTAGCAGTTTTCTAATTTTAAGTTCTGACTCTGTTTTTCTTATATGCTGTGCGAGGGAATTCCAGAGTTTTGGGGCCAGAACGAAAAAGAGAGTCCTCCACTCCATGCTCTCTTTATCCTTGGTATTGCAACAGTTGCTCGCTGGTGGAGTGCAGCATTCTTGTTGGATCATAGGCTGTTAGTAGTCTTTGGATCAGCTCTGGGCCCTTCTTATACATAGCTCGGTGAGCAATGCACAGAGCCCTAAAGTGAATTCTTTTGTGTATTGGGAGCCAGTGCAAGTTTGCCAGACCCTTGGCAACCGACTGGTGTTTGGGAATTTTCAATAGTATATGAGCTGCAGCATTCTGTGTGACTTGTATCCTTTTTATAACTGTCTTGGTGCTTCCTAAGAAGATGGAGTTCCAATAATCCAATCGTGAGAGGACCAGCCCTTGTACTACCATTCTGTGGGATGGTTCAGGAAGCCATCTCAATAGCTTTCTCAGAGCCCTTAATAGGCCGAAACATATTGCAGCTACTTTTTCTGTCTGTATTGCAATTGAGAGCTTGTTGTCTAACCAGAAGCCTATACTCTTGATCTCCACTTTGGGTGCAGATTGTTCGCCCATAATAATTGGCTAATGAAGCTCCATCCATCTGGCAGGGTTATTGTCCACCACGATGACCTCAGTGTTCTTCCCATTTAGTTTCAGACTGCTGGATGACATCCAGTCTATAAAACATTTTAGACAGTCATTGAGCTGGTTGGAAGATCCGTCCATTTGATGAAAGAGTAAGAAAATAATCTGGGTGTTATCAGCGTAGGATATCAATGACATACCATGGGCCTCTATGATCTCTGTAAGGAAGGACATACAGGTTGAACAACGTGGGGTTCAATGAGGACCCCTGTGGTACTCCACATCCTAGTGAGTAACTTTCCAAAAATAAAGTTTCCTCACAGACTTGGAATGCTCTATTATGGAGGAAGGAAGTGAGTCATTTTAGCATTGTTCTGGTCATCCCTGCCTCTTCCAAACTTTTTACTAGCACTGGGTGTGAGACGGTGTCAAAAGCCACAGTCAAGACCAACAGGATTAGGGCAGCTGTCCCTCCTTCATCCAGGATGGCTCTGAGTTCTTACGTGGCTGAAAGCATTGCTGTTTCCGTGGTGCTTCCTGGTTTAAAGTCTTTCTTAGATGGATGTAGGATGTCATTTGTCTCAAGATATCACGGGAGGTTTCCGTTTATAAACTTTCTAGAATTTTGCTAGGACCCGGGAGGAGGGAAATCGGGCGATAATTTTCACACTTTAGGGGGTCGGCTGCTGGCTTTTTTAGCATTGGCATGTTTCCAGGCCGATAGGACCATTCCGGATATGAGTGAGATGTTAAACATGACTGTTAGCAGACTTATAACGTTCTTTACATACTGTTCAGGGGAGTAGGGTCCAGAGGAGAGCCTGATTTTAAGGATTTTAGGATCTCCAAGGTATCTTCTTTGGTAAATTCTGGGAACATGCTTAATTGTTCATGCCACAACAGGGGAAAGTTGACTGATTCTTTCACCCCTCCAAGTGTAAGGAGAATACTGTTGACTTTCTCCAAAAATAAGTTGGCTAGCAAATTTCATCTTGAATCTGAGGGAGGGGGGCCGGGTGTACTTTTTAAGGGATTCATAAGACTACTCCCCCAATTGAACAGCTCTTTGGAGTAGTTTACAGCATTGTCAATCTTTGAGGCAAAAAAATTGTCTCTCGCCTCCCTGATGGCATAGTGATATGTCTTTACTGCCTTCTTGTAGTTGATTTTGCTAATTGCATCATAGCTTTTCATTAGCAACAGTTTACTTCAAAGCAAACAGTGCATTGATGTTTAGTGAGAGTTTGTAAAGTGTAACTTACCAGACTTCACTCCACCAGGTATTCCTGTCAAGCCATCAGTATGTGGGATCTGCAAAACCTTCTCCTCCCAGAGCATATGTTGTAAGGGGGGCCTGAAAGAACCACCACTAGTCCTGTTGGTCTCCAGGTAACGCTTGGAGACAGGAAACGCGCCCTCTTCCGAAGGTCGTTCTACCTCTCCCGAATTTCCTCCTTTGTGCACAGGTTGTTAGATACAGCATTCACTCTGTTGACTAATCTGGCCCACATTTTCCTTTTCTGCAACAGCGGTATAGTTTGGACTTGGGCTTCAAACAATTGTGTCTCTCCTCTTATGATTTCTTCCACCATGACTGACAATGCACCCTCAGTAAAACTGGGATTTTTGTGGCCTGGCATTGTGCAACAAAATAACATCAAATTAAAATATTAACCACAAGGTATAACATGAATAAAGATGAAGGGGCAAGTAACAGAGAAAAGAAACAGAAAAAACCTGACTTAACTCGGAAAAGCTCTGCTGGCAAGTGTTGTGGTGCAGTGGAACGGCACAGGATCATGGTCTAAAATGGAGTGTGTTTTATAATGTAGTATGCAGGTGTTTCCATTTGGCCAATGGGCATCAGGTGTGTTCTACTGGCATCCATCCAATGGCCACAGTGATGGTGCATTGGTGAGCGCATACGGCAACAGACTCACTCCATCTGGGAACCGCCACTAGAAGCCAGCACAACTGTGAAATCTAAATTTGTTCAGTGGGAACCCTCCACCCTGACGGTGACAGAGTTGTATTCATCAGCATTGAAGTCTGCTGCATTGGCAGCAGTGTGCAGTGACCGGTGTGGGAAACACTCTGTCTGAAATTACCTTCGACTTGGCAGAGTACTAGGGACCGCCGCCGCAGTGGGACAGCGGTAAGACCGCCAAGATCTAAATTGGGCCCTTAGACAAGCAGATGACCAGCAAGACAACATATTCACTGAATGAAACAAGAAAGTCTCAAATGTACCTAAAACAAGAAACATCACAGTTACTACAGCTATCAAAATGGAGAAAATCATCTACCAGAGAGCTTAACACAAAAAAATGTACATTTCATACGGAAATCAAGGGATACATGTTTATAGTGACAAAACTATGTGACATCCTTACTACGATTAAGCATCACAAAAGATAATGCCAAATGCAATCCCACCAGAACAGCTGCAGTGAATATATTTTCAGAGCCTGAGGCAAAGTGGTGGTTTCCCTTTGGGATCCCGCCTCCCTAGTGCCATTTTGATGCCATTTGCTGTGATTAGGTACCCTAATGCGACCTATTGTGGTGGCAGTGAGGCAACTTACAGTGGCGTAAATCTAACATTGGACCTGCACCAGCTATAAAATATAGGACCTGGTTCTCAAATATATTTCTCAATAAACATGGGGAAAATCACATTTTTCATGAAATGTAAATGGGAAAATACACTGTACATGCAGAAGTTGAGTTGCATGCATGGAGAAATCTGTATTTGTAAAGGTCCAATGAGTATGTCTGATGAAGAGCAAGTGACAAACTTTATTATATATAATAGTAGTGGTATAATTTAGAGCTAAGAACCTCTAAACAACACTGATGCAGACAGAAGAGAATATGGAGAAAAGATTACAACGTATAAGCAATGCATAGCCAAATATAAAACACTTCTTTTAACTGTTAAATCAGAATATTACACAAAAAAGATTGAGTTAGCTAAAAACTCAACTAAGGAGCTTTTTCAAATGATTACTAAATTAACCACCACCCCTGCTGCTCATTCTACCACAGGCAATGAAGATTTCTGTAATGCCTTGGCAATTCTTTCCAAAAGAAGGTACAGGATATCTTTGATAGCTTTTCTGCTAATAGCCAAACTAGCAAGCAGCCCCTAATCACTGATCCCTTAGTAAACAACAATCCCAGCTCCTTCAGAGAATTTACCAGTCTGTCAGCGGAGCAAGTCAGACAGCTGATTATGTTTATCAAGTCCGTATCTCAGCTTGATCCTTGCCCTCCCATTACTATCCAGACGGCACCAGATATTATTGCTGGACATTAAGCAAAAATCTTCAATGCAATGTTCCGTACAGGCAAATTTCCTAAGGATTGGAAAAAGGCCTTAGTCCTGCCACTCACAAAGAAATCTAAATGACCCCCTGGACACTACTAATAATTCTCATCCTATAGGAAGGCTTCCTTTTGCAGCCAAATTGGTGGCAAAGGCTATGAACTCACAACTGGCATCTTTAATTGAGCAGAAATACCATTTGGATGTGACCCAGTTTGGGTTCCGGAGTGGTCACAGCATGTAGACTGCGCTTGCTGGGGCCACAGAGGAAATCTGATCCACTTTGGACAGGGGCGGTAGAGCAGCCCTTGTCCTGTTGGACCTATCTGCGGCTTTCGACACAGTCAGTCATATATATATGGTCAACCGGTTGAGTAAGCTGGGAGTTAAAGATTCTGCACTAGCACTGCCTCAGTCCTTTCTAACAATTAGGGTTCAATCGGTAACCTTAGGAGACTTTACTTCAGAACCTTACACTTTACCTTGTGGTGTTCCCCATAAGTTCATCACTAAGTCCATCGCTGTCACCCCTCTGGCAGTGTTAATCAGATCATTTGGGCTTTCATTTGTGTCCTACGCTGATGATACCAAAATTGTGGGGTCCCTTTCCAATGCTGATCTTGGCATAGATGAATCCTTTCGAAACTGCATGTCTGCAGTCAATGATTGGATGGGCAAAAATTGCCTTAAACTTAAATCAAATTCAGCCAAAACAGAGGTGATGTTGTTTGGGCATAATGCATCCTTCAGGAATCCTTCCTGATGGCCACAAGACCTGGGAACTCTCCCAGTCCCAAAAAATAAAGTAAAAAACCTCTAGATGATAGACTAACCCACAAAAACCAGGTCAATGCAGTCATTTCTTCTTCTTTCTGTGTTCTAAAAACTATAAAGAAAATCGGTCACCTGATCCCATTTGGCCTATTAAAAACAGTAGTCATTGCACTGGTTCTCTCATGCATTGACTATGCCAATGGACTTTATCTAAATCTGCATATCACGTTGATGTCCAAATTACAAACTGTGCAAAACTCAGTAGCCAGAATGCTCTTAAACTTACCCAAATTTCATTCTGCAACCCAAGCCCTGAATAAGCTTTGTTGGCTCCCTATAAATAAGTGGGCAATTTTCAAAGCACCTTATATAGCTTTTAAAGCCTTAGCTGGGACAGGCCCTGACTATTTGTACAATAACTTTAGATGGTACGCTCCTAGCAGATCCCTTCGATCCAGTTCTGGAAATATATTTGTGGTTCCCCTTCAAAAGCTGGTATCTTGGGGAGGCAGAAGTTTTTTGAGAAGCACTGCACTACAATAAAATGATTTGCCTCTAGATATAAAAGCTGCCCCCACTCTCTTGATCTTCAGAAATGTTTTAAAAACATGGCTCTACAAACCATTAAAGTAGAAAAATATACAACTCAACAGCATTGTAAAATATGCAACTAGATAACCAAGTAAGCAACACTTATATTTAAACTAAAACGTAACTGTTAAAAAACTTAGAAATATAAAATAGCAAATAAATATTAACACACTTTTCAACTTTTTGCATTTTTTCACAGACCTTTTAAAAGGAAAAGTGTACAACTTTAAAAACCAATAAACTACCACAAAATATCAACTGTTACAAACTTGCAAAAATAAATAAGAAAGGAAGTATACATAAATAAACAGCTAATGATGAACTCACCCAAATAGCAAACAAAAACAAACCTAACGAGCGCAACACCCACAAACTATCAACAAAGTACAACTTAAAATTTAACTTATGTTTTCTTTTTCAGTCAACAGAAATTAAAGCACCTGCTGCACATTAAACCACCTCCAAGGGAAAAGCTGCAAAACCTGGTGAAACATCTCACCAGAACATACATGTAAGTATACAAAATAAAATTAAATGCATTTTAAACATGTTAATGAGCAACTTGTAAAAATTCAAAGAAATTATATATTTATACTATTACAACACTTACAGATACAATGACAGTGGCCACCAAAATGTATCACTTCACAGAACGGAAAGCAGTTACTAAATCACATGGGCTACACCTACAGCCAAGAGAATGCATCATCAGAAACTCTACACTGGAAATGTACTAAATATTATTCTAATGCATGCTATGGGAACGCATCTGCAAAAGATGATGTAGTAACACATGTAAGAGAGCACAACCACCCACCAAATGTGACAGAAATAAAAAAGCAAGAAATATTGCAAGAAGTAAGAGAGGCAAGCTCTAGCTTCCAGTAACCCACAAGCAAAATCTTGAAGGGTATTTTATCTAGACACATGTTATATGGCAACTGCACCTATTCCCACTTTAAAAAGATTAATTGCATGAACTAATAAAAGCCACCAGCAATACCCCACCTGCCCTTAGAAGATACCAAGACATAGATATACCTGAACAATTAACAATGACACATAGTGAGGAACCTTTCCTTACACATGACGACCTAAATAATGAAAAACAAATTGAAATATTCTCTAAAGCAAACAACTTAATGAAACATAGGCAATGTCAAACCTGGATGATGGATGTGACCTTTAAAAGGTGTCCCAAAACATTTACTCAGATGTACACCATACATGGTGAATATTAAAACACAAATATGCCTTTTATATATGCCCTACTATCCAATTCAAAAAGCAGCACTTATAACGAGCTCTTAAACCATATAAAACATGCAACACATAGCTACTACCCCAAAAAATAATCATAGACTTTGAATAAGCCATGATTCAAACAATTCTAAAACTATAACCCCACACAGCTATACAAGACTGTTACTATCATTTCAATCAAAGTATATGGAGACATCTCCAAAAACACCCAATTTGAATTTTGAAATAAAAAAATGATAGCATTAACCTATGTCCCTATCACAGAAGTAACCAACCACTACAATCTATTAATAGAAAGCCCTTTCTACTAGCAAAATATAGACAAACTTAGGGCCATATTACGACCCTGGTGGACACACCGCCTGCCTGCGGCGGCCGAGAACACGCCGCTATGCCGGCGGCATCCCGACTGCTGCATTACAGCATTATTGTGGGGCTGGCGGTATGTCGACGGTGCAGTCATGATGGTGGCATGCTGTTACTCTAAGAAGGAGCCTGCAGCCAATGCTCGCCATGCTGCAATGCCTCTGGGCGATCGGCTGCACTGTTTCCCTGAAGCACAGTCTACAGGAGAAACAGTTTGCACAACAGTGCCGATGGCATGGGGGCAAACACAGCTGGCACCAATAACACGTCTCAAGGGCACAATCACACTGGAGACATGTTTGCACCCCAAAACCTGCCTATCAGCCGACCGTTTAAGGCTCTGACCCTTGCCTACAGGGCTACCAGAGATACTGGCCCCCAATACTTGAAGCTCAGACTTCCCAAATACAATCAGACTAGGACTCTGAGGTCAAATCACGGGAACTCTTAGCCATCCCCCGCTTCACAAAAGCCAGGCTGGGTGGCCGATCGGTTGCTCTTAAAACCGCCTCTCTTTGGAACACCATGCCGGAGCACCTACGAGAGGCCAATTCAGAACCTTTATTTAGGAAGACTATGAAGACCTGGCTTTTTGGCCTACCTTAGAGCTACCCCCACCAGTTACTACCACTCTACACCCGCTGTTAGCACCGGGACACCACCATTGGAGGTAGCTGTGCGCTCTACAAGTTGCAATAATAATAATAATAATAATTGCTGGAAAGGCAGGTCGTGACCAGCCTGGTGGTGGAAATGCCGGGACTGCCTAAATTGCCTGCCACTGACACTGCTGCAGCCATGGTAGCAGACATATTGGCAGGTACAGCAGTCTTGTGGCAGTCCGCCCGCCCTGCTTGTGACCCAACGGTCGGACTACCTGGGTTGCGGGCTGTCAGACCGCCAAAATGCGACAGCGGTTCAAAGACCACCAGGGTCTATGGGGCCTATTATGATGGCGGGCGGATCGCCACCGCCGGGGGGCTGCAACTATGGTACCCCCCTACATTGCCATACACAAAGTGGCAGGCACCGCGTGGTGCCTGTCACGTTGTGCATGGCAATGCAAAACATGCACTTTTAACATTGCGGACGGAGCTGCACCCAGCAGCACCGTCCGCAATGTTAAAGGCCAGAATGCGCCCGCGAGTGTGGCAGGCGCATCCTAATTTGCCTCGTGGGACCGCCGCATCTCTGGCGGTCAGTCCCATTTTCCGTTACGGTGGCGGGCGGACAAAGTCCACCCGCCATCGTAATGGGGCCCTTATTCAGGCTTTAGTCCCCTAATGGACTATTTCGAACACACTTGGGTTGGCAGACTACATGGTTCCGGACATAGATGCCAACCCAAATTCCAAATACCAGGGTAGAATGTCAGGAAGCCAAAACAAACTATGCAGTGAAAGGATGGCACAATGCCTTTCAATCCACACTAGGCAGAACTCAACCTACACCATACACATTTATAGAAGCATTACAAAAAGAGCAAACCTACCAAGAACTAAGAATGGAGCAATTAGTTAGTCAAATTGATCTTAAACATAGCAAACAAACCGAAAAAGCGTATGCCATTCTACAATTTAAAGTCAAGCTCTTCATAAATAACAAAGGGCTACATTACTTAGAAATCTTAGCCTAAAGCATACTATAAAATAAATCTTAACCTAACAAAGTCCTCAAAAAGTACAGCAAATTGTTAACCAACATACCAAATCTATTTCTTTTTAGATGATGAACAATAATATTTTATTTGATCAGTTAAACAACTATTTAAAATAACATTATTACTAAAGACTGATATAATTAAATTTTATATAAATTATTATAAAAAAATAACTATCACCAACTAAAATAGATAAAATAAAATTCAAATCCATCACATAAAATAAAAGCAAAACATAATACAAAGAATTCCACACAACAATCACACATATTTAATATAAACAAGGTAATATCACATTTCACACCCAAAATAAATGAAAGAATTAGAACTTACTGTTCTGTAGCTGCAGATCTTTCTCTGGTTCCAAGTAGCAAAAATCAGTAATCCACCAAAAATAAGATAAATGAATCCATAAATCCCTCAAAATAATGCTAAAATATATTGATTACAATCAAAATCCTTTAAAGAAATCTAGAGTATCAAGGTACCATAAAAAAAAAGTGTTTTAAAAAAAGAATCTCTCCAGGGAACCCCTCAAAATAGGAAATCAAAGTAAAAACCAATTACACTCCAAATGCCTATAGAACATGTTCGTTGACAAAAACCTGCAAAAGAAATTGACAAAACCCACCCTCAAAACACAATACATTCCCAAAAGTACATATGCATAATAGTTAATCATCAAAATATAACACTACACAATTTAACATAACATACTAATACATTATTAAAACAGTGTGAAAATGCAAATAAACCAGTGTAAAATAATAACAATAATAATACAAATGTAATAGTAGATCTAAATATATCAAAGACCAACAAACAACACCATATCTAACTTTTAAACTTCCCTCCTAAATCCTCCCCAACCCACAAAACCCTTAAAAAAATCATTAAAAAAGAACTTACATGTTCTGACGAACAGCAGCACTTTACCGCGACCTGGTTGCGGGAAAGTAGACTAAAAATAACACGAATAGATTACAAACTAGAAAGTAGGGGTAAAAAATTAACAGCCCAAAAAATGAAACTCAAAAAGACTATCTACCCATAGAAATGAATGGGAAATATTGTAAATAAGTTAAATAAATGTTTTACAAATTGTTAAAAACTACTACACATGCAAAACGTATCAAACAATGTTATAAACAATTATGAAAAAATTGTAAAGTATAAATTCAATAATAATATAAAACATACGCAGGTATTTAATATATACTAATAAAATATATATGAAAATAATAAGGAAACTATATATATACAAAAGTTAAGAAAAGTTTAAAAAAATTAAAACATTATTAAACATGTAGGGCCTGATTCACAGAACTAACTTACGTCAAAAACGTAAAGTTAGTACTTTTTGGTATTCAAAGAATACACTTACTCATTTTGGTATTCACAGAATGAACTTACTCATTTCGGTATTCACAGAAGTTAGTAGTCCTAACTTTAGGACTCCTAAATGCCTTCTGTGAATACCGAAAGTCTTAAAGTTAAGATTTTTCTCGGTTTAGGAGTAGTAAAGTTAGGACAACTTTACTGCTCCTAAACTGAGAAAAATCCTAACTTTAAGACTTTCGGTATTCACAGAAGGCATTTAGGAGTCCTAAAGTTAGGAGTCCTAACTTTACTACTCCTAAACTGAGAAAAAACCTAACTTTAAGACTTTCGGTATTCACAGAAGGCATTTAGGAGTCCTAAAGTTAGGACTACTAACTTCTGTGAATACCGAAATGAGTAAATTCATTCTGTGAATACCAAAATGAGTAAGTGTATTCTGTGAATACCAAAAAGTACTAACTTTACGTTTTTGACGTAAGTTAGTTCTGTGAAACAGACCCATGGAAATTATTAATCAATTTGATAAAAAATCATGAACACATTATAAATTAAATATTATTATATAATACAATTATTTAATATATACTAATAAAACATATGTTAAAATAATGTTGAAAATACATATGTAAAAAGTTATTAAATGTAAAAAAATTGTTAACAAAAAATTCAAGTTGAAAATGTATAACATACAAATGTATATAAATATGGTTTACTTGATTTTGTATTATTAAATAATACTGAAAACATGTTTAATTTACTTCTTTATTCTTTTACTTTTTATTCGTTTACTTGAAGTATATATAATGCAAACTGTAAAACTATACAGTACTAAAAAATTGGAAGCAAAGAAAAACTGAAAAATGTGTGACTTTTTACTATGCAAAATTTGTGGAAGCTGTTGGACACTATTCCCACTTCAATCTAACCATATTGAGGAAAAGTGTTGGACACTAAAGGAGGAACATTTACTATTCCCACTGCAATTTAAACCAATTCGAGGAAGGTGTTGGACACTAAACCGGCCGAAGCACAAGCTCCCATAGAGAAATGGGAGAATCTGTTCATCCCTGCACTGCGTGGCAGACACCTCAGGTTGCCTGCCACGCAGTGCAGGGATTTCCAGGGGGGCACCATAGGTGTCCCCTTGCCCTTGCTAGTGGGCCTTGCTGGGGGCCCCAATTTTGCTTTCCGACAGGCTTTTAATGTCAGAAAGCCTGACATGGAAAGCCTGTCGGAAACCAACATCATAATCCCAACGGCAGAAACACCGTTGTGAAATCGGGCACGACCGATCTCCAGTTGGCAGTCCCAACTGCAGCATTACAATGCAACCGCACATGGTGCGGTCACATATTCCCATTTCTCTATGAGAGCTTGTGCTGTGGCTGCAAACCGGCCGTAGCACAACCTCCCGTACAGAAATGTGAGAGTCTGTTCCTCCCTTCACCGCGTGGCAGGCACCTCAGGCCAATGTCACTTTCCGACAGGCTTTCTATGTCGGAAAGCCTCGCATGGAAAGCCTGTTGGAAACCGACATCGTAATCCCTACAGTGGAAACACCATCCATAGGGATTGTGGCTAGGCCTCTGACTGGCCGACGGGCTCCTTGAGCCAGTCGGAATCCAGTTGGAATGACTGGCCAGTTTCACTTTCGACCGCCTGTTTCATAATGCGAAAGACGAAAGTGAAACCCGTGATGAGACTCGAAAAGCCTCCAATCTGTGGTTGGAGGCTTTCCGAGTCTCATCGTAATGAGGCCCTAAGTAGTTGAGAAATTACAATATCCGCTTCAGAAATAAAACATTTTACATAACATATTAAAAAATAAGCATATTACAAACACAATCAATACTACATATTCTCACATTTTTAGTGTAGTATAAAATTTTGGAAAATATTATGTAAAAAACAGTCATTTAAGTATAAACCTTTATATTCATAGTCATATTTTGAATTATACTATTTTCATTACAATCAAAAATTAAATGTTTAAAGAACTTTTTATTAATATTCATAAACTGAATTATTGTTTAAAAATGCACAATTAATTTTGTGTGTGAATTTCAATTTTTTTACTTTTATAAAAAAATATACCGTTTGTAAAATATGTTTTTGAACGTACATAATTTGAATTTTTTTATTTTTAAATATTACACTATTTTAATGTACAATAATTTCTAAATATTCTACTTATTCAAAATAAATGTATATGTTTTTAATATTTAATAATATATATACTTTTTTACAAAAATATATCATAACATTAACATATATCTTAATTTACATCAAATTAAAATGTATTAGAATATTATCATAAAATAAATATTAAAATTGTAAATTATTAATTTGCATATCATTTAAATATTTACTTTATATTTTAAAATTATTTTAAAAATCTCCCCACCCATATTTCTTAAAAACTCAGGGGCATATTTATGAAAGAATTGTGTCACCCTTGCACCACACAATGGGGCGCAAGAGCGAATCAACTCTTAAGTTGGATTTATCAAGCCACGCAAGGCTACCTTGCATGGTTTGATAAATCCAGAGTAATGCAACGCAGTGCAAATCGAAGCGTTGCATTACTCTGCCCCAGGAAGGTGTTCCATGGGTGGAGAGTGGGTGTTCCCATGCATCCTCTCTTGTTTTTTTCCGCATTCCCAGATTTACCATTACTGGTAGACCTGGAAATGCACCAAAATGACATGCCTCCCCAGGGGAGCCGTAACGAGGAGAAATATCTTTATTTCTTCTTGTTTCTTCCTCTTTTTATGTATGCTGCATTCTACAGCACACGTAAAAAGAGGAAAATGCTTCCCTTTCTGCACAAAAACAATCCTGCTTACAATGCCTGTGTTGGGGCTAGGCAGCAGATTGTGCGCCAGCGCAGAGAAAAGACAGGAATGCACCGTATTATGGAAAGTATGGCACATTCCTGCCCTTTCCCTATTACGCAGCACAGCAAGGTGACTTGTTGCGCTGCACTGCATCATTTCTTAGTAAATATGCCCCCCAATATCCAGCTACTAAAAAAGAATAATAATAATTAATTATATGCATTATCACAACTAAAACAAAAACTTCAAAATCTTCATTTAAAAATAATACATTACTAAAAAAATTACACACAAAATGTTAAAAATACAATCAAACACACTACAATACATTACATACTTATTAACACTTACAAACGCTATTACATACAATGATATTTTCAACATCGATATCTTTTCCAACAATATTAAATACAACACTAAAAACTATGGGGGATATTCACAAGGAAGTGGCGGAGAGAGGCGTTAGCCTTCTTGGCTTAACGCCTCTCTCCGCCACTTCGGAAAAGCAAGGCTGCACCATATTCACAAGGATATGGTGCAGCCTTGCATTTCCCCCTGCGATGGCGCTAAGTTTTACAACTTAGGGCCAACGCAGGCACCCTTGCACCAGAGTGCACGGGTGTCTGCAAGCAGGGAGGTTTGTTAATGTACAGGAAGGTGTCCCTTCCTGCACATAAACAAACCTAAAATGCCAGTTTGTAACTTACGTGTGCGCTGCTTCATGCAGCACACATGTAAGCTACAAAACGGCATTTTGAAAAAAGGTTTGTTTATGTACAGGAAGGGACACCTTCCTGTACATTAACAAACCATGGCATTTTGCTTTTTCCATGTGAGCTCCACAAGGCAGCACACATGGAAAAAGCAAAAACGAGGAGAAATTGACCATTTCTCCTCGTTTCGCCATCTTAAGACCAGGGTTTTCCTGGTCTTAACTTTGGCGCTACCTCCTATTTACGCTGCCCTTTTGAATAGGGGGTAGCGTCAAAATCAATGGGTGTTGTGGTGGAACGCCCACCGCAACACCCACTGCATGCCCCATTCACGCTAAACACAGCGTGACGGGGGCCTTATTCACAAGGCAGCGTTAAGCCACGTTAAGTGGCTTAACGCTGCATGGTGAATAAGGCAAGGCCCCTATCGCCACCACAACGTCACTGAAAGTGACGTTGTGGTGGCAATAGGGGCTTGTGAATATGCCCCTATATTTTTACATTTGATATTCCTGTTGACGATATTTTTGATGGCCCAATATTCTTGATATATTTTTGTGTTGCAATATTTTTTTCTGATATTCTGCCGAAACACCCTTCTCCCCACATCTATGTTCCTTGAAAATATATGTATCGCCAAGGTACATAGATGTGGAGTTAGGTATAAAAAATCTATACATACTGACCTTTCAATATTTTGTCTCTCATTACTCTGTCTACAGTATTAGTGTCCACTGATATTCTGTAGGCAATATTCAGGATCCACTCACACTGAACTGGTAGATCTCCTCAGCGAGCGCAGTAATTGAGCATCTGGGTCATAGCTTTACCCTTAAAGTAAATCTGCAGGTGTAAAAACTGCAGGGTTATTACAGCAAATATGGGTGGTTGAGGTTCTCTTATTAAAACAGCAGATATAGCCTGCAACTTGAAAGTGAAGTACGAATTTCTAAATCATTTAGTTGGTACTTACCCCTGAACATCAAGAGGCTAAATACAGAAATCCAATTTAACCTTTCAGGGAAAATAAAGAACAAATGAAGAGCGGTGGCTAGGTAAAAGTGGCGCACTCAAACCAAGTATTAATAATAGCAATAAACTAATCAGTACAGTAAAAAATGGTTTTAAGAACAAAGGGGCCTATTACGATGGCTGTCGGATGTCCACCGCCGGGCCGGCGGTGGTGCCCGCCCGGACCGGCGTTGGACAACCGCCCACGATCGCAAGCCGGAACACCGCCGGTCAAATTAAGATGGCGGTGGTGAAGGCGGCGGTGGGAAATTCCGACTGCCGCTTTTCCGCCGGTTGCCATCCGCACTCCTGCCTGGCGGACGGAGCAGGACCGGGATAATGGTGGCGGTGCAGAGCAGGCTCTGCCGGCACGATTATGATGCCGACGGTAGCCAGCCTTTCCTCAGCGGTCAGACCGCCATGGAAAGGCATGCGGGGATTGTCTTCCGGGGGCCCGTTGCGGGCCCCCAATGTGTTGGGGCGGTGTGGGTGCACAGGGGGGTACCCATGGTCCCCCCTACATTTCCCTGTACCAGGTGGCAGGCACTGTGCAGTGCCTGCCACGCAGTGCAGGGAAATGCAGGACATGCTCCTTTCGGCATCGCGGGGGTGCTGCGCTCAGCAGCAACCGCCGCAATGTTAAGGCCCGCGATCAGACCGCCGTGGTCGGATTTCAACCGTGGGTCATCGTAATTCGACCAGCGGTGATGTTGCGGGCCATGCGGGCGGTCTTTTCCCGCTACCATGGCGGTCGGGGAGGTTTTCCGACCGCCATCGTAATGGGCCCCAAAGATCGGGTGCTCCAGGGTGAAGAAGAGTCACCACGTTTTCCTCAAAGAGGACAATTTCTATGCCAAAGGAATTATTCTCCGAGCACTTCATCACAAAAGAGACCCAATCTAAATTGAAGGGTTTTCTGTATATTTTATTCACAAGCATTATATTATTGATGTAAAGCTTCTTTGTAACACTAGCCAACATGTGTTTTATCGCTGGATAATTATTTTCCAATCAACTTCCTCTGGGCTGTCTTTATTATTA
Organism: Calotriton arnoldi; assembly: GCA_963921515.1. NCBI lineage: Eukaryota > Metazoa > Chordata > Amphibia > Caudata > Salamandridae > Calotriton > Calotriton arnoldi. The sequence continues at coordinate 58,329 of CAWUFW010011627.1, forward strand.
CCATTCAAGACACTATTCTCAGAAGAGTAACAAGACCATGTCCTAATGCATGTAAATTTAAATCAGATTGGCTGTTGTATCCATAAATATATTAGTGTCTCATATCGGCGGAGAGTGGCCCACGTTCAAACCACATGAGGTATGCGTCACAATGCAACAGAAATAAATAATAATCCACTGACAGAACACATGTTGGCTAGTGTTAGATTTGAAACTGAAACTAATCCTAAAAAACCTGAGAACAATTCTAGCTCTATAGAGCCTTTGCCTATCTTCATTTCAGACAATCTTCTTAGGCCCTCTTTACCACCAAGTCCTTCAGCATTTGAAAATAACACATTTCCAAAATGGTCTAGCATACTCGTGTGTATTTCCATTAAAGCAGGAGGCACAGAATGAAGTAATCTGATGGTTGAGCCACATCAGTGGCACAGCTAGAGCTTTTGACGCCCGGGGTGATCCATTAGTTTGCCGTCCAGTGCCGGTAAGAGCGGGGGGGGTTACTGGCGAAAGACCATGATGAGCGGGGGGTGCGGGCGACAGACGACAACGAGCGGGGGCGTTTAGTGACGCCGACGAGGGAGAATAAATAAAAAACAAAACTTACCTTGTGTTCGCTTCCGCCTCCAAAAAAGTGGGGCCCGGGGCAGAACGACTCCACCAGCCACGCCACTGAGCCACATAGACGTATGAAAAGTTAAGCTGTTATTCTTACATCCAAAGAGTTAGTATTAGAATCTGATTCAAGTCTCTGGGGATAGGGTGGCTATGTGTCAATTTCTCCACTGGAGGAAAATTATCAAAGAGTGAGTCACCAATGCACATAAGCCTCTGGGTAAAAGGGTGTGATATTCTAAAACAGGTGGATACAAAGGCGGATATTCACAAGAACGTGTGCTAAATATCACCAGAAAATGTTAACGCAACTTTACACATCGCAGCCTATCGCGGGAAAATAACCCCGTGTTAACCTGGAATTCACAACACGGCCGTACCCTGCAATAGTCTCCTGAAACCGCGGCCAATGTCCGCGATACAACCAACTCGACGGAGATAAAAACACAAACCCCAACACCAAAAAACATGCGGTGAGCCCATTCGTGAGGAGGAAAGCAGCGATAAGCAGCGCAAGGCCCGCGACACATATACGGCATGCGGGAATAAGCACAACAAAAGCAGGAAAAAGAAAGACAAACCAAACAGAAAACAGCGAAGCACAATAGAGGCAGTCAGAGCCAGCACACAACCCCACAAGCACCATTGGCAACAAAACATTAGACATGGCAGGCCATCGTGGACAAGGTGAATGCAGCCCGAGAGCGGAGGAGGACAATGGCAGAAAACCAGAACAGCTGGAATGATGAGAAACGCACAAACAAGCACAAACACGCCAACAACCACAAGGCAGCAATGCACACCGGAGGTGGGAGTCCAGCGCCACACCAGGAGCTGGATGACATGGAGGAAATGGTGTCCACCACATCAGTCTGGAGATGGTGGCAGGACTCTGGGCCCGGAACCTGCTCAAAATCAACAGACACAACAGCAACAGGGAGAGGAACCACCAGGGACTGGGGGGACGGGGGCAGATGGCCACAATGGCACACATGCACAATTAAGCACAGCACAACTGCAGACAAACCATGCCCAAGAGGAACAACACCAACCAAGAGCACAAGTCACACAAGTCGGCAATATCACACCACTGAACAAGCACAGAAGTGAAAACCACACTGCCTGAAAGGGAGAAGGGTGATCCAAATCTGAGCTGAAGGGACATCACACACACACATAGGAAGCAGAGCACCCCAACATCGAACACAATGTGGAACAAACACAAACATCTGTACAACCGAACACAGGAGACAAGTGAACCCGCTTGTGGCCGGTAAATGGCCATACGCATCTGGCAAACCACGAAACAGGGACATGATAATGCACAAGTACCAACCCACAGCCCTGATGGGGCAGCAATGCATGTAAGGCAGTGACCCAGATAGGCCGTGACACACACATTGGCATACAAATAAACACTCAACACAGTTGGAGACAAGTGAACGTGTGGAAACTTTATCAACAATTGCGTGTCAGTACGGCCAAGGGAAGTGCCACGACATGCCTACCAATACAGCAGCATGTCTGAATGAGGAATGTTGAAAGCGCCCATGTCCACCCCGGGGGAGGAGTCCATCACCAACACAAATCATTGCCAACCTGCGTATGTTGTCCGCGCATGGATCAGGAGTCCAGGCCAATGCAGCCATGTCCGCTGTCTCTCAGGGACATGTGACCAGATCCCCAACATGCAACCAGGCGTCGGGACACGTGCAATGGGTCACATGCAGTCCTGGCTGCAGGTACCTTGTCACTCGTCCATGAACGCGAGTGCAGCAGCGTAGGCCAACATTTCCAATGCGAGATCGTTGTCCACCACATCTGACATGTCGGCGACGTAACCCATCAGCTGTCCCGGACAGATGTGCTCACTCCAACCCCTGGCCCCAATATGCACGAAAGCCCAATCAGGGAGCGGCTCAATGTGGTCACTGCACACGACTCCTCCTGCAATTTCCCAGGTCCAGTTCCCAGCATGCATGCCAAACATCCAGGCATGCCATAAACGGGCATCACGGTGACACTCCTGGTCGTGGTCCAACAGGGGGCGCACACACACGTCGAAATCCAGGTCAGCTATCGTTACGTTGGAGAGGCAGACATCCATGGACCACTCGAATATGCACGAGCGACAGTGCAACACAGGCTGAACGCAGGTGACGTTGGCAATGCGGATGCTCAGCCTGTAACTGATCTGCAGCTCCACTAATGGCAGTGCCCCCAGTACATGCAGCAGACGTGCACGGTACAGGTCCACGTGACTGGAGTAGAGCATGTGTCTGGGATGGTCTGCCATTGCGTCAGTGGCTCTGCTTGAAGCGGCACTGTGAGGACCTGCGCCAGTCCTGTGGATGAAACGCCACAGCTCGGAGCAATGAGCAGTGTCTGTGTGCAACGAGTGCAGGCCTGGGGTGTGGTGGGAGTACGAGTGAAGGCCATTTCACGCACGCAAACTCCGACCAAGGACTTCTGCATGTGGGATGTGTACACGTTGGCCTCATGTCTGGCAGTGCGTAGTGTGGGAGTCGCCTGGTAATGCTATCCTATCTGTCAGGGGTGCTGGGCACATGCAAGTCACATCTAGGAGCTGCAGATATGCTACCGCCCGATAGTGCAGACAAAGGACCATTCATCCCTACAGTAACTTCACCATCTGCATGCATTCAGGAGACGTACAGAGGCCTGCCGTGGGTGTGGTGGGATGTCTGCGACCCTGGGAATTATGGACGATATGCCCAGCACGTGGCACATGTGCGGACTCACTGTGTGTTACATTGCCTCACAGCTGCTCCACCCTCCCACGAGCCCCCACACTTGTGTGCCCTGCGCGGTTGTATCACGTGCACTCCTACGGCACACCATTGTAATGCCTGTCTGCGCATGTCCAGCGGCATGCCACCAACACTGTGACGCTGGCATTTGAAGGTGTGCGGCCAAGTGAGTGTAGGTCAATGGTCCGGACAGGGCGGACACAAGTGTACAGTCCATGGCTGGCTGTGGTCACACTGCAAATGAGGCTAGGCAACTGACTCATGCAGCCGCAGGACTGATACACATAACACTTGGCATGCATGTGCCAAGACCCCGAGCGGTCTTGCGCTCCTACATTTCCCCGTCCGTGCGGGCCCGTCCTCCTGGTGCATGCTACATTGCAACATCGTCTACTGTGGCCCTGGTGGCGACAACACCCCAACACAGAGACACACTTACCGCACATCCTGCCCAAGGCCAGGTCCGAGCCACGCCCTGCTCCCCCTGCCGATTCAGCACACCCCTGCGCTGAACTGACGTACGCCGGACCAGCACACGCCACTTGTGCATGCAGGGGGGGCCGGGCAAAGCTACATGTCCAAGGTCACTGCCAACACTGAGGTGACATGGTATCGTCCGCTGAGGATAGCACACTGTGGTGTTGCAGTGCCGTGCCCATCATGCTGACACAATGACCACACGGACACACTTGCTCAGATGGTGTGAATGGCTATGGGCACATGCGCCCGGCCACATTTATTAACAGACACACATATCGAGTGACACCTGTGTTGGATGTGTGTGGGGTGTGTGCACACCAGTCAGCAAGGGCTGCCTGATGCAGTCAGAAATCGACAACAGTGTACATCGTAAAGGACACAACCATTCTACCGTAAAGGGCGCATGACTTGTGCTGCACAGAGTTAGTGGCCCCGGATGCACAGCGTCCTGCACGGGCCTACCGCCACGGGCCGCTGACTTGCGGGGCACTGGGGCAGGGTCACGAGTGCAGAGCAGGTTTCCGTAGATGACAAAGGGGCTTGTCGCAGAGTGTCTTGGTGGACAGTGGAAGGTGTGCCCCCAGGGCATGATACAGAGGGCAGAACCACGCTGAAACAGTCACTATGGTGGAGATGAATGGACCAGACACATGTCGGACACCAAGTCCGGTCCGGCCAGATGGAGATGCAGAAAACCACCAGGCCATGGACTCAGACGCCACCAAGGTCCAACCAGATAGTGCCCCTGACTCATTGCGCACAGAGTTGGTGGCACCAGTGCTGTCAGGGGATGCCACCTGCGATGAGGCGTGTCAAATGGTGTGGACTCCTCCACATCTTACCCAAGACACAGTTCCACATGTGTGACCTACTGGGACGCAGTGTTGGCCTGAGGCAGCGGTCAGCACAGGCCATTCACTGAGTGTCGCCGGCTTAGGTTGGATGGTCCCACCGGCCTGCGTAGTTCAGGTTCAGTGGCACACGGGACACGGACTTGCGATGAACAGGGTTGATGACACCAGGTCAGTTGTTGATAGTGTTCGATCACCTCCGTGACTCTGATCCGGCTTTCCTCCGGACTGAGCCGCATCTTCTTCTTACTCCTCTCCGTGCTTCACTGGTGTGGACTCTGCCATTCACGATTGGCTACTAGGTGCTGGATGTGGGACCTACTGGTCCGCAGGGTAGGCCTGAGCCCTCATCCACGTGTCGCTGGCTGGCGTTGAACAGGGTTAGTGGCACCACATGTCGCTGGCCTGCGTTGAACAGGGTGAGTGGCACCACGTGTCGCCGGCTTGCGTTGAACAGGGTTAGTGGCACCACGTGTCTCCGGCTTGCGATATGGAATTATGCCTCACTGATCGAAGGGAGTCTGGTGCTGTGGCCGCTGCCACAGACTTGGAGTCACTGCCATTCAAGACTCAGGACACAGTTCCACATGTTGGACCTACTGGGCCCAGGAGGACGCAGGTGGAGTATGTAAATGGTAAAGGAGTAATGTGGGCCAGCGTCGGGGGGTCCAGCGATGGTCTGCGGAGGCTGCAGAGATCGTGGGACTGGTGCTTGGAGCTTGCACCGGCACGTGGTGGGCCCTCATCGACACATGCCGGTGTAGGCAGGTGAGCGGAGCCTCGTTGGTGCGCTGTGGCAGGCATGACGGGTCGGGGGACCAGCGGCCCGGGGTGCAGCAGGCGCACAGGGACGCAGGCCCTGCTGTGCTCGGCGCAGGACTAGTGACAGACCGAGAGCCGCCGCACTGGCAGACGCGTTGTCCATTCCGAATGAGAACCACGCCCAGTGCGACGGGCTTTTTGTTCACACCCCTACACAGGCCTGGCGTACGCTGGTCCAACCTGCTACGCACGTGCATGCAGGGGGGGACGTAACGTGCGACATTTCCGCATTCTGCCCCACTGCCTGTGGGGACATAGTAGCGTCCACTGGCCACTGCACTCCATGCACCAGCAGTTGATCTCCACATGGCCATTTCCGTGGTTTGTACTCTGTGGTCTGTCCGGCACCTCCACGCCACACCTGGCATTGGGTGGGTTCACATTCCTTGATCACTTGCCGCTCTCGCACATGCCTGCTCCATGCCTCTCCTCACATCCGGCTATTGTGTGTCTGTGGTGCCATGCCGTGGCTGGGTTGTGTGCATGGCAAGGCCAGCTTCACAATGGAGTCGTGTTGTCGTGTCTGGTCGGTTGGCATGTTGTGTGTCATGTTGAATGTAGTTGTGCTGCATGTCCATTGCCGGTGTCGTGAGTTGCATGACTGTGGGCTGGAGGTGTGTGGTGTGTTCATTTTGGACTTACCAACGGGCACTGCATTTCCATGGGTGCCATCCTGGGAGCGCTGGGTGATGCTGGACTGTCCGAAGATGTGAGAATCATGCACTCGGCCTGGGGAGTTGGCCACGACATTGTTGAGGAGTCTCGGGCGGTGTACTGTTGCCTGCACATTCATGATATGCGTGTGCTTTCTGTTGTGGTAGTTGTGTGCAGTGTTGGCAGGGGGCACGAGGGGTACATGTGTGCAGTTGATTGGCCCTGGCACGTGAGGGAATCCAGCTATGGCGTAGGGGCCTTGCTTGGTCTCCAGGAGCTCCTGCGCAGTGTGGGTGAAGTGGAGGTGCTGGGGTACCAGGCTGTTGTTGGCATCCAGGACAGGTGTGATGACCTTGTATGGGGCTGGCTGTGTGACTCCTCCGACTCTGGCAGTTGTGGGTTGGATAGTACCAGAGGCCGACATGTGCTGCTTAGCCGGCAGCTTTGTCTGCGGAGGGATGTTGGTTGTCCGCTGGGTTTGAGACAGTCAGCAGGTGGGGGATGTGGGTCAGGATGCGGGGGATGGTTGTCCTTTTGGGCCTGTAGTGGGCAATGTCCTCCTCTGGCGTTGGGTCTGGGTGGCAGGTGCGTTTCAGGTGGGCCCGCTGTCTTTGTGTATGCTGCCTCTGTGGTGTTCCCGGGGGGGGGGGCGGGACGGGTCCTGGGGGTGGTGGCGGGCCTGAGGTGGGTGGGGGTGGGTGTTGTGTGCCTCATGGGTCTCGGAGCTGCATGATTGTCTCCATGGCATCTGTGGGTCTTCGGGTGTGGTTCTTGGCTGGGCTCCCTTTTATGCTGCAGGTAGTCGTCCTGCTTAACACCAGCAAAAGGCAGGTGTTAAATCCCTGGTGCTACCACGGCTTATCGCCTGTTTTCGGTTTGCATCACAGATCTGGCAGTTTGTTGTGAAAGTGGTGTTGTGGTTTTTTCGTGTGTTTTTGCACGGGAACGCCTACTCTGCATCTCAGTTAGTTGGTGGTGTCCACTGTGGTGTTAAATTTTGGGGCAGTTGTCGCGGGAATACTGGCGATGTCTGCAGTTTGCACCCGCTTGTGAATGGGGTGTTAAATCTATCTCCACTTTTGATGAGTTAAGGCGGAGATAAATCGGAGATAAGTCCTTGTGAATATGCCCCAAAGTTGTTTGAAGTCCATTCTGCCAGGGGCACTATGGCCTCAAAACAGTAGCGGCCCGTGGAGGGAGTTCCGTGGGGTGGTGAGGCGGGGAGGGGGAGGGGCAGGGTGGGGGGTAGTAAACATCGGAATATGGATGAACGGAGGTAAGTAAACAATTAAATAAATAAAACAAATTTTGTTGCGTGCGCTGCATCGCAATGGATGAAGCTCACGCAACGAAATTCGTTTTATTTATTTAACTGTTTACTTACCTCCATTCATCCATATTCCGGTGTTTACTACCCCCCGCCCCGCCTCACGGAACTCCCTCCACGGGCCGCTACTGCCTCAAATGCCTTTTAAACGTGTGCTAGTTTGGAGGACATTCTCATGTCCTCTGATTGGTCTAGGGTTACTATTTTGTGACATTCTGTTGCAAACCAGCTGAACTTGCTGCATTGGCAGTGGTGGATATGCTTCCAATATGCATAATAGAGCCTCCTGTCTTGCATTAAAATTGCAGATTCTTCTACCCAGTTTGTAAAGGGGAGTCCTGATTTTGTTAAAAACACAGTGTCAGGTTTACAAGCAACCTTACCTGTTGGTTGCTTGTCCGTTGATTTCGCAGAGACGTTATGGACCGACTTCCCCGTACCCTAACCAATGACCTGTGTTTGGTATTTTAGACACTAAGGCTACACAGTTAGAATTCAAGGAGGAGGGCCGGATCGGGGACGCTAGCTGCTCCTAGTTGTCGACCTGCGAGGCAACAAGGAAAAATAGTAACTAACTCCCTTCTAAACCGTCTTTTTCTTAACATAGATTTTAACGTAAGAGAAATCTTTCTTATTACTTAGAACTGCCCTACCTGCGATCTAGGAATGTCTGGCGTCGCGTCCTTGTAGTCGTCGTGAAGTGAAGGTTATTTCTGGATGATTGGATGAGGTGCCGGTCTTTAGTAGAAAACGTTGTGTACACCTGTGTTGAAAAGGTACATATTAACTAAGTTACTACTTTTCTAATTTACAGTTCAGGGGTAAATAACAGTTGGTATGTCTCACTTACTCTCTTGTATCTTCAAGACTTTCACCTTCACGACCTGTATTTGAATTAAAAGAAACAAAATACGCCCGAACACTACAACAATTCCCAAACATAGTTCTTAACTTTCCACTAAATGCACAAAATATGTCTTTCTCAAGTTCTTGGAGACACTATGTTCTTAGTGACTAACTATTTGTCTTTTTCCTTTCAGTACCGTTGCTCAAGAAAGTGTCCCAGGGTTGGTATGTCAAAGGTAGGTTTCATGCGCGTGCTTCTGACTTTCTTGCGTTGGGCGCCTGAACTTTAAACTAGAAAGGTTTACTTAGCTTGTCTTCTTTTCTTGCAGATCCGTGACTGCTGGTGAGGAGAAGGAACGCTGGAGCGAGGAATTCGGATCCTTCCCGGACGAACGAAATCCTTCGACGAGAAGCAGGTAAACAAGCAATTCCCTGTTTACGCGGTTAAAGGCAAAGCATTTTCTCGAAGACGGGTGTGGCAATTTATAGTCTTGCCACACCCATAATGGCCGCTGACGTCCTGCGCACGTTACGTTACGTGCGTTTTCAAATGCAACTGCTTTGGTTGACGATTGTCATGCTGCCTTGCCACTCTTCACCAACATCGTATTTGGTGCGCTTGAAATTATCAGCATCGTACCTTAAAGCACTTGAGTTCTACATGAATCAAATCACTTGACAAACCATTTATGAAACATAGGTATTAAGCTTACGAGAGACCTTCAGCTTGAGTTCTCCTAAACATTCTCACAGTCCAATAGGTCAATAATCATACCTAGTACATATAAGAAACCATGGTGTGCGGGTGCACGGGACAGGGGTGGGTTTTAAGTGGGGAAATAAGCTCTTAATAGAGCACATGATATGTTAATCTCTGGATGCACATTGCTGTTACACTGAAAAGCTAGGGGTGGTAAGGGGTGGCGTGACACACAGACGCAGAGGCAAATATCATCCCACCTCTTGATATGCAGCCCTCCCTAGTGGTAGAATCATAAAAAGTTCTTTTATTTCTTAGTACCAGTCTCGACTAACCAAGCAGCATCCTAAAACTTCGGAACGGATCACATCGAGACAGCAGAATTTGCTGCAGAAGGATGATATTTCAGTTCTATATGAAGAATATAGGAATGAAGATGTCCTGTGTTTCCTTTTGGGATTCCTCTTGCCGTTTCTGTTTTTTCGTTTTGTGCACAGATCAGATCACAGACATCAAGAAAAGAGGCAGCTAATTAGTGGCAGCTCGTATTTATGCATTAGAATGTTCCTCCTCTTTATGTCTACTTCCTACCTAAAAGTGCAGAACTATTCTATTTGTAGTGTTACTTCAAAATTATTTGTGCTACTAAAATTAAACAGCAAGAAGAAAGACTGCATAATATTTGTCTCTATGCCTTTATTAAAACCAAGACACTGCTTTCTCAACTGGCTAGAAGAATCTGCAATTTTAAAAATTAACTTGTAATTGATTGTAGGGCATGGTAATTCCCAAAGGGTATTTGCAATATTCTTTTTGCTTCCCTGCATTTCCACCATTCACTATATTTCTGTTACAGCATTTTACAAAATTTGTTGGGTTAAGCTGGGTTAATTTGAACCTAGTTTCATTATAACTACGTAGCACTTGGTTCTATCCCCTGCCTGTTAAGTTCTGCTACATCTTGTTCCCCATTTGATTCTGTAATTTAGGGATAGGAATCTGAGGATAGTTAATCTACCATTTTAACATAAATGAACAAGGATATTCATCTGAAATCTCCCTACTTGCCTTGGATACGAGTTGCAGGTGAGCTAACAACCCCGGTCTCTAAGCATATTATGCATTTAATTTAATGTGTATTGTATAGCCTCGTAAAATAGCGATTAAGTATGGTGTTGATACTTCTAATAATGTGAGCTCTGGTATATACACAATAATTCTTATTTGTTTTCCTCATGCACAATTTTCTGCTTCAAAATAATATTTCCTACCTCTATACAATGCCTAGTGAAGTAACATATTAAGGGTTTGATATAGAATTTAACGGACAGGATACTGCTTTACTAACATGACAGATATCCCGTCCGCCATATTACAAGTGCATTATATCCTATGGCATTTGTAATATGGCGATGGGATATCCGTCACGCTTGTCACGAAGTATCCCATCCACCAAACTCTAAATTAGGTCCTAAATCTTATCATATTCCCGAAATCAAAAAATTACGTGTAACGCCCCAAGGAGAGGCATGCCATTGACCATAGGGAGCATGGTGCACATATACTCAAAGCTGTAAATTTGTGGATACTCACAAACATTTCCGATTGCTTTACACACTCCAAATGGGTGTAGGTAGGGAATATCAAAGGAGTTATATCAATGGAAGAGAATATTCTGACAAGAATATCGAGAGAGAAAATATTGAAAGGGAAGCTTGTATACATTTTTGTATCTGTAAGTCCACATGTATGTACCTTGGTGATATATATGTTTAAGATCTGTAGATGTGGAGTTAAGAATAGTGACTCCATACCTCCCTCTGTGCACTTTTCTCTTTGATATTTTGTCAGTCGATATTCATGTCACAATATTCTGTCCCGTTGATATTCTGTCTTCAATATTCCTTAGTACAATCCTAAAAGGCTCAGGAAAATATAGCTCAAAAAATGTTGGTGTGAGTAAGCACTTAGGGTTGAAAAGCGTTACCTAAGCCAATCTATCCATTTCTTATGGCTGAGTGGGATGGACGCTATTTAAAAAGAAAAATGTTCTCCATGTGGAAAAACGAAGGAAGACAGTGCGTTTTTTATTAGCAGTCAACCAACAGTCTACCTGAAGACATCCCAAGTATGGCTGGAAATCTATTATTTTCTTAATTCTCAAACTCTGCTTTTGTGAATCGGAAAACAATAATATATTTAAGAACTTTTTTGTACATTTGTAATGTCTTACAATCAGAGGAGATGAATTTAATATATGATACTTGCGTTTTTCAGTCAGGCATCTTAAGGGCACATTCTCAAGGAGCTATCGCCGAGTTAACGGCACTTTATCACAGCCAAAGTCGCGATAAATTTTTCGCCCCATTCACAAGCTGGTGCTAACAGCCGACAACACCAGTTTACCTGCGAAAGCAGCCGCAAAAAACATCGCCAAAGATGACCCCGGCAACTATCGCTAATGAGATGCAGAGTAGGCGTGCCCGAGCAAACATCCATGACAACACCACACCTCAACATTCTCAACGGCCAGCCAGATCGGCGATAAGATCTCAAAACATGCGATAAGGCGCGTTAGCAGCATGAATCTAACACCTGCTCTGACCTGGTGCAAAGTCGGACGACAACCTGCACCATCAAAGAGAGCCCAGCCCAGAGCCACACATGAAGAACAACAGATGCAATGGAGCCACTGACCATGCATCCCGGAGCCCCAAGAGGGCAACAACACCCACCGCCACCACCCCCAGGTCCCCCCACCCCCCCGGGCCCCACTCCGGGCACCCCCCACCCACCCCCGGACAAAGATATGTCACATCAACGTTACGAAATCATAAACGGAACAATGTGCCTGATGTCGCACAATTACAACACCTAACACACGTGTTGTCAGAAAAATGAGAATCATTCATTCATCTCAGAATTTGCAAATAATTTGTTTCATTCAGAATAAACACAAAACAACTATTTTGAAGAGTCATGGCGGGTCCTCTCAGGACAATCTGTAAGTCACAGCCTGCAAAACAAAATTCCAGATAAGAAGGTGTGTCATGCGCTCATCAAAGGACAGAGAGAGCGAGCGAAAGAGAAAGAAAGAGAGAGAGATAGAGATAGAGAGAGTGAGAGAAAGAGAGGGAGAGGGAGAGAGAGAGAGAGAGAGAAAGAAAGAGAGAGAAAGAGAGAAAGATAGAGATTGTACAAGGAGCACAAGGCCAATCGGGCTCTTGGCTCATACATGCCAACTGTTGTGTGTGTATCGCTATTGGTGCACACTAAGTCAAAGGCCTGGCATCAATTGCAACGCGATGGCCACATCACATTTCAAAAATGCGAGCATTAGTCAGACTAACATTAGGAATGAAAGCTCCTTTGTCTCAATACACAAGGCTGAAGGACATCTGAACCCCCCACCTTTGTCTTGAATGCGGCTGGCACTCCCTGCGAGAGATACCATACCAGATCTTGACGACTCCCACACCACGAACTGCGCGAATGAAAGACCAACGTGTCCACTTCCTACACACACTTGTCCCTGCTTGAGGTACACCTGCATGGGATGCCCCTGATACATAAGTAAAAAACAACCCATACGCCCAAACGTTGCACACAAATACGACTCATCGCTCCGAGCAGTGGCATATCATCCACATAACGTCCGCCTGTCAGAAGAGTGCCGGTGCTACAAGACCAACAAAGGCAATGGCTGGCAATCCCGGGCACATGCACAACCCCTGTCACGTGGAACTGTACCGTGCACGAATGCTGCATCTGTTGGGATCACTGCCACTGGCAGTGTTGCGCATCAGTTACTGTCTGAGTTTCCGTCTTGCGTACGTCACCTACGTCCAGCACTGGTTCCACTGTCGATCATGCACATTTGAGTGACCCATGGATGTCTGCCTATCCAACACAACGGTAGCTGAACTGGATTATGACACTTGTGTGCGCCCCCTGTATGGCCCACGAACAGGAGTGTAACCGTGATACCCGTGCATGGGATGCCTCGATATTTGGCATATGTACAGGCAGTTGGGCATGGGAGATTGCACAACTCCTCATGTGCAGTGACCACATCGAGGTGCTCCCCTATTGGGCTGTGTTGCGGATTGGTGAAACGGCGTGGACGGAGCACAGCTGCCCGGACCAGGTAATGGATTGGCTCGCCCTCGTGTTCCTTGACCTCGACAATGATGTACTCTTGGAACAGATTGCCAATGAAGCAGCGCTCGCATTCATGGACGAGTAACTACGTTCCTGCAGCCACAACTGATTGTCACCCACAGGACAGGTCCCCACACCCTGTAGCATCTTGGAGGAATGGTCACATATCCCACCACAACAGTGGACATGTCTGCCTTCGCCTGGACTCAGAATGCATGTGCGTGGACACACGCGTGTGTACACACACCTGTGCAAGGTGATGCAGTCCCATGGGCGGAGCTGCACAGCATCATTTGGCAATGTTCCAAAATCAGAGAAACTGCTGGGGGGAGAGTACACACATGGCAATATAGTACGATATGTGACCTTGAAGGATCCTTTCAACTGCTCACTGTCAGCAGAGCACACAGTCAGCGCAGTCCGGTGCTACGGCACTATGCAGATCCCATGGGCTGTGAGTCTTGTCCCCTGACACAGGCCAATGAGCAGACGCCAAACATCACATGACTCGTCCAGCTAGGCAAGGTGGGCTGAGACCATTGACATCCATAATGATTTGTGTTCACTTTTGCCACCCCATTACTTGCACCTCAACATGTTCCTAAGCTGCCTGTAAGTGTCTTAAACATTGGTCTGCATGTTGTGGCCCTTGCCCTGCCCGTACTGACATGCACATGCCAATAAAGTCTACGCAACTTCACTAGTGTACAACTGTGATGCATGTTGATTATAATGACAAATCGTGTGCCTACATGTGCAATGTCCGTACACAGGGAGGGATTGACTGATGCTTGTGAATTGGGGGTGAGTCCCTATTGACAGCTCCACCTCTGTGAGCCAGACATTGTGGTTGGGATAGTTGCTGGCAGACCTGTGCTCTTACGTGTCTCCAGCAATGTGAGTATGGTGTCCAACTTCTTGCCATGTAGATCAAGGTTATCCATCAAAACATACTGTGTCCACACAGATGTGTGTGAGTAGGTATGCGAAGAGACGTTCTGTTGTCACATGTGATGCGGGACACCACTTCAGGACTGCTACCGAATGTGACATTTCTACACACAGCCCTATTTAATACATGGACGTGGGGCTACGTTGGGGGGTAACGAGATTGTTGTTCATGTGCAATGAGGCCACAGCTAGTTCACACCTTCACAGTCATCTAATTGGCCATGTGGGTGATAGAGCGCTGATAGCCATGGAAAGGCATGCGGAGATTGACTTCCAGGGGCCTGTTGCGGGCCCCCAATGTGTTGGGGGTGTGTGGGTGCACAGGGGGGTACCCATGGTCCCCCCTACATTTCCCTGTACCAGGTGGCAGGCACTGTGCAGTGCCTGCCACGCAGTGCAGGGAAATGCAGGACATGCTACTTTCGGCATCGCGGTGGTGCTGCGGGCAGCAGCAACCACCGCAATGTTAAGGCCCGCGATCAGACCGCCGCAGTCGGATAACGACCGCGGGTCATCGTAATTCGACCGGCGGTGATGTCGCGGACCATGCGGGGGGTCTTTTTCCGCTACCATGACGGTTGGGGAGGTTTTCCGACCGCCATCGTAATGGGCCCCAAAGATCGGGTGCTCCAGGGTGAAGAAGAGTCATCACGTTTTCCTCAAAGAGGACAATTTCTATGCCAAAGGAATTATTCTCCGAGCACTTCATCACAAATGAGACCCAATCTAAATTGAAGGGTTTTCAGTATATTTTATTCACAAGCATTATATTATTGATGTAAAGCTTCTTTGTAACACTAGCCAACATGTGTTTTATCGCTGGATAATTATTTTCCAATCAACTTCCTCTGGGCTGTCTTTATTATTACCATTCAAGACACTATTCTCAGAAGAGTAACAAGATCATGTCCTAATGCATATAAACTTAAATCAGATTGGCTGTTGTATCCATAAATATATTAGTGTCTCATATCGGCGGAGAGTGGCCCACGTTCAAACCACATGAGGTATGCGTCACAATGCAACAGAAATAAATAATAATCCACTGACAGAACACATATTGGCTAGTGTTAGATTTAAAACTGAAACTAATCCTAAAAACCTGAGAACAATTCTAGCTCTATAGAGCCTTCGCCTATCTTCATTTCAGACAATCTTCTTAGGCCCTCTTTACCACCAAGTCCTTCAGCATTTGAAAATAACACATTTCCAAAATGGTCTAGCATACTCGTGTGTATTTCCATTAAAGCAGGAGGCACAGAATGAAGTAATCTGATGGTTGAGCCACATCAGTGGCACAGCTAGAGCTTTTGATGCCCGGGGTGATCCATTAGTTTGCCGTCCAGTGCCGGTAAGAGCGGGGGGGGTTACTGGCGAAAGACCATGATGAACGGGTTGTGAGGGCGACAGATGACAACGAGCGGGGGTGTTTAGTGACGCCGACGAGGGAGAATAAAGAAAAAACAAAACTTACCTTGTGTTCGCTTCCGCCTCCAAAAAAGTGGGGTCCGGGGCAGAACGACTCACCAGCCACGCCACTGAGCCACATAGACGTATGAAAAGTTAAGCTGTTATTCTTACATCCAAAGAGTTAGTATTAGAATCTGATTCAAGTCTCTGGGGATAGGGTGGCTATGTGTCAATTTCTCGACTGGAGGAAAATTATCAAAGAGTGAGTCACCAATGCACATACGCCTCTGGGTAAAAAGGTGTGATATTCTAAAACAGGTGGATACAAAGTTGTTTGAAGTCCATTCTGCCAGAAGTTCTATGGCCTCAAAAGCCTTTTGAACGTGTGCTAGTTTGGAGGACATTCTCACGTCCTCTGATTGGTCTAGGGTTACTATTTTGTGACATTCTGTTGCAAACCAGCTGAACTTGCTGCATTGGCAGTGGTGGATATGCTTCCAATATGCATAATAGAGCCTCCTGTCTTGCATTAAAATTGCAGATTCTCCTACCCAGTTGGTAAAGGGAGTCCTGATTTTGTTAAAAACACAGACGCAGAGGCAAATATCATCCCACCTCTTGATATGCAGCCCTCCTAGTTGTAGAATCATAAAAAGTTCTTTTATTTCTTAGTACCAGTCTCGACTAACCAAGCAGCATCCTAAAACTTCGGAACGGATCACATCGAGACAGCAGAATTTGCTGCAGAAGGATGATATTTCAGTTCTATATGAAGAATATAGGAATGAAGATGTCCTGTGTTTCCTTTTGGGATTCCTCTTGTCGTTTCTGTTTTTCGTTTTCTGCACAGATCAGATCACAGACATCAAGAAAAGAGGCAGCTAATTAGTGGCAGCTCGTATTTATGTATTAGGTTGTTCCTCTTTATTTCTACTTCCTACCTAAAAGTGCAGAACTATTCTATTTGTAGTGTTACTTCAAAATTATTTGTGCTACTAAAATTAAACAGCAAGAAGAAAGACTGCATAATATTTGTCTCTATGCCTTTATTAAAAGCAAGACACTGCTTTCTCAACTGGCTAGAAGAATCTGCAATTTTAAAAATTAACTTGTAATTGTTTGTAGGGCATGGTAATTCCCAAAGGGTATTTGCAATATTCTTTTTGCTTCCCTGCATTTCCACCATTCACTATATTTCTGTTACAGCATTTTACACAATTTGTTGGACATTCGTGTATCAATATACAATTTTAAGCTGGGTTAATTTGAACCTAGTTTCATTATAAGTACGTAGCACTTGGTTCTATCCCCTGCCTGTTAAGTTCTGCTACATCTTGTTCCCCATTTGATTCTGTAATTTAGGGATAGGAATCTGAGGATAGTTAATCTACCATTTTAACATAATTGAACAAGGATATTCATCTGAAATCTCCCTACTTGCCTTGGATACGAGTTGCAGGTGAGCTAACAACCCCAGTCTCTAAGCATATTATGCATTTAATTTAATGTGTATTGTATAACCTCGTAAAATAGCGATTAAGTATGGTGTTAATACTTCTAATAATGTGAGCTCTGGTATATACACAATAATTCTTATTTGTTTTCCTCATGCACAATTTTCTGCTTCAAAATAATATTTCCTACCTCTATACAATGCCTAGTGAAGTAACATATTAAGGGTTTGATATAGAGTTTAACGGACAGGATACTGCTTTACTAACATGACAGATATCCCGTCCGCCATACTACAAGTGCATTATATCCTATGGCATTTGTAATATGGCGATGGGATATCCGTCACGCTTGTCACGAAGTATCCCATCCACCAAACTCTAAATTAGGTCCTAAATCTTATCATATTCCCGAAATCAAAAAATTACGTGTAACGCCCCAAGGAGAGGCATGCCATTGACCATAGGGAGCATGGTGCACATATACACAAAGCTGTAAATTTGTGGATACTCACAAACATTTCCGATTGCTTTACACACTCCAAATGGGTGTAGGTAGGGAATATCAAAGGAGTTATATCAATGGAAGAGAATATTCTGACAAGAATATCGAGAGAGAAAATATTGAAAGGGAAGCTTGTATACATTTTTATATCTGTAAGTCCACATGTATGTACCTTGGTGATATATATGTTTAAGTTATGTAGATGTGGAGTTAAGAATAGTGACTCCATACCTCCCTCTGTGCACTTTTCTCTTTGATATTTTGTCAGTCGATATTCATGTCACAATATTCTGTCCCGTTGATATTCTGTCTTCAATATTCCTTAGTACAATCCTAAAAGGCTCAGGAAAATATAGCTCAAAAAATGTTGGTGTGAGTAAGCACTTAGGGTTGAAAACGTACCTAAGCCAATCTATCCATTTCTTATGGCTGAGTGGGATGGACGCTATTTAAAAAGAAAAATGTTCTCCATGTGGAAAAACGAAGGAAGACAGTGCGTTTTTATTAGCAGTCAACCAACAGTCTACCTGAAGACATCCCAAGTATGGCTGGAAATCTATTATTTTCTTAATTCTCAAACTCTGCTTTTGTGAATCGGAAAACAATAATATATTTAAGAACTTTTTTGTACATTTGTAATGTCTTACAATCAGAGGAGATGAATTTAATATATGATACTTGCGTTTTTCAGTCAGGCATCTTAAGGACACATTCTGAAGGAGCTATCGCCGAGTTAATGGCACTTTATCACAGCCAAAGTCACGATAAATTTTTCGCCCCATTCACAAGCTGGTGCTAACAGCCGACAACACCAGTTTACCTGCGAAAGCAGCCGCAAAAAACATCGCCAAAGATGACCCTGGCAACTATCGCTAATGAGATGCAGAGTAGGCGTGCCCGAGCAAACATCCACGACAACACCACACCTCAACATTCTCAACGGCCAGCCAGATCGGCGATAAGATCTCAAAACATGCGATAAGGCGCGTTAGCAGCATGAATCTAACACCTGCTCTGACCTGGTGCAAAGTCGGACGACAACCTGCACCATCAAAGAGAGCCCAGCCCAGAGCCACACATGAAGAACAACAGATGCAATGGAGCCACTGACCATGCATCCCGGAGCCCCAAGAGGGCAACAACACCCACCGCCACCACCCCCAGGTCCCCCCGGGCCCCACTCCGGGCACCCCCACCCACCCCCGGACAAAGATATGTCACATCAACGTTACGAAATCATAAACGGAACAATGTGCCTGATGTCGCACAATTACAACACCTAACACACGTGTTGTCAGAAAAATGAGAATCATTCATTCATCTCAGAATTTGCAAATAATTTGTTTCATTCAGAATAAACACAAAACAACTATTTTGAAGAGTCATGGCGGGTCCTCTCAGGACAATCTGTAAGTCACAGCCTGCAAAACAAAATTCCAGATAAGAAGGTGTGTCATGCACTCATCAAAGGACAGAGAGAGCGAGCGAAAGAGAAAGAGAGAGAGAGAGATAGAGATAGAGAGAGTGAGAGAAAGAGAGGGAGAGGGAGAGGGAGAGGGAGAGAGAGAGAGAGAAAGAGAGAGAAAGAGAGAGAAAGAGAGAAAGATAGAGATTGTACAAGGAGCACAAGGCCAATCGGGCTCTTGGCTCATACATGCCAACTGTTGTGTGTGTATCGCTATTGGTGCACACTAAGTCAAAGGCCTGGCATCAATTGCAACGCGATGGCCACATCACATTTAAAAAATGCGAGCATTAGTCAGACTAACATTAGGAATGAAAGCTTCTTTGTCTCAATACACAAGGCTGAAGGACATCTGAACCCCCCACCTTTGTCTTGAATGCGGCTGGCACTCCCTGCGAGAGATACCATACCAGATCTTGACGACTCCCACACCACGAACTGCGCGAATGAAAGACCAACGTGTCCACTTCCTACACACACTTGTCCCTGCTTGAGGTACACCTGCATGGGATGCCCCTGACACATAAGTAAAAAACAACCCATACGCCCAAACGTTGCACACAAATACGACTCATCGCTCCGAGCAGTGGCATATCATCCACATAAGGTCCGCCTGTCAGAAGAGTGCCGGTGCTACAAGACCAACAAAGGCAATGGCTGGCAATCCCGGGCACATGCACAACCCCTGTCACGTGGAACTGTACCGTGCACGAATGCTGCATCTGTTGGGATCACTGCCACTGGCAGTGTTGCGCATCAGTTACTGTCTGAGTTTCCGTCTTGCGTACGTCACCTGCGTCCAGCCCTGGTTCCACTGTCGATCATGCACATTTGAGTGACCCACGGATGTCTGCCTATCCAACACAACGGTAGCTGAACTGGATTATGACACTTGTGTGCGCCCCCTGTATGGCCCACGAACAGGAGTGTAACCGTGATACCCGTGCATGGGATGCCTCGATATTTGGCGTATGTACAGGCAGTTGGGCATGGGAGATTGCACAACTCCTCATGTGCAGTGACCACATCGAGGCGCTCCCCTATTGGGCTGTGTTGCGGATTGGTGAAACGGCGTGGACGGAGCACAGCTGCCCGGACCAGGTAATGGATTGGCTCGCCCTCGTGTTCCTTGACCTCGACAATGATGTACTCTTGGAACAGATTGCCAATGAAGCAGCGCTCGCATTCATGGACGAGTAACTACGTTCCTGCAGCCACAACTGATTGTCACCCACAGGACAGGTCCCCACACCTTGTAGCATCTTGGAGGAATGGTCACATATCCCACCACAACAGTGGACATGTCTGCCTTCGCCTGGACTCAGAATGCATGTGCTTGGACCCACGCGTGTGTACACACACCTGTGCAAGGTGATGCAGTCCCATGGGCGGAGCTGCACAGCATCATTTGGCAATGTTCCAAAATCAGAGAAACTGCTGGGGGGAGAGTACACACATGGCAATATAGTACGATATGTGACCTTGAAGGATCCTTTCAACTGCTCACTGTCAGCAGAGCACACAGTCAGCGCAGTCCGGTGCTATGGCACTATGCAGATCCCATGGGCTGTGAGTCGTGTCCCCTGACACAGGCCAATGAGCAGACGCCAAACATCACATGACTCGTCCAGCAAGGCAAGGTGGGCTGAGACCATTGACATCCATAATGATTTGTGTTCACTTTTGCCACCCCATTACTTGCACCTCAACATGTTCCTAAGCTGCCTGTAAGTGTCTTAAACATTGGTCTGCATGTTGTGGCCCTTGCCCTGCCTGTACTGACATGCACATGCCAATAAAGTCTACGCAACTTCACTAGTGTACAACTGTGATGCGTGTTGATTATAATGACAAATCGTGTGCCTACATGTGCAATGTCCGTACACAGGGAGGGATTGACTGATGCTTGTGAATTGGGGGTGAGTCCCTATTGACAGCTCCGCCTCTGTGAGCCAGACATTGTGGTTGGGATAGTTGCTGGCAGACCTGTGCTCTTACGTGTCTCCAGCAATGTGAGTATGGTGTCCAACTTCTTGCCATGTAGATCAAGGTTATCCATCAAAACATACTGTGTCCACACAGATGTGTGTGAGTAGGTATGCGAAGAGACGTTCTGTTGTCACATGTGATGCGGGACACCACTTCAGGACTGCTACCGAATGTGACATTTCTACACACAGCCCTATTTAATACATGGACGTGGGGCTACGTTGGGGGTAACGAGATTGTTGTTCATGTGCAATGAGGCCACAGCTAGTTCACACCTTCACAGTCATCTAATTGGCCATGTGGGTGATAGAGCGCTGATAGCCATGGAAAGGCATGCGGAGATTGACTTCCAGGGGCCTGTTGCGGGCCCCCAATGTGTTGGGGGGGTGTGGGTGCACAGGGGGGTACCCATGGTCCCCCCTACATTTCCCTGTACCAGGTGGCAGGCACTGTGCAGTGCCTGCCACGCAGTGTAGGGAAATGCAGGACATGCTACTTTCGGCATCACGGTGGTGCTGCGGGCAGCAGCAACCACCGCAATGTTAAGGCCCGCGATCAGACCGCCGCAGTCGGATATCGACCGCGGGTCATCGTAATTCGACCGGCGGTGATGTCGCGGGCCATGCGGGGGGTCTTTTCCCGCTACCATGACGGTTGGGGAGGTTTTCCGACCGCCATCGTAATGGGCCCCAAAGATCGGGTGCTCCAGGGTGAAGAAGAGTCATCACGTTTTCCTCAAAGAGGACAATTTCTATGCCAAAGGAATTATTCTCCGAGCACTTCATCACAAATGAGACCCAATCTAAATTGAAGGGTTTTCAGTATATTTTATTCACAAGCATTATATTATTGATGTAAAGCTTCTTTGTAACACTAGCCAACATGTGTTTTATCGCTGGATAATTATTTTCCAATCAACTTCCTCTGGGCTGTCTTTATTATTACCATTCAAGACACTATTCTCAGAAGAGTAACAAGACCATGTCCTAATGCATATAAACTTAAATCAGATTGGCTGTTGTATCCATAAATATATTAGTGTCTCATATCGGCGGAGAGTGGCCCACGTTCAAACCACATGAGGTATGCGTCACAATGCAACAGAAATAAATAATAATCCACTGACAGAACACATATTGGCTAGTGTTAGATTTGAAACTGAAACTAATCCTAAAAAACCTGAGAACAATTCTAGCTCTATAGAGCCTTCGCCTTTCTTCATTTCAGACAATCTTCTTAGGCCCTCTTTACCACCAAGTCCTTCAGCATTTGAAAATAACACATTTCCAAAATGGTCTAGCATACTCGTGTGTATTTCCATTAAAGCAGGAGGCACAGAATGAAGTAATCTGATGGTTGAGCCACATCAGTGGCACAGCTAGAGCTTTTGATGCCCGGGGTGATCCATTAGTTTGCCGTCCAGTGCCGGTAAGAGCGGGGGGGGGTTACTGGCGAAAGACCATGATGAACGGGTTGTGAGGGCGACAGATGACAACGAGCGGGGGTGTTTAGTGACGCCGACGAGGGAGAATAAAGAAAAAACAAAACTTACCTTGTGTTCGCTTCCGCCTCCAAAAAAAGTGGGGTCCGGGGCAGAACGACTCCACCAGCCACGCCACTGAGCCACATAGACGTATGAAAAGTTAAGCTGTTATTCTTACATCCAAAGAGTTAGTATTAGAATCTGATTCAAGTCTCTGGGGATAGGGTGGCTATGTGTCAATTTCTCGACTGGAGGAAAATTATCAAAGAGTGAGTCACCAATGCACATACGCCTCTGGGTAAAAGGTGTGATATTCTAAAACAGGTGGATACAAAGTTGTTTGAAGTCCATTCTGCCAGAAGTTCTATGGCCTCAAAAGCCTTTTGAACGTGTGCTAGTTTGGAGGACATTCTCACGTCCTCTGATTGGTCTAGGGTTACTATTTTGTGACATTCTGTTGCAAACCAGCTGAACTTGCTGCATTGGCAGTGGTGGATATGCTTCCAATATGCATAATAGAGCCTCCTGTCTTGCATTAAAATTGCAGATTCTCCTACCCAGTTGGTAAAGGGAGTCCTGATTTTGTTAAAAACACAGACGCAGAGGCAAATATCATCCCACCTCTTGATATGCAGCCCTCCCTAGTTGTAGAATCATAAAAGTTCTTTTATTTCTTAGTACCAGTCTCGACTAACCAAGCAGCATCCTAAAACTTCGGAACGGATCACATCGAGACAGCAGAATTTGCTGCAGAAGGATGATATTTCAGTTTTATATGAAGAATATAGGAATGAAGATGTCCTGTGTTTCCTTTTGGGATTCCTCTTGTCGTTTCTGTTTTTTCGTTTTCTGCACAGATCAGATCACAGACATCAAGAAAAGAGGCAGCTAATTAGTGGCAGCTCGTATTTATGTATTAGGTTGTTCCTCTTTATTTCTACTTCCTACCTAAAAGTGCAGAACTATTCTATTTGTAGTGTTACTTCAAAATTATTTGTGCTACTAAAATTAAACAGCAAGAAGAAAGACTGCATAATATTTGTCTCTATGCCTTTATTAAAAGCAAGACACTGCTTTCTCAACTGGCTAGAAGAATCTGCAATTTTAAAAATTAACTTGTAATTGTTTGTAGGGCATGGTAATTCCCAAAGGGTATTTGCAATATTCTTTTTGCTTCCCTGCATTTCCACCATTCACTATATTTCTGTTACAGCATTTTACACAATTTGTTGGACATGCGTGTATCAATATACAATTTTAAGCTGGGTTAATTTGAACCTAGTTTCATTATAAGTACGTAGCACTTGGTTCTATCCCCTGCCTGTTAAGTTCTGCTACATCTTGTTCCCCATTTGATTCTGTAATTTAGGGATAGGAATCTGAGGATAGTTAATCTACCATTTTAACATAATTGAACAAGGATATTCATCTGAAATCTCCCTACTTGCCTTGGATACGAGTTGCAGGTGAGCTAACAACCCCAGTCTCTAAGCAAATTATGCATTTAATTTAATGTGTATTGTATAACCTCGTAAAATAGCGATTAAGTATGGTGTTAATACTTCTAATAATGTGAGCTCTGGTATACACACAATAATTCTTATTTGTTTTCCTCATGCACAATTTTCTGCTTCAAAATAATATTTCCTACCTCTATACAATGCCTAGTGAAGTAACATATTAAGGGTTTGATATAGAGTTTAACGGACAGGATACTGCTTTACTAACATGACAGATATCCCGTCCGCCATATTACAAGTGCATTATATCCTATGGCATTTGTAATATGGCGATGGGATATCCGTCACGCTTGTCACAAAGTATCCCATCCGCCAAACTCTAAATTAGGTCCTTAATCTTATCATATTTCCGAAATCAAAAAATTACATGTAACGCCCCAAGGAGAGGCATGCCATTGACCATAGGGAGCATGCTGAACATATACTCAAAGCTGTAAATTTGTGGATACTCACAAACATTTCCGATTGCTTTACACACTCCAAATGGGTGTAGGTAGGGAATATCAAAGGAGTTATATCAATGGAAGAGAATATTCTGACAAGAATATCGAGAGAGAAAATATTGAAAGGGAAGCTTGTATACATTTTTTATATGTAACTCCACATGTATGTACCTTGGTGATATATATGTTTAAGTTATGTAGATGTGGAGTTAAGAATAGTGACTCCATACCTCCCTCTGTGCACTTTTCTCTTTGATATTTTGTCAGTCGATATTTATGTCACAATATTCTGTCCCGTTGATATTCTGTCTTCAATATTCCTTAGTACAATCCTAAAAGGCTCAGGTAAATATAGCTCAAAAAATGTTGGTGTGAGCAAGCACTTAGGGTTGCAAACGTACCCAAGCCAATCTATCCATTTCTTATGGCTGAGTGGGATGGTCGCTATTTAAAAAGAAAAATGTTCTCCATGTGGAAAAACGAAGGAAGACAGTGCGTTTTTTATTAGCAGTCAACCAACAGTCTACCTGAAGACATCCCAAGTATGGCTGGAAATCTATTATTTTCTTAATTCTCAAACTCTGCTTTTGTGAATCGGAAAACAATAATATATTTAAGAACTTTTTTGTACATTTGTAACGTCTTACAATCAGAGAAGATGAATTTAATATATGATACTTGCGTTTTTCAGTCATGCATCTTAAGGGCATATTCTCAAGGAGCTATCGCCGAGTTAATGGCACTTTATCACAGCCAAAGTCGCGATAAATTTTTCGCCCCATTCACAAGCTGGTGCTAACAGCCGACAACACCAGTTTACCTGCGAAAGCAGCCGCAAAAAACATCGCCAAAGATGACCCCGGCAACTATCGCTAATGAGATGCAGAGTAGGGGTGCCTGAGCAAACCTCCACGACAATACCACACCTCAACATTCTCAACAACCAGCCAGATCGGCGATAAGATCTCAAAACATGCGATAAGGCAAGTTAGCAGCATGAATCTAACACCTGCTCTGACCTGGTGCAAAGTCGGACGACAACCTGCACCATCAAAGGGAGCCCAGCCCAGAGCCACACATGAAGAACAACAGATGCCATCGAGCCACTGACCATGCATCCCGGAGCCCCAAGAGGGCAACAACACCCACCGCCACCCCCCCAGGACCCCCCTGGGGCCCCACTCCGGGCACCCCCCACCCACCCCCGGACAAAGTTATGTCACATCAACATTACAAAATCATAAACGAAACAATGTGCCTGATGTCGCACAATTACAACACCTAACACACATGTGTTGCCAGAAAAATGAGAATCATTCATTCATCTCAGAATTTGCAAATAATTTGTTTCATTCAGAATAAACACAAAACAACTATTTTGAAGAGTCATGGCGGGTCCTCTCAGGACAATCTGTAAGTCACAGCCTGCAAAACAAAATACCAGATAAGAAGGTGTGTCATGCGCTCATCAAAGGACAGAGAGAGCGAGCGAAAGAGAGAGAGAGAGAGATAGAGATAGAGAGAGTCAGAGAAAGAGAGGGAGAGGGAGAGGGAGAGGAGAGAGAGAGAGAAAGAGAGACAAAGAGAGAGAAAGAGATTGTACAAGGAGCACAAGGCCAATCGGGCTCTTGGCTCATACATGCCAACTGTTGTGTGTGTATCGCTATTGGTGCACACTAAGTCAAAGGCCTGGCATCAATTGCAACGCAAAGGCCACATCACAGTTCAAAAATGCAAGCAGTAGTCAGACTAACATTAGGAATGAAAGCTCCTTTGTCTCAATACACAAGGCTGAAGGACAGCTGAACCCCCCACCTTTGTCTTGAATGCGGCTGGCACTTCCTGCGAGAGATACCATACCAGATCTTGACGACTCCCACACCACGAACTGCGTGAATGAAAGACCAACATGTCCACTCCCTACACACACTTGTCCCTGCTTGAGGTACACCTGCATGGGATGCCCCTGACACATAAGTAAAAAACAACCCATACGCCCTAACGTTGCACACAAATACGACTCATCGCTCCGAGCAGTGGCATATCATCCACATAACGTCCGCCTGTCAGAAGAGTGCCGGTGCTACGAGACCAACAAAGGCAATGGCTGGCAATCCCGGGCACATGCACAACCCCTGTCACGTGGAACTGTACCGTGCACGAATGCTGCATCTGTTGGGATCACTGCCACTGGCAGTGTTGCGCATCAGTTACTGTCTGAGTTTCCGTCTTGCGTACGTCACCTGTGTCCAGCCCTGGTTCCACTGTCGATCATGCACATTCGAGTGGCCCATGGATGTCTGCCTATCCAACACAACGGTAGCTGAACTGGATTATGACACGTGTGTGCGCCCCCTGTTGGCCCACGAACAGGAGTGTAACCGTGATACCCGTGCATGGGATGCCTTGATATTTGGCATATGTACAGGCAGTTGGGCATGGGAGATTGCACATCTCCTCGTGTGCAGTGACCACATCAAGGTGCTCCCCTATTGGGCTGTGTTGCGGATTGGTGAAACGGCGTGGACGGAGCACAGCTGCCCGGACCAGGTAATGGATTGGCTCACCCTCGTGTTCCTTGACCTCGACAACGATGTACTCTTGCAACAGATTGCCCATGAAGCAGCGCTCGCATTCATGGACGAGTAACTACGTTCCTACAGCCACAACTGATTGTCACCCACAGGACAGGTCCCCACACCTTGTAGCATCTTGGAGGAATGGTCACATATCCCACCACAACAGTGGACATGTCTGCCTTCGCCTGGACTCAGAATGCATGTGCGTGGACCCACGCGTGCGTACACACACCTGTGCAAGGTGATGCAGTCCCATGGGCGGAGCTGCACAGCGTCATTTGGCAATGTTCCAAAATCGGAGAAACTGCTGGGGGGAGAGTACACACATGGCAATGTAGTACGACATGTGACCTTGTAGGAGCCTTTCACTTGCTCACTGTCAGCAGAGCACACAGTCAGCGCAGTCCGGTGCTACGGCACTATGCAGATCCCATGGGCTGTGAGTCGTGTCCCCTGACACAGGCCAATGAGCAGATGCCAAACATCACATGACTCGTCCAGCAAGGCAAGGTGGGCTGAGACCATTGACATCCGTAATGATTTGTGTTCACTTTTGCCACCCCATTACTTGCACCTCGACATGTTCCTAAGCTGCCTGTAAGTGTCTTAAACATTGGTCTGCATGTTGTGGCCCTTGCCCTGCCCGTACTGACACGCACATGCCAATAAAGTCTACGCAACTTCACTAGTGTACAACTGTGATGCGTGTTGATTATAATGACAAATCGTGTGCCTACATGTGCAATGTCCGTACACAGGGAGGGATTGACTGATGCTTGTGAATTGGGGGTGAGTCCCTATTGACATCTCCACCTCTGTGAGCCAGACATTGTGGTTGGGATAGTTGCTGGCAGACCTGTGCTCTTACGTGTCTCCAGCAATGTGAGTATGGTGTCCAACTTCTTGCCATGTAGATCAAGGTTATCCATCAAAATATACTGTGTCCACACAGATGTGTGTGAGTAGGTATGCGAAGAGACATTCTGTTGTCACATGTGATGGGGGACACCACTTCAGGACTGCTACCAAATGTGACATTTCTACACACAGCCCTATTTAAGACATGGACGTGGGGCTACGTTGGGGGTAACGAGATTGTTGTTCATGTGCAACATCCACAGCTAGTTCACACCTTCACAGTCATCTAATTGGCCATGTGGGTGATAGAGCGCTGATACATGGAAAGGCATGCGGAGATTGTCTTCCAGGGGCCCGTTGTGGGCCCCCAATGTGTTGGGGGGGTGTGGGTGCAAAGGGGGGGTACCCATTGTCCCCCACTACATTTCCCTGTACCAGGTGGCAGGCACTGTGCAGTGCCTGCCACGCAGTGCAGGGAAATGCAGGACATGCTCCTTTCGGCATCGCGGTGGTGCTGCGGACAGCAGCAACCGCCGCAATGTTAAGGCCTGCGATCAGACTGCCGCGGTCGGATATCAACCGCGGGTCATCGTAAATCGACCGGCGGTGATGTCGCGGGCCATGCGGGAGGTCTTTTCCCGCTACCATGGCGGTCGGGGAGGTTTTCCGACCGCCATCGTAATGGGCCCCAAAGATCGGGTGCTCCAGGGTGAACAAGAGTCATCACATTTTCCTCAAAGAGGACAATTTCTATGCCAAAGGAATTATTCTCCGAGCACTTCATCACAAAAGAGACCCAATCTAAATTGAAATGTTTTCTGTATATTTTATTCACAAGCATTATATTATAGTTGTAAAGCTTCTTTGTAACACTAGCCAACATGTGTTTTATCGCTGGATAATTATTTTCCAATCAACTTCCTCTGGGCTGTCTTTATTATTACCATTCATGACACTATTCTCAGAAGAGTAACAAGACCATGTCCTAATGCATGTAAATTTAAATCAGATTGGCTGTTGTATCCATAAATATATTAGTGTCTCATATCGGCGGAGAGTGGCCCACGTTCAAACCACATGAGGTATGCGTCACAATGCAACAGAAATAAATAATAATTCACTGACAGAACACATGTTGGCTAGTGTTAGATTTGAAACTGAAACTAATCCTAAAAAACCTGAGAACAATTTTAGCTCTATAGAGCCTTCGCCTACCTTCATTTCAGACAATCTTCTTAGGCCCTCTTTACCACCAAGTCCTTCAGCATTTGAAAATAACACATTTCCAAAATGGTCTAGCATACTCGTGTGTATTTCCATTAAAGCAGGAGGCACAGAATGAAGTAATCTGATGGTTGAGCCACATCAGTGGCACAGCTAGAGCTTTTGACGCCCGGGGTGATCCATTAGTTTGCCGTCCAGTGCCGGTAAGAGCGGGGGGGGGGTTACTGGCAAAAGACCATGATGAGCGGGGTGTGCGGGCGACAGACGACAACGAGCGGGGGTGTTTAGTGACGCCGACGAGGGAGAATAAAGAAAAAACAAAACTTAGCTTGTGTTCGCTTCCACCTCCAAAAAAAGTGGGGCCCGGGGCAGAACGACTCCACCAGCCACGCCACTGAGCCACATAGACGTATGAAAAGTTAAGCTGTTATTCTTACATCCAAAGAGTTAGTATTAGAATCTGATTCAAGTCTCTGGGGATAGGGTGGCTATGTGTCAATTTCTCGACTGGAGGAAAATTATCAAAGAGTGAGTCACCAATGCACATACGCCTCTGGGTAAAAAGGTGTGATATTCTAAAACAGATGGATACAAAGTTGTTTGAAGTCCATTCTGCCAGAAACACTATGGCCTCAAAAGCCTTTTGAACGTGTGCTAGTTTGGAGGACATTCTCACGTCCTCTGATTGGTCTAGGGTTACTATTTTGTGACATTCTATTGCAAACCAGCTGAACTTGCTGCATTGGCAGTGGTGGATATGCTTCCAATATGCATAATAGAGCCTCCTGTCTTGCATTAAAATTGCAGATTCTCCTACCCAGTTGGTAAAGGGGAGTCCTGATTTTGTTAAAAACACAGACGCAGAGGCAAATATCATCCCACCTCTTGATATGCAGCCCTCCCTAGTTGTAGAATCATAAAAAGTTCTTTTATTTCTTAGTACCAGTCTCGACTAACCAAGCAGCATCCTAAAACTTCGGAACGGATCACATCGAGACAGCAGAATTTGCTGCAGAAGGATGATATTTCAGTTCTATATGAAGAATATAGGAATGAAGATGTCCTGTGTTTCCTTTTGGGATTCCTCTTGTCGTTTCTGTTTTTTCGTTTTCTGCACAGATTAGATCACAGACATCAAGAAAAGAGGCAGCTAATTAGTGGCAGCTCGTATTTATGTATTAGGTTGTTCCTCTTTATTTCTACTTCCTACCTAAAAGTGCAGAACTATTCTATTTGTAGTGTTACTTCAAAATTATTTGTGCTACTAAAATTAAACAGCAAGAAGAAAGACTGCATAATATTTGTCTCTATGCCTTTATTAAAAGCAAGACACTGCTTTCTCAACTGGCTAGAAGAATCTGCAATTTTAAAAATTAACTTGTAATTGATTGTAGGGCATGGTAATTCCCAAAGGGTATTTGCAATATTCTTTTTGCTTCCCTGCATTTCCACCATTCACTATATTTCTGTTACAGCATTTTACACAATTTGTTGGACATTCGTGTATCAATATACAATTTTAAGCTGGGTTAATTTGAACCTAGTTTCATTATAACTACGTAGCACTTGGTTCTATCCCCTGCCTGTTAAGTTCTGCTACATCTTGTTCCCCTTTTGATTCTGTAATTTAGGGATAGGAATCTGAGGATAGTTAATCTACCATTTTAACATAAATGAACAAGGATATTCATCTGAAATCTCCCTACTTGCCTTGGATACGAGTTGCAGGTGAGCTAACAACCCCGGTCTCTAAGCATATTATGCATTTAATTTAATGTGTATTGTATAACCTCGTAAAATAGCGATTAAGTATCGTGTTGATACTTCTAATAATGTGAGCTCTGGTATATACACAATAATTCTTATTTGTTTTCCTCATGCACAATTTTCTGCTTCAAAATAATATTTCCTACCTCTATACAATGCCTAGTGAAGTAACTTATTAAGGGTTTGATATAGAGTTTAACGGACAGGATACTGCTTTACTAACATGACAGATATCCCGTCCGCCATATTACAAGTGCATTATATCCTATGGCATTTGTAATATGGCGATGGGATATCCGTCACGCTTGTCACGAAGTATCCCATCCACCAAACTCTAAATTAGGTCCTAAATCTTATCATATTCCCGAAATCAAAAAATTACGTGTAACGCCCCAAGGAGAGGCATGCCATTGACCATAGGGAGCATGCTGAACATATACTCAAAGCTGTAAATTTGTGGATACTCACAAACATTTCCGATTGCTTTACACACTCCAAATGGGTGTAGGTAGGGAATATCAAAGGAGTTATATATATGGAAGAGAATAATCTGACAAGAATATCGAGAGAAAATATTGAAAGGGAAGCTTGTATACATTTTTGTATCTGTACATACATGTGGACTCATGTATGTACCTTGGTGATATATATGTTTAAGTTATGTAGATGTGGAGTTAAGAATAGTGACTCCATACCTCCCTCTGTGCACTTTTCTCTTTGATATTTTGTCAGTCGATATTCATGTCACAATATTCTGTCCCGTTGATATTCTGTCTTCATATTATTCCTTAGTACAATCCTAAAAGGCTCAGGTAAATATAGCTCAAAAAATATTGGTGTGAGCAAGCACTTAGGGTTGAAAACGTAGCCAAGCCAATCTATCCATTTCTTATGGCTGAGTGGGATGGACGCTATTTAAAAAGAAAAATGTTCTCCATGTGGAAAAACGAAGGAAGACAGTGCGTTTTTTATTAGCAGTCAACCAACAGTCTACCTGAAGACATCCCAAGTATGGCTGGAAATCTATTATTTTCTTAATTCTCAAACTCTGCTTTTGTGAATCGGAAAACAATAATATATTTAAGAACTTTTTTGTACATTTGTAACGTCTTACAATCAGAGGAGACGAATTTAATATATGATACTTGCGTTTTTCAGTCAGGCATCTTAAGGGCATATTCTCAAGGAGCTATCGCCGAGTTAACGGCAGTTTATCACAGCCAAAGTCGCGATAACTTTTTCGCCCCATTCACAAGCTGGTGCTAACAGCCGACAACACCAGTTTACCTGCGAAAGCAGCCGCAAAAAACATCACCAAAGATGACCCCGGCAACTATCGCTAATGAGATGCAGAGTAGGCGTGCCCGAGCAAACATCCACGACAACACCACACCTCAACATTCTCATCGACCAGCCAGATCGGCGATAAGATCTCAAAACATGCGATAAGGCGCGTTAGCAGCATGAATCTAACACCTGCTCTGACCTGGTGCAAAGTTGGACGACAACCTGCACCATCAAAGGGAGCCCAGCCCAGAGCCACACATGAAGAACAACAGATGCCATGTAGCCACTGACCATGCATCCCAGAGCCCCAAGAGGGCAACAACACCCACCGCCACCACCCCCAGGACCCCCCCACCCCGGGACCCCACTCCGGACACCCCCCACCCACCCCCGGACAAAGATATGTCACATCAAAGTTACGAAATCATAAACGAAACAATGTGCCTGATGTTGCACAATTACAACACCTAACACACATGTGTTGTCAGAAAAATGAGAATCATTCATTCATCTCAGAATTTGCAAATAATTTGTTTCATTCAGAATAAACACAAAACAACTATTTTGAAGAGTCATGGCAGGTCCTCTCAGGACAATCTGTAAGTCACAGCCTGCAAAACAAAATTCCAGATAAGAAGGTGTGTCATGCGCTCATCAAAGGACAGAGAGAGCGAGCGAAAGAGAGAGAGAGAGAGAGAGAGAGAGATAGAGATAGAGAGAGTGAGAGAAAGAGAGGGAGAGGGAGAGGGAGAGAGAGAGAGAAAGAGAGAGAAAGATAGAGATTGTACAAGGAGCACAAGGCCAATCGGGCTCTTGGCTCATACATGCCAAATGTTGTGTGTGTGTATCACTATTGGTGCACACTAAGTCAAAGGCCTGGCATCAATTGCAACGCGAAGGCCACATCACATTTCAAAAATGCAAGCAGTAGTCAGACTAACATTAGGAATGAAAGCTCCTTTGTCTCAATACACAAGGCTGAAGGACATCTGAACCCCACACCTTTGTCTTGAATGCGGCTGGCACTCCCTGCGAAAGATACCATACCAGATCTTGATGACTCCCACACCACGAACGGCGCAAATGAAAGACCAACGTGTCCACTCTCCACACACACTTGTCCCTGCTTGAGGTACACCTGCATGGGATGCCCCTGACACATAAGTAAAAAACAACCCATACGCCCAAACGTTGCACACAAATACGACTCATCGCTCCGAGCAGTGGCATATCATCCACATAACGTCTGCCTGTCAGAAGAGTGCCGGTGCTACGAGACCAACAAAGGCAATGGCTGGCAATCCCGGGCACATGCACAACCCCTGTCACGTGGAACTGTACCGTGCACGAATGCTGCATCTGTTGGGATCACTGCCACTGGCAGTGTTGCGCATCAGTTTTTGTCTGAGTTTCCGTCTTGCGTACGTCACCTGCGTCCAGCCCTGGTTCCACTGTCGATCATGCACATTCGAGTGGCCCATGGATGTCTGCCTATCCAACACAACGGTAGCTGAACTGGATTATGACACGTGTGCGCGCCCCCTGTTGGCCCACGAACAGGAGTGTAACCGTGATACCCGTGCATGGGATGCCTTGATATTTAGCGTATGTACAGGCAGTTGGGCATGGGGTAATGGATTGGCTCGCCCTCGTGTTCCTTGACCTCGACAACGATGTACTCTTGGAACAGATTGCCCATGAAGCAGTGCTCGCATTCATGGACGAGTAACTACGTTCCTGCAGCCACAACTGATTGTCACCCACAGGACAGGTCCCCACACCTTGTAGCATCTTGGAGGAATGGTCACATATCCCACCACAACAGTGGACATGTCTACCTTCGCCTGGACTCAGAATGCATGTGGGTGGACCCACGCGTGTGTATACACACCTGTGCAAGGTGATGCAGTCCCATGGGCGGAGCTGCACAGCGTCATTTGGCAATGTTCCAAAATCGGAGAAACTGCTGGGGGGAGAGTACACACATGGCAATGTAGTACGTCATGTGACCTTATAGGATCCTTTTACTTGCTCACTGTCAGCAGAGCACACAGTCAGCGCAGTCCGGTGCTACGGCACTATGCATATCCCATGGGCTGTGAGTCGTGTCCCCTGACACAGGCGAATGAGCAGATGCCAAACATCACATGACTCGTCCAGCAAGGCAAGGTGGGCTGAGACCATTGACATCCATAATGATTTGTGTTCACTTTTGCCACCCCATTACTTGCACCTTGACATGTTCCTAAGCTGACTGTAAGTGTCTTAAACATTGGTCTGCATGTTGTGGCCCTTGCCCTGCCCGTACTGACACGCACATGCCAATAAAGTCTACGCAACTTCACTAGTGTACAACTGTGATGCGTGTTGATTGTAATGACAAATCGTGTGCCTATATGTGCAATGTCCGTACACAGGGAGGGATTGACTGACGCTTGTGAATTAGGGGTGAGTCCCTATTGACAGCTCCACCTCTGTGAGCCAGACATTGTGGTTGGGATAGTTGCTGGCAGACCTGTGCTCTTACGTGTCTCCAGCAATGTGAGTATGGTGTCCAACTTCTTGCCATGTAGATCAAGGTTATCCATCAAAACATACTGTGTCCACACAGATGTGTGTGAGTAGGTATGCGAAGAGACCTTCTGTTGTCACATGTGATGGGGGACACCACTTCAGGACTGCTACCGAATGTGACATTTCTACACACAGCCCTATTTAATACATGGACGTGGGGCTACGTTGGGGGGTAACAAGATTGTTGTTCATGTGCAATGAGGCCACAGCTAGTTCACACCTTCACAGTCATCTAATTGGCCATGTGGCTGATAGAGCGCTGATAGCACTCTATTTTCCATGAGTGCACTATACTCCTGGTTTAAACGCACTCACATGTATTCGTATTGTTTGCAGTGTTTTATGACTATTAAGTAATCCTGGGCGTAGGACTACGCTACGCTCGCATAGTTTGCATAGTTTGCGCAACTACGCGCTACGTGAATTGCCCGTAGCACAGTGCAAAAACGCGTAGCGTAGCGGGCATTTTTTGCTTGCTCGCGGTCCTCAACGTCACTTTGGCGACCGCGAGCGAGCAAAATGACATCCCGGCGAGACTTTTTCCTCGTTCGCGATCAGCAACATCAAGTTGCCGATCGCGAGCGTGGAAAATAAACCTCCCGGCGAGATTCTCAACGCGGGAGGTCAGGTTTCTCATTGCGAGTGGTCGCGTATGCTCGCGACCGCTCGCGATGAGAAACTACCAGTCCGCGTTGAGAAAACTGCTGCTCGAGTACAAATCTACTCGAGCGGCAGAAAACGACCGCTTGCACTGTGCAAGATGCCGTTTGCAATGATCCGGCACTGTGCAATCAGTGCGAACAACATTTTCCCTACCGCACTACGCAGTTCGCGTAGCTACGCGTAGCTTGCGTAGTGCGAAGTGCACTTCGTGTAGCTACGTGTAGCGCGACTACGCGAACTACACCCAGGGTTACTATTAAGAAACATTTATTTGAAGCTTCTAATGTTGAAACTAGTAGATGCATTTAAGTAGAACTTTGTATGTACTACGATTCCTTCACGCATAATGTGCAGGACAATATTATTTCTATATACCGTAATTGTGGTTAGTTTAAGTTGCCTGAAATACAGGCCCAAAGCAAATGTTTCAGTTCTCCTTGCTCTCGAGAAATAAATAATTAAATGATTGTTATGTTCAAGGTTAGAATGTTCTCATCCTACTGCAGGTGAAAGAAACACATCGTTATTTTTAGAGTTAAGAAGAGACCCGGAATGTCTTTGAAGATGGCTGGGAAGCGAGAAGGGAGGATGTCTTGCGTATCTGGTCTGTCTGGAAGCCAAGGCCAGTGGAAAAAGATACCATTAATTAAATTTATTTCATGAAAGAAAAGCTAATGCTTAGAGGTGCGATGGAAACTTTTAAGACGAATGACGTAGTGTGGGTTGAATCCCATCTTTTGTATGATGAGCAGGGACAGAGAGCGGAGACTTCTGCTAGCTTACGGAGAAGAAGGAGCATCTTAGAGCAGGCTCCATAGCCATAAGCTAATACGACCCATTTGACGTGAGTACTTCTTAGGAAGTCGACACGTGCTGACACCTTTGGTGAATGATAGAAGAGAGACAGGAAGGGCCCTCATCTAGAGCAGTGTAGGGAAAGATTTTGACTTCTTTCAATGACTCGAGAACTGAATATCGCATCTATTCTGTGTTGCGTTGTGATTTTGGAATTTATAATCATTTGTCTTTTGGGCCGAATTACATATATCCGTAAACTTGGCTCTGTATTGATTTTCCTGTACCTTTATTCTTTGCTATTGAGACGTATTTACATCCAATTGTTTTTGGCCTTATAATAAATATTCAAACTGCACTTTGGAGTTGGTGGTCTTTCCAGGCATGACAACTTTGCTGTTATTAATCTGAGTTGTTTCCTCCCCTCAACCACTTTAGGTAAATAAAAGATTGATCGCTTACGCTATATTTAGTAGGGAACATCAGGTGTGCAAGTTAGCTTAATCAAATGGTAGCAGAGGATGGTTTACCTTTAAAGTGGTTTATCTCTAAGGTGAGGGGAGTAATCAGGAGTAGGGTTGAAGGTTGAAGAGCCCTGAAGCAGAGTGGAAGACGGCGGAGAACTGAGACCGGCGGACGTTGATGGTGCGGCGGAAACAGTGGTGCCGTGAGTATGAAAGGAAGTGTGGTGTTAGATTGCGGTGATGAGTAAGTGGGTGATGTCTTGCGGAGTTTTGATGTATGTTGAGTGAATGTGGTTTTGGTTTACTGGCCCAGACACGTGCGGAGCAGGAAGTTTTGGTGAGCACACTCAAGAGAAGTCCAAGATCCCAGGATAGTTTTGTATTGTAATTGTCTGATTAAATGTGAGTGTTGTGAAGCGCTATCAACTATCCACTTGTGTTAGGGACCTTTGTGTGAATGAGGAAGAGGTCGCGGTCGAAAGCCTCAGGTACCGGGGTGGACTATGGCGATTGAGTGACCAACGCAGGTCGGGGGTCACAACGGCTGAATGTTCCTGTGAGAGTGTTCTATCGATCTTCAGTGTCAGACAA
This sequence comes from Calotriton arnoldi, assembly GCA_963921515.1. Lineage (NCBI taxonomy): Eukaryota > Metazoa > Chordata > Amphibia > Caudata > Salamandridae > Calotriton > Calotriton arnoldi. Next base: position 95,575 of record CAWUFW010011627.1, read on the forward strand.
TTACTTGTTTATGTGACTGTAAGTTATTGTAATTGTGTAGGAACAGTTACTTGGTTTAATAACTTTTGGTTATACAGTTACTTGTGGTACGAATGTGTGTGAGCGAGTTTGCGATGAAATTGTAAAGGCGGGGAGCCGCTGCAAGGAGTGAGAAGTGACGTCAGGGTGCGCCGTGCTGTGATAGGTTGGTTGGTGTAACGCCGCGCTGGGATTGGTGGAAGTTTGTTTGCAGTGGAACAGTGTATTTTGGGCTTGCAATTGATCGATTTTACAATGAGATGCTTTAGGGTGTTGCGAGATTTGTGTAGAGGCGACACAGGGGTAGTGACCCGGGTAGGAGAAGAAGCTCCGCCAGAGGACACACCAGCACATTACATGGCAATAAATGTAGGACTTCATACGATAGTGTGGCTTCAGAATTGGCATAACCTTACAGAGAAAGAGGGTGAATTGGCTTTCCCTCTTTATGGGTCTTTTCGTATGGAAGTGCTGACCCAGCTGAGGGGGGTGATGAATGCATTGAAACCTCCCCCTAGACCCACACAATTTGAGGCATTAGATGCATGGATGAGAGCTACTCTAGCGAAAAAGAGAGAGAATTCACGAGTAAGAATGAGAAAAGCAATGAAGGCATATCAGGATGCTAGATGGGATGCCCAGTTGAAAAGATGGAGAGTAGACACCATATAAGGAGAACACCTGTACCCGTTCCGGACATTAAGGGAGGGGGCTGAAGGGAAAAAGACGACAGAGGAGGACAGTGATACAGATGACAGCTTCCTCGATAGAGTGCTAGCGGACGGTCCTCCACCGTGCGACTCTAGATCAGAGATAGAGAGGTTGCGCCCATCAGAAGAGCTTGTAGGAGTGGGACAACCGGGTGCAGAGGAACAACCAGCGGGAGTAAGGGGCAACATTACCATGGTACGCATTCCTGGAGGGTCTGGAGGAAGAAGGTATTCCAACTCTGAGCCAGTACAACCTGCAGGAGACATGCAGTTACCAGATGCTTTGTCAGTACCAGTTACAATAGGGCCGGTGGTTCCGATATATACTCCTAGAGAAAGAACTGATGACAGTCAACCGCAAAGGAGTGAAGGGGAAGAGACCATGTCTGGAGGGAGTCTTGCAATGAGTGGGACATGTTTCAGTCAGATACCAGTGGAATCTAGTATTCCACTGCCAGCTACAGCTGATCCATCAAGAATGGATAGTGGGGCGGAGCAGTACGGACAGGAGCGCTAGCGAATTCTAGGTCAGACCTTAGAATGTGGGTTCAACCAGTGAGAGAGTTAATGATACGGAGGGAAGAGGCAGACAAGAGACAAGAAGTGCCTAGAGTACTGTTTGGGCCACAGGTTGTTTGTGCAGGTGACCATTGGAGAAGTAGAAGCTGGGAAAGAGATAGACGCTCAGCATCGGAGAGAGAAGAGGGTGCAGTTCCTAGGAGAACTCAAAGCTGTGACAGGGAAGATACGAAGAAAGAGGAAATACAGAAGGTGTTAAAAAGCGCAATAAAAGTGCCAATGCTGGATGTGGTACGTTTAAAGGCAGAACTAGACGAGGTGATTGAAGGTAACCTGCCCCTGATTAGAATTGATACATATGACTCGAACGAACTATTGTTTGTAGCAAAGGACATGACAAGAAAGGCCAAACGAGCTTATGATGCATTGTTGCTTTTGGCCCAAAGGTATGAGGTTGATTTGTCAAAAACAAAGCTGACACAGGGTTCCTGTAGATTAAATTACACAGATAAGGATTTGGAGGAGAAGCGAACGATTGGATTAAAAGCACAAATTAGAGAACTAGTGATAGGGATACGGATATGGAGAGAACTAGACAAATGGAAAGAAAGATGGGCCAAAAAGAAAAGCTTTCAGACTGGAATAGGGAATACTCCGCCTCCGGGTGGAGGGACGGGAGCCACAGGCAATTTCCCCCTCAGGGAGGTACAGAATGGAGGGTACGTACATGTGCCATGGAGCAGGGGTGATTTAGCAGCATTTACGAATGATTTTCCTCGGTTGAGGGAAAAACCTGCTGAGTGGTACAAGCAAATAGATCGGTTTGTAAAGATTTCGAAAGTATTGTGGATTGATTTGAACACCTTGTTTGATATAGTAGTACCTGCAGATTTGTGGGCGGCATGTAAGATCGCCATTGAGTGGCCTACTGCGGAGCCACCTAGAGATTCAGTGACTCATGGTCCTTCACCTGATGTAATGAGAAAATATGAACAAGTGATTATGTGGTTGCAGTCGAAGGTAGCTCCTCAAACTGTTGATTGGTTGAAGATTGACCGCACCACTCAAGACTCTAAGGAATCAGTACATGATTATTACGAAAGATTGTTGTTGGCTTTTAAGCAGCATAGTGGATTGGATACAATTGAACAAAAAGATATGGGACAGTTTGTCTCAAAGTTTGTGTTGGGACTGAAATCTGATATCAGTTTGATGATACAGCAACACTTGATATGTTGACAGAATAAGTCGGTGGACGAGATTCTGCGTTATGCTAAATATTGCAGTGATCAAGTGGAGTCAGCACAGAAGAAATTGAAGGACAAGTTGATGTTGGTGCAGTTGAGAAATGCTGATACGATGCAAGGGTTTGGAGGAGGTCAAGGAGGAGGTCAAGGCAGAGGCAGAGGAGGTGGAAGATGTATGGGGCAACAGATGGTGACCCAACCTGGTCAGGGTAGAGGAAGAGGAATGGATTCAGGTACAAGAGACTGGGTGGCCCAACAGAAAAGGGTCACTGCCTGCCATTATTGTCACAAAATCGGGCATTGGAAGCGCGAGTGTAGATCGAATCCAGCAAATCAGATACAGATGGAAGGTGAGGGACAGCTGTCCGAGACTGTCAACACTGTGACAAGACCCAGGTCTATGTATGGAGGAGGATATGAGCCGCAAGTACAAGTACCTCAACCTCCTAGGATACCCATGCAAAATCAGTTATACCATCAGATGCCTTATTTTGAAATACGAGATAGATTTGATCAAAATCAAGATTTACGAGAGTGCCAGAGGGGGTGCATGAAGAATGCACCTTAGATGCGATCCTAGAAGTAGTTCAGAGTGGGCCGTTTGTGGATGCAGATGTGAATGGATATCCTGTTACCTTCTTTTTAGATACTGGAGCTGCTCGCTCCACGGTGAGAACAGAAGTAGTCCCAAATTTGACTCTTTCGGGACGATCGATTCAAGTAGTGGGGGTGAGCAATCAGAAAATGACCAATCCATTGACAAATGAATTACCCGTGAGAATAGGACCATTTCGGGATAAACATCAATTCGTAGTGTGCAATTCAAGTCCGGTCTGTCTTTTGGGACGAGACCTTCTGTGCAAGCTCAAGTTTACTATATCGTGCACTCCGAGAGGAGTGGAATTGCAAACGCATGATGACGATGCTGATTTTAAAATGGCTAACATGAATCTATGTACAGAAATGTTTGTGGTACTTACAATAGCAGAATTGCCACATGACTTGAGAGACTCAGTTGATACGAAAATGTGGGATTATACAGGTGAGGATGTAGGCCTAATGAGAGGGGTTGAGCCAGTTAGGATACAGATCAAACCAAATGCTGAATTCCCACGAACACCTCAATATAAATTGACTCCAGAAACCGTGGCTGGAATAAGACCTGTGATTGAGACTATGATTGCCCAAGGTATTCTTAAGGAGATAAGAGGGAGTCCCTGCAACTCACCTATCATGGGATTGCAGAAGCCAAGTGGCAAGTACAGGATAGTGCAAGATTTGCATCGGGTTAATGAAATTGTGATCCCATGTTGTCCTGTGGTACCGAATCCAGCTGTTATTCTATTCCAAATACCATGCAAAGCAGAATGGTTTACAGTAATAGATCTGTGTCATGCATTTTTCTCCATACCATTGCATGAAGAGAGCCAGTTTTTATTTCCGTTTAGGATGGACGATCGTATATTAACATGGGAAAGAATTCCTCTGGGGTATACAGAAAGCCCCTCCATTTTTAGTCAATGTCTGAAAAAGAATCTTGAGGGACTGGTGATGCCCCAAGACTCAGTCTTGGTGCAATATATAGACAACCTTTTGGTCGCCACAGAGACTGCGGATGCTTGCAGGATTGACACTGTGGCGCTGCTGAATGATTTAGCAGAGAATGGACACAAAGTGTCTCCAAACAAATTGAAGTATTGTTTGTCTGAAGTGCAGTACCTAGGTCACCGGATTGAGAAAGGAAAACGAAGGGTGTCACCAGATCGCATAGAGACGATTCTGCAAATGGGAACTCCGAAAACACAAAAAGAAGTCTGTATGTTTTTGGGAATGGTCGGCTATTGTCGACAGTGGATCCCAAATTTTTCCTTGCAAGCAAAGCCTCTGTTGAAACTGACTCGAAAGGATGTTAGTGATCCGGTACCATGGGATGACGAGTGCTTGAAAGCCTTCCGTGAGCTGAAGGAAAGTATCTGTCGTGCTCCAGCTCTCGGAATGCCGGATTATAACAAAGCGTTTTCGCTCTTTTGCTGTGAAAAGGAGGGATGTGCGTTAGCAGTTCTAGTGCAGACACATGGGGGTGCCCGTAGACCAGTAGCTTACTTTTCCGCTACATTAGATCCCGTAGCTTCTGCGTTGCCCGGATGTCTGAAATCCGTTGCTGCAACCGGTGTCAGCATTGAAAGATGTGAAAGCATAGTGATGGGTTATCCGCTCACTGTTTATGTGCCCCATTCAGTAGAACTATTGATGACCCGAACAAAGACACAGTATCTGACCAATAACAGACTTACCAAGTATGAGCAGGTTATCTTGGCCGCTGAAAATGTTACCCTGAGACGTTGTACCACCCTGAACCCTGCTACATTTTTACCTGTTCCGGCAGAGGAAGGAGATGAGGATTGTGAAGAGCATGACTGCCTAGATGTTACTGACCTATCTACCAAACCCAGACATGACATTGTCGATGAACCTTTGCCCCAATCTGATTTGATCCTTTTTGTTGATGGTTCATGCTTAAGAGACAATGAAGGGTATTTGAGAGCAGCATTTGCTGTGTGCACCATCATGGGAGTAGTGGAAGCTGCCTGTTTAAATAGAGTATTCTCTGCTCAGGTGGCCGAAATTGTCGCTTTGACACGTGCCTGTATCATTGCAGCTGATATTCGAGTGACTGTGTATACTGACAGTCAATACGGATTTGGTGTGGTTCACGATTTTGAGCAGTTATGGTCACAGAGGGGGTTTCTAACGTCCTCAGGGTCACCTATACGTAATGGCGAGTATGTCCGCCAACAATTGGAAGCTTTACAGAAACCTAAAGAGATAGCAGTCGTTAAATGTGCAGCTCATGGAAAGGGAGAAGATTTTGTCACAAAGGGCAACAACTATGCCGATGAAGTAGCACGATTTTGCGCTGAACATGCTTGTATTTTCAATGGAGAATATGTAGGCGAGAGCACAGAAGAGACCGAGCTCAGCATGATGTTAGCTATAGCCGATACTTGGGATGAAGTGAAGCGGTTGCAGGATGAAGTCCCAGAAGAGGAAGCTGCTTCATGGGTCAGAGCAGGTTGCACAAAAAGAGACGATGGCATTTGGGTGTCCACAGATCAGAGAGCAGTATTACCCAATTGCCTACTGAGCCCAATGGCAAGGCAAATTCACGGAGCAGTTCATCTGGGAAGAGACACTATGGTGCGAGTGTTTAGGCAGACATGGTTTAATCCACGCTTCCGTGTGTGGGCTGAAACGGTATGTCACAGGTGTGTCACTTGTCAACAAATGAATGTTGGAAAGAGAACTGTGGTTGCATTGAGTCACATTGGCAGATCTGGAGGTCCCTTTAATAGGATACAATTAGATTTCATCGAAATGCCGAGGTGCAATAGGTTGAGATATGTTTTGGTGGTGGTGTGTATCTTTTCGCGTTGGGTGGAAGCATATACAACTAGACGATGTGACAGTCTCACAGTAGCCAAGTTGTTGTTGAGAGAGGTGATCTCAAGATATGGATTTCCGACAGCAGTGGAGACAGATAGAGGAACTCATTTCCACAGTGAAATCATGAAACTATTGTGCTCTGCTTTAAATATTGATCAGAGCCTGCATTGTAGCTACAGGCCGGAGGCTTCAGGTCTTGTAGAGCAGGTCAATGGCACCATCAAGTCGAGAGTGGCAAAGGTGTGTTCGTCAACTTCATTGAAATGGCCAGATGCATTGCCCCAGGTGCTTATGAGCCTGTGTAGCACCCCTGATAGGAGAACAGGGCTTTCTCCCCACGAGATTTTGACTGGAAGAGCTATGTGTTTGCCTATGGTGCCAGCTACAGCATTGATAAACATCACTGATGATTTAGTGTTGGATTATTGTAAAGGACTGGCTGATGTGGTTACTTCTGTATCCCACCAGGTCGAGGCTGCAACTGCATCCACCTTGAGAGACCTGCTGCATGATCTAAATCCAGGTGATTGGGTACTAGTTCGCAAACACGTGAGGAAGAGTTGTCTTGATGCTCGCTGGCGAGGACCATATCAGGTGATATTGGTCACAAGTACCGCTGTGAAGTGTGGAGGATTGCCGAATTGGATCCACGCTTCCCACACTTGTCGAGTTCAAGCGCCTGTGGAGGAAGAGAGTCCCCTGGTTCCGAGGAGCATGTGTGGACCTGACACAGACAACTACGAAGGCACAGATCCAGCTGTAAGAGTTTCAAACGAAACGGAACAGCCTTGTGAGCACGAGAGACGAGAGCTGAGTGCTCCTGAACTGGGAACAAATCCTGAAATAGATGATATTGCAGAAGTGAACCGTGCACCAGACCAAGGTGAGCGGTCTATTTCAGAAGAATCAGATCAAGAGGAAGAGAGGAGAACGGATGCCGGAGCAGAAAAGTGGCCAACAAGAAAAGAAAGGCTGACCATAAGGCTCGCATCCGAGAAAGATCTCGCTCCGATTCCTGAAACATCTGAATCAGATCAAAGCGACGCTGAAGAAAGACCGGATGGTCTGAGGCGTTCCAGAAGAGAAAGAATAGCGTCTCGAAGATACGCATCTCCTGATTAGACGTACCTGGCTGCAAATGCAGAGCCCAGTGAAGTCCGGGAGGTTGGGAGCTGGTACGGTGAGCTACGAAGGGGACACCCTCTCGATTGAAATACAGTTACTGGTCCCAGGCATAGAAGCATTTGGAAAGCAAACCCTGCAAGTTCCAAATCCTCCAAAGCTGAGTGGATTGCGTTTCCTGAACCTCAATCAGGTTATTTTCCCTTCATTTGGCCGACAGCTCACCGCGCAAGAATTGGGAGAAATTTGTGCGGAGATTTTGCAATTTGTCCTCGAAATACTTGGATCAAATATCATTAACGATGAAGATTAAGCATTAGGCCTTAGAGAGAAGATAACTTAGACCCCAGTTGAAGAAGATTTAAAATTAGGGACTTTCTAGTAGATGATGGAGTGAGGAGTAGGGCTGACTACATCTCTTCAATAGGTTTAGTATCAATCAAATGAACTTGGACATTAATTGCATGAGAGGAGAGGAGTGAAAAAGACATTGTTCAAACAAAGAAAACAGAAAGAGACTGTGTTTTTCCCTTTTGTGCTTCGGAACAATCAGTAGAAACCATGGTGTCCAAAAAATCAACACGCAAACAGAAGTGCATCATTGGCCCCCTCATTGTGGTGGTACTTATTGTTATAACTGTGGTGATTGTTATGTCTCCAGTTGGATCTCAGGATGACGGACAGAATAGGATACAGGCAACACTCACCCCACCACTCTCGGAGATAGATGAGGAAGCATCCGCAAAGGATCTAGAAATGATTAAGGAAACTAGTCGTAGATTACATGTTGATTTGTCCAAGGGTGATTTTACTTTGAATGCATATGCTAGATTATTGTATGAGTATGTGGATATTATTTTTTGTATGTACAGGTACGGGTTACCAAATACACAACTTGGAGAGAGAGAAGTCTTCCCTCCTTTTGATGTGTTTAAGACACGACATTAGCCTGGACTTCCTTATTATTATTATACAGGTAATTACCTTGGGAGCCCCCAACTTTCTACTACCTTAGCCGATAGTTATTCGCCAGGTGTTTTATTAGTAATATTTCTCTGCATATTGTTCTCATGTAGATTGGGACTCTTTCTATCTAGAACTACTGATATAAGGAAGTGAACCATCTACAAGGAGCCTGGTTTCTCAAAACATGGATGCAAAGGTTTTTAGCCTCATATGAAGGTAAAATGCCTTAAGAAGTGCGGTATATTGTGACTTAGTGTCCAGAAAATGTAGGATGTTTACCTGATTACCTGATGTTGTTTTATCCTTTGTGTATTTTCTATAGTTGTGTGCGAAGAGGAACACAATCCGTATTCCTGAACTATTTTAAGTCAGGCAGTATACATTTTTATGTTCAAGGTATTTTGCCTTTTACTGCATGAGTGAATGAGTAAATGTAGTATGGTTGGGATGGGTGACTAGTTTGATGGTAATTACTAGGTTGATGGTAACTGCAAGTATGTTTGGTTTTTTATGTTTGAGAATAATTGAGTTGGTATTCATAAAATTATTCAAATGGGGCAGTAATTTGATTCTGAGATGTGTGTGCCCTATATAGTTGAGTCATCGAGTGAATGAAATATGATGTATGTCCATGATAGTCCAGGTGAGAATCGGAAGTAGATTTGGAAGTATGTTTAAAAGTTAGCATGTTTGAGTGTTTGGGAGTAAACCATAGAGGATGTAAATTGTGTACTTTTTAATCAACCCTTAATGGTTGTTATATATGTTTTATATTTTTGTACTTTGATTAGAAAATTTCAAGCAAGGTGGGAAGATATTGGCTTTCCTGAAGAAGGTGGGGGTGATATTTCATTGGACCCACCAAAACGCGTCGATGCTTTATAGTTGAATTCATCATGGATTAATGACAAAGTGCAACACTCTATGGCGATTATCGAACAAGAATTTGTTGGTCTAATTGTGTGCATTTATACTCAATTTATTGTCTGATTATTGTGATGTCTCCTTGATTTGAAAATATTTTTTCTTGCTGTTTTCCCACTCGCTGTAGTTATATGTTTTTTTAATTTGGTTTCTCAAATTCGTTTTCGGATTTGTGATTAGTTGTTTTTATTGTATGTCATAATTGAATATGAAAATGTTTTTATGAAATGGTTTTTAACATTGTGATTTGTTAGTATATGTACATACATATTTTTAATAAATTAAAGAAGCAATTAAATTTGTTTTTTCTGACTTGATTTTAGAGTTCATATAATTTTGCACCTCTGTTTTGGGTTTACTCTGGATGATTGATATTAAGTGTTGTGGTGAATATAAGAATTAAGTTGGTGTGGCGGTATATCTGTTCCCAAGGGGATTGTTTTTTTGACTATGAGTATGTGGATACCATGGAAGCGAAGGATTGCTATGTGTGTATGCAATTACCAGCCTCAGTAGAAGAAGGCATTCGATATCATCATTTGCCTGTGACCTATGGCATTACATGTAGTGTGTTATTGAGCATGTTTTATAGCAAAGCACACTTTGAGTACTATTTCTCAAAATATGATGTGGTACTCTCAGAAGTTCCCGTTCTCAAATACATGAATAAATATGATTATTATAAGGAGGTAGAGCGAATGTCAAAGTATTTCATGCCTACCATCACTTTAGATACGTCCTATTCCCATAGACACAATTTAACCTGTATGTTGACTGACATCGAAAAGAAGTTCATAGATCAGATAGAGGATCGACATAGACAGACTCTATTCAGACCAGATCCAAAGCACAAGGTTACCAAATGGACAAAAGAAGAATTAGATCATAAAGCAAAGGGGAGTTTTGGACCCATAGCATTAGATTTCCAGCAGAAAGGGAAGTTGTGCATTAGACACCCGACCACATATTACGACAAGATATTTGTGGGTGAGAGTGATTGTGAGCACGTCTTTTTGATCGAAGAATCAATTAGAAAAGCATTATTGGACAAAATAACAGTAGTGCCCAATGTGTATTTTGTGTGTGGAAAGAATGCCTATGTGAAGTTGCCCAAAAACTGGTATGGCACGTTGTATTTAGCTGTGGTGTTTCCCAAGATTTTTCACGTGAATGATTTATGGCCCTTAGAAAGGAAAGGACCTCAAAGAGGAAAACGTGGTGCGAGTGCAGGAGAAGTGATTAGGGACATATTTGGAGCCATGATACCGAGTATGAGTGTGATTCTGAATGATTTGAAAATTGGCAACACTAGTGGATAAGTTCTCAATAAATACTGCTCAGATTTTATTGCTTGTAGATGGGGAGATGGTTTCGATAAGGGCTATGGTTTTGCAGAACCGTCTTGCCCTAGATGTGTTGCTAGCAAAAGCCGGAGGAGTCTGCAAATTGTTGAAAGTTCAACAGTGCTGCACATATATTCCTGACAACAGTCGGGATATAAGGAAATACATTAACAATATTTCAGATATACACCAAGAGTTACGTGAGATGGCTGCTGAAGGACTCTGGGAGCAAGTGGGGAAAGGATTTGGCAAGATAGGCAGTTGGTTTGGAAGTTTGGGACAAGGAATAATGGGATATATCTTGAAGCCTATTATTATAGCTGTCATTTGTATAATCGTCCTACTAGGAGCCATCAAGGCTTACAAATGGCATAGGGCACGACATCAGGAGACTGTTTCGAGAAAGCGAGAGCGCCAACTTGAACGACTGCAGGACAGTCATTACCAGCACCTTAAGGGGTTAGAACGATTCAGGCAGGGACGGCAAGCTACAGCTTCTGTTTAGGTCGGTCACTTCTACGAGGAGTAACTGTAGGAAAATAGAAAGTTGGTGTTATGACACTAGTCATAAGAGGGGGGAACTGATAGAGCGCTGATAGCACTCTATTTTGTATGAGTGCACTATACTCATGGTTTAAAAGCACTCACATGTATTCGTATTGTTTGCAGTGTTCTATTAAGAAACATTTATTTGAAGCATCTAATGTTGAAACTAGTAGACGCATTTAAGTAGAACTTTGTATGTACTATGATTCCTTCACGCATAATGTGCAGGACGATTTTATTTCTATATACCGTAATTGTGGTTAGTTTAAGTTGCCTGAAATACAGGCCCAAAGCAAATCTTTCAGTTCTCCTTGCTCTCGAGAAATAAATAATTAAATGATTGTTATGTTCAAGGTTAGAATGTTCTCATCCTACTGCAGGTGAAAGAAACACATCGTTATTTTTAGAGTTAAGAAGAGACCCGGAATGTCTTTGAAGATGGCTGGGAAGCGAGAAGGGAGGATGTCTTGCGTATCTGGTCTGTCTGGAAGCCAAGGCCAGTGGAAAAAGATACCATTAATTAAATTTATTTCATGAAAGAAAAGCTAATGCTTAGAGGTGCGATGGAAACTTTTAAGACGAATGACGTAGTGTGGGTTGAATCCCATCTTTTGTATGATACACAGGGACAGAGAGCGGAGACTTCTGCTAGCTTACGGAGAAGAAGGAGCATCTTAGAGCAAGCTCCATAGCCATAAGCTAATACGACCTATTTGACGTGAGTACTTCTTAGGAAGTCGACACGTGCTGACACCTTTGGGGAATGATAGAAGAGAGACAAGAAGGGCCCTCATCTAGAGCAGTGTAGGGAAAGATTTTGACTTCTTTCAATGACTCGAGAACTGAATATTGCATCTATTTTGTGTTGCGTTGTGATTTTGGAATTTATAATCATTTGTCTTTTGTGCCGAATTACATATATCCGTAAACATGGCTCTGTATTGATTTTCCTGTACCTTTATTCTTTGCTATTGAGATGTATTTACATCCAATTGTTTTTGGCCTTATAATAAATATTCAAACTGCACTTTGGAGTTGGTGGTCTTTCCAGGCATGACAACTTTGCTGTTATTAATCTGAGTTGTTTCCTCCCCTCAACCACTTTAGGTAAATAAAAGATCGATCGCTTACGCTATATTTAGTAGGGAACATCAGGTGTGCAAGTTAGCGTAATCATGGGTCAGGGTCAAACATGCGCATTGATGACATTTACCAGGGTGTACCTTTTAGTGCAATCAATGTCCCTACATCCATCCAAACTTTTATACGTGAGTGAACATAGACATGACACATCTGTGTGATTTGGAATGTTTTATTCACATTCTGGGGAGTGTCGGAGCTGGAGCAGTACATGGCCATTTCAACCCCACATAACATGGGTGCCCAGTGGTGGGCCAACCAGAGTCCTTGGGGGAATGCAAAGTTAATCTGAAGAGGAAGAGTTCAGTCTGCAGCCGGATTGCTGTGTCATTGGTACCAGAGCAGATATGGCAGTCCATGTCGGGGTCCAGGTGAATGTCGCAGAGTGTTTCGGGGGACAGTGGGAGGTGTTGTTCCAGGGCATGATGCAGAGAGCAGAACCAGGCCGGGACAGGCCATATGGCGGGGATGGATGCTACTACCTCCTTCCTCACACAGTCATTACCCTCCACATCTTACTCCTCTGAGACGTCTTCTGTGTCCGGTGTGTCAGGTGTGTGTGGTGGGGTTGTGGCTGCATCACTGTGTGCCACTGACACATCAGGGTGCAAAGGTGATAGGGCTGCATCACTGTGTGCCACAGACACGTCAGGGGGCGGAGATGTGTGTGTCGAGGTTCCTGCAGCAGTTATCTGGTACAGGCTCAGTGGCAGCAATGGCAAGATGAGGATCTGCAGGGCATGGAAGATCCCAGCTACATCTCGCTGGTGTTCAGCCGTGGCAGCCATACTTCCAGCCTGCATCGGCTCCATGGTCTCCATTGTCCTCCACATCTGTGCCAACTCTGTGCTGTCATCGCTGGAGCCTGTCTGACTAGACAGTTCTTGTATCTGAGTAATGGCCCCAGCGATGTCAGCCAAGGATTGTTGGTGAGCATGGTGCGGACAGTGGGTGTCCGTTAGGGACTGTAGGTGCTCCCTGATGGGACTCAGGCACCCACGTATGGCATCGAGTTTGGCTGCCATGAGGTCGAACCCCACCCGCAGCTGATCTGCCATCTTCTCCTGGCACCCTAACACATGGCGTTGGAATTCCATGTGTTGGTCGTGGGGGTCCTGGGAGACAGCCGTGTTGGTGTGTGCTTCCTGCTGTGTGGTCTGTGCAGGGTGTGGGGTCACCGCGATGCAGCTGGGCTGCCCTGCTCCTGGAGGTGGGGTGCGGAGGCTGTCCATGAGCCGTTGGAGTGTGTCTGGGCAAATGTGCAGGGTGTCCTCTTCATCATCACTGAAGAGATGTGTGGTCTGCTCTGCAGGGGGTTTTGATTGTCCCTCTGCAATGTAAAGGGGAGATGCAGGTTAACAGTGTGTTCCATGTATGTTGACACATTGTAGATGTTTACATTCAGACTGCGTGACAATGTACATTGTGACTGTTTTGGTGAAGCTGGCTATTTGATGGGAGACAGTGGACATTTCGACTACATGACGGATGTGTGGTTGTACTCGTACATTGTCATCTCACAGTGTCATGCAGTGCCAGATGTGATTGGCCAGTTTCTATGCATGAGCGGCACCAGTTGTGTCCTCTGTCCTGTGGTGTAGGGGTTGCACTTTGTTGAGAAAAAATTGGGACCCCCTGCAAAGAATACTAGACCCTAGGGCAGGGAAAATACATTTTGAGAGAAAGAAAGCCTAGGCAATTAACTGGTCATGTATTGACCTATACTAGACACATTGATATGAACAGTGACTCAGTGTACTCAACATTTATATTAAAAATCTCATTTTATTAATATTGATTCATGATAAAAAAGGTTTTTTGTGAGACAGACAAAACATACTATACTTAACAACATAACATAGACATATGCACATAATATAAACAAATATAAAACAATTAGATCCAAACAATTTAAATGTTAATACAAAAAAACAAACATAAATATGTTTCTTTCATATTAAAACGTAGTGGCTTGGTGATGGAAAAATTCTTTGTTTCTCTACGCGTATGTTTTGTCTGTCTCACAAAAATCTTTAATTGCCTAGGCTTTCTTTCTCTCAAAAGGGGTTGCACTTTGTACCACATTTTCGTCAATGTTGATGTACTGTGATTGCTATATGTGTGTGCTGCATTGTTGGCGATATCCCTTTGAGTCGGTGTGCCTTTGACTTGTGTGCTTTTCGGGTGCTGGGATGTTTGCGACTTGGGTCGTTTGTGCTCCTGGACAAATTTTGTACTCTTGTGCATTGCTTGTCTGCAGATGTGTTGTTGACGTCATGGGTTATAGGTGCACGTGGATGTGTCAGAGTGTGACCTGCTCCTCTATGGATGTGGTCCACACTCAGCCACCTCAATGTCGTCTCGTGCACCATGTCATGTATTGTGACTTCAGCCATGCTATCTGTCATGCAGTGTCACTTGCATTGTCAGTGTGGCTCACAGAGCTGCTGCTTTTCTGGATTCAGCACATGTGCATGGGTAGGTTGTGGCATTGGTGATATGGAGGGGGGCCCATTTGTGCACATTGTGGATGGGGGCCTACTTGGTGTTTCTTATTGTGTTGCAGTGTTCCAAGGGTATCAGGGACATGTTCCACACTCATTGTGGGTGTGCAGTGTGCTGCACAGCATTGTGCATGTGTGCCATTGTGCCCATCTACCCCCGTCCCCCCAGTCCCTGGTCGTTACTCACCCTGTTGCTGTTGGGTCAGGTCATATCGAGCTGTATCCAGACCCCCAACTCCTTGCACCGTCTCCACACTGATGACTGTGGCCACCATTTCCTCCAGCTCATCCAGCTCCTCCTGTGGCGCAGGACTCCCACCTCCAGTCGCCTTTGCTGCCTTCCTGTTGGCAGCGAGTTTCTGTTTGGTTTGGCTGTGCACTTCATGCCAGCGCCTCTTGACCTCCTCCATTAACCTCCTCCACACTCCGACTGCATCCACGTAGGTGAGGATGGACTGCCATATTTCCGTTTGTGTTGCCAATGACGCAGTGGAGGTGATGAACAGTTGTTGGTAGTGTTCTATCACCTCCGTGACGATGATCCGGTCTTCCTGCGGACTGAACCCCGTCTTCCTCTTCCTCTTCTCCTTGCCCTTCCCCGGAAACAGGGTTCCTGGCTGGTCCTCCGTGGGGCTTGTGGGGTTAGCGTTGTCCTCTGCACTAGGTCCGGGTGCATCCATGGTGCTACGCAGTTTGATTTGGTTTTGGTGTGTTTTTTTGGTTGCTTTTATAGTGCATTTTACCGCATGACACGTGGGAATTGCAGGCCTGTCGCTGGTTGTAGCTGATTTTTGTATCGCGATTTGGGGCATCACAGGTTTTTTCGCGTTCGTGTTTCGCATTTTTTCGGCGTCGCGTTAATTTTAACGCGGTCATTAGGCGCGTTGTCCTGCTAGTATTGCATGGTGCCGCCGGGTTGGGAATACCATGTTGACACTGTGTTATTTTCCCGCGATAGACTGCGATGTGAAGAATTGCGTTAAGCAACTTTTGCGGTAGTTATCACACGTTCTTGAGAATATGCCCCTTAGTTTTAAGTCAACTTTTGCGGTCTGTCTCTTCGCCTGTCATGATTTTTTCAGTCGAACTCGTGAGGTAGTATGCCAAAGAGGACTAGATTAATTATTCTACCCGCTATAGCCAAAGGTAAATCACAATGATTTAATAAATTGTGTAAAGTGGTTTTAAGGACAAATGATTGATGAAGGATTCTTAGCAGCCAGATGGGTGAAATACTCTCTGGAATTTGTTGTTTGCTAATTTACATCATGAATGTGGACATGAGCAGGGAAACCTGAACGTTCTTTCCTGAGGGACATAATAACATGGGAGAATTACAGAGTCTTATGAGACCCTGTGGTGGGTTTAGCAATTGTCAGATGCTTCTTGCAGAATGGACAATTGTACGAATGTTTCAAAAACACGGATTAATAATGAATGTATTGATAGGTACAAATGAACATTCTGTTGGATTAAGGACTAAATTGCGTGTTTGTACTTATTTATATATGTATGTTTCCTCGTGTTTTAACTGGTTGGATCCAGTCGCGTATTTGCTGCAGACGCAAAAAAACTATTTTTACCCTATCACTAAAGTAAATTGTGCAGTATTTAACACTCTGTCTTGCCAATGATTAATGTTTTACCCTCTGCCAATAAATGTTTTAAATGTTTACATGCCTTACAATCTTTCTGTGTGTTTCCCATGCCCGCATTGTGTGTAGTGGCACGTCTATGTATGAAGCATTACTTTCAGATAGCATCCTCGGAGGGTTGGCCACTCAGAGTTTAGTATGTCTGTGCCTGGGTTTCACTTAATTTTTGACCTTTTAATTTTGTCTTCCCCACTGTTGACCTCTGACCCTTGCAAAGGCAGGAAGATGCAATGGGAATGATTAGACTTATGAAAAGTGGCTGATTTTTCATAGCGAGTTATTGAAAAGAAATGTTAAAGCAAAACTCTCTACCTTTCCACCCCTAAAGGAGAATGTTGGTCTCATTTCAAGACGGGCGGGGGAAACACGCATTTTACCAGGTTGGCAAATGCCCTTGCCAGTGACCTCCTGATGGAGCACTGCTGGCCATATCTAGAAATTCCCTCCTCCCTGCGATAGATTTCTATGATGAAAATGTATTCCCCGCACCATCACCTGCACATTCATCACTGGTGAATGCGGAGCTGGCAGCCATCGGTCTGCTCAGCATTGCATTTTTTGCTTTATAGGAATGAACCCCCAAAGTGTGGGGTTGTTGCAGAAAAGTGAAACAAAAATATCCCTGTGGTCAGGGACATTTCCACATGTCCCTTTCCGGTCCTCCATGCCTTGCACTCAGTGATGGTGGACGCGCCCTATATAACATTGAACTTCTGTCACTGTCACTTGATGTCCCACAGGAGGATAAGACACAACATCAAGGGTCTCAAACAGTTTCAGTTCCAGTCCCAGTCCCAGTGATGGAAACCAGCATTGCCCACCCTTAAACGAGACAGGGTAACCGCGAGTTCAGTTTGGCGGGAGCACTCCCAATTTATGGCAGAAGTTCCATTATTCCAAAGTCTAAATGAGGCCAATGGCTTCTTTTACTTATGTCTAGCTAGAGATAGCTTTATTCGTCTCCCGGTGCTTAGGTCATCAATGCATAATACAGAGAGAGAGAGAGATAGAAAAGGACAGGTCCACTGCACTATTAGTTGTTGTAAGTGTTAGTCCCATTTTTGATTGGGTGCTACAATTTAACTGTCGTGATTTGCATCTTTTCCTATTCAACAGGATGCGGCCAATTCATTATTAAAAACAGGTGCATGAGTCTGCGTAGGTAGCAATTGCAACTCACTGCTACAAAAAAATCAGAGAGCTGTCAACCAGGAATAAAAGGCATTATAATAATAATCCGGGATTTGTAAAGCGCGGCACATCACCCGTGAGTGTCTCAAAGCGCTGCTTTGTAAACACGGGGAGATTAACTGATTTGCCCAGAATCACAGGGGGGCATATTATCAAGCACGGCGTTAAAATTATCGCCGGTTTAGCGGCAGAAAACTGCCGCTAAAGCGGCGATAATGGGCTTGATAATATGCCCTGGAGAATTCCAATAGAAGCCCATGATGACACCAGAACATGGGCTTCTATTGGAATTCTCTAGGGCATATTATCAAGCCCATTATCGCCGCTTTAGCGGCAGTTTTCTGCCGCTAAACCGGCGATAATTTTAACGCCGTTTCTTGATAATATGCCCCAGGATGTTAATGTCGACGCCGAGACTCCAACCTTGCTCCCACAGGCTCCTTAGTGGGCAGCTCAGGCCGTTACGCTACATATTCATATGCCCTTGTGAAGGAAGTACCCACTCACTATAGGCAGAGTATTAAGTGCATCTTGATAGCCTCAAATGTTCCAAAGCTGCGACAACTGCCTTCATGAATTTATGAACTTTTCTCCGAGGCCGTTTCCTGCTTCATTCTTACTATGGAAGCTGCATGAGCTCACATATCACAAGACGGCTTACTGATGCCAACACAGAGTCGGGCAGTGGTCCAGTGCAGTTTAGAGCCCAGACCTGTGTTGAGTGTTGGTAGCCACTAAAAGGAAGGAACTGTGGAACTCCCGGAAGAGAGAAAGGAAGTGAGATGGGACGTGAGGGGCCATGAGGCATCTGGAGAGGGCGGCAGATGGTCTGGGATAATGCTGGTAAGTCTGTTCCCACCCGCATCAGACTGTCAGTGTCCCTCCTAGGTTACACACCTGCCACTGTTGGTTTACGCTGAGCCCTCCCAACCTGCAGTTGCATGAAGCCCAGCATGTGGGTACCTACGCACAGGTGTCAGTAGACCTCAAGTGGAGGGTCTCCTTTTCATGTAATCCTCTGCTATAAAATTATGACTCCATGGCAGGGGCAAACTGGGAAGCATGAAGCAAGATAACTCAAGTGGTCCAGTGGGTTGTCGCTCACACACCGCTGCACACTGGCTGCATTGGTGGTGTAATAGTGCTTATGAGGGGTAAACATTTGTTTAAAATTTCACTGGGTAGGATGCACTTTGGCACCGAAGGTACACTGTACATCAAAAAGTTATCTTTAGAGAAGGTGCAAAGGAGGCATGTGAACACTTACAGCAAAGCCAGCAGAGGAGCGGTATTTATATATTAACGCAGCTCAGACCATGCCGCATTATTCAGATTAATTAATGATCAGTCCACCTACTCCACAATCAACACAAATCGTATTACCTACTCGTCTCTTCACAAGAGACTATCACTTGGAATAAGGGAAGCAACTAGACTCAAACTTCAGGGGGGTGGGGGGGCTAACACATGGATTAGTGGCGACAGAGACATAAGAGCCGAATCAAAATTATTTGTGGGGGGGCTCCCTTCGCTTTTCCGATGTAGTGCGTTAAACACCAAGTTAATTTTCTGAGACTACATGTGGCAAATAGTGCATTTTAAAGCACACAGGGTCAGTAACATTATTCTCGGCATAACATGATTTTGGGGCGCTCAAGGAATTTTAGCACAGTGAATGACAAATGTTCTATTTTAATACACATTAGGCCAGTAAACCTGGTGCAATTTGAAACACCAGATTATATATTACATCACAATCTAGGGCAAATCGTACACCCCAAACACTCTGGGCCAGTTTTGTCAACCTAACTAGTCTTAAAAAAATCTTTTACAAGATATTTCACCCTCTTTCTGCCAAAGGAAGGTTTTGAAAATTGGAAGCAAATAATGCAGTTTAAGCACATTTTTTTAGTTACTGCTCTGTTCATGCTTCATTTACCTGCCACAATACTTATATGTTATTTTCTGAATATGATGTTAGTATAGTAAGCTTTGTAGCTGTTTGGGGGAAGCTGCCACATATCCTAGCTCTATAGGACAAATAATGTTGAATATATATTATTTGGTACTTTGTGACAACTCCCACCAAATATTTTTGAATTTGAAATTCTTTGGTAGTCATTTAGCAAAAAACACAACCCATGTTTGATAAGATTTGCTCTAATAACATACATTAAGGCTAGAAACTGAGCACACAAGCTTGATTATAGATGATACCCCCACATCACAGATGGGTGTCTATCTAGGATTACCAAGGGTAAGAGATGTTGACCTAGTTTTCCATTTGGCACTCATCACTCTGCACTCAGTACCCCTTGCTTAAGTGAAAGGATCAGAAAATAAACAGAGCTTTAAAAGTCTTATGTATTTTCTACATTCCAGTCCCTCTACCTAGCCACTGGGCAGCAAATAAGTAGCTGTTGTGGAGCTAAGCAGGGGTAAAGGGGACAACCTTTGATGCCACTACAGCTATTGCTGCCATTTTAGTGGATAAATACCATGGCAGCTCAGGGCTGACATGCAAACCTGCAACGTACCCCTGAACACAAATGGGAGCAGATTATTAAATAGCAATAACATGCGTGAAAATAATTTGCAACGGTACTCGAAGATTGAGAATGTATTTACTGACAACAATGTTTGCAGATTTCGATTGAATTCTTGTGTAAAGCAATTGATGTATGAAATAAGACTTCTTGGGGTGTAAGCTTAGTAGCAGTATGACAAAGTAATCCCAGAAAGAACTTTGGATGCATAAGGCTGTCGTCTAATTAGAATGATGAGGCTAAATTAGAACAATTGCATAACATTTTGGAGTAATCATTGTGTGAGAAAAAGAATGGACTGCAGACAGACTAGTCTCTGCTTTGTTGTGGCAGGCAGGAAATTAGGCACAATCGCTAGGCCCTGCAAACCTAATCCCAACCTCATTTGAGTTAACATATTGGCTCTTCTGAGCAGGAAGCAATTACTACAGAGACAGAAAATACCTTCACAAAGTATTATCCATTTTAAGCACTGCCCCTCCTGCTAACATAGCGTTCTGCCCTATAAACTACTACAGAAGACAAGACAACCATGCTGGCCTCTGTCCTCAAAGAAGTCATCTCTCCCTTCCACATTCCCTCCTGCTGTCTTCTCAGCTAAATGGAACTATATTAGCGAGGATCATGAGAGGTCAGCATTGAGGCCCTATGTAGAAGGTGGGCAGCTCCTGCTTCCAAGGTGTTCTTCGTGGCCTGCCCTAGTATCTCCCGCTCTCAAAATACTTGGTCAGATGTTCCTCTTTCAAATCACTTTTCATTACCAACAGGGGAATCTAAACAAAGCTTCACTGATACACACAGACTAGAACTCTGGCCTCAGCCCTCATTCATTTCCTTCAGGAAGCTACACTCTGATGGAGACCCCAATAGCAAGTGAAGCAGTGAAGGGGACTCCAACCCCCAGTGTCCATCATGGCCTGAGTGACGCCAGCGCCTATGCCATGAGATCTTCGCACCACGAGGCGCTCAAAAGGGGCTCGGGTCTCCCTCAGCACGGCAGACTGCAATAGCAAGTGAAGCAGTGAAGGGGACTCCAACCCCCAGCGTCCATCATGGCGTGAGTGACGCCAGTGCCTACGCCACGAGATCTTCGCACCAGGAGGCGCTCAAAAGGGGATCGGGTCTCCCGCAGAGCGGGAGACCGCAATAGCAAGTGAAGCAGTGAAGGGAACTTCAACCCTCAGCGTCCATCACGGCCTGAGTGACACCAGCGCCTATGCTACGAGATCTTCGTGCCTGTAGGCGCTCAAAAGGGCTCAGAGACAGCAACAGCAAGTGAAGCAGTGAAGGGGACTCCAACCCCAGCGTCCATCATGGCCTGAGTGACGCCAGTGCCTACGCCACGAGATCTTCACACCAGGAGGCGCTCAAAAGGGGATCGGGTCTCCCGCAGAGCGGGAGACCGCAATAGCAAGTGAAGCAGTGAAGGGAACTTCAACCCCCAGCGTCCATCACGGCCTGAGTGACGCCAGCGCCTATGCTACGAGATCTTCGTGCCTGTAGGCGCTCAAAAGGGGCTCAGAGACAGCAACAGCAAGTGAAGCAGTGAAGGGGACTCCAACCCCCAGCGTCCATCATGGCCTGAGTGACGCCAGTGCCTACGCCACGAGATCTTCGCGCCAGGAGGTGCTCAAAAGGGGCTCGGGTCTCCCGCGCGGGAGACCGCAATAGCAAGTGAAGCAGTGAAGGGGACTCCAACCCCCAGCGTCCATCACAGTCTGAGTGACGCCAGTGCCTACGCCACGAGATCTTTGTGCCAGTAGGCGCTCAAAAGGGGCTCGGGTCAGTGCGGGACATGCGCGGGTGTGCCCGGGCAAAGCCCGGGCCAAGGGTGGGCCTGTCCGCGGCCGATCGTGGCCGGGCTGGGCCCACTATCTTGGTCCTTTGTGAGCTGGATCAGTTGAGGCCAACTGCTGGAACTGCTCATGCCAAACACCTGCAAGGAGCACAGAGCACGGAATACGGAGGTTAAGGAATTGGTATGCTGCTGACCATTGGACAGTGTCTACACATCTTGGTTACGTGAGTACTTAGCCTGCTTTTTCTCGGACATCTTTTCACTCTGTCCATGGACTGGGAGGTGTCACTGAAGAAGGGCATTATGGGGAAGAGGAAAACCGCACCCACCTGCTCCCCGCAGGATTCAAATATTGGAACCATTGGCTCCTCCTACTGATAAAAGCTGTGGGGGCAATTACTAAAGAAATAGATAAGGCGGAGAGGTGACTCTCTCTAGACAAGGCGGGGTGGCATTTTTGATGCTGGGGTAGACTATGGGCCCTGCGGCTGAAAAATCTCTAGAGTTAGCACTGGGACCAGGACAGGAGGGCCCTGGGTCTCTAGCCATAGCCATAGCCAAATTAACACAGCTTCTGGGCAGAACACACTAATTAGGGCCTCGGCGGCCCCCTACTCAGAACACAGAACTGAGTGGCCCCCCTGCACCAAAGAAACTACGGAAAGTGAACAGGAAAACAGTTCCAGTAAAGAAAGGGGTGGGCGCTGTTAGTGCAGACATTAGGGACATTAAACACACCGGAGATTTCAATGACCTATGGGCTCCCTTGAAGCAAAATATGGTGGAAGCATTAACTAGTTTATTGAATAACTTTTGTAATGAAATCACTAAAGTTTTTAATGACACCAGAGCTACACTTGGTAAAGTTGAAAATGCCCTGCCTCCCCTTACTCAGGTCTCGCAGATGTTAGTTTCTCAGCATCAGGGTGCTCAACCATTAATTCCCCCCTGCAGGGGCCCAAATCCCTACCCAGACCCCTTCAGCTAGACCAAGCGCATTAGGGATGGTGACAAATGTCTCGGATCCCGAGGACAGCCTATCTTGACCTCCCATGGCTCGCAATATTGGGCTGACTTTCAGGGGGCACCAGTCACGGCAACGGGTAACTAACGTAGATTTTATATCTGCCCCCAACAGCCCTGACCTGCCAGTAATAGATCTCCCTCCAGCTAGTTGCCCATATACTGTAGTCCTGGTAGGGGTACCTGACCTGAATAGCCCAAAGGACGAGTCCACTGATCAATTGATTAACAAAGCAACTCACTGGTTATGTAAACATGCAAGATTTAACATGGTTGATCACAGGTGCATTTTGATGGCTAGGCGGGTTGCCTGGATCGGTAAGACCAAGAAAACATTCAAAGGGGATAGCGTGATTGTCACGCTTAGACATCCAGAACTGGCCCATAAGATCTTATATTACACCTTGCAATCATTCGCAGCTGATTCTGGGATCAAACCACTACCTTTGTTTTTTTTTTACAGGCCACCTTTTAGCCCCACACAACCACAATGTCTCATAACTCAGGAAGAGGGCCCTCTCCTTTGTGGGGGACTTCCAACTTCACTTAACCCATTTATCCCCTTGAGGGATTTAAAGGACATAGACTGACAACGAGTGGGGGGGTACGGGGAAAGAGAATGACATTCTTGTCGAATCCCCTGTTGTACCCCATGTGATAGAGTATACTAATCCAGGGCTAATAGGAGGTTCCTGTTACAAACATAGGGAACATAGTAATACGGGGCTTTGTGGACCAGGGAAGACCTCCACTGCCCCCTTTTTTAATCAGGGTGGGGCCAGGGGTGGCTGACTTAAACATAGTCTCCTGGAATGTGGCAGGCTTAGCTAGTAAACTCCTGGATGAGCAGTGGCTCCAATACATCAGACATTTTAATATAATATGTATACAGGAAATGTGGGAGCCAGTTAACAGCGTTTTTCTAGAGGGCTATAAAACATTTTTTTGCCCAGCAGAAAGGTCTGGATCAGGGAGAGCAAGGGGGGGTTTAATTATATTTGTAGACCTTAGGATCCACAGCAGTACGAAGCCCCTGCTGTGGGAATCTAATGTCGTACAAGGGCTCACATTAACAAGCAAATCATATCAATTTGTCTTAATCAATTTCTATAATTCGAGACAACAACCTCAAGGATCGACTAGCCTTGATGAGTTAAGCGGACGCTTAGAGCATCTCCAGGGGGAAGGTCTGTCGCAGACTCAATTAATTTTAGTGGGAGATTTTAATTGCCACCTGTGGCCCCACCTAGTAGTGACCGATCGAGATTGGTCCGCTTGCACAATAGGTGAAGGATTGCACATGGAACATACTAAGGAAGGGCAGGATATGAATGTCCTCCTAAATACCTATGGTCTATCACACACTTTGGATCTGCTAGCCATTCCCCGGACTCACCGGTGCCCCCGACCTACAAAGGTAGAGGCTGTGCAACTTTTATTGATTTCATTTTTGTGTCCCTCACACTAAGGAGATTTATATCTTCCTTTAACATACAACACAGCACTTTTAGTGACCACAATCCCGTCATTATGTCACTTGTAGCCGCTTGGAACTAGCTTGTACCGCGGAGAATAACGGGGGGGGTGCGTTCTCCGTTACTGATCAAGGAAGGCGCTTCAGATGGTCTCAGGTTGATATTAGCGCTTTTAATAAATCTCTTTTTAGTGTAAGTAAGCAGGAGATCTTGAAATGTTTAGACTTGCAAGCTCAGGGGGAAGAAATAATCCAAGTGTTTACTGCTATAACTCAGGTAGTGGATGGTTTGTTAACAGCTCAAGCACCCTCCTCCAGCACGGATGACCCAAGATGGGAGACAGCGTTTACAATGCTGGCAATACCACGCGGGTTGATAACAACGTGGTCGTTACAACGACCGCGTTGTTACCACGAGTGGCATTACATCGCAAGACGTTTCAACGACTTGCGCTAGGTGGCGTGCAACACCAGGGAATGTGTTGGATTTTAAATCCAACACCTTCCCTGCTGTTGCGCTAACTGGAGTAGGAATAGTAATTTATACTATTCCTAAGTCCAGCGTGCCATCTAGCGCAAGTCGTTGAAACGACTTGCGATGTAATGCCACGCGTGGTAACAATGCGGTCATTGTAACGACCGCGTTGTTACCTACCGCGTGGTAACACCACGCGTTGTAACATCATACATTCCCCCAAGATGGTTTGACGGGGAGTGTCCTCATGCCCTTAGAATTTAAGAGGGCCCTAAAACAGACCCCCCGAGAGACAGATGCTGGGTGGTGGCCTGCCGAAGTAATTACAAGCAAGCCGTCAAGGGGCCTAAGCTTTTATTGCAAAAAAAAGCTTGGGAGGACCTAATACAGGCATGTGAGCAGAAGGATTGCACCCGCTTTTGGAGGGTCTTTAATAACCCATGTTTCAAAGACCCAAATAAACCAGGGTTAAGTTATAATATCTTACCAGAACAATAGCTGGCTCATTTTGAAGGGGTTTATAATCATTGCCACAGGGAGGAACCTTCACAGGAATTAAACCTTTACCATAGTTCTGAACCCATCACCTTTACCTTGAACGAGGTTAGAATGGGAATTGAGGGACTATCTCAATATAAGGCCCCGGGACCAGATGGGATCCCGCCTGACCTTTTCCGCTCCAGCACAGAGATATGGGCCCCACTCCTTGTCAGGGTTTTAAATGTGGCAGCAGCAACAGTAATGCCGGCATCATCGTCTACTGCCACCATTGTTCCGATTTTTAAGAAGGGAGATAGGGACAGTCCACATTGTTATCACCCCATATCCCTTATTGATGTTACAGTGAAGGTTCTGGGCGGGGTCTTACTGAACAGGTTGTCTGAATGGGCAGAGACTAATCAAATAATATCGGAAGTACAATATGGGTTCCGTGCTGGTAAAGAATGAATTTCTTCCACCATTTACTGGCTACACCCCCGGGTTTTGCAATGCATGCAGAACATAGAGGTCCCTGTGGCTGCGACAATAGGTCTCCACAGGATACTCTCCATTTTGTCCTCCTTTGTCCATATTACTCACACCCCAGACGAGTGTTTCTCAAAGGGCTTTTAAAAAAGCTTAGCTTCAGGCAGGCTCATGTTGCCTTACTGTTTCTACAGCTCTCTTCTGATGTTCATACACTCTTCTGTGTTTCTAACTTTTTAAGATCAGCTTTAAGGCTGAGAACCACTTGAGGTGACTGATGGTCACAAGAGTATTAGCGAATTTTGCACATTATTAGGCTGTTATGTATGCACTGAACCGTTGGTTTTTACTTTTTTAAAGTATCTGTGTAGCCCTCTTGTGTTAAATTATCGTTATCCAGGATCTTATTGATTATGTTTTTCTAACTTAAGAAATGGTTGGTGGGAGTGTGATGAATTTAGGAATCTAGGGCCCGATTCACAAAAGTAATCTGAGACGAAATCCTAACTTTACGACTTTCGGTATTCACAAAAGGCATTTAGGAGTAGTAAAATTAGGATTCCTAACTTTACTACTCCTAAATTGAGACAAAATCCTAACTTTACGACTTTCGGTATTCACAAAAGGCATTTAGGAGTAGTAAAGTTAGGAATCCTAACTTTTTTCTCAGATTTTGTCTCAGATTGCTTTTGTGAATCGGGCCCATAGCTGGGACAAATAGACATAATGGATTCCGAGTTCTCTAAATTTGTACACCCGGCACCTTTAAGGTTTATGCATATACTTGTTGTATGATTTCTTTCAAATTGTCTCTTTTATGGCTATAATTCTTTTATGCCGAATAAAGATTATTAGTATTATTATTATTACACACTGATGGAACTTCTTTCTCTGTCCACAAAGCAACATTTTAAAACTCACTCCCTGCAAAGATAAGAAACATCCAAAACCACCTCAGATTCAGGGATGCAGTAAAGACCTGGCTATTCCGTAAAAGGTGACACCTCTACTGCAAAGCAGTCCCAAATCCTAACAACCCCACAACGTTGAGTCAGTCACCTATGTACTGGTGGTAGGTATTTGCATCTCTCACTCCTCTTGGCTCCATTCCCAGCTTAAGTGTATCCAACAATATTGCATGCATATATCTTTTCCCAAAAACACATTGAATATTATGCTCATTAGGACTGCACAATTTTGTACTGTGAACTACGTAATTCTACTTAGGCCCTGATTACAAATGCCTTGGAGTAGAGTGTGAAATCTATTGCACATGTTAAGTTAGATACTAAGAAGGAGTCTCAATTTATCCTGTGTGATAAA
Organism: Calotriton arnoldi; assembly: GCA_963921515.1. Lineage (NCBI taxonomy): Eukaryota > Metazoa > Chordata > Amphibia > Caudata > Salamandridae > Calotriton > Calotriton arnoldi. Next base: position 122,509 of record CAWUFW010011627.1, read on the forward strand.
TAGCATCAATTGTGAGTTTTGCCCGGAAATAGGACATAAGATACAGATTTTAGTGTTCTCTGCACCAAAACCTGCATGTTCTGTTATTTACAAGTCACTTATCCCCAGCAAAGTTTTTTCCAGGTTCATTTTGGCAAGGGAAACCGTTTCAAATTTACCTGGGAAAAATGTTGTGGTTGTGGGGCTTGCGATGTGGATATGTGCTGTACCAGGAGCTACCATTCATTTTGAAATTAACTAGGCTAAACATAATTGCTGGCTTTAATCACTTAAGTTCATAAAACACAAAGTTTTAAGCATGGTGCAAAGGTGGGCACTACAAACTACAACACTTAGAAAATATATCTCAAACGTTTTTGAAAAGCATCATTCATGGTGCTTTTAAAGCTGTACCTAATTTTGAATGACTAACCATCACTCCACAGAACACAACATAATTAAGATATCTGCAAGTGCTGTGATTTAAAAAAAGCAACATAACTGAAGCCCTTTCTGTGCTTTTAAGACTTTTGTTTATAGGGGTTCTAGTATACAACACATTGTAAACTTAGCATTGCTTAAAAACTGTTTAAGTTAAATATTTAAATTTGTGTTCTACATTACACAGGCTTCAGGATATTTTATAGTTTTGCAGGATTGGGTTAGCTATTTTATCGATCCCAGAAGGATGAAAAGGTAAGATGCCTTTGTTGGAATTCAAATTCAAATCCATGTTTAGAGTTGGTTGAGTGACTGAAGGTTTAAATCAGGCTCGGTACAGATGCATTGTTCTGGCTCACCTTGAGGTGCTTTTAGACCATTAAGACCAAAAAGAGCCAAGTTAGCTTGAGGCGTTTCACTTCCACTCACTCTAACCTCATGCAGCAAGAATTAAAAACAAAGCATTGACCTGTGATGTAAAACAGGAGAAAGTAATAGCCATCTAGTGTCTGAAATTCACAATGGGAAACCAGAAAAACTGAGTTCAATCCCAGCTTCCGTGCTTGAGTAAATGGTGTGATCCTAGGCAATATTTATTTTTCACCATACCTCCTTTTGTTATTGCACATGGCAGTACCTTGAAATACGAGAGAGTCTAGCATTTGATTTAATAGTCTATAATGCTCCTACATGTATATTAAGAATCTAGGCCACATTTAAGGTGCACACGACAACTGTCTTACCTCTTAGTGGCTTATTTATGAGATTTTGGCATAGGGCAGTGCAACAAGACACCTTGCTGTGCTGCCCTATGCCAAAGTGAAAGGGCAGGAATGCATCATATTTTTGCAATATGGTGCATTCCTGTCCTTTCACCCTGCGCTGGTGCCGTTTCTGCAGCCTAACGCCAATGCAGGCACCCTTGCACCATGCTGCAAGGATGCCTCAGTTGCATGCAGTATTGTTTTTGTGCAGGAAGGGGCACCTTCCTGTACAAAAACAATGCTAATAGGTGGTTTTTCTTTTTTTATGTGTGCTTGCAGCAAAATTAACTATTTTCTCCTCGTTACGTGTCATCTTGTGAAGCTTACGGATTTGGCGCTTCCCCAGGTTCACATGACTTTGTATATCTGGAGCAGTGTCAAATTCCATTGGTGTTTTGTGGGAAAACCCACTGCAACACCCATAGAAGGCCTCAGGGGCACAGAGTAAGGCGACGCAGCGATTTACGCTGCATCGCCTTAGTCATGATTTATGAGGCCACTTAAAGCCATGCAAGTTGGCTTTGCATGGCATCTAAATCGCAATGAGAGCTACTCATCCAAAATATGTATGGCAGGGTGTCGGAGTGCATTACATCACACACATATTATATAGATTCAACGACTCATAAATGTGAAAGTCAATGTATAGGAAATGTTACTTAAGACATTGAAGGCTACAAGGTGTAAGAGTCAGATGTCATCCATACTGGTAGGTAGTGGCGTAGCGTGGGCGGGGCCACAGGGATGGTTGCCCCGGGCGCAATAATCTTAGGGGTGCAAAATTTTCAAAGAAAAAAACATTTGTGTTGGAAGGGACTCGCTGTTGCCTGCAAGTGCAGGTTATGCCCGTCTTTCCCCGCGGAAGGGCTGCATAGAATTGTGCCCTCATGCATCTCCCATGGCCTCGGGGCAGGTGAGAGCTGCTCTCGCTGTTTCCCGGTGGCACACACAGTGGAACGTCTCTTGTGGTACCACGGCGCCATACAAGGAATTCGTTTCTGCTTTTTGGCAGGCAGAAGGAGCATTTCAAGCTCGAGTTCTGCACTTGCTGCCTGATGTCACGTGTCGGTTTGGGATGGTGAGTTGAGTCACACGGGGGTGTGGCATCCATTCATTCTTTCATCCATGATTCAGTCTTTCACCATTCATTCTGTCCTTCCATCTGTGTGCCCATCCATATCCAAACCAATTCAACCATTTCCAAACCAATCCATCATCTATCTTTCCATCCATCATTTCACTCATCCATCCCTCCATCCACCCTTTCACTCATTCATCGATCATCCATCCATCCTTTCACCCATTCATCCATTCACTCATCCATCCAACCATTTACCCTTGCACCCATCCAGCCATCCTTTCACTTATCCATCCATCCATTCACCCAGTCACTCATCCGTCCATTTGTCTATCCACTCACCATTTCACTCATCCATCTATCCTTTCTTCCAGCTCTTCACCCTCCCTTTCACTCATCTATGCATTCTTTCACTCGTCCATCCTTACATCCTTCTTTTCACTCATCTGTACACCCATTCGCCAATCCATTCTGTCAATCATCCATTCATCCTTTCACTCATCCATCCATCCTTCCTTTCTCTCACCTTCCCCTTTCACTCAGCCATCCTTTCACCCATCCATCCACTCATGAATCCATCCATTGACCCTATGGAGATTTGCTTTGCTTATTATTTTAATGTTCTCTACACCCTGTATTCAAGGTCCTGCTGACAAGCAGTTGTTATCCCTTAAAAGAATCTTTTTTCACTAAGTGATGTAAATATATATGATTTATATTTGTAGCATCGCAGCTTTGTGTTTCGCTTTTGGTCATCCTATTTTTCTAAATGCACTTATAAACACGTTAGTGTGTGAACTTAGCAGCAGTTCTGTAACATTATATCAGGGCATGGTGCAGATTAGAACAGAAATACTTTGCTTGAACTCTGTTTTTGTAGTCATGTGTGTGTTTTAGGTCAGAACAAAGGTGCATTAGGAGGTTTTGATAAATATCTTAATATTGGAATTTCATTGTGTGTTGTGAGGCAAATGAAAAGGGTACTGGGAGAGCCATGACAGTGTCTCAAGTCTGACATAGCAGTGTAGACCGTTTCAGACAGAGGTGTATTTTCGGTGCTCTCATGCTGCCTTCGTACAGGAATAGCAGCACCTGGTACAGGGAAAGTCTTAATACTTGCTTGTACAGCATATATGGGTGTGGCAGCAGCTATACCTGTCCTATCTTTTCATACCCTTATTTCTACTTTTACATCTCCTCGACTCTGAGGTAGAAGAAGCAGGTTGATATTGATTTAGTGTAAATAAGCCACCGAAAGCAATTTTTAGGTTTTGCCTGAGACTGTGCATGTGGTGTCATGGCAAAATCTCTTATAAACAAAAGCAAAGCTTGAAATGGGCTTGGAGCCCCCACCCCTTACTTACCATTACTTACAATTGGTTAGCTTTGATGCCACTCTTATTTCCTTGCTTCCCATTGGTCAGCGCCACCTGCTTCCTCTTTCTCTTAGTATTTTCCTGCTTTCCATGGAGCATGGACCAAGTACAGTGTCCTGTCTGCGGCCAGTGTCCTTCTACTGGGCACCCGATTGAAGAGGTACTTTGTTAAAACTTTTAATCTAGCACTCCATAGGAGTGCATGTGTGTGCAGGCCACTTCTACCCCTCCTTGACCCACCCATCCCTTCTACCATCCTTGTTTCTTATCACCATCACTCCCACTGCCCACTGTGACCTTGTGCCTGTCGCATTCCTCCCACCCCTCCTGTTTCATTGTTGCTTAACCCATCCCTCCCACCCCTCCTGTGATTGTTTTGCTTGCCCCATCCCTCCCACCCCCTCCTGTCTCATCCTTGCTCCCCTGACCCTCTCACTCCCTCCAAAATCCGGCTTTCTTGATCCACCAGACTGTCAGTAAAGAGAAGTGCTATGAAGCGGCCAGCACTGACTGCATCACACCACTTTTTTCACTCCTTACTATTGTTCCTCCTGCCTCCTTGCGCATCCTTGTTGCTTGTCTCTGAACCTTCCACCTCCTCCTGCAACCTTGTTACTTACCCTATCCCTCCAACTCACTCCTGCTACGTCATTGCTTGCCCCGTTCCTCCCACCCCTTCCTGCTTTGTGGTTGCTTGCCCTTGTCCCTGCCAAACCCTCCCATGACCTTGTTGCTTGCCCTGCCCCTCCCAAACCCCTACTACTTCACCCTTGCCCCTCCCACTCCATGCTGCATCCTTCTTTCTTGCCCCCACCCATAGTAAAAAAACTATATGATACGGCCAACAATGGCCGCATGACAGTGCTTTTTTGTTGTGTGCCCCAGTCCCTCCCATCCTTTCCCACCCCACCTGTGTCCTTCTTTTTGCACCCCTGTTCATCCCAAAAAAGAAAGCATTATGTTGCGGACATCACTGGTCACTTAATTGATTTAAGAAATTGGGTTGTTGGTTGAGGGGGGTGTGAGCCCATCTCAAACAAAAGCCACAATCCCTGTAAGGTTGAACCACAAACAGTCACTAAATTAACCTATTCTTAACCCTCTGATAAATTGGCACAAAAGCAGTTAGGCTTAACTTAGAGGCAATGTATAAAGTAATTATGCAGCACACAAACAGCAATAAAGTAAAACAACAAGGAAAAAAACCCACACCAATTTAGAAAAATACTGTAAAAGTTAGTAAATTATTTGACACCAAAATGGCAACAATCCAATCAATAGATCCGGAGATATGCAATTTCAAAGTTTTAAGGTAAGTATAGCACCTGAAAGCTCAAAGCATCAACTGTGGTTATCTGGTCGTGTTGAAACAGGAAAAAGCCACAGGTGCAGGCCGACCAATATGGAGTGTTGGCCGGATACAGGGAGCTGTTTAGTCCCACTGAGAATTGTACCGTATGTCCTTGATGTGGAGCATTGTGTATCGCTGCGTCGGTTCCGATGAAGGGTTGTGAGGCCTGTGATACAGGGCCCTGCATCGGGTTGCATTGTGCGCCTTGGTTCTGATGAGGAGCTGTGGCAGCTGCGATGCAACGTCCTGTGTCAAGTTATGTTGTGCTGTGTCGGTCCCGATGAGGAGCTGCAAAGGCTGAGATCCGAGGACATTCATTGAGTTGCATTGCGCTGTGTCAGTTCTGATGAGCCAGCCTTTCAGGGGCTGTGAGGTTCTGCGATGCAACATCCTGCATCATGTTGCATCAAGTTGCGTTGCGCTGCATCCGTTCTTATGAAACCTGCAGTTGGGCCAAGAGGAGTACACTCTGATGTCAGCCAAGGGACTAGGAACTGGGAGCACCTCTTGGGGCTCAGGACTCACTTCAGCAGAGGCCAGCAGCAAGGCACAGGCAGGTCCAGTTGAGTCTGGGCAGATGCAGGGAAGGTCTCTGGAGTTTGTATATGCCTGTTGCTCAGAACAGTAGGCCAGTCAGCTAGCCCTTTGAGTCTTTCTGGTAGATCTAGGTTCAAGGAGCAGGTCCAGTCTTCCTTCCTCAGGCAGCAGGGAAGCACTTCTTGCAGCAGGGCAGTAGGGCAGTCCTACCAGCAGCAGGGCAGCAGAGCAGTCCTTCTTCTGAGTCTTCCACAGGTTTAGAAGTGATCTAAAGAGTTGGTCTGAGGGCCAAATATTTATACCTGGTGCTAGTTTTGTATACGTAGAAACTTCCAGACTTCCCCCACAACTGGTTCTGGAATTTCCTGCCTTCCTGCCCTGGCTCTACTAGGTCTGGAGTCACAAAATGATAGTGTGAATTTCTTTGTTTGTGGGCTGAGGCATAGTCTTTGAAGTGCAAGTGTGACAGGTGACAGCTCCACCCCTCCCGCCAAGTCAGGATAGCCCATCCTTCCAGCACACAGTCCCTCTACTGTGTGGCTGTCTAGGAGGAACACGCAAAGACCAACTGCCAACTACACCTAGTCACGTGACCCAGGAACAGGCTTCAGGCACCAAATGGTTAGGACAGGAAAATGGCAACTTCTAAAAGTGGCTTTTCAGAATTGTGACTTAAAATCCAACTTTACCATAAACAAAGTTTTAAAATACGATTCATTTGAGGCTAGGCATGGCATTTCTGCCTGTTCCTAATCAAAAGTCAACTCTTATTAAATGTAATAAGGTAACCCAATGGTATCATGTTGGAGAGGTAGGCCTCACAGTAGTGAAAAACACATTTGTGAGTTTTTCTCCACCAGGACATGTAAAGCTTAAAAGTACATGACAAACCTTTTAAATACAATGCAGCCTGCTCTATGGGCTGATTAGGGCCTACTCTACTTAACAGGGTGGCAGAATAAGTGCTGCAGGCCCACTAGTAGCATTTAATTTACAGGCCCTGGGTACATGTGATACCCCTTTACTAGGGACATATAAGTAAATTAAATGTGCCAATTGGGTTTAAACCAATTTGACCATGTTTAGAGGACATGGTTGGCAGTGGTAAAGTGTCCAGAGTCCTAAAGCCAACAAAAACAGACTCAGCAAAACAGGAGAGGAGAAAGCAAAAGGTTTTGAGGTGACCCTGCAAAGATGGGCAGGTCTAACTAACATGTCCAAAAAACATTGATAAAGCCAATAGATCTTGCATATGCGAAAATTATTGACTTTGCCAATGCTTGTTACCTTTTGCATTCTCCAGCTCTTCCACGAAATATAGCCTGTCAACGACACATACAAGGCTGTTGAGGGACTAGAAGTTAAACAAAGGGTATGCCATTTATTCTTTGTGCCTCCTTTAAAATCTGTGTTCCCATTCAACGGTGACCTGTCCTTTTTGGAGAGTGACTGGTATGCCCAGACCTTGATCCCATGGTCACTGTGCCACAGGACTCAAAATATACCTCACTGATGATATCTAACTATATTGGAACTGGCCTGGAGTTGCTTGTGTCCACTTTCAGAGGGAACCTGAGCTGTCTGTTTAGGCTAGACTGCTCCTATTGGAACAGGACCAAGTCTTATTTGCATATGGATGTTTTCTGTCTGAGGCGGCATGGTGGACTAACAAATAATGGGCTGGGAAGCAGTCAAAGTAATTACAAGTTGCTGAGATTCATTCAAGCATTCCATCTGTCGTATTTTTGTTTTCCCTAGTGCAACACCCTAAGTGTGACAGGATCCTAAGACACCTTGCCACAGGACTCAAGTTATTCCTCACTGAAGAATAAAATATCAGCATCTTTCTTTGGGAGCGTAGTTGTGGAAGGGGCAAGTGGTGACCACATTTCCTCCCTCTGACATACTGAAGCGAAGAAAACATACCACACTGTAGGCCTAATTAGTTGTCCACGCCCTGCTTCCACACTAAGAACCAAAGGCAGGGGCAGTACTTTTGGTGCTCGTTCAGTTAAAGAGCCATCTAAGTGCATAAGACAGAGTAGGCCATGGCTTATATGAGTCAAGCAGGGCAGTAGTGTCAATGAAAATCCGAGAAGAGACCAGGTAATGCATGATTACTATCTCAGTGCACCAGACCTGGCATGAGTAAGAGTGAGTCACATTTACCATGAGAAAGCCAACTGTAGCCGAGAACATTGCTCTGTGTAGCACACTGCTGCAGAGAACAATGAGAACTAGGTACTTCCATATTTATCAGAAGAGCTGATTGCTGGCATCATGGACGTAATTTAGGGGATGCCAGGGGTCACAGCTGTGACACCTGGCTTGCTCTTTGCTACCCATAGCACTGCCTTTGCAACCCCTGGCCGCAGAGGTGGTTGATTCAGTGCCAGGAACACAGGGGTAGGTGGGGCTCCACTCTTTATTTTCTGTCAACTTTTTATTACAATAATAGTGAATAAATAAAATATATTATTGCATCTTGAGTTTGACCAAATCAGAATGTAGACTGGGAACAAAGGTTAACCACTATCCTAAAACTGATTCTTGTTCTTTTGTCAGAATTTTATTTGACAAATTTATTATGGAAGATTTGTAATATTGACGCCTTGTTCGCATCTCCCAAGGCTGTGGCTTGTTAGATTCCCTGTTCTTTTTCTGGCCTCCTGCTAAAAAAGCAGTCTTTCTTTGTTGGTTCTGGTTGGATGTCCCTTCACCTTATTCCGAGTCCCCTGTGGACTCCGATGACGATGTTTCCGAATATACCAGCAATCTTCTTTTAGAACATCCTTGGTACTCAGACAGAACCCTCTGTGAGTCAGATCTTGTGTAAAAGTCCTCTTTCAGATACGGATAAACCGTCTCCATGTTGAATGGTTTTTTATCCTTTACTAATTTGTTTGATTTGAAATTTATAGTATTGTCCTTAAATGAGGAAATTTCCTTCTCTATCTTTTCCAACAGTATTTTGGCTTCTGAGACCGTATGACTGTCTTTGATCAATTGTATTTGTTCTTCAATTTTCTCTGCCTCTTTTTTGCAGATCTTCTGCGCTATTTCTATTGAATGTACCATTAAATCCCGACTGCATTTGGTGCTGATGTAGCTAAATCCCTTCTTGTATTCTGGATCTTCCGTGAATATAACTGGAACATTCTTGACCTGAAGGCCCCAAGGGATGGTAGCTGCTTTCAAATGCTCTAATAAGAAATGTCCATGTAATTCAGTCCTTATATGCTTTTTTTTGTAACCTTATGAGTTTTTCAGATGTATTTTGTTGTTTGGCTGAGGTACTTAAAGTTATTTTGGAGAAAAGAGAGGGAGAAGAAATCAGTTTCTGTATATGATCCTCTGTGAAAGAAAGTGTGTCCTTCTTAGACATGTCTATGTACCTGGTGAGCCTGATGTGGCGCACCAAGGTAGCCTACACCAGCAGGATATAGTGTGTAGTGAAACAGTAACGTAATATTCCACCAGGTGTCAATATGTTAAATGAAGGACTGGTCTGAGATAGATCATTCAAATTGTGGTTTTTGAATTTGATGGGACAACTTTATTGTTTTCAATTTATTGTTAGAGGAGCCGATTCACAGAACTAATCTGAGATAAAATCCTAAACTTACTACTTTTGGTATTCACAGAAGGCATTTAGTAGTAGTAAAGTTAGGACTCCTAACTTACTACTACTAAACTGAGACAAAATCCTAACTTTCGACTTTTGGTATTCACAAAGGCATTTAGTAGTAGTAAAGTTAGGAGTCCTAACTTTACTACTACTAAATGCCTTCTGTGAATACCAAAAGTAGTAAGTTTAGGATTTTATCTCAGATTAGTTCTGTGAATTGGCCCCATTGTCTTTTTATGGTGTCTGTATTTGTTGCAATGTTAAATGTATTTTGAAGTGTACATATGAATTTTGTTTTCCCCCAAAAAAGTTTGCCCTTCCCAAAAGACATGTGAGATGATGCATATGAAATCTTGCAGTTAATACATAAGAAAAGTGAAATAAAATACAAGGGCTTATGAAATAATGCTATTGGTCCTTTTATTTTGCAAAGATAATCAATATTTAGCAACTAGATATTTTGTTAATTTATAAAGTTTAAGGAAGCCCAATCTTGTTTGCGGCTAAGGGCCCAACCCCTCTCTATCATTGATACAACTTTTAGAAAGATGGTATTTCTCTGCTCTTTTCCTGTGTGCCTGCCTCCAATACATGTCTGAGGTGGGTGACAGCTGTACTTTGTGCATTCCCTCTAGACAGCCACACACAAATGAAGTTTAGGTGGGACTGAGTGGTCATCCACATCCTAATGGGCCATCCTGGGCAAGATGGGAGGGAGGAGCTGACGCTTAAACCTGAATAGGCAGTGTCGTCTCACCACACGAAGGGCTGCATACCGATCTGCAGAGAGTCTGCAGCTGGAGCTGTGAGGGAGGACCTCTGTGCACTTCAAATCCCCTCTTTGAAGTAACCCCCACTTCAAAGGCACACCTGGAAATAAGTACTGACTCTCTGATCCCACCAAATCAGACACTACTGGAACTGTGAAGAACCTCTGCCAAGAAGAAGGACTGCTAAGCTGCTACAAGGACGGCCACTCTGCTAGACTGCTGCTCTGGAAGAACTGCTTTTCTGCTGTGCTGCCCTCCTGCCTGGTACCCTTTGTCCTGCTGAGGAAGAGTTGGATTTTTGCTTGAACCCAGAAGGATCTCCAAGGGCATTCTGGCTTGCCTCCTGTTTTAAGACTCAGGGATATCAAAGTCTCCTGTTCCTGGTCCATCGGAAGTGGATTCATGTGCTTGCTCCAGCTGAACCGACACACCCTTTGCTGCGTGAAGCAGAACTAATGCATCAATGATGTTGCGGGAACAGAACCGGCACATCGCCCTTGGAACCAGTGCATCGCCATTGGAACCGATGCACCAGAACCACCACATTTCCGCTACTGCAATGAGAGATGATCAACACATCCCTTCAACTGCATTAAGGAACCCGGTGCATCGCACTCAGAACTAACATATCTCTGAACTGGCACTTTGTCTGGGAACAGGTGCATCACCATCTTTGCATGGAGAAAATTGACACATCACTCCAACTGGGGGATCGACACCGACGCATCGCGCAGCTGCATCCCACATCTCGCTGTTGCAACCAGGATCAAGGTACTTTTGTTCAGCGGGCTTTGCATAGCTCCTGCATCTGGGCAGTGCTCCAGGACGGTCAGCCTGAACTCTTGACTTTGCCCCAGTCCAGCACGACCAGATAACCCCATAAGTGCTTATTTCTTCTAAGCTCTAACTTTCACATTAAATCTTTAAAAATTCATATCTTGACTTCTACTTATTGCATTTCTGTCGTTTTGGTCTTGTTTCATTCATAATCTATGTTTCTAAACTGGTGTGGAGTCTTTTAGTGGTGTTTTCACTGAGTTAGTGTTTGTAGTGCTGCACAAAAACTTTAAACATTGCCTTTTAAGTTAAGCGTGCCTGCTCAGTGCCAAGCTACCAAAGGGTGTGCACAGGTTAATTCATAGGGGTCGATTACGATGTCGTTCGGAAAGGCTCCAAACGGCATTCAATTTGTTTGAATATGATTCGGAAGCCTTATTTCGGACCTACTCAGAAACCTTTCCGAACGACCGATTATGATGTTCCGAAACCGTTCGGACTGTCCGACTCAGTTCCGAATGGCATTCGGAGTAATCAAGTCGTTCGGAGCCAACTCGTACAGGTCTACGGACCGCGTTTCCGACCGAGCGATAAGGATGTCGGATTCGGACAGCCTTTCCTAATCGGTTCTTCCGACATGGATCGGCTGTCGGAATCTGACTTTGGCCCCAGTTCATCCTGGGACCTCCATATTGGGCCCGTGGGGGTACCCAGGTGTCCTCCCTTTCCAATCATACACAGTGTGGCAGTCACCTTGGGGTGCCGACCACAGGGTGCACGATTTTCCCCAACCACCAATGGGAGCCTGTGTATTCGGTCGGAACACAGGCTCCTATTGAAGTCAATGGGAGTACGACCGAACGGTGTTGGGAATCATTGTAATAGTTCGGACGGACTCCCAGAATCTGATTCAGTCAGAAACCATTCCGAAACCGATTCGGTCCGAATAGTTTCCGAACGACATCGTAATCGACCCCATAGTGTGTATCCAACATTTAAGTCAATGGGAGTACAACCGAACTGTGTTAGGAATCATTGTAATAGTTTAGACAGACTCCCAGAATCTGATTCAGTCAGAAACCATTCCGAAACTGATTCAGTCCGAATGGTTTCGGAACGACATCGTAATCGACCTCATAGTGTGTATCTGACTTACCCTGACTAGGATTGTGCTTTCTGCTTAGACAGGTTGCATATATCTGCCAACCACAAACCCAGGGCCTCATTTATGAGAAGTGGCGCAGCGCTGCATGAAAGCAGCGATGCGACACTTCTCTGTGCACCCTCCTTGCGACACCAATGATGCGTCATATTTACAGTATGACGCAACATGTCGCAAGGAATGACAGATACGTCAGTATTACTGAGGTATCTGTCGGCGCAAAAAGTGGCGCATTGCTGGAGTTGTGGCGGAAGCCTGATGCAACTCCAGCAATGTTCCATTCACATGGGGCAAGCCCCATGTGAAAGGGCCTGCGTCACCCTTACGCCTGCCATGAGGCAGGCGTAAGGTTTTGACGCATTGGCGGCATAGAAGTGTCGTAGTGAAATCTCATAGATTTCACTGGAACACTTCTACGGGGCTTTGTTACGAAGGAACGCCCACCCTGCATACATTATACCTGACGCAGGTATAATGTAGTGCAGGGCTTTACATGGTGACGCATCTGCCTAGATGCGCCACCTTGTAAATATGTCGCAATGTGGCGCATGTTTTACGCCGTCGCAGGGTCACGAAAAGTAACGCAACGGTGGCACAAAACAGGCGGAAGGGCTCATAAATAAGCCCCCCAATTTCTAACAGTCATGTATGGAAGGATCATCTGAACTTTTGTTTCACGCAAAAAGTTGAGTACCTCATGCGAACATTTGAAGTTGTTGCACTCTGTTGTTCTCAGGAGCTCCTGAGAATTCTGCAGGTATTATTTTTGTCCAGATAGCTATTTAGTCTGGCTTCCCTCTCCCACTCTCCCACTTTTTCAGGCTCATCTGTTCATTCAGTGTTGTTTTCTTAGTAGGCATTCTGCTTGACAAGGCTCTTATTGCTGCAGGCCCCTCAGCATTTTGTGTATCGGTTATGGCTACAATCAGCCTCTACACTTTAGTACAGCTAGGTAAATATCAGTCAATGGTACTTCAGGTTGATTCTGTGGCCCAATTACTTTTGATCACACCACACGATAGTCTGTCTGTTAGAAATTGGGTCTCTAGATGCAAGTGCTCTAGGAATCGTTAAAAAACAAACAAAGCCTCATCATCTACTAAATGGTCCCTTATAAAGCTGTGAAATACTGTGGGCTGATGCGCAAACAAGGCAGACCAGCCACCTATAGCAGATCAAGGACTGTATGTGTGTGTGGTGAAGCTGTCTCAGTCTGGGCTGACACACACGACGGGGGGCCGAAGACCATAGAGCCCTCCGTGTGTTTTAGTGCAATCAGAAAGTGTTCAGCATACCCTTGGATAGGACATGCCGGCCATTGGGCATTGGTTGATGGGCTGGTGCACCAGGGTCACCTGTGGGCCACATTTTTGGGGCCTTCGCGAACCACACCAAGAGACTGGCTCACTTACACAGTCCCCACCACGCCACTGGAATGTGGTGCCAGGATTTTCTCAGCTCACCAGTTGTGCTGTAAATTGAGGCTGGGGGACAGCCTTTGGAGCATACTCACCTTGGTGCACTGCCTTACATGCCTTGACAGAGGTAGTGTCATCCCCCCACACGACCATCACTTTTAAGTAATGGCAGGTGCAGGGAGTTCGCATTGTATGCATGGGCCTTGTAGGGAGGCAAGTCACATCTGGACAGTCTGACCTACATACCACCCCCTTGATCAGCAACAGTGTGCCTTATTTAAAAAAACACTTGACAGGTAAAAGCACAGAGGCCAGAATAAAAGAGATAATCACTTTACTTTCTGAGGGCCTGAGCATCATTGTGATCCCAATCAGAACATGGGTTCATAGCATGTTGTGTATGTACAATGAGGGAATGTCATCCTCAGGTAGGTACATGTAGCACGCTAAATACTAGTGAAAACACACATTTTACAGTGGAACAGGAAATGGCATAACCACACATATGTATGTACCACAAAGTGAATGTATGACTCCACAACAACACACACTGAAGCATCGCAGAACCACAATTTACTCACAATAGTATGACATTGTGATGCGTCTGTGTACAGTAAAGCAAGGAGCATATTGGCCAAGACAACACACATGTCCACAGACCCAGCCACTCAGTACTGATTTCAGTGTCTCCAAGTACAACAACACAGAAGTAGCTGTGTCACAGTCGTCATGGAAATATTTGTAGACCAAATCCATCTTTGAATTGAAAGAAGCATGGGCCAACAACAATGTAGGATACAGTCACCATGTGTGGACTGGTGCCACTGCACACAATTCCCAATCTGTATGCGTCTAAGGTAATCTTTGGAGAATGTAATTCGCAGCAAGTCTGCATCTAGCTCCTCAGGCTGTAGTGTGTGCCGCAAATAATAATCCCATACTGGATGTGCAGATTGTGTTCTGCACAGCAGTAGGAGTACGCAGGAGTCTCAGGACGTAGGATTCACAAACAGTGTTGTTGTGTCCAGTGCACAGCTCATTGTGTAAGATACTCTGCCAGCACGGGTGAGGATGCTGAGATGGTGGCTTAATCTGTGGCTCACCAACACATTTGACATAGTCATCCTCAAGCCAGGGAATATGGGTACATCTTGTGAAGATGAAAGACATGTGCAGAATGAAGTCTGCTTTGTCCACATGTTATGTTATATAAATTTCTAACGCGCACAGATACTCCAGGGAGTGTCCCGGCGCGAGCTTGAAAAGGGTCGGAGTCAGAGTCAGAAGACAGAAGTTAAAAAAGAAAGGTTTTCAGCTTTTTTTTAAAGATCATTGGATCTTTGACGCCCCATAAGGCCAGTGGCAGAGCATTCCATGCCAATGCAGCTATCCGGGTAAAGGAGCGCCCTCCAAGCCTCTGGCGATTAAACCGCGGGGTCTGTGCCAAAAGTTGGGAGGAAGAACGCAGCTGTCTCACCGGAGAATAGAAGGCAATCCTCTTCTGCAAATAGATGGGTCCCAGACCGTGGAGGGCTTTGTGAGCAATGGCACTGATACACTGTCCAAAAATCCATGGAAACATCAAGGAGACCTTCAACAAAGACATATTACCATCAGGCCCTACAGCAGTATTTAATGGGCACAATGGGAGCCCTCATGGACACACACAGGGGCTACCCTTGCAAAACAAGATCAGAGGTATCAAAATTTAGAGAATGCTAACACTTATGGAACTGGGTGTACTGTTCGAGTGTCACATGTGTGTTTGCTTACAGTGCAATGTGTTTTCCTCAGCACAACCAAAGATATCATCACAATGACTATCTCCCTTGGTGTCACCATACCTTCAACATTCAAAGTCAAAATGCCAGCAATACCCATGCGTGTGTAGTGTACTGGCAAGTGTAGCGATGCTTTTTGGAGTGGTCTGGCCACAGGTGTCACAGTAACACACACCCATGACTTGAACATTGATGGGGCTGTACCCCTCTAAGGAATGGACTGCCTTCCAATGTTCCGGAATCATGACAATGCAAATTTAGCAATCACCACATACATCTCAGGGCAGTTTCCAAGGGCAAGAATGACCAATAACTGAGTACAACTACCTACAAAGGGTGAAACGCCACATATGCCAACACACAACTCAGACAAGGCAAGGCTAGGTGGAGCCAACTTTTCCGGTGATGCCAATAGGTCTTGCATATGACAGTGTACTCAAAGTGGCCATTAAAACAATCAGTCATGCACATCCATTGGCAGACAGCAAGCTGCAGACAACACATTCCACATCTTCATATTTACTCAGGCAACTGTTTTTGACTACTTACATACACAGAATCTACACATATGTGCATAGCAACATTACCTCAAGGCCTGCATGAACTCTACGTGTGCAGGTATGACCCCTCTCACATCTACCTCAAAGTACATGATCAACTTTCAAAACTATGATACACTCAAGCACCTCATGAGCCCCCTCTGGTGCATCTAGATGGAAAAACATGTCTGCCACCCAAGCTACAGCTTTATACTCAAACTCTTTAAACCCGATTCTCAAAATCTCACACTGGTGCTGCCCTTCTCACATTCACACCTACATGCACAGCACCACTCTTCATTACTATGTACACAACAACTCACACATACATGACATGCACACAATGTACTGTACTCATCACCTCCTCAGCAGACGTTAAACGTAACATGTCAAAAGGACCACGCTCATCACCAGTTGCACCTTCAGTAATGTCTTGGACTGCACTCATACCACAACGTGCAGCATCTCCGCCCACTCTCACATACACACTTTACACATCACCACATCTCACAATTAGACACTTACATTGCTCAATGGATGTCTTCAGTCATTCACATATCTCCACACACCCACCCTACTCTGCTTAAGTTCTACAGATTGTCATTTCTGAAACACATGCATACACACATGCAAAAAAAACATACATCAACTATACAACACCTCATATTTAACCGTTCAGCACCCTAAATTACACAACTGGTGAATACCCTTTACATTCACTTATCCATTTTGTAACATATGACTAGTTCAACCTTGTCTCACTGTGGCCCTGTAACATCCACATATGACTTCCATGCCCAGCAACCCCATTGACCTATGCACATTAACAACTAACCTCACATTGTAAATGCACTGTTCCAGTCATATCTCACAATATTGCCACAGACTACAGCTCTCATCACCTGCCATAATCCGACCATGTCTGGCTGGATATACCCCTCTCACATCTACCTACTCCTACCATACCCTGTGCAGTATTAAACCATTGTAACGAGCTTGCATACTCTGATTCACCCCTGCATGTACCACCACTCACATTGGGACAATGTGGGTAATTCACGTTTCCTAAACAAGAACTGCCCATTAACTTAACCCATACCTTACACTCTCTGACAATAGCTAAATTTGTCCTGGCTCCATTATGTAGGAGTCTCCACTTCTTATCAAAGTTGGAAACACCAGTCGCTCTCACCTCTACACTTGTTTGAGTCAGTGTAGCACATGCAACATAAACCTTGCTAAACACACCTGCAACTAAGCTTCACAAACTAAATTCCACCTCCTCCCCTGTGTGGCAACTGAGAGCATGGATGTGACACTGGCTCCAGTGGCATCTGCACAGCAGACGGACACACAATGCTCCTGTGCACTCACTGTCCACTCAACTTACCACATGTAGCACAGGGCAATACAACAGACATCACAGCACCCCTAGTTCATCTCCGTGTGATCTGGTACAGCAATAAGCATAGCTCAAAAGGACACCATTGTCAGTCATGCACAAATGACAACCTACACACAAATCATATGCTCAACTACAACAGATGTGTGGCAGTAAATATGAAAGTCAAGTTTGGACTGACAAAACACAACATCAACATGATGTAGCCAGACCAAAGCTGGATGGCCTGACTCATATATGAATAAGAAAGCACTGGACTATTAAGACCACAGACACCTTGCAGAACTGGAATATCTGCATAAAGTTAAGTCCTAGGAGGCAAAAGGGTCTGAAGACTGTGACAATACTCCTCACCTTACACTCACCATGTGCTCAGGCAATGTATCAGATGAGTAATCAGCCATAAAGGGAAATTGCCTACAGTGGCATGCCACCTGTGGCAAGGTATTCATTGCCACTAATCTACCAGATCTAAAGAAGACACAGACATGGGTAAACCGCCATCAAGTCATATACAAGTATTGTACCATTACCTTGTGTACATGGGTGTGTTCAAAGTCACCACCACGTAGTCAAACTCCATATGTACCCCGGTGTAATGGTGAGACAGGTGACTTTCTGCACATCACAAACATATTCAGCATGCACATCCTGAATTGTTGCAATTTTAAACACTAGCACTATGTTGACATATGAAACCATGACCTTTGTGCAATTGTGATCTAAAAGGAAAAGCTTGGCAACTTCATATCACCCTCACAGCCAAAACCGATGGGGAATATGACACCCAGCAAATGCAGACAAGAAAACCTTCACTACATACTGTGAAAGGTCACATACTCCATTGACCACATGCAATCCATGGCATAATAACATCATTGGATACTTACACTACCAATTGTTCATGATTTACAGTTGCCTTATAACCAATTTGTGGGACACAGAAATCAGCAGTAAAAAACTGGAGACATGCTTTATTGTGCATGTTAAAACCAAAAATATAACCAACATAAGGCCAATGGGCAGTCCATATTTCTCCGTATGTGCAATGGGCACAAACATCCTGCACATCTACTCTTGCCTGCACTGAAACTGCAAGGGGTCACCTCACTTGGGAGGGGCATCTAGGGGGCATGCCATGCACCAAAGGGACAAAACTAGGGAGGATTGGGTTGGGTTTTGGGAGGGATGGGATCAGGAGGGGAGGTTGGATCCACTGCAGTGGTTGTGTCCAATTGAGGGGGCGGTGGGTCCACTGCAGTGGCAGGCTCAGACTGAGGGGGGACAGCTGTAGGGGGAGTGCTTGATGGAGGGGGGGCTTGGTTTAACCATCTTGGGGATGGTATAATCATGAATTGTATATACAGGGATGGGCAGGGACTCTTACTTATTGGGACTTGTTTTCTTTTGGTGGGAGGTACAGGGCTTGGCTGGGCTTGTCCGGGTTGGTGGAGGGGTTTTGGACTTGGCAGATGGGTGTGAATTGAGGGGGGTGCCTTTTCTTCTCCAAGGCAGATTCAGATGTCTGGGCCGGGGGGTGGGTTGCCTCTTCTTTTTGGTATGGGGTGCGGATGGGGCAACAGGGAACAGGCCAAGGTCAAAGAGAAAGACTATCTGGCCAGAGGTGGGAACAGGAGAGGGAAGGGCAGGGGTTTTGGAGGCAGAGGGTTCTGAAGTCTGTGGAGTGTCTGTGGATGCATGTGTGTTGACTGGTGGTATGTCCCTGGTGGTGAGTGTGCTGACTGTCTCCTGAGTGTGCATGTCTGTGGGTTTGCCTTTGTGTTTGTGTGTAGCTTTTGAGGTGTGTGCATGTGTATGTTTGCGTGTGCTTGGGTCAGGTAGGGTAGTTGGGACTGTAGATGGGGAAGAGGTAGGATGGGGAGGGACTGCTGGAGCTGGGACACTGGTGCCATCAGTGTGGAGGCCAGTGCCTGATTGGATCTGTGTATGGCAGACATTTCAGAGTGAATGCCCTCCATGAATGACAATATTTGTGTCAAAACAGTGGCATGAGCATGGGGACATTCATCACTGATGTCTTCCCCACAGAGATCTACTTCAGGATATCTATCGACTCCACATTGAGGGCAGCAGGTGAGACAGGGACAGGGGCGAGGTGCCTAGCCCAAAGGAGATGGCTACCCTGCCACAGGAGTGGCCACGGACAGTGGGTGGGGAGCAGCTGGGAGGATGGAGATGGGAGTGGTGGTGGTGGTGGACTCCGATGTTGAAGAATCGTTTCCTGTGTCCTCCACCACCAGGGAGTCATCACTGGAGCATGACTGGTCCTCAGATCTTGCTGGTGGAGTTGCAGACCTGCCCTCAGTGTGGGTCGCCTCATCCTCCCCACCAGTGGATGCCTCCACGTCTGATTCAGCACTGGTCCCATCCGTGGCTTTGTCTCCTCTGGTGGCCGGTTCTGATGCTGTGAATAAAACATAAAAAGATTCACATAAGTCAGCTATATGTACTTGATACATAGGTGACATCACAAATCCTCACAGTTCAAACATGTACATCATTTTTATTAATGCTATCTCCTTTAGATACATTTACATACATGGCACTTGTCATTCTGCAAGTTAACTATTGTTCCCTCACACATGTGGGTATCTGCAACATTGGTTGTATCAACATCAATTGCCAGGACCACAATGATGACTACTTCACCATGTAGCAGGTATTGTCTTTTGCACCTGATGGTCTTGTGTCCTGAAATACCTGTCTCATCTCCTGCAAGGGAGTATAGAGCTCACAATGGGAATAGGATTCACACAATTGAATTGAGATATGGTATTCATTCTGCACGCTATAGTCATCAAATTGGGAAACATTGGCTCTAATGCCACAGGTCAAATGACATCCTTGTTCAACTTCAAGCTTGCGTACTCATTGCATGAGTCTTGTCACACAGATAACAGTGATTGTGCTCTTTTGGCCTGTAACTTAGGTTCTCTACTGTCACACATCTGACTCAGATTGAGAATTCACCAAGGTAGTAGGCATAGCTAGGGTGAGAGGCACGTGGCCCACTGTCTTGAGTCATCTATGCACAGTGTCATGAGGATGAATCAGAATGTTGTGCAAATTGTGAACAGCTCACCATTTTCAGATGTTAACAATGGTCAACACACTTCCAAGTCCAATAACTGCTTCTTCACAATGCTTCTGGTGGAACACCATGCCAATGGCCCTTCTGGGTGCACTGTCTGTAAAGACTATCAGTAGTGAACCTCCATTCTTCATGAGTCCAGTCAACACTGTGTACCAATCCTGTCTATATTGCAGAGGTCCCCATTTGTATGCCCCAAGTCTGAATGTCCATCACTTCCATTAGACATATTGCACACTTCCAACAGCTTAAATTGCTCTTCTTTCACATCTCCTTTTGTTGATTTACTTCAAGATGTTGCATATTTTACACCTCTCAGCCTGACAGTGATGCATCATACACACGGATTACAAAGCCTCAAGTATGTATAGACAACAGCATTTACACACATGGCAACTGTTGTGAATGTGTATCCAACATCAGACCTCACATTTTCAGCCATGTTTCAACCAGTGACCACCTGTGTTTTTCAGTGAATGGCATGTGTTGTCACTGTTACATAGTCAGACACATGGACTCACTCCTTTGAATGGAGAGAATGGAATCTTCCATACAATCATGTGACAGGCCAGTGTGACAAATGACCGGAGTTAGCATACCTGTAATTAGCCCATGGGATACATTTCAAAACACTGAGCAGCATGGCTGGGACGGAACAGTGGCACAATGAGCAGGCAAAACTCACCAATGCCTCAATCTTGATGTCACCTGCTGCAGGGATGTATAGCATGGCCTACTCACACTTGTTTGCTCCAATAACAACATGCCTCACACATTTGTGGAAACCACAATGAGAACATGTCATACATTAGTCAATGTTCTGGCATATGTTGGGCATTTGCATTACTCCAGAAGGTTAACTCCATGCACATGTTTCTGTGATTTGTGGTGATCACATGAGCATAGCACTACAGTCACTTCCCTGAACATAACTAACTCACATCTACCTGATGAAGGGACATAACGGGGCATCAAATTATCCATGTGCATATGCATCTTGATCAGTGGGTTTGGCTGACTTACAACCTGGAAAAGGGGCAGCAGGTTAGGGTACTGTAAGATGCATGTCTAACAAAGATGTGTGACAGGGCACAAACTCACCCCCTCCTTGCTGCTGTCTGGCTTTCAACTGCCCAGCCAGGTCAGGGAAGAATACCACTAGGATGCGAAGCATGTGGGGGCTCAGTGTTCAGTGCCTACCCCTCTTGCCAGGACATAACAGGCCTAGCTGGACCTCAGCGATCTTCTTGGCCCAGCCACAAAGGTCTTGCCACCTCTAGCGGCAATGACGGACGCGCCGAAGCTCCAACCCCAAGGAGTGCACCTTCCGGGCGATGGTCCTCCAAATCTCTGCCTTTTCTTGGGTGTTGACCTGTAAGGATGACATGGTGACTGAACCTTAGTTCACATGCAACATGTTTCTGAGTCAGACACCTGTACACACTGCTAATGCTCAGTTTGGCAACAGTGTCTAAGGGTTAGGCATATGGCATTCTGTGCAGTTATCCCGTGTCAATGCTGACTCTGTCCCATGAGAACAGTGATAAGATGTTCATCCCAGTACACACACTCCTACAGCAGTGTACCTGCCCAGAACAGGTATCTACACTCTTTTAAAGTTACAGATAACATTTTACCTTCTTGCCAATAAGATTCCTAATGATAGTATAGCACATGTCCAATGAAAATGCAGTGTGATCATCACTCGCCTGCTCTTCTGGTTTGCCATGCAGCTGGCTGTACAGTGGCAGGAGGGTGTCCAACATGGCCTGGTTCTCCTCCTTGCTGAATGCTGGGGCCCTATCCACTGTACATGCCATAGTAGCTCCCAGAGGATGTGGTAACAGCAGCAGAGAGATGGGGAGGTGCAGTAATGATGCAGGTAGTAAAGGCAAGTGAAGTCTCAAGGGAACAGACAGACTAATATCTAAACAGCAGAGGCGGTCTTAATTCCATGCTGCCAAAGCGATAGGTTCGCGTTGGTCACATTTTCTGAATCGGTCCAGTGCATTACATTCCTTGCAAACGACACGCCTACCGCGACGTTCAAAAACTCTGCATCGGACCACGAGTGACTTTGATACATTGTTGATGGGAGGTTACTGAGTTGGTTTCCACGTGATGACGATAGGAATCGAAAAGCGTGTCTGTCACCATAACAACCAACATCCAATGGCTGTGACCGATTCGGTTCGGATTCGGCTGCTGCATCTTTTGAATACTCATCTGCGTCTGTCACAATAATAACTTTCAGCCAATGGCTGTGACTGATTCGGTTCGGCTGCAGCTACCGCGTCTTTTGAATACTCACCCGCGTCTGTCACCATAATAACTGTCAGCCAATGGCTGTGACCGATTTGGTTCGGATGCGGCTACCGCGTCTTTTGAATACTCACCCGCGTCTGTCACCATAATAACTTTCAGCCAATGGCTGTGACCGATTAGGTTCGGATGAAGCTACCGCGTCCTTTGGATGATCATTCTGCAGGGCAGACACTTCTGTGATTAATGTATGTTTTGAGCATTACATGTGTGTAGTTAGTTTTTTGAAGCTGAAATGGACCTTTATGTGCATAGCTCACACACCCATGAGGAGCTAACTTTGAGGGGCACATGACACATTGAAATTGTGGCCAATACCAACAATTTTCATGAGTTTTCCAATTACCCTTCTAGGCTTGGTCACAGTGCCAATGACTTCATGGGGTTGTACAAGTCCATCATTTTTTAACATATTCATGGCATTAGGTGAGCCTGTGACCCAGTGTGCAATCAGTGTAATTTCTGACTATAAAGAATTTGTGTATGATTCATGGTTAAAGTATTTACATTTGAATGATTAGACCGTGACAAAATTGCACGCAGACAAATGATGTGCTTGTTTGTTTTACCAGTGTATCTTTGTTGTCCCAGACTCGTGTATGAAGGCATCATATATGCAACCCCAACATAATGGTTTGTGTATGTAATTGTATGAGTGATGCTGACCTGACAACATGACAGTGTCCATCCTGGACAGTAGTGTGCCTAATTTTCAGAGTGGGATGCTGTATGTATGTGGTGTCCCACATATCTGCCAATTATTGATCCTTATGTGGGTACATTTTAATCATGTAATTGTTCTCACACACCTATATCTCAGCTTATTTTGTGTTGATTTGTTTAGTATGTGATGCTTTATTTACATGAACGGTGGTGGACAGTAGTGAATTTGTCATTATGGCACTCAAATTTCTGTGTGACCATACCTTGGTAACAGATCTGGCAAGGGTCATTATGCTGTGAAATGTATCTACGATCAACCATACTCAATTATGCCTGTGTTACAAATGTTCCTTACTATATTTTGTGCTAATTTTTCATGTTCTGTTTGTATTGATGCATGTTATCTTGTATATTTGTATCTAACAACAATTGTGTTTACACTCTACACATAGGTATCACAGACGACCACCAGTCTACAGGCCCTTCCCAGACCTGCAGCCCATGGAGGAATGTGACCAAATTCTAAAATACCGTTTCACCAGGGCAATAATTGAACAGTTGGCTGATCAGTTGACACCAGATTTGATGCCTGGTCGCACATATCCAACTGCACTGACCCCCAAGGTGAAGGTTATGGCTGCCTTACATTTTTTGCCACTGGTTCTTTCCAGTATACTGTGGAATGTCACAGACGATGTTCAGACGATGTTCAGCCATGTTCTGCGTGATGTGTTGGAGGCATTGCTACGGCGCCTGGACCAGTACAGCAAGTTCCCCACATCAGGTGACTTATCTGACATCAAGGGTGAATTCTACGCCTTGTGACATATACCCCATGTCATTAGCGCAATTGATGGCACCCATGTTGCTTTGGTAGCACCACAGGCCAATGAACAGGTCTACTGCAACAGGAAGCTCTTCCACTCCATCAATGTCCAGGTGGTGTGTTTGGCGGACATGTCGATCTCCCCCATCTGTGCACATTTCCCTGGGTCTGTAAATGATGCCTACATCCTGAGGAACAGCGTCATCCCCCAGTTGATGTCTCAGCTGCAACGTGACCGTGCCTGGATTGTTGGTAGGTGATGTTTCATGCATATATTGTAGTGTGTGTTGATTGCATGTCAGATAGTGCTATGTTGCCAGACAACTGAACTTTTTTCTGTGTTCTATGTAGGTGACTCTGGATACCCCAACCTTCCCTGGTTGCTGACCCCTCTGCGCATCCCAGTCATCCCTGCAGAAGTGCGTTTCAATGAGGCACAGGGTCGTACCAGGTGAGTGGTTGAGCATACATTTGGTCTCCTGAAAACAAGGTTCCGGTGTCTGGATTGGACAGGAGGAGCCCTAAAATATGGCCCCTTGAAGGTGTGCAAGATTATCACAGCCGCATGCATGCTCCACAACCTTGCAACCCGGAAGGAAATTCCACTGATACTGGATGACAGAGACCTGCAGCCACCAGCAAGGGAGGATCCAGGCTTGGGACATGATGCCAGTGATGATGAAGATGATGTTGGGGATTTTCGACAAAACTTATCCGCAACTTCTTCATCTGAATGTAAGTATTCAATGAGAGGTGTCAAACCCAAAATGTTCATTTGTGTGTTGCTGTTGTCCAATGTGTATGTATGCTGCTGAGTGTATCTCAATTATCATGAGGTTTGTACTGATTTTCTTAATCAAATTTTACAGGTGACATGTACAATGATATACTCAATACTAGCTTGTGTTCATACTGACATTTGTATGCTTCAGCTGAGACTGTTAGCAACACTGAGCAACATCATTCCTGAGTTCCTGACTCTGTTCTATGTTTCTCCTAACCAGGGTACTTTGCCATGTTAACAGCAGAGTTGTGACCTCACAAGACCCATGATACAGTGCCATACTCCAACATTGAACAGTTGTGGAAATCCCTGGAACGCACTTCCTTCAGAACTGATGGTCATTTCTTTTTACTTGTGAGCATTTTGTTACTGTGTGATGTGTTTTAAGTTTGGGTTAAGGTGCAAGGTTGTATCAGTAGAATAAACCTGTGCTCTACATTGAGGTGTGCCTTGTTTGTTTACACACATCCAAACGTTATTCAGAAACAAAACATATTCCATGATGATCTGGTTTGCTGGCAATGAATGTTATTTGTGCTTGTAAATTGTGAAATATTTGCAGATGGTAGACTTAAATTGAATCAGTACCATGTACTATGGGTTGTGTGATAACCTGGATGTGTCTATCTATCATGCTGTGACAGGTTACATTTACTCCCTAGCCAGTAGTTCACATTTCTGAAGTGATTTCTTATCCAATGTTGTTGTCACTTTCTTCTTTGGGATTTTGTGTGTCATTTCAATCTGTACATTTGTGTTTCGAAGTCACGTGTATTTTGTGCAAAGTGATTTATTTTAGTGTATGACGTTATGATAAAAATTCACAGAATGGGGGAGTGCTCAACAAAACATAATAAACAAAGTGCAGAGAGGAGTCGGTAGTGTTTGTAGATGAAGTCTTCAGAAGTAAATCCACAGTTATTTGAGTCCAAAGTCCAGCATAGACCCTCCGGCCAATGTGGGACAGTTCAATGAGAGTCAACAAAGTGAACGCTTGGCACACAATGGAGGGTATCAGGAGCAGGTTGTCGCTTCCTGGGGGTGATGCGTAGCCTTCGGTCTCTCAGGGATCCTTCTTCAGATGACCCCTCCCACGTTTGGTGGGGGCACCCTCAGGTGCAGGCAGAGGTGGTGCAGGGTGCTCTCCGCCAGAGTCCACATCCCTCCCTGTGGCTGGTGCAGATGTTGATACACCAGATGTTGTGGGCACACAGGGAGGTGTGGACATGTTGGTGGCAATCTGGCGGAGGCAGGTGAGAATGTCCCTGTGCACTGCAGTCAGGTCATCAATTTTGTCCATGTACCTGTCCATTTTCTCATAGTGGACTGCCTGCTGCGTTTGCATGGTCCTGAGGATCCCAACTACCTGGCCAAAATCTCCTTGTGAATCTCCTCATATGCACGGAGGATTCTGGAGAGGTTTTGGGTCTCCTCATCAGCAGCACCAGCTGCATGATGGCGCAGGTCCCCCTGGCCCCTCCCACCACCCCCATCTCACCTGAGCGGGAAACAGCGTTTACAACGCTGTAAACACAACGTAGTAACTTTACAATGCGGTCGTTACAACAACTGCGTTATTACCACGCGTGCCATTACATCGCAAGTCATATCAACGGCTTGCTGTAGGGGGCGTGCAACACCAGGTAATGTGTTAGATTTTAAATCCAACACCTTCCCTGCTGTTGCGCAAACTGGAGTAGGAATATTAATTAATACTATTCCTAAGTCCAGCGTGCCCCCTGACTTGCGATGTAATGTCACGCGTGGTAACAACACAGACATTGTAATGACTGCGTTGTAAAGCCATGCGTAGTGAATGTATGTGATGTAACGTCATACATTCACCCGAGCAGGACCAGTTGGTAGTGGCACAGTCAACACTGAGCCTCCTTCATCGTTGACAGTGGTGTTGTTGTCCACCAACTCCAGAGTGCCATGTGTTGCTGTGCTGTCGGTGGTGGCTCGGGCTGGTGTGTCCTTGAGGGTAGGGGTCAGCTAGGTGTTGTCCTCTGAGGCGGGAGTGGTCACAGAGGATGCTGATGTTACTGCAGCTGATGCCTGACCCACACATGATGTGCCAGGTAGTTCATCGTTGTCTGAAGATGGTTGAGAGACCTCAACGCCGGAGAGCTCAGGGTCAACAAGAGTCTGGGACTGGCTGTCTTGGTTTGTTCCGGAGGTTTTCCCAGCTCGCCCTGTGGGTACATAAAAGACACAATGATTGATGTGAATGTCCACAGCCCCTCAAATCATACACATGATAGGCTACTGAACCTAATGAAGAGTTTATGTACATAGATTGGCCTCCTTCAGCCATGATGCTGGCCTATGTTTTTGTAGAACAATATCATTTGGACGAGATAGGGATTGATGAGCATGTCCAGCTCTGTGCAAGCATAGGCATGTTGAGTTTAGTTGACATTACATGTCCAATGACATTGACTGGTTTGTGACACCCTGTGAATAACACAGGTGTGTTGGTGTTTTTCACATCTGTACCTTTACGGTGACATACGTACTCTTAACCTCCCAATGTTGGTATTTTGTAGGCCTGTGTACTGGGCTTAGTGCATGTCTTTAGAAGTCACATTGTTTTGGATCCCTACACACTCACAGTCTGGTATTTTTCAGATATTTCTTGTTGTGAGTGAGGTGCTTTTTGTTCTCATCTCATTATACACATGTGAATAGCTGTGAGTAGCACGATGTGTTACTGCTTAGCTTTGTGCATACACAGATCATGTATTTTGTACATGACCTCCAAAGACACATGAGTTCACAAACTCTGATTCATGTCATTTTGTGGCAAAGACCTTTGATGAACAGAGGATTGATTACTTGTGTACTAATAGTGAAACTTACACCACTCCTCTCACCCAACCCCACCAGGCCACCAGGAAGAGAGTTGTCCAGACAATGCTGGTAAGTGTACTTGCAAGATGTTTGTCGCTGGTGGCTGGTGTTTGTAGCACAGAGGTAAATGTGGTAGTTGTGATAGTTTCAGACATAAGTCCACAGTGTATGACATCTTGGTAGTGCACATGAACTCACTGTGAGGTAGACATCCGCACCAATGAAGTGGTTGTGCTATGTGTGTGGAGGAGTGTTTGCTGTTATTCACACTCCCATCAGGCCCTGTCCTACATACACCTTCCCGCCCAACCACCCAACCACCCAACCACCCAACCTTGATGTATGCTTTCCTAACATTGAGTGGCAATGTACTTGCAAGATGTCTGAGACTGTGGAAAGGTGTCTGCCTTTGGTCCACATCCCATCAGTGCCTGTTCTCCAAAGACAATTCACCAAGCTCAGGCATTTTGTTGTGACATTCACACTCACTGTCAGGTAAGCATGCTTCAATGTGGGCCTGTGTGGGAGGAGGAGTGTTTTCAATGGCCAGATCTCCCATCAGGCTCTGTACTACACACACACATTCCAACGTGCAAAAACGGCACCCCTGGAACTATGCTTTCTATGATAGTGAGTTGATATGTACTGACAAAGAGGGCTGACACTGGTGCCTGGTATTTGGAGCACAAGTCCCTGTTGGTAGTTGTGGAAAAGTCAGACACCAGTGACCAGAGAAATGCATCCTGCTAGGAAATTTGGACAAAGTGTGTGTAAGCTTAGTTCCTGTTGGGCTGTTTGTGCTAGGTGGGAAGGTGTATGTTGGACAGGGCCTGATGTGAGGTGTAGCCTTTCCAAATACTCCTCCTCCCACCCAGCCCAGCTTACTCTTCTGAGACGATGGCTAACTGTCAGTGAGGGGAATTGTACTAGCAAGGAGGCTGACACTGCTGCATGATGTTAAACTTGAAGGCAACTGCCAAACAGGCCTTGTGCACCAAACACCATGCACCAGTGTCAGCCATCTTGTCAGTACACTTCCCCTAATTGTGAGGTAAGCATAGGCACAGAGGAGTTAGAAGGGCTGGGTGGGAGGATGATTATTTGCAATGGCTACAACTCCCATCAGGCATTGTCCCCCATACACCTTCCCACCCAACACCAGAAGCCTACCTGTAACTCAGCTTCCCTGACAGTGAGTGGGAATGTACTTGCAAGATGTCTGACACTGATGACTGGTGCCTATTTGTCCACAACTCCCAGCAGGGCCTAGTGGTCCAAAACACCAGTCCACTGTGTCAGCCATTTCGTCAGTACATTTCCACTCACCATCAGGGATAGCATGGTCCCAGGTATGCTGTTTGAGCTTGGTGGGAAGGTGTGCGGAGGACAGAGTCTGATGGTAGACGTAGTCAGTGCAGACTCTCCTCCTCCCAAGCAGCCGAACCAGGCCATCATGAAGAGTGATGTCCTGACAGTGAGTAAATTGTACATTCAACATGGCTGACATTAGTGCCTGCTGTTTGCTTGGCCCACAACTCCCATGGAGGCCTTGTGCTCCTGACACCAGTCCGCAGTGTCAGCCATCTTCCCAGTACTTTTCTACCCACTATCAGGTAAGCATGTTTACTGGTGGGCTTGTTGTGTTGTGTGGGAGGAGGAGTATTTGTACACACTTCAACACCCATCATGCCCTGTCCTCCACACACCTTCCCAACCAGCCCAAACAGCACACCTGGGACTACGCAGTCCATGAGCGTGAATGGAAATGTACTGGCAAGATGGCTGACAGAGGCCTGCTGTTTGCTTTGCCCACAACTCCCATGAAGGCCTTGTGCTCCTGACACCAGTCCCCAGTGTCAGCCATCTTGCCAGTACTTTTCCACTCACTATCAGGTAAGCATGTTTCCTGGTGGACTAGTTGGGCTGTGTGGGAGGAGGAGTATTTGCATAGACTTCAACTCCCATCCTGCCCTGTCCTCCACACAGCTTCCCATCCAGTCCAAACAGCACACCTGAGACTATGCAGTCCCTGAGAGTGAATGGAAATGTACTGGCTTGATGGCTGACACTGGGGCCTGCTGGGGCCCATGGAGGCCTTGTGCTTCTGACACCAGTCCCCATTGTCAGCCATCTTGCCAGTACTTTTCCACCCACTATCATGTAAGCATCTTTCCTGGTGGGCTTGTTGGGCTGTGTGGGAGGAGAAGCATTTGCACAGACTTCAACTCCCATCATGCCCTGTCCTCCACACACCTTCCCATCCAGACCAACCACCACACCTGGGACTATGCAGTCCCTGAGAGTGAATGGAAATGTACAGGCAAGATGTCTGACACTGGGGCCTGGTGTTCGTATCACGTGGCCATGTTGGGATTTGGCTTCAAGATCAACAGCATGTAGCAGTGAGAGTCATCTTGCAAGTGCACTTCCCCACATTGTCAGGTAGCCATAGGCCCAGATGAGCAATTTGGGATGGGTGTGAGGAGGAGTGTTTGTTTAGACTACAACTCCCATTAGGCCTGTGCCCACACCCACCTTCCCAGCCATCCCAACCAGCCTACCTGTGACTCAGCTTTACTGAGAGTGTGTGCAACTGTGCTAGCCAGATGGCTTATGCTGGTGACTGTTGTTTGGAGCAGAAGGCCTTGCTGTGAGTTTGTAAATAGTATGTACATGGTTTTATTTTTTTACTTTTAAATTTCATTGCACGTATGTTGTTAGTCAATAGGGCATACACATCACCTGCTCATTTACTATAGTTTTTAGAAACTAGGGAAACAGTCATTTGTATCACTGTATCCTTGACAGTGATGTCTATGGATGTGGATTTGGTAAAAATATTTGTATGTGCAGTTAGTACTCACCAGACTCTTGTGATCCTGATATTCCATGGACGCCCTCCGGCGGAAGGATGTCACGCATCTCCTCTTCCCAGGAAGTGTAGTGCACGGGTGGTGCAGGAGGGCCACTACCAGTCTGCTGGCTCTGGGCGTGTTCTCTGCCCATCAGTTTCTTGACCCTACTTCGCACATCGTAGTACCTGTTCCTGATATCATCCATTGTGTGCAGGCAGGGAGCTTGAGCATTCACCTTGTTGACTATCCTGTCCCACATCCTATTTCTCTGGAACAGGGGGGTCTGTTGGACTTGGTTCCCAAATACCTGTGGCTCTACTCTGAGTAGTTAATTTACAAGCACTTCCAACTCCTTCTCTGTGAACCATGGCTGCTTCTTTGGGGGCATGGTGAGGGTGAAGATGGAGGTGAGGGTGAGTGTGAAGGTGAAGGTGAGGGTGAGTGTGAATAAGTAAAAGTGTATTTTTAAGAGTATACTTTGGAAAAATAAAAATGTGTACAAGTTGTTTTGTGGGTGAAGTGTGAGTGTATGAGGCAGAGAGCAGTGAGTCTGTGGCTATTTCTGTGTCCTCTCAGCTGTTCAGTTGGTGCAAAGGATCATGATCATCTGTTTGGCCCTTTATATAGGTGGATTGGTGGGTGTGGCTAATTATTTGAGTTTGTTATTTTTTTTGGCTTTGTCAATGCTTGTTCTGACATTATTTGACATTTTCTAGTTGCCTTTTGTGACACAAAGCGAAACGGTTCATAAACCCCGTCGTATGCATCAGCATCTGTTCGTGGAGTAAACCGAGTCTGAATCATGCCCCGAATGCTATATTTGAGCATTAGCGATTAGCGAATGAGTCGGTCACATCAGGCTTGTTTCCGGACGAATCGGTCAGATGGATTGCATTCCGAACGAGTCGGCGGGAGTTTTCATGCAATGCATCGTACTCCGTCATTCGGGCAGCTTGCGGTCGAGTCGTTCAGAAAGCATTCCAGAACCGATTAGGTGGGAATGCTTTCCGAACGAGATCGTAATCTGCCCCATAGTTTGGCTGTCAGAAACTGACTTTAGGGGCATGTACTATTCCCACTACAATTTATACTAATGTAGACAAAGTTTTGGACTAAGGATGGATAAAATTCACTACTCCCACTTCACGCAACGCAACACTAGGAAAACTGTTACATCACACGGAGGTAAAATTTACTATTCCCACTACAGTCATTGTAACAGTGGAGAAAGTGCTGGATTGCGGAGAGTTAAAATATGTTATTCCCACTCCAGTCAGTGCAACAGTAGGAAAAGTGTTGGATTGCAGAGGGGTATCATTTACTATTCCTACTCCAGTCAGTGCAACAGTAGAGAAAGTGTTGGATTGCGGATGGGTATAATTTATTATTCCTACTCCAGTCAGTGCAACTGTAGGGCAAGTGTTGGACTGTAGAGGGGTAAAAATTTACTACTCCCACTCCAGTCAGTGCAACACTAGCGAAAATGTTGGATTATGGAGGGGTAAAATTTACTATTCCCACTCCAGTCAGTGCAACGTAAGGGAAAGTGTTGGTTTGCTGAGGGGTAAAATTTACTATTCCCACTTCAATGAGTGCAACACTACGGAAAGTGTTGAAGGGGGAGGGGTAAAGTGTACTATTCCCACTCCAGTCAGTGCAACATTAGAAACAAACAAATTCACTTCAACATAATAAAATAATTTCAAAAGCATAGTAAACAATAAAAAATATAAATATGTAAAAAAAGAAACACAAATATAGTTTATAGTAAACATTAAATACAATAAATACATATTACAATGTTAACTACATATCATAAACAAATACACATATTATTGTAATTAAAATACAAAAATATATTCTCAACACAATAACAACTAACAAGTAAAATATGATTTACATTTAAAAAACACAACACTATTAACACAACAATAATAAATAATATAATTTTTATAAAATAGTTACTTATATTTAAATTTGTTATAGCTTAAGTTACATCCTACCGTATACTTCAACAAAGAATACAACACATATCTAGAAAAGTTATTTAAAATAACATTATTTATATATGTTACATATTTAATTATTACTTAAAATACTGATAATATAGATTTATTCCTAAAATAATTATAGTTAATTACCAGCCCACCATGTATTCTTACAAATAAAACAACGCACAACAAACATATAAATGAAAAAAATATTTTCAATATTTTCATAACTGAATCATACTCAAACATTTATTACTAACAAATAAGTAATTAAAAATGTATAATATTTAAATAACTTTCCAACATTTCCTCCTACAACTTCAACAATTCACACCTAATATATAAAAGTTGAACTATTTTATGTAGATATTCAACATAATTATTTTTCATTTCTATAATTGTTATAAATTAACTTTATTTATTATTTTGTATAAATAATTTCCTATACACCCTTTACACATAAAAAAACTACAACATCCCCCTAAAAAACATTTGATATATTACACAATTTACATAAACATTTTTCATTTAAATAAATAATATTAGTAAAAAAATATTAAGTAACAACAATATATTTATTAAATAACTCTAATTTAGCTACTTCCCACACTTTACACCTACAAATCTCTCAACCCCCACCTAAAACTTGATTTCAAAATACAAATTATTTACATTATTAGCATAAATATTTATCAATTTACTAATTATCATTATTTAAAAATTAATTATTACTTAGTTATATTTAATTTATTTCCACAATATACACCTGCAAAACTCAAAACATGCTCCTAAAATTTAACTTAACAAAAACGAATTACACAATTGACATAATTAATTAACAATATAATAATTAATAGCAATAAAAAATGAATTATTACTTATTACTTAATTAAAATTAATTTACTTCTCAATCTATAACCTACAAAACCCACAATCCACACCTAAACTTTTTATTAAAAAGAAATTCATTGCATAATGAACATTTTTAATTATCAATTAAATAATTATTAATAATTAAAAACAAAATATCAATTACTTATAATTTATTTACTTTCCACCCTGTACCCCTAGAAACCCCACTACCCGCTCCTAAAATTCAAATTTAAAAATATTAATTACACAATTAACATAATTATCAATTAAATAATTTACATTAATAAACACCTAATTATTAATTAATTATAATTAATGTACTTCCCACCCTGTACCCCTATAAACCCCACAACCCGCACGTAAAAAGTAAATTAAAAAAATATAATTGCACAATACACATAATTAATTATAAATTAAATAATTATTATTATTTAAAAATGAATTATTAATTAATTATAATTAAATTACTTCCCACCCTGTACCCCTATAAACCCTCAATTCGCTCCGGTACTAAAAATCGGAAAAATTAATAAACTTAAATTTAATAACTGCCAAAAATTTAACAACCACATTAAAAAGCATAATCCATAATTATTGAAAAAAAATACACATCATATACATTTTAAATATATACTAAAATGCATAACAACACTTAAAAAACGATATTATTAACAACTTTATTTTAGCAAATGATATTAATGACTTCAATATTTTCAAAATCGATATTACTTACCTTAAAATTGATATTTTTGACAACTATATTCCAATATCACGATCTTTTTTACACGAGATTTTGGTTGGACGATATTTTGGTTTCGATATTTTGTCTGCAGACCTTTTGCACCCTGTCTAAGTAGGGACCACAATCCTAGTCAGGGTAAGTCAGATACACAACCAAAACTAACCTGTGCTCACCCTCTGGTAGCTTAGCATAGAGCAGCCAGGCTTAACTTAAGAGGCAATGTGTAATGTATTTGTGCAACACTCAAATTACAGTAACACAGTGAAAACACCACAAAAAGACTCCACACCAGATTAAAAAAATAGAGGATATGTATCTGAGTAAAACAAGACCAAAACAGCATACATCCAATAAACAGAACTTGAGATATACATTTTAAAGATTAAATCCCAAAACAGTCAATAGCACTGAAAGGTTACTTGAGGTCACGCTAGACCAGGGCAAATCCAAAGTTCCAGGCCGACCACGATGGAGGGCAAGCCAGCTACAAGACCCATGCAGGGCTTGCTGAAAAGTACCTTTGTATGGAGCAAGCGTCAGCCCCA
This sequence comes from Calotriton arnoldi, assembly GCA_963921515.1. Lineage (NCBI taxonomy): Eukaryota > Metazoa > Chordata > Amphibia > Caudata > Salamandridae > Calotriton > Calotriton arnoldi. The sequence continues at coordinate 157,078 of CAWUFW010011627.1, forward strand.
GAGACTCAGGGGGATATTTAAAAAGAAGTGGCGGAGTGAGGCGTTAGCCGTCATGGCTTAACGCCTCACTCCGCCACTTCAGAAACGCAAGACTGCACCATATTTACAAGGATGTGGTGCAGCCTTGGGTTTCCCCCTGCGCTGGTGCTACACTTAGCAGTGTAGCGCCAACGCAGGCACCCCTGCCCAATAGTGCAATGGTGTCTGCGTGCAGGGGAGGATTGTTTATGTGTAGGAAGGTGTCCCTTCCTGCACATAAACAATCCTGAAATGCCATTTTGTCACTTCTATGTGTGCTGCTTAATGCAGCACACACGGAAGTTACAGAATGTCATTATTTTTTTTAAGGATTGTCTATGTACAAGAAGGGTCAGCTTCCTGAACATAAACAATCCAAGGCGTTTGAAAAGCAAAAACAAGAGAAATAAAGCATTTCACCTCGTTTCGACGAGTTAAGGCCAGGTATTCCCTGGTCTTAATTTTGGCGCTGCCTCCTATTTACGCTACCCTTGTAAATAGGGGGCAGTGTTAAAATCAATGGGTGTTGCGGTGAAACGCCCACCGCAGCACCCACTGCCCACCCCTTTCACGCTAAGCATAGCGTGAAAGGAGCCCTTATTTACAAGCAGCGTTAAGCCACGTTAAGTGGCTTAACGCTGCCTTGTAAATAAGGCAAAGCCCCTATTGCCACGGAAGTGTCCCAAAAAGTGATGATCCCGTGGCGATAGGGGCTTGTACATATGCCCCTCAATGCATCGGTTCTGATTCGGTCGATTGAGTCGGGTCGATGCGTCCAAGTCGCGCCTCGTTGCGGTGTCTTCGGATTGGCGTTGTGTCATCATCAAGCCTCGCAGTCGGGACCACGGATTGGTGCTGCATTGTCAACAAACCTCGCAGTCAGGTCACTGCGTCATTGTCGAGCTGGGCAGGGATGTCCTTGGATCGTCCCTGCATCGGAGGGCACTGAGTCGGTTCCGATTGGCACAGTGGTGATGATGTGTCGATATTTGCAGGTGCAGCTACAAAACCCAATTCTGAGGCCCAGGACTGGATGGGAACCTCAGGCAAGGGTAGGACTCACAGATGGCAGAACAGTTGAAACAGAGTCGCCAAAATTCTTTTGTGATGCTGAGACTTCAGAGAACAGGAGGCAAGCCAGCAAGCCTTTGGAGTAACTTGGGTTCGAGGATGTAGAGAACAGGTCCAGGCCAAGAAGCAACAGGCAGCACGCCAACACAGCAGAGCAGGTAGCAAAGTAGCAGTCCCTCCCACAATCAGCAGGCAGCAGGCCAACACAGAAATGCAGTTAGCAGAGTGGCCAGTTCTTCCTACAGCACATCAGCTCTTCTTCCTGGCAGAATATCCTTAGTTCCAGCAAAGTTCTGATTTGATGGTGTCAGTGGTCCAGTACTTATACCCAAATATGCCTTTGAAGTGGGGGAGACTTCGAAGAGGCTTTTGAAGATCGCAAGGTCAATGCCTTTCCTGCCCTGTCTCCAGACTCATTACAGGGGAGTATGCAGCTCTTTGTGTGTGGAGAGGCACAGCCTTATTCAGGCGCAAGTGTAAGCTCCTCCCTCCGAATCTACCTCAGAAAGGCCCATTAGCCTAGTGATTGGCATCAGAATGCAAATGTAACACCCCAGCTCCATTTGTGTGACTATCTAGAGGGAATGCACAAAGCCCAGAGGTCATCCAGCCCAGACGTGTATTCAGAGACCGCCAGAGGCACAGAATGGTTAAACTAAGAAAATGCCAACTTTCTAAAAGTGGCATTTTCAGAAGTACAATTTAAAATCCGACTTCACCATAAATTGTGATTTTAGATTGTGAGTCCAGAGTCAGCAAATTTGAAATTTCTATCTTTTCCCTATTGGATAGTACAATTAAAAGATGTTTGAAGGCAATCCCAATGTTAACCTATGGGAGAGATAGGCCTTGAAGTTGTGAAAAACGAATTTAGCAGTTTTTTACAAATTCTTATATAGCGCAATCTTGACCCAAAAGTATCGGGTATCAGAGCGCTTTACACGAGCACCAGTTGCGTTGCATGAGGACACATTCATTTTTGTTAGGCACGGGAGATTAAGTGATTTGCCCAGAATCACAGGATGTTGCGCGTCCTTGCCAAGACTCGAACCCAGTTCCCCTGATTTGAGGTTGACCGCCCTAGCTGTTAGGCCAACTCCTCTCCCCAAAATACATTGCACCCTGCCCATAGGGCTGCCTTGGGCCTACAGTAGAAGTGACCTACATGTAATAAAAGGCAAGGTATGAGCCTGGCAAGTAGGTTAACTTGCCAGGTCGAAATGGCCATTAAAACTACACACATGGGTTCTGCAGTGGCAGGCCTGAGCCATGTTTAAATGCTACTAAAGTGGGTGGCATAATCATTGCTGTAGGCCCACTGGTAGCATTTGATTTATAGACCCTAGGCACATACAGTGCACTTTACTGGGGACTTACAAGTAAATTAAATATGCCAATTGTGGATAAGCCAATGTTACCATGTTTTAAGTACAGAGCGTATTGTTAGCAGTGGTAAAGTGCCCAGAGTCCTAGAGCCAACAAAAATGAGGTCAGAAAAAAATGGTGATTCACTGGTGATTAGCCACACTTTATTAATCCTGATTGATTGATTGACTGAAGATGGAGTCTCATAGTGAGGAGATTGTCTCTCTGAAAAGGAAAGTCCATGGCATCAACAACTACAGTTGATGGTCAAACCTAAAACGCTATGCCATACCAGAGTGAAAAGAAGGTGATAAAATGCAGAAACATATGTCTAAATTCAGCCGCCTTTTCAGATTTTGATATTAAGATCCAATATGCTCAGCGGTTGCCCCGGATAAAATAAACCTCAGCAGTGTAACTCTCTTACTCTGTTCTACAAGACTGACATCAGTCGCTAATTGTCATAGTGCTTTGACAAGGTTTTTGAACCCTTTGACCCAATGGGAACAAAGGTTTATTGTATGAACCTGCAAAGTTAGAAATTGTTTAAAAAGACTAGTGAGGCACAAGTGCTATTGTATAAACTAGCTGTGGCTCTGATGTTACTTGAAACATCCCTGGGTAATAATTGGTCAGTCTGTGAGAAACCTCTACAACAGTTTAGATTACTAGGCTGTCATTGATATCTCTGATCTACATTTGCACTCGGGTAAGTCAGCGGTTTTCAGAATCAGTCACATGTTGGGGGGGTTAATGATTTGCCATCTCATACTTATAACTTGCCTATTTCATTTTCAATTTCTACTGTATAATACCAACTTCAAAGTGGACGTTCATTCAATCACTGATTAGATTTTTTTAATGAAAATTTGTTTGTGATGGGTGCTGGGTAGTTCCTTGGCTCCTTTCTTTGTTTACTTCTTTTACTTTCTTTGCACTCTTGCCCTACTTTTTGTACAACAATATTCACTAGGAGGGGTGCCCGAGTGGGCTTGGTGAATGGCAGTACCGCCACAATAAATAGCAGCATGAATGCTGAGGGACCACCCGGGCAAAGATTGAATGGGTAGTGGGGTGGGATAGTAAGACTCAGGAGCAGGATGGTCCGGAACATTGGTGGTGGTGCACAATGAAAAATGTGATTTGGAAGCATTGGTCGGGGTTGCAGTTTGGAGGTCTGCAGCCTTGATGACAACTTTTGTTACTTCTGCTTTCAGATAAATTATGATGCTCAGGGTTAAGTGGATCCGTTGGAATGTGAACGGTCTTCAATAATCTAGCAAGCGTTGACAGGTCATCTTTCATTTAAAAACTATAAATGAGGCTGTGGCAATTGAAGATCACAGCTCAATGAAGGACACAATGAGAGCTGAGTAGATGCCAGAATAAGATGCTTTATTCCAGAAGAAGATCCAATCCATACTACAGTCAGAAGCTCCAAGCAGTAACTGACCTATCTTCAAGTCATAACACATTACGTCTCCTGAGCATGATACCCCAGGTGACATAATGGTGTACCAGACTCAAGCAGATCCATCGTTGCTAGGTTACATACAAAGACTAAATAACCTAGTTACCACAGAGGCATCCTTCAAATGGAAGGAAACTTGCCTAGCATGTGGGGAAAGGATGATTTAAACATCCCTTTACGTTAGATATTTTTGCGTCACCTCTTAAATATCTAAGGCTTGTGTGATTGCAATTCATGTCTGTAATCAGGAGATAGAAGTGGAAAGGTTCAAGGCATGCCTCTGAGTCAGCTGGCCAATGAGTCATTCATCAATAATATATTGCTTGTTTGTTCCGATTCGGTCGGAAATCTCTCCGGGTCCGGCTCGGTCGGAGAGATTTCCGGCCCGAATCGGAATCGGCCCCTATGTATGTATTGTTCTCTTAAAAAACACTGTATAAATAATTGTTTACGAAATACAAATCCAAGGTGTGTTCGGCTTGCTCTCTTTTTGACATCTAATTAACCCTTCTCATTGCCATTGTGCATCTCTATACTTACATTAAATTGCCATTAGCCCATAGGAGCCATTGTTTTCTGTTACTATTTCAATTACCCTGGTTCCTAGTGAGTAGGGTTCCCTTGTTTTTGGTTCGCAGCTTCATGTGACGTCACATTTCTTTGGACATCATTCCTCGGCCGCCATTTTGGATTTTCCTGACTGGATTTCTTTGCATGCAAATTTGGATATCTCCTCAGGTATTCACATTGTGGCTTTTTTAGCCTTACTTTTGTTGCTCTCTGGGGCTTTGAGTCCTCTTCACTGGCATAAAAGGACATACTACATGTGTACCCATTGTTCTTTTTTCTCAGGAGAGCTCTTATCATTTTGGTTTCCTTTAATTATATTTAAACTTAGTAAGCCTTGGGTGTCTCCTCAATTACATGGGCAGAAGTAAAAAACTGTTGCATTCAAGTAGAAAGGTTTCTCCTGGCTTACCTATATTTCAATCTTCTACCTCTAATCCTCTGGTGGATTCTCTACATACTCCTGCACCATGGCTCACTAAAATTCTTCCATGGCAGTTTCTTCACCCATTGCTCCACCTAAACTACAGTTGCCCTCTCCTGCAATCAAACGACCTAAACAGGACCCTCCTTCTCCACCGAAGACTATCCTTCTTGTATCCTTGGATATTATCTTTGAGGAGATAAGGGCACTGCGACCATTTGTAGAGCAAACCAATACTCGTTTACAGGACATGGTCACTTGACTCCAGAATTTCCATAGTGGAACAACAAGTCGGAGAGGTGCAAGCCACTTCTCGTCTTTGGAGAAGGACATTTTGCTCTTAAAGAAATCTGCTGAAGACCTTGAAAACAGGAATAGATGTAATAATCTTCATTTATATGGTCTCCCGGAGGGCATTGAGGGAGGTGACCCGGTGTCCTTCTTCTCTTCTTTTCTCCTGAAACTTTTGGATTTACCGTCATCAACAGTTCTGAATATCCAAAGAGCGTACAGATTAGGCCCTCGTCTATCTTCTTCTTCAGCACCCTTGAAACCTCGTGGGGTGATACTCTTATTTTTGCAATTCACTGATCTTCAAGTTTTGAATGCTGCAAAAATTAAAAAACAGTTATCCTGGTCTGGGGCCAAATTGTTTTTTTTCCCAGGATGTGTCTACAGCGACTGCCAAGAGACGGAAGGAGTTCCTTGATCTTCGACCAGCTTTACGCTCCTTGGGTGCTCGCTATGGCTTGTTTCACCCCTGCTTGTTCAAGGTGACGTTTCAAAAACACATCCACTTTTGAAGAACCTCCGGACCTTCGGAAATTCATTAATTCTCACTCTGCGACTTCCATGGAAAGTGCTGGCCCTTCCTCTGATACTTGACTTTTTATCTTGTGGTCAATGTTATCTTACTTTTAACCATTACTTTTTACTTCCTTTATAGGTTGTGAATTTTTGATATTTTCCTATTAAGTCACATATTTTTCTCTATTACTATTACAGTTCATTGGATCTACTCCACACTCCCGTTTTCTGTTTGTTTGTCTTCCCGATGTGGTGCGTTTCCCTCCACTGGTCGTGCTGTCTTTAGTAACTGTCGCCAGTCCTTTTTCCTTTTTGTACCCCCCGAAAGGTATGTATTGCAGTCAATCTGTTTTGACATGTACTGTCCTCTTTTTTCTCTATCTTTATCTCCCTCTTCCCTTTTCTTGTTACCCCTTTCTACTCTGTCCCCTAAGGCTCTTACTCTCTCTCCTTCCTTCATTCTTGCTTTGCCTACTACTTTTCCTATACTCCTTCATTATTGTCTATTGCTTCATACTTACTGTTATCTTCTTACATTCAGAGTTGTTTCATGGAATGTAACAGGTTTTATTAATCCTATAAAGAGGCAGAGAATTATTTCTCATTTAGCCTCCTACAATCCAGATTTAGTTTTATTACAAGAAACTCATTTTTCAGAAATTGAGGCTCTTAAGCTTAAACGCAACTGGGTTGGTTCTGTTCTTGTTACTCCTACAACTACAAAGAAGAATGGTGTCATTATTTTGTGCCATTAAAAGTTGAAATGCTCTGTTACTTCGCAAGCAATAGACACAGATGGTAGATGGATTTTGGTTAAGCTACTCATTAACAATAAAATTTCTTTAACTGTCTTCAATATATATGGTCCGACCCAACTGGATTATACCTTCTGGCCTATGATTACAAATAAGTGTATCCAACACAAAGATACATTTTTATCCTTGGGGGCGATTGAAACCAGGTCATGGAGTCTTTTATTGACCGCAAATCACAAGTACATTTTATCCCTCACAAAACCCAAAAACAATTTCACAGTACAATTACACAGACACACCTCGTAGATGCCTAGAGACTATGTAACCCAGACCAAACAGAATTTTCTTTTTCTCCCCTCCACATGGTTCCTTAACCCGTTTGGATTACATCTTTCTATCCAAACCTTTAGCTCAAAATCTCATTTCTTCTTCGATTGAACCCATTTTGATCTCAGATCATGCTCCGGTGATTGATGATTTTGATTTGCTCCGTCCGCAGCCCAAATCTTCTAGCTGGAGATTTAACAATTTCCTTTTACAGGATCCTGCTTTTTCCTCCTCATTTGCTTCCTTTGCGGAAGAATTATTTTCTTTTAATGAAGATCCATCTGTATCTCCTGCTTTGGTATGGGACACCTTTAAGGCCACTGCCCGAGGCTTCATCATTGATTTTGTATCCATGAAAAAGAAACACACCATTGCTCAATATACGGTCCCACTAGCCAATATCAAGCACTTAGAACATCAATTTTATACTTCCTCATCAGACTCCACTCTACAGAAGCTTGTTCGTGCAAAACTGGATTTTAACAAGATCTCTACTGACAATGCTTCTTCTATTCTGCTTCGTAGCAGTGCCCGGTATTATAGGGGTCATAACAAAGTTGGGTCACTCTTAGCTAACTATCTTAAGTTCAGGAAAGAGAGGGTGCTGATAGACTCTATTCAGTCAACAGATAGACAGCATCTTTTCATAGATCAAGACATTCTAGATGAATTTACAACTTTCTATAAAAACTTATATACTCCAGAAACACTCACATCAGACCCTCTTATAGACTCCTATCTCAGCAGTATTCCTCCCCCTTCATCCACAGATCTTGATTTCAACTCCCTAGATTCAAACATATCGCTCCAGGAGATCATTAGCTCTCTAAACTCACTAAAGAAAAATAAATCCCCTGGTCCGGATGGATTTTCGGTAGAATTCTACCTACAATTTTCAAATCTCTTACTCCCAAAACTCTTTAATCTCTTTCAACATTTTTGCACTACTGGTACTGCCTTCCTGGAAGCCTCCATTTGTCTCATTCATAAAGAAGGTAAAGATCCTAAATTCTGCAAAAATGACCGTCCTATATCCTTGATAAATGTAGATTATAAGATTTTTGCTAAATTGTTAGCATTACGTCTTGAATCACTCTTACCCCATTTAATTGGTCCAGAACAATGTGGTTTCGTCAAGGGCAGATTAACTTCTGATAACTCTCGGTTATTTTTTAATGTTTTGAACAAAGTATCTACTTTATCCTATTCTCTAGCTGCTGTTTCTATTGATGCAGAAAAGGCTTTTGATAGAGTCGACTGGCTGTTCTATTTAAGGCACTCCATTGGCATGGTTTTGGACCTAAATTCATCTCCCTTGTCTCATTAATTTATTCGACACCTACTGCTTCACTATAGTTAATGGTCTTTTTTCAAAACGTTTTTCACTTCACCGCGGTATCCGACAAGGTTGCCCCTAATCTCCTCTTCTTTTTATTTTATCCCTCGAACCCTTTCTGACTCACATTCGCCATAATACTTCTATTTTTGGGTTTTTATATGAAGATCATCATTTGAAGCTTTCTGCATATGCAGATGATATCTTACTTTTTATATCAAACCCAGAAATTTCTATCCCCCCGCTATTACAAGAATGTTTTGATTTTTCTGCGGTATCGGGCTATAAAATCAATTCTGACAAAACGGAAATTCTTCCTATAACCAAATTTTGCTTTAAGCATCACTTTGACCCAACTGGATTTCATTGGAGCAGCTCTAGAATTAAATACCTAGGTTTATGGTTTACTAACTCCACCCCGGACTCGGTTAAAATAAATATGAAAGAAAGTAATGATCGTATTTCCAAATTACTCTCCTCCTGGAATCCTCTTTTTCTTTCTTGGTGGGGACGCCTTGATTCTATCAAGATGATGGTCACTTCTATTATGTTATATATCTTTTCAATTATCCCAGCCCACATTCCTTCCATGTATTTAAAAAAACTTGACTCCCTCCTTTCCAAATTTTTGTGGAATAGTACAAAATCCAGAATTTCTTTATCTCATCTTAGAAAACTAAAATTTACTGGAGGTGTGAATTTTCCAAACTTTATGTTCTATCATAAAGCTTTTTGTCTTAAACAAGCTTCTTACTGGCTCCATACTGATGTTTCTTTTTTCACTCCTTTATGGGTTAGCATTGAACGTTGCTTATTTTCCCCTTTCTCTATCCCGGAGATTCTCGCCTTTACAGCCAAAACCAATCTCACATCTCTTACGCTATTTTAACATACTTGTTCACTGTTAAGACCTCACTGTCAGCCAAAGATAATCTCTAGGACCACATTTTTGCCGTCTCCTCTTTGGCATAATCGTCTTCTTATCATTAACAACAGAACTTTGTTTTGGTGCTCTTGGAGAACCAAAGGCATTATTTGGGTTCAGGACATGTTTGATGGCATTTCTCCTTGTTCTTTTCCCCAATTCCAAGCCACTTTTAAGTGTCCTTGCTATTTTTTACACAAATTCTCGCTACTCACGGAAGTAATTCTGGAAGATTTTTATTCCCTTCCCCCCGAAGATTCCTTATCTACACATGATCCGCTTCTAGGAATTTTGTCGGTATCCCCAAGGGCCTCCCTGATCTATAAATTCTTTAATTCCGCTGATCCGGAGAGGCCTAAGACTAAGGGCCCGATTCTGATGCGGGTTGGAAAAGCTTCCCGACAGAGGGCCTGATTCTGATGCGGTTAGGAAGGCCTCCTAACGGCATTTGCTCCTTCCAAATCGGATCGGGAACGTGTCTTCCCGACCGAGGGCCCAATTCTGATGCGGTTAGGAACAAATGTTCCCATTGAAGTCAATGGGAGTTCAACCAAATCGTATCTGGAAGCATCCGGATGCATCCTACTCCGCCGGTCGGACTTTCCCGATCCGAGTGGGTCGGACACCATTTCCCAACCGATTAGGTCGGGAAACTTTTCCAACCCGCATCAGAATCGGCCCCATAGATGGAGCTCTCATGGGAGACGGGTTTGGGTTGTGAATGGAGCACTGATTTTGGAACAAAATATGGGCTAGATCGTTAAAAATCTCTAGATCTGCATCTACCACTCAATCTATATTTTTCCTATATCACAGACTTTTTTTTTACCTCCTCTTCCGTTGCTGAATTCACACACTCTAATAATAAAACCTCCTGGTCCTGTGACCACCCTTTGGCTGACCTGTACCACCTCCTGTTTTCATGGTCCCCCGTAGCTTCTTTTTGGTTACAAATTTGGTCCCGGATCTCGATTATTTTTAATTTACATATTCTTTTATCGAATACCCTTCTCTTTACGAGAAGTTTATCAGAGTCACTTGGGTTATTGTCTAATGAGCGAGGGTTGTTTGACCTCATGTTAGCCTTAGCTTTTCAACAGATTACACTCATTTGGAAATGCTCAAATAAGCTCTCAGTCAAATCTTGGTGGAACACGTAGGGCCTGATTCACAGAACTAACTTACGTCAAAAACGTAAAGCTAGTACTTTTTGGTATTCACAGAATACACTTACTCATTTTGGTATTCACAGAATGAACTTACTCATTTCGGTATTCACAGAAGTTAGTAGTCCTAACTTTAGGACTCCTAAATGCCTTCTGTGAATACCGAAAGTCTTAAAGTTAGGATTTTTCTCAGTTTAGGAGTAGTAAGTTAGGACTCCTAACTTTAGGACTCCTAAATGCCTTCTGTGAATACCAAAGTCTTAAAGTTAGGATTTTCTCAGTTTAGGAGTAGAAAAATCCTAACTTTAAGACTTTCGAGTATTCACAGAAGGCATTTAGGAGTCCTAAAGTTAGGAGTCCTAACTTTACTACTCTAAACTGAGAAAAATCCTAACTTTAAGACTTTCGGTATTCACAGAAGGCATTTAGGAGTCCTAAAGTTAGGACTACTAACTTCTGTGAATACCGAAATGAGTAAGTTCATTCTGTGAATACCAAAATGAGTAAGTGTATTCTGTGAATACCAAAAAGTACTAGCTTTACGTTTTTGACGTAAGTTAGTTCTGTGAATCAGGCCCTATATGCCACTATCATCGGTTGGAAATTGCTTTTGCCTTCTGTTGTAATCCACATGTAAATAGAGACCTATTTTGGATACCGTTGACTGTTTATTTAAATAAGATCTCAATTACTCAGGTCTCCTGTAATCGTTCTGAAAACTTTCAGCCTCCATGATTTTCTACTTATTTGCCTTTTTTCTCTTTAGTAATTTTTAGCATTGTAAAATGTATATGAAAAATATGTTAACTATATTCCTTTTTTGTTCTAATGAGTATTTATTGATATTTGATACTTAGTTGCAGAGTATATTTTATCTCTCCCCTTTCTTCCTCTCCCCTCTCTCTTCCTATGTAAACCCTAAAATGTAAACAGCTTTCTGCTATGTTTTATGGCCTATCTTTATCTCATATGTTGGTTATTCTCAAATATTGTTACAATTTTGCCCTATGTTTTATGCTACAAATGATGTTTAATAAAGCTTATTAAACTTAAAAAAAATATATATATATCCTATCAATATGACAAACCATGCCATGGTAATGGTTTAGGGCCCCTTTAAGAAATGTTGCCAAATGTTAGGCTTTGAAACATTCATTGTGGTTTGCCTCAGGATTCTGATTTCTCCATGTCCAACGTTTAGAAATTAATCTGTTCACTTTACCTAACTTCGGCTTGCACAGATTATCTGGCATGGGATACACTCGAAACTGCAGTCTGCGGGGTTTGTATCAGAAAATCAAACCATAAGGCAATGGAAGGGCCTAGAGTGCATCAAAGAAAAATGAATGAGCTAAGGAGGTTAGGAATTCGTCATTAAAAGTTTATGGAGAATTGACAATGACAAACTGCTGGTTGTTAAACAGATTAGAGGCAAGATAAATAAAATATTAGACGCTCTTTAAGGAACAGCCTGACAGAACCACTGTCCATCTGGTGCCTCTATTTAGGATTTTAGCTTTAATGACAGAAGAAAAATAGGCTTCCACATAGCTCGAGTCAGTATAGGATGAAGCCTGTGCAGGACATTTGGAACCGGCTTCTATCTAGACTGTATTTTGGGAAAGAAAGGGGCTGTAGCAAACCACCACATGACTTGCAAAGTAAGGGAAGAACCACTTTTATTTTCTTAAACCCTCAATTTCACACCCTTTTTTTATTTCTTGATGACTTTTTGCTCTTTTTTCATTGTATCCGCCAAATCTTTCTAAGTAAATCTTTTAAATCGTGGTATCCTTTGAGACTCTATGGGTCATTTGTGTATAGTTCTAAAAATATATTTCTTAAATGTCATAGGAATGTAATTTATTGATAAGCTGAATATATTTTGGGGTAGTGCAGCGAATTACAGTTGTAGTGTATTGTAAATAATATTTTGAAAATATATATTAAAAAAGTTGAAAATGTACTTTCTGCCCCTCTCTTCATCTTTAGTTACCAAACTTGTAGGTTCTTACTTTTGGCATTTACAGTGAAACTGAATCTTAAACACACTCTATTTTTTTGCCTGTGACCTACTGTCATGATCTCTTTAAGGTTTTAATGAAATTCTGCAAACATCATTGGGAAGTACTTGTACAATGATGAAAGGAAAATGTAGGCATCATAATGCAAATGCTTACAATGATTCAAAATGCTGTCTGGGTTTCAAAAAACATTAGAAGAGAAATGATTGGCAGCAAGCAGGCGGAAAAAGAAAACAGAGAATTTTAAGTTGTTAAAAGAGCTATGTATAAGATAGATGGGGAAAGCTATTTGAAAGGCGACAATAAGAAATAGTTGCAGAATATGAAGTTGGTAATTTACACATCTATGCAGAGAAAGGTGCTAACAGACATATTAAATAATGGGACAAAGGAAGTAAATCAGGAATATATCTTGTTTAATATATATATCAAGAATTACACATGGGAATCGAAGTGTAGAATGGATTATCTAAGGGTGAATTATGTGTATGCTGGTATATAAACCTATGTCTACAGGGTTTTGGCTAATCTGTGGTGTAGTGGTTGTATGTTTTAAGCATATGTTTAAAGAGAGCAGATTGAAAAACAAAACTCAATGATGTGGCAAAACTATTGTATATATTAGTTTACAAGCTGAAGATGTTTTAAGGGTTGGGCGAAAAGGTACTTAGCAAAGTATGGTAGCAAAGAGAGTTCCCTTTATCTTATTATCATACCGAACTATATTATCACTTTAATCTTTGTTTTTTCAATGAATTTCTGAGTTTTTTTAATGCAAAGTGCTCTATTTTTTAAATCGAGATGCCGTGGGAGTACTGAGGTACAAACCGTCCAGAGATCACTTCAATTTGAAGCTTAATTTCTGCAAACAACTGAATGGATTTCAGTAAAGATCTAGCTTTCTGCCAAATTTGGTGGAATTCTGTTGAGCCTTTTTTTCTGTATCAATTTCCAAAATTCCTATTGGATACTACTTGGGAAAAATGTGTTTTGATCTCCCTCCAACGTTATCTGGGCCTCCGCTTGACAGGTCACTGAAAAAAGACACTCTTCCTATGGAAAATGTAACCCAATATATAACTACGAAATGGCACATACATATTCCACAAATTTTTCGCTATTGTATGTTGTAGTTATATTGTTATATTCTATTCACATTGCATTTCCTTTTTTGAGTAAATTCACTCTATCTTGGCCTTGTCACAAAGGTATTTTTGAAGTACGTGAAACTAATACTCCTGTGGTACTCTTTTACATGTCTCTTACATGCCTTTGTGAATTGGCCCCAGAACCTCCAAAATGGGAAAAAATGGCAATATTTAAGTTCACATACAGACGACTGTGCCCTTTTGCACTTTAACTAACAGGGAGTTGTACATTTTCAGGCCTGTTCGCAAAGGCATGTAAGACGACGGAAACTACTAATCCTTTATTCCTACTTTCCTCACTCATAAATGCTTTCGTGAATCAGCCCAAATATGTTTTTGATATTAACTCCATAAATATGTAGAAGGAATTACCATGAGGGTTGGCACCCCAAAAATACACATACTACCAATCAATGCATCAGCAGTCACATCATTTTGTATCATATGCATTTCGGTATTTAGCTAGCATAGACCAATGTGCTATGCTGACACAGCAATGTGCTGTTAATAAACACCGAAATTTTGGAAATATAAACTGATATATTCAGGTTCAAATCCACAAACTTCAAACCATATGCTTTCTCACATGAAACATCGTAAGAATATATTAACAATGTAACAATCTATGTTATAATAAATCAATATGATTTGCATGAATCTGTGGAACATGCAGAATGGCACATCCAATATGTTTCATACATAAACCAATGCGATTGCTATATGAAACACCATGATTGATATATAACGACATGAGAAACATAAGAGGCAATTGAATGCTGGCATTTTTGGCCACTCATAGATGATGCACAGCCTGTGACACTGGAAACACTAGAGAAAGCGAGAGTAAAAAATGCAACATCCAATTAAAGAATGCATAAATAACTGTAAAATATTACAAAAACAAAAAAAGCAAGCTGATTCTTAGAGTAGGGGTGTGAAAGAGTTCAGAAAAAAATATGTGAAATTACATAAAATACAAATTCGATATTTGGCACTCTTTTGGCATGAAATGCGGCCCCATGCCCATTTTGGACAGGAGGATGCATTTTATGCTAAAACAAATAGTGCAAAAAACATGAGTGCCACAAACAGCATTTGCTCCTATCTTGGTCATTTGCATTGTTCTTATTGCGCTTTTGATATATTTTTGCAATGAAAAGCATGCAATTTACGCAACATGATGCAATAGGGTAATTTTGGTAATTTTGTGTGACAAGGTAGTGCTTATTTACCAAAATTGCACAATATCATGCCTGCATCACAATAATTTCACCTAGGCCTAGCTGGGAGACTAACGATGTATTGCAGGAATGAGTGTTCAGCGTATGCTGGAGATCTAAGAGATGTCTCATGGCAGATAAGAGGAAACCATAGTTTTCATATATGTGACTTATTGCAAAACAGCCAGATTTGTCCATGCCCTAATCACTTGATATGCTTTCTTTTTAAAGAACACATCTCAGTGGTCTAGCAAAGGGCCAGCCTCTGACCTTAAAGCACGGTTCACCACCCGCTTACTGGTCAGTAAAAGTTATCCATAATTGGGGGGGGGGGTAGTAGCAGCTCACAATCTTTACCCATGGTGCCACTGTTCCTGCTGCATCAATGATAGCTAAGCCCCAAGGACAACTTCGCACAGGTTGTAAAAAATGGAAGGGGCATATTATCTAAAAAGTGCGCTAAACATCGCAAAGCGTGTTTAGCGAGCACCTTTTTATCGCCGGCTATCGTCGGAATAATTTGCCATGCTAACGCTGTATTAGCGACATTTAGCGCTATGGCGATAATTATTCCAGCCATAGCGGTGTTTTCCATGAAACATCGCTGGTTTTCCAGCGATGTTTCATGGAAAACGGCGATAACCTTGCTGATACGACCCTGTGGTCGTATCAGCATGATCCACCCCCATGTTAGATATGGCTAACACCTGCTAATTGCAGGTGTTAAATAAATAGCGATGACCTCGGTTAGCGCGACTTTTCACGTCGCTAACTGGGGCCATGGCCACCTTGCTAATAGGCGATAGGCCTGTTAGCGGGTGTTTCCCAGGTTTGTTCGTCGGATACGCCCACTTTGCATGTCATTAGCGATAAATATCGCTGACATGCAAAGCGGTAAAACACAGGCGCTAATGCCCGAAAACTGTCTCTAACTGCTGTTAGAGACAGTTTGCTGATAGGGCGATAAGAATATCGCCGCTTTAGCGGCAAAAAGTGCTGCTAAAGCGGCGATAGTGCCCTTGTTAATATGCCCCGGAAGTCTCTATGCCACTGTGCACATCCTATACTTTCCCATTGCCAATGAGAAGGGCTGATGCAGATAGCAACATGAATGAATGAGCCTCAGTGATACAAACACTGAAATATCTCAAACTACGTAAAAAGGGCCTTAGACGAGCACTCGCAGACATTTATGCTGCAAATTCTGTGGAGAATGGTCCAAGCAAATTAATGGAAGCGATGCAATTTTCACCCTGCACCGTCCAAACGCGCCTATTAAGCAACTTCTTGCAGGAAGTTGCTGACTGTTAGTTTATAAAGCAACTTTAACAGTTGACAAATGATACCTGCGTGTGCTTGCATCAGTGCAGTAAACTCATCAGGTTTCTGCGGAGCACAGTCTCACACAGCAGTTTGCTCAAGCTGAAAAATGATAAATATATGTTGATATGCAATGAAGCATTGATTCCGTATAATTTATACCTCGATCCTCTCGAAAAGATTGAATAGTATTTCATAATGAACATTAAAATGTTTTTTAAAACATCGCCTGGAATTTGCATTGGCCTGTCAAATGTGAATGGATTAACTTCTTGGCATCCCTATTTCAGCACAACTTGAAGCAGAAACACACTTACTCATGAAAGTTGGGCCGGATTACATGCATTGCACTCGTCGTGTTGGCGTAACTTTGCATTAGAATTTCTGAATTACAAAGATTGCACTGATGCAATTTTTCACTGACATTTGTACCACCTTATAAGTGCAAAAACAAATGACAACTGGAAACACAATATTATGAACACGTCAGACTAAAGGTCTGTGCAAAATTACACCTACTTTAGTGTGCTATCTACATAGTCCTTTAAAGTCAAAGCTAAGATCTCATCGCAATATTTATGCTTATTACACATCCAGCTTGTTGTGTAATAATCTTGATGTGTCCCTTTAGCAACATCTTGTTTTCTGGGTAAGTATTTTAACGTATTTCTCTTTTAAAGTATATATTGGTGCTGTCGCCCGCCAATTTAGAACTGTCCTCCAGTCCTCTGGACAACTCAAAACATTGGCGGAAAACGCCATCGTGTCAGTTCTTGACAATGTATTAAATGTTTGACAGATGTTGAAATGAAAATGTTTTCGTTATTTTGCCTGTGCATTGTTCTATGTAAGTTAGCATTCGCGGCACCATTTCATATTTAGCCGCCATTTTGAACCATGCTCGAAACTGCTTCTTGCCTCTTCAAGAAAATGGGTTATGGAAAGTTTCATTTCTCCAAGGTTGGGCCTTGTTTAGCTAATGAATACACTGTTCTTATTAGCGCATACCTTTCTCACTAGATAGAGGCCTTCTCCCACTAGTCTAGTGGCATGCACGGATAGAACGACCTTGGGTAGGAGATAATGTGTGACCGGCCTCTGAATCGAAACCTATCCTTCTGTACTCCTTTGTGTAGCTGCATCTGCTTGGAAAATTCCATTATGGGCGTGCCTTCATTGGTTCTGAAATGTACATAATGTATTGTTATGCTTGCTGATGTCAGTCCCTCTCTGCAGCACTCCTAAGAGACTGGGCAGACGGGGCTCCGCTCGAGCGTATCTGAATAAACATATATTGATTTGTATTCTCTACTGTCTGACCGACTCTTCATTTGTATGGAAGGCTGAGTGGTGGTCGTGAGTGGCCCGGGTGACCCTAATCGGGTCACTTCCTTCAGTTGGCTACCGAACACAGACCCCTTCGGGTGAGTGACCCATCCCCTTCCGTGGATGGGTGGGGAGGTCGGGGCTATCGTCGGTTTGGACGGACTGATCAGGGCTCCCTGCATGAGAGAGTTCCTGTAACTCGCAGCTGCCCCTTCTGTCCCGCCGTATGGTGCCTCGCCCAGTGGTCATCCCGACTGGGGTCCTGAACGGCGAAACCCTTGGATCTGACCGTTTGGTCTGAAGAGTCGGCAGTGGAGAATAACTTTGTTTTGACCTGTATACATCAGGTGAGTTTGTTTTGGTTATTTGTGAATATGGTACCATTTTGGTTTGTATTTGGTATGGTCTAAGGGCCGTCATTTGGATAAAACGTTTGCAAATGTTTTGCCAGGCATAGAATAGTGAATTTGTTTTCTTTGAAAATGCCTGGAATAAGTAAATTGGTTTCTTTGTGCTGTCTCTGTTGTTCTGCAGATGCTAGATTGCAAGAAGCTCAGTCGGCGCCTCCGGAAGGCACTCCTAATTTTGATATGTATGTGAAACATGGTCTTGGCCCTATTATGTTTAGTACATTATGGCACAAATATACGAGGGACAATTCAAAATTGCAGTGGCTGTTGACGGGCACTTTTGGTGAACAAAAAATTGGGTTTTTACAGGAGAAATTGTTTGCGAAGTGAAGTAGGCAGTCTATGTTTGATTCTCTTCGAACGTGGCAAAAGGAGGCTAAACAGAGACGAATAAAGATGGAAAAAGAGACGCGAAAAGGGAGAATGCAAACATTGACTCAGAAAGCTGTAGCACATGATAGGGAAAAACAAGAGATAGGAATTGAACGTGAAAATAGGAGGTTTCGATTGCACATTGATAAATCTTATGTAGCCCAAGATTGAAAATGATACTTTTGTGGAGGAATTATTACATAGTCGACCCCCACCTCCGTACGCCCCACAAAAGATATATCCCGGTGTTCCCTTGCCCTCACAGTTGCCTGTTACTGTCGCTTCTACTGTCTCCATTCCTGTATCTACTGCTGCTTTTTTGACAGCCGTGGCATCGGCTCCTTCTCCTCTTTCCCTTCCTCCTGCTTGCTTACCGTCCGCAGCCACTGTAACTGTTAGCACCCCCCTCACGCCCATTGTTTCAGCATGCTTCTCGCCAGCTATTTCCCCTGTGACGCAGCCCTCGGCATCACTGATACCTGTCTCTCCTTCCCTGGTTTTTCATCCCCCGGTTTTCTTGAGTGCTGGGACGCCAGTGCGCGGGTTTGAAGACGGACATTGGACGAAGTTTAAAGAGCACATGGGTCCGTATATGCGATCTGAAGTGGGAGATGCATAGAAAAAGGTCGTGGCTAACCAGGCTGCACAGTGGGCCCGAAACCCCATTTATAGTGTGGAAGATGTGTGGAATGTGATGAAAGATTATGAGCCCTTTGTACAACAGCATGCCCTTAAGCATATGTCTGCTACTCTGATTGGTCTTTGGGAGCAGTGTTTCAAAGCTGCGGCACCACAGATTTTGTATAATATTAAAGATCGTGTATATGTCAGTAATATGGGGCCTGATCAAGTTTCTGGTAGTACTACGACGTTGATTGCTTACAGGGGTAGGCTACTTGAGAAGAGCCCCACTCCGGTATCTCAGTTCCCGATGCGGAAGGTTCATCGTATATATCACCCCAAAAATACCAGAGCTAACGGATCAGCGCGGTATTGTCACTAGACCAGGTGTGGCAGCCCGTTTCCAAGAACAATGGGTTTATACTCCCTGGAAAAGGAGTGAAGTTTTGTCTCTTAAGACTCAGTTACCTGATCCTAGGAAAAATCCTACTGCATATTATAAAGAATTGACTGAAGCTGCCTCTTCAACAGTAATGACGCTTGCGGACATTGAAATGTTCTTTGGTCTACTGGTTCCAGTTGATATTTGGAGGAAGGTGCACACACAAGATCATGTAGCGGAACTGGGGGGTACATGGGATCAAATTAAAGTATGGGATCAGGAGAGAAAGCCCGGCGATAAGCCTAAGGCGGTGATACTTGCCTTGCCAGGCCGCATTATCACGTATATGCATTCTCTTATTCCGCCGAGAAAGGTTGATTTGGACAAGTTAACGGCTTGTCGCCAGAAGAAAGATGAGAGTGTGTCAGATTTTTTCACTCGGTTTGAAGATGTGTTTTTGGAATATAGTGGGCAGGATTTGTCTGTTGAGGGAGGTGTCGGTTGTTTGTTAATAGATTTTGTTTCCAATTTGCTTCCCGAGATTGCGACTCGATTGCAAGCTTCCGAAAGCACTTGGTCCAACTCTTCCCCTTCTGTTATTTTGAATATGGCCCAGTATTATGAGCACAGGGAAAATGAGGATAAGGAGAGAACGGAGAAGATGCACAAGAATTTGAAGACAAAGGTGTTGCTGCAGCAGGTTTCTAGAGGGAATGGTAGAGGACTTGGTGGTTTGGCCCGACAGCTTCCACGCACTAGCAGGCAGCCGACTACTACGCCTTTAGGGCCGAATCAGTGTGCGTATTGTAAGGGGGAGGGACACTGGCATAGCGAGTGTCCTGTGTTGTTGCAGAAGGTGGCAGTCCCTGCAGGACGAGGTTCTCGTGGACGGGGTCGGGAAGCTGGTGGGGCAGGCAGGGCTTCAAATGCTGCGGCCTCACAGGGTCGTTCTGATAATAATTACTTTGATGACCCTCGGGGCGGACAGTATTATCATGATGATTATGATACAGATGAGGTGACAGGAATGTCTTACAGCTAAGACAGCCAGGGACAGAGAAAGGGACCAGTTTCGATACCTGTAGACTAACGCGGTCCTTATGTTACTGCGGATTTGAATGGCTCTGCTAAGGAATCTTTGGTGGATACAGGTGCAGCGAACAGTTCTATTTCTCGTTCTTTGGTCCCTGGGGCGACTCTGTCTGGCCATAATAATGTTTTGGTAGGTTTCTCTGGTGTACCGGTTGTGAGCCCCATTTCTAGACTTCTTGCATTGACCATTGGACCTTTCACCGTGGATTCGCCATTCTTACATCTAATTGTGGAGAGAATTTGATGGGTTTGGATTTGTTGAAGAAAGTGCATGCTACGATCTATTGCTCCCCGGCAGGTGTTTACATGACAATCGGTCCGGATGTGGCACGCGCTAAACAGTGTCTGTCCAAAGATGCGCCCCTTCCAGCTGAGTTTAAAGATGTGAGGCCCACTTTGTGGGCCACAGGCGACACAGATGTGGGACTGTTACAGATACCACCGGTTTCGATCACAATTAAAGACAATGCTATTTAGCCTCGTATCCCTCAGTATAAAATACCGCAGGCAGGTGAGCGAGCTTTATTGCCAATTGTACAGGATTTGATTGAGAAAGGAGTGGTTGAGGAGACGACTGCTAATGTTTGTAATAGCCCTATTCTCCCCATTCTAAAACAGACACCTTCGGGTTCCTCTGATGATCATGCAGATGTTTATCGTTTTGTGATTGATTTGCGCGAAGTTAATATAATAGTAGATCCCCAGTTTCCTGTGGTCCCCGACATTACTACTCTTTTAACAATGATTCCTTCTACTGCCAAATTCTTCTCTGTCATCGATTTGAAAAATGCATTCTTCAGTGTTCCTATCCATCCAGATAGCAGGTACTTGTTCGGTTTTACACTAGCTGGCAGAAGTTTTAGATTCTGTCGAGCTCCTCAGGGCTATACTGAGAGTCCAAGTATCTACAGTCAAGCTGTAAAGAGCCAATTGGATTCCCTTTCGCTTCCTACAGGTAATGTATTGGTTCAGTACGTTGACGATCTCCACATCGCTTCTGACACAGAACAAGGTTGTAGGGATAGTATGGTTAAATTATTGTTGCATTTGGCACAGCACAGACATAAAGTGTCCCTTTCCAAATTTCAGTATTGTCGACAGGAGGTCACCTATTTAGGTCACCTACTGACTCCTGAGCGCATCAGTACCATTGTTAAAATGCCCACCCCACAGACTCAGAAAGATGTGCGTGCTTTTATAGGTATCACTTCCTATTGATGGTAGTGGATACCTGGCTACTCGTTACTAATAAAACACCTGCTCGCCCTAACACTAAAAGATGTGCATGAGCCTCTGCCTTAGACGCCTGACTGTCTGCAGTCTTTTGAGCAATTGAAAACTGCGCTTTGTTCGGCTCCAGTACTCGGCACTCCAGATTATACTAAACCATTTGTGTTGTACTTTCATGAGATGGCTGGCTGCGCGCTTTCTGTTTTAACACAAAAATTTGGAGATAAGCAACGGCCGTGTGCTTATTTCTCTGCTGTTCTTGACCCTGTCGCGCGAGCCCTCTCAAGCTGTCTAAGAGCGGTCGCGACTGTGGCTGTCTCTATAAGACAATCGGCTGGACTCGTACTTGAGACTGACCTCACAGTCATGGTACCCTATGCTGTGGATACACTTTTGAATAAGACAAAGACACAGCACCTCACCAGTGCACGTCTAACTGGCTATAAATTGACCTTGTTCGCCAAATATATTATGATTAAAAGATGTGCCACGTTACTACCACTCCCTTCTGAAAATGATGAGAATGAGAAACATGATTGTATCTTCTGGATGGAAGAAGAGACGAAAGGACGGGTAGAGCTAGACAGGTGTAAGCTCCTGAGACGGCTGCAACGCATCCAGAACGCCTCTGCACGTCTTATCCTCGACATCCCCCGACGCAGCCACATCACACCCCACCTGAGAGACCTGCACTGGCTCCCTGTCAACAAGAGGATAACCTTCAAGCTCCTCACCCACGCACACAAAGCACTCCACAACTCCGGACCAGCCTACCTCAACAGACGACTCAGCTTCTACACCCCCACCCGCCAGCTCCGCTCGACCAGCCTCGCCCTCGCCACAGTCCCCCGCATCCGGAAAACGACCGCCGGCGGCAGATCCTTCTCCCACCTCGCTGCCAAGACCTGGAACACCCTCCCCACCAACCTCCGACAGACCCAAGACCTACTGGCCTTCAGAAGACTCCTCAAGACCTGGCTCTTCGATCAGTAGCAGCACCACCCCCCTCTTCCCCCAGCGCCTTGAGACACTCGCGGGTATGTAGTGCGCTTTATAAGTGACATGATTGATTGATTGATTGATTGACTTGACTGATGTTCCCTTATCTGGCCCACAAGGGGAACTATATGTTGATGGCTCTTGTTTTAAATTACCAGATGGCACTACAACTGCTGCTTATGCTATCACTACATTGGGTACAGTCGTAGAGACATCACGAGTCCCTTATCAGTCAGCCCAAGCAACTGAGTTAGCCGCCCTTATTCGAGCTTGTGAATTGAGCGAGGGACTGGTTGTCAATATTTATACTGACAGCCAGTATGCCTTCGGGGTCATGCACAATTTTGGGCGACTATGGGCTGAGAGAGGGTTCCTTACTTCCCATGGTACAAAGATCCAACATGGTCACCTTATATTGAGGCTTTTGTCGGCTTTGACACTACCTAAGAAGTTGGCAATAGTGAAGAGTAGCGCCCATAGGAAAATTACTGACGATGTAGGGAGGGGGAATACTTTTGCTGATCAAACAGCTAAGGAAACGGCATGGACTAAAATGAAGAGAATGTTTGTGGCAGGACCTGCTAGGTGGGTACCTGAAGTTACAATGTTTGAGGATACGCTTGAGAATGTGAAAGAAATACAGAGCGAGGCCACAATAGAAGAATTAGCAATGTGGCAAGAAAGTACAGCACAATTGAACGATGAGGGATGTTGGATCGATAAGTCAGGAAAGCAGAGGTGGATGTTGCCAGATGCATATGTTCTCCCTGTAGTCACCATGGCCCATGACCCAGCCCATATCAGCGCTAAAGGTATTTGCAAGTTGTTAGACCCTGTATGGCACATTTAGTGAAATACTGTGTGGTGTGTATGATGCACAATCCTGGAAAGGGTACCCCTACACCACCCGGTAATTTTGCACCACCCACTTTCCACTTTGAGGTCCTTCAGATGGACTACATAGAGCTAGACAGGTGTAATAATTTGAAGTACGTGTTGGTGGTTGTCTGTGCATTTAGTAAATGGGTTGAGGATTACCCCACTAAAGACAATACAGCTGTTACGACTGCAAAGGTACTCCTGAAGGAGTTCTTTCCTCGTTTCGGCTTGCCCTGTTTGATTTGAAGTGATAATGGAAGTAATTTTAATGCCAAGGTCATTCAGTTAATTTACGACGGTTTGCACATAAAATAGAAGTTTCATGCTGCAAATCACCCACAGTCAGCAGGATTGAGTACAACGGTACTCTCAAACTGAAATTGGCAAAGATTCAGGAGACGACAGGGTTACAATGGCCAGATGCTCTACCATTAGCTCTTTTGTCGACAAGAACAACAGCACATTCTAGAACAGGATTTTCACCATACGAGGTCGTGTATGGACGCCCGGCAAATGTCTGGGGCGTCCTGCGACCTCGTCGGTTCTCTGATATTGAGTACCCCTTGTTAATTGACTACCTGTACCAGCTAACTGAAAATTTGTGTTTTATTCACCAACAGGTCCGTGAGTCCCTGCCCGCTACACCAGAGGGACACGGCATTCGGCCTGGAGATTTTATACTCATCCGAAACTTCCAGTGGAAGAAGAGTTTGGAGCCTCGTTGGAAGGGACCTGAACAAGTCCTACTGGCCACTCGAACTGCTGTGAAGGTCGCCGGCTGAAAGAACTGGATCCACGCTACCCACTGCCACAGGATACCCTTGCCCTATGATCAATGGGTGAGGGACGGAATAGAGGACTCTGAGTGCGAGAAGGTGCCTCTGTTTGTCCCCTTCAGTGATGCAAAGCTAACTTGGACCCAAACGGATTTGGAAAATGATGACGTGCTAAATGTAGCGGTCCCCCAGAAATACGAGCTATTAAGGAGCCGCTGTTCCAACGGTGCCTGGGGCTGCCAGGTATAATTTGTGTCCTCGGTTGAGGAACGGTGCACAGAAGGAGAAGTCAAATTAGATAGGGATGGACTGTGTAAGTCAGGTGTACTTTGTGATAGTACCAATTAGTTTAGGGTAATGTGAGACTTATGCACTGTTTGTCTTCAAACCTTGGACAGGATAGCTCAAAAGGTATCCCTTTGGGGGTACCTTATCCTGATCGACGTGGGATACATCACGAGCTTAGGACTGAGCTAGCTCCACCGCCGGTGCTCAAGAGCGCCAACGTGTTGATAAACAATAGGAGCCTGTACCAGTGAGGCTCTGATGGACACTGGGAACACTTACCTTTACTATCATTTTTGTTGCACCATCATTTTTGTGGCACTTCCTTCCTTGTTTAATTATGCATCCCTTTGGCCGGCCTATTGATGAGGAGGAACAGCCATTTGCACCGCCGCGCTCAATGAGGGGTTGGTCGACAAAGAGTAAAATAATTGGCATATTAATAGTTGTGATTGCACAAGCAACAATACTTGGAATATCCTAGTTTTTAGAGAAGAAATTTCCTGTACATTCCTTGGTTGGTACAACTCCCGCTCCCCCTGAACACATTTTTGTTACTCTAGCCCCTCATAAAGAAGCGCATAGAAAGTCCTACACAGACAATTTATTTATACAAATGTTGCATCAGGCTCATAATGTGTCCAATACCACTAAGTGTTGGGTTTGAGGGTTACTTCCTTCGGTCACTCATAAGAGAGACAATTTGTTGTTGATGCCACTGTCGTATACTGGCAGCTGCAATGGTTTGTACGAATTGTTTCGACTGGTGTACTTCCAATTTCATCTTTCTACTTTGGGTATGACATCTTCTGATTCTCACACTGCGACTGAATATTTACACTTCTACCAAGGGTTTACCCCCATTGGACCGGCTGGACAAGGGACTCTAGGCACATTGTCCTTAAAGTCATGTTTGAATACATATCGTAAAGTAAAGGATAATGCCTGGTTTTGAATGGAAATGGCTGATTTCCAACGGTTTAACACATCTGAGTATTTTCAATCCTTCCAAGGTCGCACTATTACTAAAGATAAGCCGATACCTGTGTCAGTGGTTAATACGACAGCTAGTTTTTGTGTCCAGGGGACTGGGGAGATAAAGGTGGGGGACAGTAATTGTAATTTTACCTACAGATTGAATACGACTAATAGTCCGCCTTTGATTCTACCCCATAATGTTTATTTTGTCTGTGGATCACAAGCTCATGTCTGGCTCCCGAGGGGATGGTCTGGTACATGTTATCTCTCTTTTCTTCTTTCCCCTGTATATGTTGCCCCGTCTAACTATCACAAAACTCACTGACTGCAACGTAGAAGTCCATTTCTGTCCCGAGTCAAGAGGGTTGTTGATACGAAAGATATAGATCAGACTGACACCACTGCACAGCAATTTGGGGACGCTGTGAAAGGCCTACTACCTTATTGGGGCCCTATGGCTAATAGCCTTCAAATTGGTCAGCTGACAAGAGTTGTTGAGGGGGTTATCAATACGACTGCTGGGATAATGACAAATATCACTGCTGAGCTCCAGGCTACGAGATTAGTCACTTTGCAGAACAGGATGGTACTAGACATTATACTTGCAGATAGGGGAGGGGCCTGTCGCGTCATTGGCAGCAGCTGTTGTGTTTACATACCTGATAACGCTCCCAGTGTTTATTCGGCTATTCAAACATTACATAGACTATCTGCTGAAATACACCAAGAAGTAGGTACTTGGACACTGTCGGGTGGTTTTGGAACACGCTAACTTCCTGGGGTTGGAAGATCCTCACTTTCTTGGCCATAGTTGCTGGTCTCTTCTTCACATGTTGCCTCTGCATACAATGTCTCCCAGCTTGTTGTTCCTATTGTATTAATATCCTCACTCCCAAACAGAAATTGTCAATTCATGATACTAATGCTGCAATTATGTTACAAAAGGATATTGATGATTTGATGCAGATTGATGAAGGTATTTTTGAGACTACATTTTTTCTTGCAGCCTCCATTTCTGATACTGAATCTATGACCAGCTCCTAATACTGATGTTCTTTTGTCCTCAAACGTGTTATATTTTCTTTGATCATTTCCTAAAATAGTTAGCTCATGCTAAAAGGAGGTTCTGTTGAAATGAAAATGTTTTCGTTATTTTGCCTGTGCATTGTTCTATGTTTGTTAGCATTCGCGGCACCATTTTATATTTAGCCGCCATTTTGAACCATGCTCGAAACTGCTTCTTGCCTCTTCAAGAAAATGGGTTGTGGAAAGTTTCATTTCTCCAAGGTTGTACCTTGTTTAGCTAATGAATACACTGTTCTTATTAGCGCATACCTTTCTCACTAGATAGACGCCTTCTCCCACTAGTCTTGTGGCGGGCACGGACAGAACGACCTTGGGTAGGAGATAATGTGTGCCCGGCCTCTGAATCGAAACCTATCCTTCTGTACTCCTTTGTTTAGCTGCATCTGCTTGGAAAATTCCATTAGGGGTGTGCCTTCATTGGTTCTGAAATGTACATAATGTATCGTTATGCTTGCTGATGTCAGTCCCTCTCTGCAGCACTTCTAAGAGACTGGGCAGACGGGGCTCCGCTCGAGCGTATCTGAATAAACATATATTGATTTGTATTCT
Organism: Calotriton arnoldi; assembly: GCA_963921515.1. Lineage (NCBI taxonomy): Eukaryota > Metazoa > Chordata > Amphibia > Caudata > Salamandridae > Calotriton > Calotriton arnoldi. The sequence goes on from CAWUFW010011627.1 coordinate 184,007, forward strand.
CTACTGTCTGACCGACTCTTCATTTGTATGGAAGGCTGAGTGGTGGTCGTGAGTGGCCCGGGTGACCCTTATCGGGTCACTTCCTTCACGGACTGAACCATCAAAATTACAGTACCGTCTGTCAAACTTTTAACATGTTTTTGTCTTTTAAAAAACAAAATCTCAAAGTGGGAGTCTGTTTTTGAAGAAACAAAACCTGGAGACACATATATCAAACTTTCACACAGCACAACGCAGCAAGCCACCTTGCTGCACTTCATTAAAGGGCAGGAATGCGCCGCATTTAACATTATATAACACATTTATGTCCTTTCCTTGCGCTGGCCTACAATGTGCTGCCTAGATCCAAAGCAGGCACCTTTGCACAATTGTTTTTGTGCAGGGAGGGTCACCATACTGCAGACAAACAATCCTCTGAGGAATTTTCCTCATTCTTGAAAGAAGACAAAACGAGGAAAAATAGAAATATTTCTCCTTGTTACGCCTCACGTGGGGAGGCATAGCATTTTAACTCACTGCCAGGTCTACTATGAATGGAAAGTCTGGGTATACTCCAAAAACCATAGGTGGATGCATGGAACACCCATTCTTCACTCATAAAACGCCTCCCTGGGGCAGAGTAACCCAATGCAGTGATTTGCGTTGCGTTGCAGTACTCCAGATTTATCAGGCCATGCAGAGACACGCAAGGTGGGCCTGCATGGCTTGATAAATCCTACTTTAGTGTTGCGTTTCCCTAGCACCCCCCCTTTCGTGGCACAATGGCGACGCAACACATTGATAAATATGCCCCCTATTCTCCACAACATGGGAGTTTTTTCTCATATGATGCTTGGGTCATTTAAACGTTTTTACTGTGCCTTCCTGCCACGTTTTCATGACAATAAGGGAGAGTAAAATTTGTCCATTTGACCTCCCACTCTAAATCTGGCGGGTGGTGGATGGCCAAACCTTTGATGGCTCTTAATCTGTTGGGCCATTGGAGGAGTATGTCAGCGATGGAGATGAAGCAGTTTCCTTCACTGACATACTTAAGGGCCACCCATTTGTAAGTCAGGGGAGCCGACCTTCAGTTTGGCAGAGGGGGTACTCAATTGCTGTTGCAACCAAGTACCCTCTCTGACAAACTTTAAATCAGCCTGCTAATCCTCGAAAAGCTAATTTTGACAGTACATTAGTGTTGTCTAAACAGCGGAAGACTGGGGCTGCCCTGTTTACAACATTACTAATGGGTTGTCTGTCATTGCAAAGAGTGAGAGAGAGAGAGAGAGAGAGAGCGAGACAGCGAGCAAGAGATGGGGAGAGATAGTGAGAGAGGCAGAGCTGTCTTTCATGAGAGAGCAAGAGTGGTGTTTAAAACACTTTGAAATGAGCCTATATTGGCCCTTTCTTTCAATTTCTTCACTCTAATCCTTTCACTCCTAAGCCTCCCCCTCATGCTAAGCCTTTTGTTTGGGCTATTTGGGGTAGTTCGTGCTTAGGCCCCCATTACGTTTTCTCCACATCAGGTATCCATGCCAAATTTGCGTTCTGTTTTTTCCAACATCCTGTGGATTCTAAAGGTATCCAGGGTTTATGGATTCCTCTGCAGGATACCGAAAAATTAGCTAAAGTACAACTAAATTGGTTTTTTTGGGGGATGCAAGTGCTGCAGAAGAAAGCGTCTGTGTTTTTTCCCTGCAAATGGCATCAACAAAGGGTTTGTGGTGCTAAAATCACCTTCTTCCCAGCTTTCAGGAACAGGGAGACTTGAATCAGAAAACAAAATTTTTAACACAGTTTTGGCATTTTACTCGGACATTGCCCATATTTCATAATTTTTGTGCATTCAACCTCCTTCCAGTTAGTGGTAGAATTGTGTGTGAAACCCATGGTGGATGGTGGAAAGGTATACATTTCTGAAAAGTAAACAAAATTCTGAATTCAGCAAGGAATTATTTGTGTAGATCCTTCAAGGTTTTCCCATAAAAATTAGCAGTTGAAATAAAAAATGATTGAAATTGATTTGAAAAAAAACCCAGCCATTTATGTCTACTTTTTCATCTGTTACTTTTACTAACTATGGCATATTTTTTAAAGCAATATACCGTTACGTCCGCTGGACCCTTATGGCTGTGGGATATATAGGGCTTGTAGGTTCTCCAAGAACCCAAGGAACCCGGAGCCAATAACTGAGTTGCAACTTGCAATGGTTTTTTATTGTGTACAGGGTATACAGCAATTCATTTGGTGAAATATAAAGAGTGAAAAATATATATCAAGGAAACCTATGTATTTCCGAAATCGGTACAAGATATGGAATTTATTCAAGTGGCTCAAACTGCAGGTCTAGTAACATTTTGATGATTTTCCGATGCCACAGAGCCCAGGGTGAGGGACCCCCAGCTCCGGGCCCGCAAGGGCCCAGTCAGAGTTCAATGACATGGACCACACAGGGGATGAGGCCTCCCCGGGCCCGCAGGACCCCCAATCCTGGGCCCTTTGCCAGGTGGTAGGTTAGAGGATGGAGCCCAGCTCCAGAGCACCCACCCCACCCATGGCCCAGTGGGGGCCCCAGGGCCCCATTCAGAGCATCTGAACTTGGCCACACAGTGGGAAGCCTTCCCTGGTGCTTTACAACACCACCCAAACCAGGGTGGGTCTGCAGCCCGGGCCTGCTGGTTACCTGACCCATGCGCAGCCCTGCCCTGCACTCTCTGTGTGCTTCGGAGCCCTGGCGGGGGGCACGGTCAGGTGTTTCCAACCAAGCAGCCCAGAGCCGTCAAATGGGCCCCAAATATGCCTGATTGACCAGAGTCCAGGAGTCCAGTCTGGACTGTCCCTGAGCAGGCTGCCCTGTCTGAGACCGCAAAGCCCTCCCCTGCGAGCTTTGCAGCAATAGGGGCTGCCACATGGAGCCCAGATCCTGCCGGTGCTCGGACTTCCGCCACGGCCTCCTGCCCTGCTGGAGAAGGGGGGAAAGGACCTTCCTGGGCCTGCTGCTTCCCCTTTGCCAGGCCCCACTCATTCTCAGAAGAACGGTAAGCCTTGTGCCGGGCCTGGCGATGGTACCTTTTGGGTGGCGCGGGAGATCGACCGTCACTACCATTCGAGACTGGGCCCAGGCATCTGCTGAGGGCTTCTCTGAGCTCTCCTGGGCTTGTATTCCAGCTCGGCGCCATGCAGGGGTAGCCTCTCTGGGCCCTGACAATTGATAATAACACTTGTTCTACTATTTTTCTTCTCTTATAATTCCGAACCTAGCTCAGCCGGCACCTAGGGAAGCCTAAGCAACCTGTACATTTTGGAAAACTAGACACGAAGGCCTATCCAGGGTGGGCTGACTTGCAAGGATTTCACCACGTTTTATTATCCATAATCTCTTGCAAACCTCAAACATTGAGTGTAAAAACACATTTTCCTCAAATTTCTGTGATGGAAAGTTCTGGAATCTTTAAGGAGCCACAAACTTCTTTCCACATGCCATTCCCAAAGTCTCCCTCCCCATACAAATGGTACCTTACTTGTGTGGGTAGACCTAGTGCCCCCGAAAGGAAAAGGCCCAAAACGCAACTTAGACACAGCTAATTCCCTCATTCCCTGGCACACCTTCCATCCTCACCATATGTCCCCACATGCATTTACCATCTGCTCAGAACAGGTGGCAAATGTGTGCACTAAAACACCACAGAATTAGGAATTTCGTTTGGTGTTATGACCTGAAAAATCGGTCTCACACAGTAATTCCCCATTTCATGGGTATTTACTTGCAATTGCATAGTACTGGTGTGGATTTACCTGATGGTAATGATAAAATTGCATGTGATTTTACTGTTATCCCAGTGCCATGCAACTTGAAGTCAGGGCCAATGTGTTGAAAAACACTCAAAGATGAGTTCTAGACGTGGATGATTGTTTATCTAGGCCTGACTAGAAGCGCTGAAGGTGAGGCAGAAGACAGTGCTAGTTTTCTAACAGTGTCACTCACAATGTCATAAAGGTGTTCTTGCTACATGCTCATCCAATCATTGGCCTCTGTGTGCCCAGAGTGATGCTCACAAATAGGCCAACTGTAAATACGATTCTAGGGGAAAGTGTGTGAAGAAATGACACAGCTTTTGAATTATGGAAAGCTGCAGGAGATTTTTTTATATGGTTGAAGCATCCCATGAACCCCCTTGTAGGAAACTGGCTTGCTTGCTTTGCCTGCTCATTGTAATCTAGCTTTGGCATGCTGTTTTCAGGCAGTGACCATTGCAAACTAATGGGGTAACCCATGACAAGTAAAAGGACCTGGGTACAACGTGGCGAAGACACAAGGTGGTCCTGACGCTCCTTCTTTGAAAAAAACAGTGACTCCTAAATTAAATTGAGTTAGTCACTAAATTGTTCAAACATAATAATTTGGTTATGCAAGAGAAAGAGAATTATTCTGTACCAACCAGAGAGGAAGACGGAAGAACATGGGGGCATATTATCAACGGCCAGCGATAATTATCGCTGGCCGTGCTTAGCGATGATAGTCCTATCGCAGGCTATCTCTGGAAATTATCACCCTGGTAGCGCGTTATTAACACCGCGTTTCTCCAGGGCGATAAAAATTCCAGAGATAGCGAGGTTATTGCCGTTTTGCAGGAACATCGCTGGTTTTCCAGCGATGTTCCCTGCAAACGGCGATAACTCTTGCTGATACGACCCTGTGGTCGTATCAGCAGAATCCACCCCCTATGTTAGAGATGGCTAAGTCAGGATTTTAGCAGACGTTAGATTTTGGCGAAAACAGCCGTTTTCGCCAAAATCTAACCTCTGCTAACATCATGTGGGCTGCCTTGTAAATATCGCGATGTGAACATCAGCGATATTTGCAACGTAGTCCATCCGGGGTACGCCCAGTAACGCCCACTTTGCATCTCATTAGAGATGCAAAGATGGGCGTTGGGGGAAAGAGGCGATAATGCAAGGAGTCACGCAATAGCGTGACCTTGCTGATTAGGCGATAGAATTATCGCCGCTTTTCGTCCGAAACGGACGCAAAAGCGGCGATAATTGTTTATCGCCTCGTTGATGATATGCCCCTTATTTTGTAGAGAAAAAGATCTCCTTTATATTCTCTTATTTCATGAAATATTAAAGTAGTTAGAACATACAAATATCAAAGATATATCAATCAACGGTTGCTCTAAAGACGCAGAGAAAGGGTGCTCTTGTGCTAAGTGAATAAGAAGAGGGAAGTTTCAAAGAAAATTATATGAAAATCATAATTCAATCATTTTATACAAATTACACTGGCTGGAGTGTTATTAAGAACAGTAAACCAGTGCACATAGGCCTGTCTTCAAAACAGGTTATTTTATTCTTCCATATCCTCTTCGAGGATTGGTACTAGTCTACTCAAAATGCACCATCCAAAACAAAGGAGGACTAACAAAACAAAATCCAGGCCGTGGACTGAGTGGTGTCGGCTTTTTGACCCGACTTAGACGTGGAGAGTAAATTCAGACCTCCGCATGCGGGTCTTCATCAGGACAAAGGGATATGTGTAAGGCAACCGTAGGTAGCGTCTAAAGTGTCAAAAACGGGTCAGTCCACTCCTGCATTAATGCGTCATTCACCGCATGGGTGCAGAGTAGTCTGCGTCACTAGATTGTTCAGTGTATTGAGGATATATTAAGCTGATGTCCCGGTTTATAAATCCAACTGGAAAAGCGAATAAATTGCTGTTATTATTGGCTTGCTGCTTGTCACTGGCAGAAGCAGACGGCATCTGTTTTCAGGCAGCGGGCAGTGCCATTGATGGAAGTGGGCAAAGCCATTGCAGGGAAGTGGATATAAAGTCCTCTAAGATAAGTTTTGGCACATGCAGTTATTTTTTAAATTGCCTATGTCTGGTCGTTTCGTTTTTGAATGTTCTTCCAAACAATTTCAGTTGCTTTACAGCTAATGCATCATTATATTCCCAGGAAACTCAAACACTAACGCATCCTATCCCAAAGACGTCACCGTATTTGTATTCCCAGCCGCCCCTCTAATCTTGTGGCACTATTAGTTTGGCGTCTTCTAGAATTACAGCTATCTCTTTCCTGCAGCACCACATTGTGTTGCATGTTCATTGAATATTTTATTTAGCTCTTTCAGTTTATGCATTAGCTTTTTTCATGGATCGTCTATGCCTGTTATAGTCATCATGTAATCTTCTATTGTGGCCTCTATACTCATTATCTGTTAAGTAATTTTCAATATCTTTCCTTTTGGAAGGGTTTAAGATTGGATCTTTTAGCATCTTAACTTGGAAACACCATTTAGGAACTGAGCAGGCGTCTCCTTCTTCATATTTCACGCCACAATCTCAGAAGGGCATTACATGAAGATTTCCAAATATGCAGTGCTATAGATTGAGTGTATATGCTTTCTCTCATTGATAAAAAGATATTCCAGAATACAAGTCACATACCTTGCTTCCTTCATCAGTCATGTTTGTTGCCTGTATATTAAGAATTGTGCTTTTTGAACATGTTATTTACATGCTTATGTTTAGTTTTAGCTAGTGTCAATTTTCAGTCGTGAAACACAACCATACACAGGATATTTCCTCTCCCACTTTATCATCAGAACTTCTGTATGATCAATCAAGCCAAATAAGTCTGTTCCTCTTCCCCTAGCTTCAGCTAATCTCACAAAGCCGTATTGGGAGTAACTCCTCTACTTGATTCACCCAACTCTCACGAGTAGGCACATTTTATCTATATGTTAGATGATGTTAGTTTGCAACCTGTGCCTCGATGTATGCCAGCACTAACTATCCTTGTTGTGAATTAGTCTAAATGTCCCAGGCCTGGGCTTTAGCTATCAAATAAGATATGTTTTTCCGTTTCTTTCATGCAGGCGACAAAGTGTTTGTACACAAAATAGTCCCATATTACTCCTGCTCACATTTCTCCAGGGAGATTTGTTTGTGGGGACTGCAAGAGACTTCTGCAGGCTGACCTCATGCAGTTCCGTGCTGGTGGAATTGACGAGTAACAAGCTTTTGACTTCCTAATAATTCTAATAAAAGCATCGTTTTCAGCTCCATTTTACAACCTCAGGTTCTGAGCACATAATGCCTCCACCTGCTCCATAGTCTTCTTAAGGAAAGAAAGTTATAAAAGTCCATGGCAATTGGAATAAGGGAGAAAAAAGTCCGGTTGCTGGGAGAGATGGTATCAAACAGGAAACCGATATGAGGCCACTTGTTCACTGGTATGCGGAAGGTTTTTATTTTTTTGAATTCTTTATTTTGGGAGTTTTATATAGCGCGAATTCGAGACGAAGGTCTCGGAGGCTTTACATGAGCACCAGTTGCGTTACAGATGGACACATTCATTTTGTTAGGTTCGAGGAGATTACATGATTTGCCCAGAATCACAGGATGTTGAGCACCCCTGCCCAGACTCGAACTTGGGGGCATATTAGCAAGACTGGCGATAAAATTATCGCCTTTTTAGCGGCAGGAAACTGCCGCTAAAACGGCGATAATGGGCTTGCTAATATGCGTTATAGAATTCCAATAGAAGCCCAGGTTAGATGTCCTGCACATCTAACCTGGGCTTCTATTGGAATTCTATAACGCTTATTAGCAAGCTAATTATCGCCGTTTTAGCGGCAGTTTCCTGCCGCTAAAACGGCGATAATTTTATCGCCAGTCTTGCTAATATGCCCCTGGATTCCCCAGCTTCAAGGTCGACCGCTCTAGCCATTAGGCCACATCTTTAGGGTAAACATGATTTAGCAAAATGCATATGCTAATGATGTAATGCCTCAAGGCATTTGTTGTAGGTTAGTTGCGTAATAATGTACAAAGTATTTGTAGCTTTGTTTATGGTTTGTCCCACCTCAGCCCTTCCCTTGTCTCCCCCCTTGCCTACCTTCCCTTTGAACTCCCACGTTCCAATTCAGTTGAATGGTACTGGATTCGACAGTTGATTCGGTTGGTTGCCTCTGGCTGTCGCAGGAATAAATGTCTTCCACGTTATTCTGTGTGGAGTGAAGTTATTACCACATTTTTGGTGACGATTGTTGGTGGAGGAACAGCACAGCGTGCGACAGTCTTCCTTCAAGCGGCTATTGGTAGACCAACGACTTTCAAACTGTGCCGTAAGCGCGGTGGCAGGGTCGGCTCGTTCTCCGGCTGTGGGAGTGGTTCTGGCTGGAGAGGAGGAGCCATGAGCTATAGATGAGTACCATCTCCGACGGAAGGGAGGAGTCTTCAGCAACGTCATTGTGTGTGTCCGACTTTCTTCAAGAAGAGTTTCCGCTTTTCCAGCATTCATGGGCAGTGGAAATTGGAAGCTGACTGCATCTTTGAGCTTTTGGTGGACCACTGGAGGCTGGCACTGGTTGGACTGGTGCTTGGTAAATGCACCGCCCATGTAGTAAGTGGGTTGTGTGTGCGGCCGTAGTAGTGTTGCGTGGCCAGTCTGCGCTTCGGCCTGGGATAAGTGTGGTGAACTACAAGGCAAGTGCGTATGTTCAAAGTTGTTGACAGTCGAGGCTCTGCGCATCGAGCGTCTGTAGCTGTCGAGTATACTGTGCATCTAGTTCTTCAGCAAGGCGAGGGTGCAGTGCGCTCTGCACATTCCACATTTGTGTATCGCGTTGGAGTGTTTTGTCCATCAAGCTTCAGCAGCAGTGGGTAGGCGCAGTGAGTTTCTATTCTGGCTTTATTCTGCCCAGAGGAAGCGAGAGTAACGCATTGTCCCTAGAGGCTCACTGTGGGGTAGGAGTTGAGTGTAAGAAAACTGACAAAGTTCGCTATAAGAGTGGATTTGAGGATAGCAAAAGAGATAAATTTAGATATTTCCGTTGTGAAAATTTCAATCATTTGGCCAACAATCTGTGTTGTCCTGCTGGGTCCATCATTTGCAGGTAGTGCAATAAAAGGGACCATTTTGCCAGACTTTGTAAAAATTTGTCTGTGGAAAAAAATGTACATTGTGTTATGGTTAACGATGATGATGAAAAAGAGTTAGTGTTTCATATCGGTAAAGATGAGGTGGGGATGGTGTCCTCACATCCTACATGCATGATCTCTTTGGATGGGGAGGAATTTAAAGTTTTTGCAGACTCATGTTCCCCATATTTATTAATTGATTAGAACACATTTAGAGATAAGTTCAAAGACAAGGAGCCGGAGTTGTGCCAACCTGACATTGAACCCGGGGGGGGGGGTCAATAAGGATCCTATTCCTTTTGTGGGTATGTTGACCATGGAAAATACCTTTAAGAACAGATGTACATAGGGGAAAGTGTATTTGACCAAAAGAGGATCCAACCTACTGGGTTGGGCTCATCAAAAGGATCTGGGTACTGTATTAGATCCTAACAATGAGAATCCTGTCCTGACAGTAGAAATTCCTGGGAAGTGTGATCATATAGCATTGTGTGATGAGTTTCCCAGTGTATTTTCTAAAAGGTGGGGCTTCTTTAAAAAATATCAACATAAGATTAAGATGAAGGTCAATGCTTTACCTGTGGTACACAAAGTAAGGCAAATCCCTTACCTCATGCAAGAGCCACTCAAAGATGAATTGAATAAATTGGTAAGTCAAGGTATAATAGAACCTATTGAAAGTTCATTATGGTTGGCTCCGATTGTAGTAACACAGAAGGAGGGGTAAGAGGTCTGCATCTCTGTGTAGACTTGAGAGATTTAAATACCAACATATGGGTTGACATATTTCCCTTACCTAGAATTAATGACATGTTGAGTGTAATTGGTGAGACAGAGGTTTCCAGTGTTATTGATTTATTGTCTGCCTTTCACCAGATCGAGCTTCATCCCTATTCCAAAGCTCTCAATCCTTCATCAAACCATTTGGAGCTTATCAGTTTTGCCGTATGCCATTTGGCCTAGCGTCAGCGGATGCAGTATTTCAGAAGGTGATGCAAAATATATTGAGCGTAATTAAGAACGTCCTATGTTTCCAGGATGACATTTTAATCTACGGAGCTCAGTTGCACATCATTATGACACATTAAGAGAAGTCCTAGAGGCTTTTAAATCAGCCGGTCTCACTGTGAGCAAGGAGAAGTGTCAATTGGGTGTACACTCAGTAGTATATTTGGGTCATACTATTTCAAAGAACAGGGTGAAGCCTAAACTGGACTTGGTGGGGGCGGTTAAGCGAGCACCTTCCCCCAAGAATAAGGAAGAATTGAAGTCATTTCTTGGACTTGTAGAGTATATGGCAAAGTTTGTTAAGAACTTCGCTGACATTACTGCACCACTGAGGAGTTTATTAAAGAAGGGAGTTTCATTTGCCTGGGATGGTGCATGTCAAGATTCCTTCGATTCACCAAGGAAGCTATTTGTAATGCTCCTTCTCTTGGTAATTTTGATACTCAGAGGAAAACCTTCTTGACCCACATGCTAGTGGGATTGGTGTGGGTGCGGCTTTATCTCAAATTGTGGAAGGGGAAGAAAGGGTGTTTGTTTTTGTGTCTAGAGCATTGAAGAAGGCAGAGCGGAATTACTCCATGGTGGCGAGGGAAGCCTTGGCATACTCTTGGGCTATAAACCATTTTAAATTTTTCTTGTGGGTTTACCCTTTGTGGTACGAACTGATCACAAGCCCTTGACCTTTATGTTTTCCATCAGATTTAGAGACACTACTACTCCCCGCATAGCAAGATGGTTGCTAGGTTTAGAAGGTTTTAACTTTAAAATTGAATTTGTACCTGGACTAAGAAATAGGGTGGCAGATTGCTTGTCTAGGCTTCCATGCATGGATGGGTTGGATATGGAAGAGTGCGAAGAGAGAGAGTTGGTGGGGATGGTGGATATTCCAGGTATCTCGATGGAAGACTGGGAAACTGGCATGGAGAAAGATATGGTTCTCAAGCAAGTAAAAGAGAAAATAGTCCAGGGATGGCCCGCAAAACCTGGTTCCCTTTGTTCCGAATTGCAAGATTATTGGACAGTAAGAGATGAATTGTGTATTGTCAATGACAGAGTCCTGAGAAGTAACAGGTTAATAACTCCGTCAGATTTGCGTGAAAGAATTGCTGTTGTCGCTCACGAAGGTCATCTGGGCAGAAGCATCACTAAGTCCAAGGTTAGGCCTAGTATTGGTTTCCTAAAATGGATAGTGTTGAAAGTATTGTGAAGGACTATTTAACATTTGCCCGTAGTGACAAATCCAGGCCTGTTAGAAGTACCCCATTGTCCCCAGTTGTAGTTCCATCTAAACCCTGGGATAAGTTAGGGTGGATATAATTGGTCACTTAAGGAATTCTTATTGGTTTGGGAAATACATGTTGGTTGTAGTGGATTATCATTCTCACTGAATCATGACTAAGGCAGTGAACAGTATTAACACCAAGGTTCTTATAAGTTTTCTGCAAGAAGTGTTTACCACAGAGGGTGTCCCCAGCACGATAATAATGGACAATGGGGTTCACTTTGTTTCTGATGAAATGTGCCAGTTTTTTGAGAAGTGGTCTATTCGACACCTCAATTCAGCCTTGTATTGTCCAAAGGCTAACGGATTATTTGAGAGAGTGAACAGGATGATCAAGGAATGTTTGCAATTAGCTCAAGTCTCGGGGAACCCAGCAGAGGTTGCTCTCCAAAATATGTTGTAGTCTTACCATACGGCTCCTAAGTTAGTTACTAATGTTTCTCCTTTTCAGGCCTTGAAGGGCCGGTTACCTGGTACAAAACTGTTACCCAATTGGTTGGGTGGGGGCGAACTGCAATGGGTATGCAGGAAGGAAATGGACAGGTTGAGAAGACTTCACAAACAGAACTACAAGAAAATATATGATAACCATCATGGTGTAAAGGACGGAAGGTGGGAAGTGGTTGACCGGGTACTCATCAAACTTCCCGCTTCTATATAGAAAGGGTTCAGCAAATTTTCAGCACCTATGGAGGTGGTTAAAGTGGGGAAAAATGTGGTGACTTTGAATGATGGAAAGACATTGAGCATGGACAGAATCACTGCATGCCACCCTTCTTTGTTGTCTTCAGAAGATCTGGGGAAATTGGTTGGAGGATCAGCAGACGATTGTAGGAAGGGATTGGAAAAGAGGGAAGTGAGAGAGTCGAAACCTCCTGGGTGGCACAAGGACTACATTATATCTTAAAGTGTCTTATTGTTACGCAAGCATGTCTCCGCCCTCAATGTTAGGGGCTGAGCTTCCTGTATTGAACATTGTTGTTGTATAGGAGGGAGAAGTGTTGTAGGTTATTTGCGTAATAATGTACATATTATTTGTAGCTTTGTTTATGGATTGTCCCACCTCAGCCCTTCCCTTGTCTCCCCCCTTGCCTACTTTCCCTTGGGAACTCCCACGTTCCAATTCAGTTAAGTGGTACTGGATTCAACAGTTGATTCCGTTGGTTGCCTCTGGCTGTCACAGGAATAAAAGTCTTCCACCTTATTCTGTGTTGAGTGAAGTTATTACTACAGCATTTAGGGGATTCTAAACATATGGCTCAGGAAGTGTGATGAATAATGTTTAGGCTGTATCTTGAATTCCCTCCTATTTATAATCAATGAAGTATTTTCCTTATTCTACTGTTAACATTTACATATATCATTTGCAGAAGAATACCTTATAATAAATTGGAATGATTATGAAATGTCAACATTTGAGGGCGCACTCATTTTGTGGGGAAGGGAGAGGTACTCTTGTCTTTAACCAGAAAGAGCAACAGATTAGTTGACAGGTTTGTTGGATTCTAAGCGCCCTTGACTCTCATGAGCTTAATTCAGAGAGCGAACACCTGTTTGTTGCCCTTTTTCTGCAATGGTTGAACTAGAATCTAAGGGCTAAGGAAATCTACCTGGTTGTCCTCCCCAAATTATGGGATTCACACAAATCCGCGAGCTAAAGGTCAATCTGTTTGGGCTGCAGAAATATGATTTTATCTAAGCGAGTTTATAAATGTGACTGTTTTCAGTTAATGGATGTATGATGTTACTTTTCACAGTTTCTTTGTATAGTCACTTGGTATTTTTGTAAAGTGCTCTATGTTACCTTTCAGCTTACTGGAGGCCAATGTGGTTTACCGACAAGTCTCTGTAAAGGCAGGAAAGTTAGAGCAAATATGGTGTACATAAGATCCTGTGACCGATATTTATTTTTAATTTTTATTTTTTATTTTTACAGAGTTTTATATAGCGCGAACTTAACCCGAATCGGGTATCAGAGCACTTTACATAGCACCAGTTGCCTTACATGAGGACACATTCATTTTTGTTAGGCACGGGGAGATTAAGTGATTTGCCCAGAATCACAGAATGTTCAGCGTCATTGCCGAGACTCGAACCCAGTTCCCCAGATTTGAGGTCGACCGCCCTAGCCGTTACCGGTCCCAGGATGCTTGTTTCCGGTCCAGGGAAGACATGGCTTGGCAGTTCGGGCTGGACTGTTCCCATGAGGCACAGGGTCAGACTGATTTGCATATGGCCATGTCTGAACTGGGGTGGTGGAGTGAGCTAAAGAATGATGATGGATTAAACTCAGATCAGTTGACTGGGGGTGAGTGTTTGATTTGCTCTAACGCTCCGTCCATCATCCCCTTTGGTATCGCTTTGTTCGCCCTAAGTTGGCAGGGTATGCTCAGACGTGGGTCCCTTGCTCACTTTGCCACTGGATTCAAGATAGCCTGGCTGATGAGGGTTTTGAACCCGAAACCGGTCCCAGGATGCTTGTTTCCGGTCCAGGGAAGACATGGCTTGGCAGTTCGGGCTCGACTGTTCCCATGAGGCACAGGGTCAGACTGATTTGCATATGGCCATGTCTGAACTGGGGTGGTGGAGTGAGCTAAAGAATGATGATGGATTAAACCCAGATCAGTTGACTGGGGGTGGGTGTTTCATTTGCTCTAACGCTCCGTCCATCATCCCCTTTGGTATCGCTTTGTTCGCTCTAAGTTGGCAGGGTATGCCCAGATGTGGGTCCCATGCTCACTTTGCCACTGGATTCAAGATAGCCTGGCTGATGAGGGTTTTGAACCCGAAACCGGTCCCAGGATGCTTGTTTCTAGTCCAGGGAAGACATGGCTTGGCAGTTCTGGCTGGACTGTTCCCATGAGGCACAGGGTCAGACTGATTTGCATATGGCCATGTCTGTACTGGGGTGGTGGAGTGAGCTAAAGAATGATGATGGATTAAACCCAGATCAGTTGACTAGGGGTGAGTGTTTGATTTGCTCTAACGCTCCGTCCATCATCCCCTTTGGTATCTCTTTGTTCGCCCTAAGTTGGCAGGGTATGCCCAGACATGGGTCCCTTGCTCACTTTGCCACTGGATTCAAGATAGCCTGGCTGATGAGGGTTTTGAACCCGAAACTGGTCCCAGGATGCTTGTTTCCGGTCCAGGGAAGACATGGCTTGGCAGTTCGGGCTGGACTGTTCCCATGAGGCACAGGGTCAGACTGATTTGCATATGGCCATGTCTGAACTGGGGTGGTGGAGTGAGCTAAAGAATGATGATGGATTAAACCCAGATCAGTTGACTGGGGGTGAGTGTTTGATTTGCTCTAACGCTCCGTCCATCATCCCCTTTGGTATCGCTTTGTTCGCCCTAAGTTGGCAGGGTATGCCCAGACGTGGGTCCCTTGCTCACTTTGCCACTGGATTCAAGATAGCCTGGCTGATGAGGGTTTTGAACCCGAAACCTGTCCCAGGATGCTTGTTTCCAGTCCAGGGAAGACATGGCTTGGCAGTTCGGGCTGGACTGTTCCCATGAGGCACAGGGTCAGACTGATTTGCATATGGCCATGTCTGAACTGGGGTGGTGGAGTAAGCTAAAGAATGATGATGGATTAAACCCAGATCAGTTGACTGGGGGTGAGTGTTTGATTTGCTCTAGCGCTCCGTCCATCATCCCCTTTGGTATCGCTAGCCGTTCGGCCAACTCCTCCCCCCTATGATATTGTTTAAATGTGACCCATGCTCTACCTGGAGATCATTTGATAGCAAGTTGAAATATTTGATTTTCAGGCAGTTACTGAACCGAGAGCAATTATGTTATGACTTCAGTACAATGTCCAGGTGATTCCACAATTTGGGGGTGTGAACTCCTGGGGTCTTCCTAACTCTGCGCTTCTGGTGCTTGTCAGATTCTCCACTGATCCGCTTTGTGGTTGTTACATTATTTTATGCTATGTTAAGTTGTACACACATCTGTAGTTATGTGGTACTTTATAACATAAAACTAGACAAAAGGGGGCAGAGTTATGCTATGCAACATTTTACCGTGTTGTTATGGTACTGGGCATGCGTATAGCACAGTGGTCACAAATCATTTGGGTGCAAATCACTTGCAAAGATTTTGGTTGGTGGCTGCGATTTGTCCAGTGAACATTCTCCACAGGTGAATTGTCGACCCTAACCACTTATGATATAGACGTTTGTTCTGGTTTGGGTGAGTTATTCTCATATGGGCATTTTTTAAGAAGAAATGGATCCTGGACCATCTTTCCCAGCCAGTATCAGTGTGGAGTGCTGTTGGATTTGTGTGGTGTTTTCCCGTGAGAGTTCAGGTATTGCTTCCCAAATTAACCTGTGTCAGCTGTTGTCTGACTTAAGACTGATTTTAACTAACTACTTTCAGATGAGAGGATGTGTACTATGTTTTGCTTGAGTGAGTGACTTTACTGTTGATTGAGTGAGTGACTTTACTGTGTTACTTTTGCTAGCTGCACCAGTGTGGGAGTTCCGTATCCTGGTGATAGCCAAGCGTTTAGTGATTTTGACAGGTGTTCAGAGGTTCTTTTGAGTGAATTGTAGGTGTTCCAGGTCTAATATTTGAGATTCTGAATACATAATATAACTCTACTATGATTAGATTCTATCCCTTGTCACTGATGTTCATGCTTCCCATTTCCTGGTGTCTCAGTTCCCAGAATACCCCTTCCAGGGTGGTGGGGTAAGTCCCACATATACTGTCTATGGTAATGTGTCCTAACTTTCCATTGATTTTATTTTGGGGGTTAAGAGTGGCGGCATATCAGAGCCTCGGGACTATTTTCCATAGGGCGTTTTGTTCAGTGTCATATACAGGTGTTGGGCTGATCAGGCTTTAAGAACACAAAGGGGTTGTTGAATTCTCATCTAGCTCTGTGTCTTTACAAGTGGATTTCTTTGGTTAGTTATTTTGCTTACTTGGAATGACAGAGCAGGGAATCTGGATCAGAGACAAGGAAGTGAGATCCAGAGATATTGATTGAAGCTAGGATAGTAATACAAGGTAAATAGGTTTTGTGTTTGCTTGACTAAGTGTGTGTTTCTGGTTAGGTGCTGTTTAAGAGTGTTAGATGCATTGTGATTGATTAATGCATCATTGGCAAAATAACAATACGT
Organism: Calotriton arnoldi; assembly: GCA_963921515.1. Classification (NCBI taxonomy): domain Eukaryota; kingdom Metazoa; phylum Chordata; class Amphibia; order Caudata; family Salamandridae; genus Calotriton; species Calotriton arnoldi. The sequence goes on from CAWUFW010011627.1 coordinate 200,340, forward strand.
TTATCTCTAGCAATGCTAACAAAGGATTAAAGTAGTATATTGTCTTTGCCAAGGCAGGCCATTTCAAGTGGTGGGATGATCACATGCAACCCTAATATTTGCAATTTGTGCGACAATAAACTTTATCCAAAACCAGCACACAGCGTTGTGTGAAACTAGCAAACTGCATTTTCATCTTTCATTCAAAGCCTCCCCCTGATCCAAAAATGTGTAATAAAATTCAAATCGTGATCAATTATTGCTTTCAAGTTCTCAACTTCGGACCTGTAGAGTAGATCAGGAAGATGTTTTCTAGCATTGGCATAAAAGTGGGAGTTAGGCATTCTTGAAACTTGGAGGACTGGGAAAAGGTTCTGAGACCACCCATAAAAGGTTCAACCTTGTTGGGCAAAATTTCCAAGTTCCTCCCACTCAGATTTTTTTTGCTGCATAGAGAAAGGTTTCAGTGGGACCTAAGAGTAAAGTCATGTGGCCTCTTAGAGTGTAATAAAACTTGGAACTGGGCAAGGGACAAAGTGATCTATGCAGCTACAGAATCTGGCTTTGCCCTGCTTTGAGCTTTTCACATCAAAACCGATGGGTCCGGCAGGGATCAGTCTCAACATATCTGACTTTGAGGGACCTTCTGCAGCTGCAATACAGATGGAGGATTTTGACTTTCAGAATATAGACTAGGGGCCTAATTAGGAGTTTGGAGGTTGGACTGCCATTGGACCGCCGCCACCTCCGGGCACCCGCGATCCCTCGGCAGTGGCGCGGTGGTCAGAGGCTCACAATATGCTGGCGGTGCCCCTGTGGCACGACAAGCATATTACGAGTTTCCTCACTGCCGCAGTTTTCATGGCGGTGAGCCCGCCATAAAAAGTTTGGCAGTGAGAAAACAAAGGGGGCCCCTGTTGCCTCAGGGCCTGGGGATGCAAGCAGTAGGGCACATGGTGAACCCCCCTGTGTGCATACACCCCCAATTCCTAAACAGCATGGACTTCACAGTCCATGCCGTGAAGGAACGGGCTTTGGCGCTCCCACAGCACTGCCTTGCTAGGGCTCACATATGAGGATTGTACGGCACTGCCGTGGGACCGCCTTGGGACCACCTGCCAGACCAGGAGAAAACTCCTAATCTGGAAGGGGGTTGCGGTTGAGTTTAGCGGTGTGGGAGTGGGGCGGTAGTGGGGCAGCTCGCTCCCACACTGCCAAACTCATAATCAGGCCCAAGTCCATAGGTAAAATGTTTTAACAGTACACCCCATTAGGCTTACCTTACCCATGCTCCATTATAGTTAGCCTTAAATTGCATCATTGCCATGGTCAACTACAGAAACTGACTTTTATTGGCAATTTGTGTGTTTCTAAAAGTTTTGTGTTGCCTTAAAAGTTGAACAATTCATATTTCTGTTTCCCTTCATCTTTATTTGACCATTTTAATGTTATTTTCTTTATTATATTTTACTTCTTGAATTGTTCAAGTGTACGTAAGGTTTTCTCCCTCTAATGTATGCACCTTTTCCTGCTCCAGTATTTTTCCAGTAACCATTCTATGAACTTCATCATTCATGTTATGTGTTCTTGTTCTATGTTCTGACCGACATAGAGGGAAGTTGCAAGCAAGCTGCTGGAGTGACTAATACACATCTCCAGGGCTATGAATAAAGGAAATTTCAACAACTGTCACAGATGAGTATTGTGTTGCTTCTACACTCATGTTTACAAATCTGTTCACCAATGTAGGCAAACGTCTAATTTTCATTTCATTCAGTGCCACACCTATAGAAGGAAAAATAGCACCTAATATGCTTAATACCATCTGTTCAAATCCAGGTTTCACTCTCCTCAAACCAACTGCATCATCCCTTACACTCATATGATAGACTATAGGAATCACTAACACAAGATAACAAGATCCAATGCAATTACGCAACAGAAAAAATAAGGAGTCTCACCACACACACAATAAATTCCTTTCAGAATTGGCTCCTTGCCAATCTAATATTAACTACTTACAACATAACTTCTTTCACACTCACCCTCTCCCACATATTCAGCCTTTCCACCATTCACAGGAAAACACAACATATGATACACAACTCACCTTTGCTCTCTTGTTTCATTCTCAATCTAGGATGTAGATTTGTCAATTTAAATTATCTCTCCCTCATCTCTGCAGTCTTTCACAATCTTTACTCTACTTTCATTTTATTCTTTAATATACTCATGCTTCGCTTTACTCAAACCATACATTTACTCCCATTTATTAGATTTAATTCCATGCTCAATTTGTGCAATCAGATTCAGAAATGTATCAAATTTCCGGAGAAGGGGCAAGATGGCGGCTGCTTGACCGCTGTGAGAGGTGCTCCTGTACTCTAACCCTAATGAATAGAAAGATGGTGGAATAATATGGAGAATATTCACCTTATAGACCCTTCACATCTCTGGAGGCAGAGTAGGTCTCAACTGCGAGGAGTGTGAGGCTTGATTATAACGGCTTTGCGGGAGGTCAGGCCGGCCGTCAGCATTCTGCGAAGGAGCTCGCACAGCTTCTCCCATCGGAAATGGCTCCCAAGATCAGCAAGACTGGGAAGGATGCCGCTGCACCAGGAGCTACAACGAGATGAGTGTTGAGCGAGTCCTTGATATTCTATACCTCAACGCAGATATAATATGTATGCAAGAGACACATATCGAGGGGTCCAGGAAAGCACTTTTAGAATCTTTGGGGTACCAAGTGGTAGGCAGTACTTTACAAGGGGCACGCACACGAGGGGTGGCAATTTTGGTGTGGCAAGGGGGTGGCTTGTTCCCTAGGGTTCGGGGAGATAAATATGGATGCTGGGTCATCGCTTATTGTCAGTTCCCTAATGGGGGGTTTACACTTTGTACTGTGTATGGGTCAGTCTTAGATGACCCAGCGGTGTTTGAATGGCTAAACTCTGAATGAATTATCTTTATGTCCACTCCCTCTCATCATGTGTGGAGACTTTAATATCAATTTGAATGTGGAATTGGTAAGCATGGGGGCTAAAATGTATAAAGGCGTAAACCTAAGTTTCTTAGGTCTCTGTTGGATCTAGGCTCCACTCATGGTCTGAGGGACATTTGGAGAGAGAAATTTCCCCCAGAATGGATCCCAGTTTTACATATTACTCGGCGCCACATAAAGTTTATGCAAGGCCAGATTATTTTTCTATCTCCCAAGATCTTTTACAGGGCAGCCGAATAGAGAAATATCCCATTGTTATGTCAGATCACAATACGCTGGTATTGGAGGTCCCTCACTTGAACTAGCCGCACCAGCCACGGTGCTGTTCTTTTGAACGGGCTCTGTTATTAGATGACGCATACCTTAATCATATGCGAGAATGGATCCCAGTTTTTATGTCAGAAAATACAGGTAGTGCTCCCGTAGGAGTAATCTGCGATGCCTTTAAGGATGTGGTTCGAGGGGAGACTGTCCGGTTTAGCTGGGCCCGACAAAAGAAAGAAAGACTCCATCTGGGTGATCTGTATAAAAGCTTGCCCCGTGCAGAGGCTCTGGCGACGGAAGCAGTCACCCTGGGAATGGGGACTCAGACATCCCAGTTGAAAGTAGCTGTGGCTAGGGCCTAGATAGTTAGCCCCTCGAGTAAAAAAGCTGCAGACAAATTCCTGGCACAGAATCATAAATTGTATGAAAATAGTGAGAGGGTGGGTAATCTTTTGGCTGTGCGGACTAGGCAGCAAATAGCCCAGGCCCATATATGTCAAGTTCCAGATCCTGTGTCAGGAATGGTCTTGGATCGAGATGGAAAGGGCTGCATTCCAAAGATTTTATCAAAGGTTATATACTGAGGATCTGGGCGGAGGGTGAGAACATGGTAAGAAATATGAATTCAGTGGCAATGGAGATTATAAGTGATGAAGACCAGGAATATTTAGGTCAACCAATCACTGTAGAGGAACTGGAGTTAGCAATCTCCTCCCTTGCAGCTAGGATGGCAGTTGGTACGGATTTTATTACCGGAGAGTTTTATGCCCTCTTGTCTTAAGAAGTATCTGCTGGAACTTTTTCTGACAGTGCACAGAGGGGAAGCGCCACCTGGGTCTTGGGCTTTAGCAAATATCGTAGTGTTCCAAAGAAAGGGAAGTCTACATCAGAACTCGGAACATACCGGCCAATCACTCTAATGAATAGTGATTCTAAAATCTACTCTAAAATACTGGCCACTAGACTGTCTGGAATAATTAGTAAAATTGTTTCTCCATGGCAACATAGCTTTGTTCCAGGTCGCGGAACAACTTATCACATTAGGCGAGTAATTACACTTTTCGATGCAGCGGCAGTGAAGGGACACCCTATGGCTTTAATACTCTTTGATGCCGAAAAAGCACTCAATAGGGTCTCCTGGCACTACCTCTGGTTTCAGATCGAGAAGGTTGGGTTAGGGCCTAGGTTTTGTACGGCCCTGAAAGCATTATACCAGCAGTCCAGGGCTCAGATCTCTATGATGGGGGGCCAGTCGTATCTTATAAAAATACAGCGAGATACTAGACAGGGATGCCCTTCCTCCCCTCTGTTATTCGCCCTATATATCGATCCTTTGATAAGGAGGATAATAAATAACAAGCAAATTCAGCCTAATATGTCATTTGAGTGGGAAACAAAAATATTGGCCTACGCCGATGATTTAGCAAAAGTTACTACATAAACCGGGGAAGAACGAAAAGAAATAGAGGAAGAGGCTAAGCAGTTTGGTAGGTTTTCCGGATATCTATTAAACCAGGATAAGACCCAAATTGTTAAAAATACAGAAGTGGAATTCGAGGATCGGCGTGTGGTAGAGGGGGCTACCTATCTGGGGGTCAAAATTGCAGTGGATTTAGATAAAATTATGCAGATAAACTTAGAACATTTAATAAAAAGTACAAGAGTGGAACTTTGCAGAATAAATAATCTACGAATGTCATGAATAGGAAGAACTAACTTGATCAAGATTTTATTTGGCCCAAAATACTTTTTTAGAGCCATCCCCCTGGAAGTAGGGAACCAATGGTTCAAGGCTATTGATGGGGTGATTTCTAGATTTTGTGGGCATACACTAGGCCTAGAAGGGCGTTGAGATATCTGACCTTCTCGAAAGACAGCGGGGGGCTGGCAGTACCTAACATAAGAATCTATTACTGGGCCACCGCCCTGCAACAGATGTCTGTCTTGTTGGGGATAAAACAAGAGGCTCTTCGAAGTCCCACCTCGTATGAGCCTCAATTTGTATACTCCAGTATATAAAAATCCTAATCTTTCGGTAATTTTTTGGTACGCCCATATGAAGGACTCACTGCTGAGTTTTCTCCATTTAATGATGAACTTGAACTCTGATCAGTTTCAACTACACAATTCACTGTGAACTGCTTTCTTCCTCTGAGGGTTCTTGTGACTCAAATTTCCAATGGAAGTCTTTCATTGTTTGGATCAGAGACTACGGGGCCGATTCCGATCTCGGCCGGTAGGGCTCCGAATCGGATTCGGCTTTACCGGATCCGATTCGGAGCCCTGTTTCCCGACCGAACCGTACGCGGGTCCGGCCGAGCGAGTACGATGCGAAATCGCCGACCGACTCGTCCGGGCGTCCCGACCGCTCCGACCGACTCGCTCCCGGCTCGAACCGCTCCGACCGACTCGCTCGGACTCGACTCGCACCGCGCAATGGAGACGTTTCCCGGCCGGGTAAGTACGATGCGCGCCGCGAGCAGTCCGACCGAGCCGCGCCGTCCGGCTCGTAAGAGCTGTCGGAGCCGTACTTTGGGGGTCCGTGTCGGACCCCCCTGTACGCGTAGCCGCGCGAGTCGCACACAGGGGGGACCCATGGGTCATCGTACTCGTTCGGTCGGACTGCACGGGTCCGATTCGGTCGGAAATCTCTCCGGGTCCGGCTCGGTCGGAGAAATTTCCGGCCCGAATCGGAATCGACCCCTCCTTGTTCTTGCTGCCATTCATGCCTTTGACTTTGACATTGCAGCAGCTCTTCACTCTGATCCTCACTTTTAAACGGGATAACACGACTGGGAGAGGTACCAGGCTCTTAATCAGAACTTTCACTTTAACTGATCTGGACTTTTATAAATTCGTATTTTTCATCATTTTCCTTCTCGGAATTCTCAAAAATGTTTTACATTTTCACTACCCCGCTCTGGATCTATGCTGCAAACCTGAGCTTGAATCTGTGAATCAATGGTTGTTTTCACTACTTATTCATCTGCCATCTTAACCCTTATTTTCTGTGAAATGTGTGGATCAACTGTGGAATTCCAGCACACAGTAGTATTTGTTGTCAAGATTACTTGATATGGCCCCTTCAAGCGCTCTTCAAGACAACCCTTCCTCACATGTCTTTGGATCACTATCTAGTTGCAGGGATCACATTATGACATTGTATTTTTGTCATTGCGTCAGCTGCCAAGTTCACCTGGTGAAAGACAGATTTCACCATTCCAGCCAGACCTTTGCAGTAATCCAGTATGATGTTATCATTTATTGAAACAAGCACATTTGAACGATAATACACAAACCAGTCTTTTTGTCAGGGGTACATCTGATGCTCATCAAAACAACAGCATCCAGCCACCTTAAACCAGTAGCAGCACAGATTTTTGCGAATTTGTTCTTGAAAGTCCCCTTCATCATCTCAACCTCACTGGAATATTGAGCTACAATGGACCTTCTGACCAAATTGAGGAGCAGTACAAATCAATTGCAAAATCTCATTTTTAAAATGAAAGTCATGGTCTGTCTCAATAGAAGGTGGTATTCCAAATCTCTGTATCAATTCCTTCAGCAAACATTTGGCTACTGGGCAGAATAAGCCACAACTCATTTAGAAAGCATACAAACCATTACCAAGATATATTTCAAGCCATTGCAAACTGCCATTTCTACAAAATCCGCTTGGAGTCTTGTAAATGGGCCCTCTGATTTGCCAAAGTGGTTCATGACAGTCACTGGTTTCTTGCTCTGATTATTCCTTTAACATACCAAACATCTAGAACACAAACTCTCAGCAACATTTTTTAAATGTAATTTTCCCAGTAGTTCCTAAAGGTTTTAAGCATGGAGTCCCTCCCTGAATGTGATTGTCCATGGAAATACATTGCCATGGGATACAACATAGCTTCAGGTAGCACATACTTGAGATGAGGGTAGACATACAAATCTAGATGTTTTTTTCTTGCAACCTAATTTTTTCTAGATGATTTTTATTGTAAGCTAATTTTTCCCATTTTTGTCTTGTCTTCTGTAGTGTCTTCCTGAAGGTCTCTCAACTTGCTTAGAGAGGTTTGAATTGAAGAAATAATTAAGATTTTCTTCAATTTCCATGGAACTTATTCTTGATTCACCATTTCAGTTTCTTGAGCCGCTGTTTCATTCTTAAGTGCCCAATATCTGGCCACTTGATCCAAATAATATTTCCAAGAGTGACCATTTCTTTTCCAGCCTCATGGTCAGCACACCTGACCACAGCAATCAATTTTGACTTCTGTATTGCTTTCATTAAATAAAGTATATAGAGAATGTTTTTTATGGGAACTCCAGCAGGTGCAATAAAACTACTTTGTGACCACGGTTGACAAAAATCATGCACCACACCAAAAGCATACTGGCAGGTTGTATAAATTGTTACATTCATACATTCAAGTTTTCTAAAAAGCAACAAGCTTTTGTCTATGCAACCAATTCTGCTACTAGTGCTGAAGTTACATTATGCAGATATGATGCTTTAAGAATTTCTGTGTGCTTGTTCATGCGTGCCAACAAGATCTCAACTGAGTGTGGGGCATATACAATTAAAGTATGGCCCATCACTATGCCCTCACATTTTTCAATGGTAATGAAAACAGCTGCAACCAATTTCAAACAACGAGGAAGACCTACAGATGCTGGATCCAATACAGCTGAGAAATAAGCCACTGGTCTCATGACTGAACCATGCTTTTGAGTAAGAATTGATAATACACACCCACCTCTTTCATGACATAAATGAAAGAAAGTCAAATTGCAGTCATGCTTTCCAAAGACAGGTGCTGTACATAAACTCTCTCTTAATATTCAGAATGCCTCTGAACACTCTTCATCAAATGGTACCGGGTCCATAATAACATTGTGGTTCAAACTTATTAAAGATTTTGAAATCAAATAAAGTTTGGAATCCACTGACGGCACTAGCTAATATTTCACAGGAACATCCTCACCTCCCTCTGAGTGTTTGGAGAAATGCTTTTTTTTAGACTTTGCTTGTTTCTTTTTCAATTGGATGACCAAGGTAAATCACTTCCTTCTTACAGTGCTGCATCTTTGTTGAGGAGCCTTATGACCACTCTCAGCTAAATGATTTGGCGAACCAATTGTTTTAAGTTTACAATCTTCTTCTGTCTTAGGTGCTACCAGTAGGTTATCAATATACTGCACCAAGACCCAATTGCAGGGTACCCTCACATTTTCTATATGTTTCTTCATGATTTGACAAAAAATGTATGGACTTTCAGTATTCCTTTGAGGGATCCTACACCAAATAAGAACTTTATTTTGGATTTGAAATGTAAATAAGTACAGGCTCTCTTCATGGAGAGGTAAGGAGAAGAACATTTTTCATAAGTCTATCACTGTATATGTTTCTGCATCTGATTGAGTTTGGAATAGAATTACTGCTGGTAGGTCATCTTTTTGTCAAAGCTGGGAACAATTGAACTCTTGTGATTTAATGTTGAACACTGAGTTTTCAACTTGGGTTTCAGTTGGAACACCATATGCTGTGTAGTAAATCACACAATTCATTTTCCATAACAAGTCTCTGCCCAACAACATTACACTACTTGAATCACACAAAATAAAGTGAAACTTATTTTTGAGTTGTCCTATTTTAACTGGGACATCTGCTGTAACCTGATTAAAAATTAGTTTATTACTGATCCCCAAAACTTGGACTTTTCTTCTCGAGATGGCTAGGTTTGGGACTTCCACATAACAAACTATAGAATGGATAGCCCCTGTATCAGTTAAAAGGAACTAGGGTGGCCATTGACTTTGCCATTAATGTATGGCCCCCTTTGGTCTATCTCTAGGACTGCTCCTAGTAAGCAATCCTCCTTAAAGCACCATCATTGTGATTTATTCCATGAAAAAAACTGAAGGAAATCATTAGTCAGAAGTCAAAATTAATAGTTCTTGTTGCTGCAATACTGGGGCTCTGGGCATCATCATTTGAAACTGTTTCTGATCATGTATACTCTGCATAGAAGTCTGTGGGGCTGAAACCATTGGTACTGTTTCTTTGTGTATCTGAGGAATAAATTCATTCTGAATTCTGTCTGGATTTTGCCTACATTCCCTCTTCAAATGTCTAATTTTACTACAGAAATGTCAAGCAATGTTCTTCTTGACCATTTGACATTTGCATTAATTCCAGAATTGTTCATCATCCCTCTTCCGGGGCCTTGCTTTTGCACCAACCCATTTCCCACTCTCACACCATGCATTTAAAAATACCATTCAATCCAGCATTCCCAGATTGCACATAACCCAAATCTGAACCCATCAGTTGATTCTGGGCACTCCTCTCAATTTTCTTTGTCTGAGCAACCATCAGCTTCTCCTTGACTCTCTTTTGCTTCGCATAAGACTAAATTTGCCACACTTCAAAATCTCATCTGTACTTTTTATCTGCCAGCACATTTCACCTTACTGTATATGATTACTAAACCCAGGATGCAACCCTATATCAAAAGCAGAGATTAAACCAACCACTAACACCATCTTTCTTTGGTCTTCAACTCCACTATGCTTTTTGATAATCTGCATATGCTTCTCTTATAAGCATGCACTGAACCTTACAGCTCTTGTGAAGTTCTCAAAATCTTTATCCAATAACTATCCTTTCCAGGCACTTTATTTTTCTAATGCTCAATCACCAGTCTATAACTGTAAGCTGTTGCCTCAGAGGGAGCATTATTTTGTGCAACCCTGTTGGTTCTTCAGTTGGCTAAGAAACAGAAACCTTCCATTCAGATCACAAGTCATTAGGAACTACAGTTTCAAACAACAAATTTAAATAATTTCATAATATTTGTGAAATCATAGTCAACCTATGAACTTCCTTGTACCATCTTTCAGGCTCTTCCTCCAATTTTGGAATTTTTTTAGCAAAGGCATAACGATAAGCTCTTGTCCAAGGCACAAGCACTAGATTCCCTCCATGTACCTCTCCAAAATTGTTCTTGCTTCTGAATCACTAACTGATCCCTTCACATTTTTTCCTGTCTTCGTACCTTTCCGTTTACTTGCTATCCCATACTTCCATCTTTCTTTATATTTCCTTAAGTCACCTCATTCCCTTGTTTTCTCAATTAAATACTAAATGTGGGCTCTCAAAGTCATTAAACGAAATTCTATTATTTCACCATGAGTCAAATCCAATTAGTAATTTCTCCTTCTATCTACCATTTTGCTGATGTCGACTTCACTTTTGTCAGCCAATTCCTCCAATTTATCATGTGCTTCATTAGCACATCTGGCTGCTTCTATGATCAAGTTCCTCATTTCATCAACATTGTAAGTCAATAATCTGTTTGAATCAAATGCCTCCTGTAACATTTCTACAAATTCAATTTTAAAAGTCCATCATTATTAACTCTCTCTTTAGGAGGCTCCTCTACCACAGCGTATTAACAGGTGGATCAATTTGAGTTTGAGAAACAGCTGCGGTATCTCTGCTAGTAGACGGTAATACTGTAATTGAAGTTTCAGGAGGCACTCTCATTATTGTTCTCACAACCACAGATGTAGCTGATGCTTGTGTCTGAACCACTGTGCTAGATCCTGCTGCACCCATATCCGGTACTCCACTAATACCAGGACCAGTTCCTTGTCCCTGTATCCTATTGGCATATGGAGGAGGTCTAGAATTCGAAAGATCATTTAGAAAATTATCCTCATCTGAAACATGATTCTGTTTTTCTACCTCATTGAATTTCTTTTTGTCATCTGTCTGTTTGACTATTGCAGGAAAAACTCCCCACCCTCCATTGTATCCTCCTTCCAGCATTTCTCCTGTTGATCCCATTTATTTTACAGCCATTGTCTAAACTAGCCCTTCACTTGTGTTATAAATTATCATTCTCTCTTTCTCTATGGCCATTTGATCCCATTTGTTCAGCCCTTCAAACTATGTGGGTCTAGGTAACGGTTTTCTGTCATTCATAGTTTGTGTCACAAAATCTAGTTTTCGAATGTTAAAAGTACCTTCCAAAGGAAGCAGTATATACATGCCATTCAGAAATTCCGATATACGTATAAAATGCATTGTCCGTCATTAATTCGTGTGCTGGCGTTCCCTTGACAGGTAATTTCTGTCCCACAGTAGAAAGTGGAACAGAAACTTTAGGCTTTTTCAATACAGCACCCATTATTTTTTCTCAAACCAATCTGAAAATCACACAAAACAAACTAGCAAGCAACTATTCAATCACAGCACATCCTTGCCAAAGGTCAACATATCAGAGCTTGGCTCCGTCAGCAATCAACCAATGATAGTGAAGCTTTGTGGTGGCTTTTCTCTAATCCCAGTGTGGTTCCCAAGCTGGTTATCCAATCACAGTGTGACTTCTGCAGAATAGGGAAACAATTGCATTGCTCTTTTCTCAATAAATTTACACAAAATAAACAAAGTAAACCTTGTCTGCCCAACCAAAATAGGAAGGAATAAGCAAGTTAGAGTAAGACAAACCTCACAAACAATAGAAATAACAGCAGCTACAGGATACGTTCTACCAATAATCCCCTTTCACGCTAGGCAGACCCTGTCCAGCAGCAGTCTACCCAGGCCAATGCAATTTATCCTGTGCACTCAGAAGCAAAGAAAGCAACCTAAATTTGACATTCAACCCTGATAAAGGAAACCAGTTTATTCAGAAAACCTATCTATTCTGCCTTTTTCATACTTACACTCCAAATAGCTCAGGAACCGCACTGCAAGTCAGGTTTCTCCGCAAAGTCCCAGAACTGGGAAACTCCCCACAAAAAATCCACTATCTTTATGAACTGGGCAAAAGAAAGATTGGGATTACAAGGAAAGTTAGAGGGGTCTTCCAGCAAAAGGAGGTGCTCTTTAACATGCAACCATCCTCTGCTCTTAAATTTAGACACCCCAAAATTGACCTTATTCAGCCTTCCACAGTTTTTTTGGATCAGTGTTAAACCTCAATTTCATTGGGTAATGTGTCCCTGTATTAAGGCACATCCCCAAACACCAAATTAGTAGAGAAAAACAGTTCATTAAGTAATGAGGTACACTCAATAGCCGAGTTCTAGATCAATAAAAAGATAAAGCATTTTTTTCCAAAAACTCAGTGGTACAGAGTCAATGCCATGAAAGCTCTCGGATGCAGAGTTATACAGAGCATGTCAACATCTGAAAATATTCTTAGTCCTCAATTAGTAACAAAGTCTTCTCTGAATTCTGGCTCACCCTAAATAAAGGGGTTTATATACACATCTCTTGCATGCTAAATCAACAGTTCTTCAGTTGCATTCTAGCATGAGAAAATCTTAACTTTCTTCAGCAAATTAGGGCACATAGAACATAAATATCAATTTGCCTTAGAACATAAGCGCCATTCCATTTTAAAACAATAACTCACCACACTCTATGCTAATGTGATCTAGGGATGTTCAAACAAAATATGAAACAATGACAATAAGACTTTCTTTCAGTGAATATGTCCTCTGGAAAAGCTGAAGATGTGGTTATAAGTAACAAATTTAAACGTGCACCATGGAAAGTTCATTGTGAGTAAACAATACAGCAATGAAAGTAGACTAATATGACTTCAGCTTGACTGTGCGCTGCAGAGCATGTGGGGGAAGCATGTGTGAGTGAAAGAAATGATATCCATCTTGCCCAAGATGTGTTTTACACAGAAATGTGGCACACTAAAACACAATATTATTCACACTTTTACAAATTACAGGAAATTCATTTGAAAGGCAATTACACTATATCAATCTGTAGATGAAAACTAATGTGTGAAAGCACGTTACACATTGTTAATGATACACAAAATACAAATCTTAGAAATACTCTATCAGTGGTTTATAACAGTTTAGTCAATGAAGGCTAATCTATTTTCTCCTCTCCAAATAATTCATGAACAGATCACTAAATATTAGTTTCTTTGTTAGATACTATAACATTTTCCTAGTTATTTGCTTTATTATATTCATATTTCTGTTATCTTTTTTGAACCCACCTGCGTATATTCATATATTGAATGAGGATGAATATCACAAGTATCTTCAATATCATTAAGAGGAGGCATGGTACATGTTAATTATCCTTTATGAATTTTGACATTAGCTTATGGTAAAGGTTTGTACAAAAGATGTAGGTCTCAGATATATTGGCTAAACAGACCAAAACAAGGACCAGTATAGAACTATTTGGCTTGTCAATGTGGTCAGCTCCTGCAGCTGAAACTGGCAGCATTAATATAAACAATAGAATAGAATCCTTTCGGATCTGCTCCAGAACATTGATTAATTGCAGGCCAGAGCTATCCTGTGGTTCAACTCCTCTGACAATGGGTCATTTTTTTAAATGAATTCAAGGGACACATTGAATCTGAGGCCAACTGTACACCCAACTCAATTAGTCGCATTCTTTTTACCAATATTTGTAGAGACATGATTCTTATTTTGGGACCTTTTCCATTACAGTGCCCCTTATCCATTCTTATATACAGCGGTCAACAAGCAGTAATTGTAGATGAAGACTAAATGACTAATTTTCATATGAATGAATATTGTAACGTGAACGAGTATATTACATTTTAAATTCAATATGTGCAAATAATATTTTTAACGTATATTTTTTAAAGTATGTGATGTTATATGCATATATGCACTATTTGTATGTGTGGGTTTTGTCAACTTTATAAGGGTTTAAAAAGTGAAAATAAACTATAATTGATTGAATGGTTTCATTAGGAACTGGAACTTAGGCCTGGACAAATATTACTCTAGATTCATGGATGAGTAAATAGAGGCTATCATTTTGAAGAATTTTTGGGATTTACCTTGCACCAATCACTCAGAACTCACAGCCATGCTCTGATGTTATGTCGAATTTAGCAAAGTTCTTTGAAGTTTGTTAATGATTTCCTGAGGCTACTTCGATGTAAAATTACTTTTGATCCTCTCTTACACCTGTTTTCCCCTTGGTCAACTATGAGCAAACTGTGCTTGAACACTCATATGGATTCATCTAGCAGTTTAAATTTATAATTTAACAAACATGTTGCTAAATTTAGTTTTTCCAGTGCTAACATAAAATGACAGGGTATACAACTAACAATCTTGTCTAGTGCCACAGGGTAACTGAAATGGTTCAATTTCTTATCATTAATTTTATTTGAGACTCTGGAAGAACGATTATGCATTTCTCTGATTGTAAAACATCTATGTTCTGAAACTGCATGCATTCAAATCATGAACAAGCACTGCCAAATGCAATGACTGTGGGAAGAAGCAGACGGAGCAATAGCTGGGGTCTGGAAGTGCGATCACTGCTCGGAGACACGGGCAACACAGAGTCAGGACAATCCCTTTTAAATGGTCTGTTTGGCCTTCACTAGCATAATGAAAAATGATTCAAATTATAATTTACATGATGAGTGATCTTTTAGTTTTCATCCATCTAGAGACTGGATGTACGAAACATTTACGATTTGCTAATCGGTCGCAAATGGGTATGCGACTCAAAAAGTGGGTATTTGTGATATACGAAAGACAGACACAATTTTTGTGATGCAACCGTTTTGCGAATCAACAATTTTTGTGACCCACATTTGTGCATCACAATTATAGATTCTTTAGTTGTGACTCGAAAACAGTATGTTCAAAGCTTTCACAATTAGTGACTAGTCGTAAAAAGAACCGTTTGCACATGCACATGCAATATACCACCAATTCACATCAGGTGGTGCCTATGTGCAAACTATAAAATCTGGACCAGAATGCATCAGAGGTATCTTCAATGGATGCATTGTATGTGATTGCGAGAAGGATGCTAATACTGGCTGCTCAGCACAGGAAAGGATTTTCAGAGTCAAGCTGACTATTTTCCAACAAACTGAGGAAGAGACTTTTGACAAATACAGACTTAGTAGCACTGTAATATTGAAGATTATTGCACTTTTAAAGCAACATCTAGAAAGCAGTACTCTGCTTAGCAATTCTATCACCACCCATGTTCAGATGTTGTGCTCTTTACACCTTTTGGCCTCTGGCAGTTACCATGGTGTGATTGCTGTTGCTGGTGGGGTACTCAAAGTGTGCTTTAACATTTTTCCCACCAATTTCTACATGCCATGCTTCTCTATGTCAACTGCTACATATACCTATCCAGAAATGCACAGGAAATCCAAGGCACAAAATTAAAATTTTACAACATTGCTATATTTCCCCATGTCATAGGGTAGATAGATGGAACACATGGTCCTATTTGTCCTCCATTTCATCTGGAATATCTGTTTATATTTAATTTTCACGAGGTGTGTAGCGCAAACAATTTAATAACTGTTATTGTGTCACAATAACCAGGAAGCACCCATGACTCCTTCATGTTCAGTCACAGAGTTTGATGATGGCTATTTATTAGGTAATGATATTAAATATATTGACACATATGTTTGCGGTAATCAAATAAGTTATTTGTTTATTTTAAGCGACACATCTGGTGTTTGTTTCAGATGATACGTCCCTGGATTTTGAAACCATACCTATCCCCCACAACCCAAAATGAAAGACATTACAACACAGCACATGTTCGCTCCAGGGTTGTGATTGAGAGGATATTTGGGCTGCTGAAAACTTCTTTCCAATGCCTACATAAAAGTGGTGGTGCCTTACAATATGCTGTGGAAACTGCATGCAGGATAGTGGCAATGTGCGCCATTCTGCACAATATTGCAACCAGGCGAGCCCTGCAGATCACCTTGCCAGAGTCAAATTTGCAGGGTGAAGATCCTGAACCATCTGTTTATCAGCCTTTTGAGGAGAGTAGAGCAGTGGAAGGAAGGGGAGACGGTGATGGGACCACATTGCCCACAATTACTTTTCAAGGTAGGTCACATGTGAAAGTACAAGTAAAATAAAATATACAACATTTTGCACTCTTTATTGTCCAGTTTTCTTTACATTTTTTAAATCAATTTTAACTGTCACATGCAAGTGTTACATAATGTCCACATCCAATGTTGGTTACATCACTGAAAACACAAATATACAGATCTAGTGGTACTTCAATTACTGTGCCATTTACTGCTTCTTGTGGCTGCATACTGAATGGATTGTGCCCACATGTTGAGCGGCATGAGAATGGCTGCTTCTGCATCCCAATGAGCGTGCATCTGTGGCAGAGGTGCTGCTGATGCTGGAGATTTCCTCACTATCTTGAGGTCCAGCACCTAACCCACTAGGTATTTGGTCAGTTTGTAGTGCCTCTACTGCAGATGTAATCTGCCCTAAGCCCCTTGAGACGTCACCACTGAAGCAGCCCCTTTCCACCTGGAGAGTAACTGTCTGGCTGGATAAGGTTGAAGTGGCATGTGCCAATCTCCCAACTGAATGTGTTAAACCATCTATTATTGCTGCAATGCCTCTCTCTCTCTCTCTCTCTCTCTCTCTCTCTCTCTCTCTCTCTCTCTCTCTATGCCTTTGATTGGAATTATCCTCCACCATTTGTTGACACACTTTTTCAAGGGCATTGATGAGGCTGTTCATTTTAGTGTCCAACTTTGCTTGCTTTTTGGCCAATTGATTGGCCACATTATTGAAGCCAAATGAAATGCATTGCTGCATGTTCTGTAGTTTTTTATTCACTATTTTCACCTGCTTATGTTGCAGACATGAATTTCCAGCATGGACCCCTCAAGGCCACTAAACAACGAGGCATATTCTGCTGTAACTTCAGACAACAATGCTTGGGTGCCATGAGACATCTCATGTCGCTGACTGTGAGCACACACTGAGACATGCTGATGTTGTGGTCTCACAGTTGGCTGCAGGATTGGACTGAGAGGCTGTTGGACATCATCCTCATCCACTGATGATGCCTGTGGGGAATTTGACAGCACAAACAAATGATGTACGGAATGCTGGACAAATCAAACATTCACCCCAGTCACAGATCTGGGTTAAATCAATCATTTGTTTTGCTCGCCACACCATTCCAGCTTGGACCCAGCCATTTTCAAATCAGTCTTGACCCTGCTCCGCATAGGAATAGTCCAGCCCGCACTGCCAGGCCAGGTCCTTCTTGGACCAGAAACAAGCAATCTGGCATCGGTTTCCTGGTATTACCCCTCATCAGCCACGCTAGTGATCCAGCGCGATATTAGCAAACAGCATTCATACACCAGATACTCACTTGGGCCCATACATTCATACTATGCTAATACTTACGCTGGGTTTTATCAGTTGTTACTCTCTATCAAAATCCCTGCTACCAATTACCTTCTGATTGAAGAGTAATGACTTACCAATGAATCCTTTGCTAATTGGGAAATTTAAAATGAGTGACATTCATTATAGTACATAATCCTGAAATAACCACTGAGTCAGGAAGTTTTAAAATGTTTATCTAAAGATTTAGCAGAGTAAAATACAGAGCCACATGGTACTTAATCGCAATACCCAAGATTAAGCATAGAAATGATTATTGCTAATCAATGACGGTGTTTAAAGAAAAGGAGAGGATAGAGATAGCAGCTCAACTAGAGGTTGCATTATATTTACCTAAGTGCGAGAACCAAACCCCTTGGCCAAGGAGTTGAAAGAATAGGACCCAGGAAGGATGAAGAGCAAAGACCTCCTCCAGGATCAGGACAGGACCGGTGACCTCTCTACAACGACGCCTGCGTCGTTCCCCTCTCTGATACTCGACTTCTCCTCGATTCTCCCGTGCCTTCCTTCTAATGGACTCCGCCGCCCTCTCCTCAGGACCTCTTCAGGACAGGGATTCAGTCAGCAACCGATCAGCTTGGCAGTCTGGAGCTAAGAGCGCTCTGGCAGCATGGACGCCTGTTCTTCGTGAACGCATGCTCTAACTAATTAACTAATGCTATTTTCTATTATACCCTTCTACGCCCATGTACCTCCCCTTAATGTTGCTAAAATATGGGGCCACTACCTCTGATTGGACAGGGACAGGGGGTGGATTGTCGCACCATATCGATTTGGCCTAAATTGTAAAGCCTATTGTCTTTACATTCCCACCCCTTCAAATTAATACATTCGCTTTATTTCCCACCCGTCTCATGACAAATGTACACCAGTTTTCATAGACAATGTATCAATATAAAACAGGAAAGGCAAGAGTACAGCATCTTCGGCCATCGGGTCGCGGCCTTGGACGACGTCCAGATTGACTTCATTTGGCAGGCACACAGGACACATGCGCAGAACCATTTGCCTCTCGAGTTTCAGGTCACCAACCCAGGCCCAAGTTTACGAACTAATAAAAGTGCAAGAAGCAAATATTAAAATCACAGAATAAAATGTTTCACTGTATGCCCACTTTTTCTACTCTATTCCCATTTAATTATAAATTCTATCCCACGTTAGTAGCATTAGGAAACGACAATTTAGTAATGACATGAGAGCAAGCTGAAGCATGTGAAAACATCAAGCAGCCATTTTAATACACACTGCGCAGAAGCAGAAATTTCCCCCCAAGCAAAGAAAGACGTCACACCATGTGATCTGGTTATGACATGCGCACTGAGTTTTCCCGCGCATAGCGGCCATTTTAGATTACAGACAAGCATTATTCATTAGTAAAACACATAGGCAAGCTTCCTTCCCTTTCGTGTCGTGAATGCAAAAGGTTAGTATTAACAATACAAGTTTTAATAAATTAATACTGTGAGGAGGATTGAATACAAGCAAGTTTCATTTATGAAACCTTGCTCCATCAATCCCCTCTCTGATGGCGTTTCTGAGCCATCAAAATACTACCCACAATCAGATGCCAACTTCTAGCAAATTACTTTATTCTCATTCTTACACTTTCCATTTTTGCCATCCCCTTTCAATTTCTTGTATAATTCACTTCTCCACTCTTCAAGTTCTATTTCATCAATTTTTCGCTTCTTTCCTTTACCTGTTACTTTATATGTTCCACTCTTTCTACAACGTTTGCACCATATTGTTATTGCCAAGATTATTATTGCTATCCCTGCTATGGGTATTAATATTTGACCTATAAGTCCTTTTCCTAGATTAGCAAACCAGGTACCAATTGACGAGATACTATTTGTCAATCTTTCCCATACACTATCAACTTCCAGTGGTTTAAGTTCTTTCTCAAGTTTAGTTATATTCTGTATATACGTTCCAAATTCTGCACTCTTATCAGGAATATAAGTGCAACAATGTTTCGTCTTCAATAATTTACAGACTCCGCCCTCTTTTGCCAATATAATATCAAGAGGAAGTCAATTTTGCATCACCATAGATCTAATCGCAACCATTTCCGCATTAATCATTAGAAAACCTCCAGCAGTATCCGTTGATAAACGATCAACCACTGTAGACAATTTACATATTTTCCTTGAGTTCAGAGTTATTCCCACTGAAGGTATCAATGCACCAAATATATCACCTACCATTTCAGAAAAACTAGCTCTTTTACTACGTATTAATTCGCTATTGTTTTCATTGCTCCCAGTGTTTCTTTTTACGTGGTATATCTTTGGAAATACTATCCCAAAATAACAACTTCCATACCACCGTGCAGGAAGCCTAAAGTAAGCCTTATTCCCACACACATAATAGATTCCGGGAAAAACTGAATCTGTTCCTCCTTTGAGTCCCCAACCTCCGAGAATTAAAAAATTGTGTTCACATTCACTGGTACCAATGAAAACATTGTTATAATCCGTCTTTAACCTATGAAGACAAATTTTCCCTGTCTTTACGAAATCCAGAGCCATAGCAGCTTGAGCCTTGCCAGGTGTGTAACTCCCTTCTTTCTCAGCCAAAGGTGGCAAATGAGCCTTACGCTCAGAAGCTTTCTTTTGAAAATCTTGTCTTCTATCTTCTACTAAATTTAAAAATATCTTTTCTTCTTCAAGTAAAGAACATGTTAGATTGTGTCTATGTGCATGTGTTATGTCTATTGATTTCATTGTTAAGAAAAATTCTCCCATAAACTGTGCGTCTTGACTACTAAGCACTGGGTTCATACTTTTGCGAATCGGAACCTCAGAAAATATCACATCTAAGTTTGAATAATAATACTGAAGTCTCCCTGTTCTATAAAATAAACTAGACAAAACACTACATGATATGCCATATGTCAGTGGTAAGTGATGGTATGTTAATCCTTCTGCTACTGATTCAGGTAACTTCATACAGACATAACAATTACTAACTTCCATTGTGTCTACATATTGAAACAATAACTTTGTGAAAACGTTTAAACTAGTGTCGTTATCAGCTATTTCTTGATGAATTTCTGGTTCATTCTCTGCCATTAGTTCTACTCTATTGCCCTTCATGTTTGCTGTCCTCCCTTTAGTTTCATTATTAATCTTTTTATCCATTATCATAAGGTAAGGAACTGCTACAATTAGGACTAACCATACTATAAGCACCATCACTAGACTACATATGCATAATGCACAGCATCTTCTACAACATCTCTGTTTTGGTCTCCCAGTAACTCTATTGTCAGGCATTTTTCGACAAGTAAGATTGCTCTTCTTATCTTTTCTTCTTTTCTTTAGCTTATTCTTTTGCTTAGTCAGGGTGGTCTTGTTTCTTCTTCGTACGTCAGTTCTGCACTTGTTCCTTCGCCACCACTGTCACTTGACTCTGAACTTTCAAAATCTTCAAGGATGATATAAGTCCATTCAGGACCCTTGAATTTGTTATTCACAAGTTTCAGTCTTTTACTTCTTCTTTTCTCAGTTTTATTCTGTTGTTCAGTTTGACTTGTTACTTCATTTACTTGATCTGGATCGTCACTTCTGGTTTTTATGTGGTATTTAACTCTTTTAATGACACTCGGCCAATGATCTCCTTTTCTTGTTTTCTTTGTTTGCACTGTTTCTTTATCTTTGTCTTCAGAAATCTTTTTATTTTCACTTCTTAGTACTGTTTCGTGTTCTGCAATTACTGTGTTTCTTGTTTGCTCTTTTTCAGGTCTGATTGGTTTCTCCGTAACAGCTCCACTGTGAGTTTCCAATAACTGACCTTGTTCTTTATTTATTTCTTCAAGTTCATGTTTTTCAAGGGTTTCTTCTTCTGTGCACTCTTCTTGATCTAACTTGTTCTGATCAGGGCTTATTGCACTGTGAACTTCTGCAGCCTGACCGGATTCTTCTAGACCTGTCTGTCCCTGTTCAAAGTCTATTAGATCTTCACTGTTTTGAGTCCAGTTTCCTTTCCCTATCTGACCTTGTTCAGGATTTCTTAATGTCGTTTCTTCTTGTTCCTGAACTGCTTCTTCTTCACCTATCTGATCTTCTTCAATTTCTTCCAATTTCGCTTGACTTCTTGTTCTGTGGTATATTTCAGGAACCTCTACCCCGGGTATCCAATCCTGACTTGTGCTCGGTTGTTCTTCTTCAGCTTCTCTGGCATCTCGAACCTGAGATCCTTCAGCTGGGCAACCTTCAGCTTCTTCAGTGATTGGCGTTGTCTGAGGATTCTCTTCCTCAGGATCTGGTACTCTCTTGGTGTGACTTACATGAATCCAATTAGGAAATCCGGCACACTTCACTGCTGTATTCGTTGTCAGTATGATTTGACACGGTCTGCCCCATCTAGGTGATAGACACGTTTCTCTGGTGTGATTCTTCACTACCACCCACTCACCAGGATTCAGATCATGTTCTTGTTCAGGCTGCCTGGAAACTGCGTCTTCTCCAACCTGATGAGAGACAGAATGCACTAGGTCAGCCAATCCTTTGCAATAGTCCAGAACCATATCATCAGATATATTCACCAGTTTGTTTGTGGGAACATGTGTTTGTCTCATTGCTCTTCCCATCATTATTTCGTGGGGGCTCAATCCTGTGTTTCTGTCAGGTATACTTCTGAGTCCCATTAAAACGAGTGGCAATGCATCTGGCCACTCTAATGATGTTGATGCACACATTTTTCCTAGTCTTGACTTTATAGTGCCATTCAATTGTTCAACCACTCCAGAAGCTTCTGGACGATATGCACAGTGTAGTTTCTGTTGAATTTGGAATGCTTCACAGATTATTTGGATCACTTCACTGTTAAAATGTTTTCCTCTATCTGATTCCAAAGTTACTGGAAAACCAAACCTAGGAATGAGCTCTCGTAGCAACAGTTTCGCAACTGTAATGCTGTCATTTCTCCTAGTAGGGTAAGCCTCTACCCATTTTGAAAACAGGCACACTATGACTAGTACATATTTCAGCCCTCTACATGGTGGTAACTGTATGAAATCAAACTGAAGTCTCATAAATGGACCCTCTGCCTTTCCAATTTTCCCAAATCCAATTACTGTCTTCCTCCCCGGATTATGCATCTGGCAAGTTAGACATCTCTGGCAAAGACTCTCTGCAACAGCCCTGAATTTAGGATTATACCAATTTTGTCTGAACAGCCTAATCATTGCATCTCTCCCTATGTGTGTGTCTCCATGATACATCCTAGCCATTTGTGAGAGTAAACAGTCTGGCATGACCGGTCTGCCATCAGCACTGATCCACACTTCATCATCTCCTCTTTGGGAACAACCCACTTTGATCCACAAATTCTTCTCACTTTCATCAACCTCATCTTGCAATTTCTTGACGTCATTCCAAGTTTCAGGTGGCATATACAGCATAAGTTGGCAGCTGATTCCCATTCTTTCCACCCTCTTATTGACTGACATTCTGGTTTTGGCACAATGTTGAGCCACCAGATCTGCATATCTGTTGCCGACTACCACCCAGTCATCTCCTGACTGGTGTGCAGCACATTTCACCACAGCCAATTCTTTTGGTGATTGTATTGCTTCTAGCAATTCCTTTACAAATTGTCCATTTTTAATGGGGGATCCTGAAGAAGTCATGAAATCCTCTGCATCCATAGTTGGCCAAAATCATGCACAACCCCGTAACCATATTGGCTATCTGTAAATATGGTTACTCTCTGATTCCTCCCAATTTTGCATGCTTTTATCAACGCAATCAATTCAGCTACTTGTGCAGATTTGACTCCTGGTAAATAAGATGCTTCAACTATTCCAGTTAATTCAGATACCGCATAGGCAGCAGTTAGTTTACCGTCTTCATGTCTTTGACATGAACCATCAACAAATAGCTCCCTGTCTGGCTTTTTAAGAGGCTGTTCCTCTATATCTGGGCGTGGTTTTGTGCATAATTCTGTAATCTGTAAACAATCATGTTCATCTTCTTCGTCATCTTTAATTCTCTCATGATATGGGTCTGGTAGTAAGGTTGCTGGATTTATTATAGTACACCTTACCATGGTCACATTTTCAGCACCCATTATTATTCTTTCATATTTAGTCAGCCGACTAGGAGTAAGATGCTGAGTTCGTGTTCTTGTCAACAGAATCACAACCGCATGTGGAACATACACCTTTACAGGATGTCCCATCACAATTGACTCACTTTGTTCAATGCTCAAACACGTAGCCGCTACTGCTTTTAAGCATCCTGGCAACGCGGCTGCTACTGGGTCCAATGTAGCAGAAAAATATGCTATAGGACCTCTTTCTAATCCATGTCTCTGAGTTAAGACAGAAAGTGCACAATTTTCTCTCTCATGACAGAACAATGCAAATTCTCTTTTATAATCAGGCATGCCTAAGGCAGGTGCTAAACATAGGGCATTTCTCAATTTTACAAAGGCTTCTACACTTTCATCCTCCCACTCAACAGGGTCCTTTGCTTTCTTTTTTGTCATGTTAATTAAGGGCTTAGCTAACATGGAAAATCCTGGTATCCATTGTCGACAGTAACCTACTATTCCTAGGAACATTCTCACTTGTCTTTGTGTTACAGGCATTTGCATTTTCTTTATTAAAGTTACCCTTTCAGCTGTTACTCTTCTTTTTCCCCTCTCAATTTGGTGTCCCAGATATTTAACAGCTGTTGTACAAAACTGCAACTTTTCAGGTGAGACTTTATGCCCTTCTTCTGCCAAAAGATTTAATAATGCTATGGAATCAACAACACAGTCCTCTCTGGTATTCGATGCCACCAATAAGTCGTCGATATATTGGACTAAGACTGAGCTTCCTGGCATCACTAGTTTTTCAAGGCACTTTTTCAGTATCTGGTTGAAAATAGAAGGACTTTCTGTGTACCCCTGAGGAACACGATTCCACACATAGACCTTGTTCTCAAATTTAAATGAGAAAAGATACTGGCTGTCTGAATGTAATGGTATTGAAAAGAACGCTTGACACAAATCAATTACTGTGAACCATCCTGCACTGCAAGGGATCTGGTATAGAATTACTGCAGGATTTGGCACTATGGGACAACATGGTTCTACAATCTTATTTATTTTTCTCAGGTCCTGAACAATCCTATATTTTCCACTAGGTTTCTTTAACCCCATTATAGGTGAATTACATGGGCTACTCATTACTTCTTTTAGGATATTTTGTTCTACCATTCGATTTATTTCTTCAATGACTCCTGCTTTTACTTCTGCACTCATTACTGTCTGGTATTTGGGAAAATTGCACCTTCTTTTACAGTAATTTTAACTGGATCTATTTTAGCCATAAGTCCTACTTCCTTTCCAGTGAAATCCCATACTATGGGGTTTACTGTACCTTTTAATTCTTCTGGCAACTCATCTTTTGTTATTAACGAAAACATCTCATCCACTTCTGTACCTTGTTTTGCAATCATAATTTTATATACATGGTCTTCATCTGGTGTCTGAACTGCCACACCATCCGGTGTGCAGAAAATGGTACAATTCATCTTGCACAATAAATCCCTACCTAATAAGTTTACTGGACTAGAATCACACACTACAAATTGATGCATTTCTCTGAAATTTCCGATTTTAACTTCCATGGGTTCGGTAAGAGGTGTTCTAATTCTTTGATTAGCTACCCCCACTACTTGGATATTTTCACCAGAGAGAGGAAGGTCTGGAATGTCTGCTGTTCTCACAGTAGACCGGGTAGCACCAGTGTCCAAAAGGAAAGTAATATTATTACCTTTCACATTCCCTTCAACATATGGACCTGACTGATCTACCTGTAAGGATGCGCCAAGTATACACTCCTTCCCCTCTCCTAGGCACCGTCATGGACTGAATTGACAGAAATCGTCCTGCAAAAGAAATTGTGATGTCATATAATCATTCTTACCACTTCCTCCCTGATATCCGATGTCTGTACCATGCTTTGCTCTGCTTACATTACCCTGAATAGGTGCAGGTGGCAACTGACTCTGAGGATTTACACCCTGCTGTGAGTCATTCTGCGTCTGTGGATTTAAATTTTGATTTGGACCATTATTATTCCAAACCTTTTTACATTCATCCTTCCAATGCCTCAATTTTCCGCATCCATGACAAGGACATTTCTTTTTGGCTTCTTCTCTACTCATTCGTCCTCTAAATTTTCCACCATTCCCAGTATCACCATTCATTCCAGAATCTTTTCCTTGATTTTCACTTGGATTTTCCAAATTAATTCCCTGTTTCTCAGCCATTTTCACCTGAGCCCACATCACTTTTTCCTGCAATTTCTTGTGTCTATCCTCAATATCGTCTCCACAATATTTTGCATACTTCAAAATTTCATCAATGGGCTTTCCCTGCCAACACAGCATGTGTTGTTTAATCATCTGACAAATCTCTGGCTTTAAACCGTAAACAAATCGATACACAAACTGACTCATGTTCTTGTCTCCAATGTCCTCAAATCCACTATACTGTTTAAATACCTGCAATAGACGCTCATAGTAGGAATGTACTGATTCATTAGCTTCTTGGGTAGTTCGATCTATTTTTACCCAATCTGTTTCTTTCGGTGGTATTTTTCCCTTCAGGTAAGTTGTCACCTGCTGATACTTTTTCATCACATCATTTGACGGGGCACCTGTCTTCGGATCTCTAGGATATTCATCACTTGGCCAAGCCACTGTGATTTTGCAATCTGTCCATAAATCGGCAGGTACCACTATATCAAACAACCCATCCAAATCCTTCAACAGTATCTTCGACACCTTCACAAACCTGTCAACCTGCTTGTACCATTCAATTGGTTTTTCTCTCAACTTTGGAAAATCATTCGTAAATGACAAAATATCCTGTCTGCTCCATGGGACATGTACATATCCTCCTCCCGCAACTTCTCGCATTGGATACATTTGATCTGCTTTCCCTGTTTCCTTCATCACATATTCAGATGCTGTTCTACTTGTTCGTGCTTCTTCTTTTTTTTTTTTTGCCCACCTAGTTCTCCATTTATCTAGGTCTCCCCATTTTTGCAAAACTAACATTAATTCTCTTATTTGTAATCTTCTTCCAGAGGCATTCATATTTTCTAAATCTTTGTCTGAAAATTCTGCTCTATAGGGTTTCTGTAGTACCTTTGATCTCCCTATTTCTAGTCCCATCTGTAGTGCTAAATTGGATAATTTTTCATGAAATAACCTTACATTTCTGGTGATACTCCTGCACAGGAACAATAATTCTTCTTCATCATAGGTATTTAAGCATTCTAGTCTTACATTTCCTGCTATTATTTCTTCTAATTCGACTTTCAATTTATGAATGTCCATTATTTTCGGAGGTGTGCACTGTTTAACTGACCCTTGCACCCATCTTTCTAGATCTTCAGGTGTTACTATGGTGGCACTTTTTGCTCCCGATGAAGTTATTAAACTTACATCTTTGAACATCCAGGTACATCTTTTCTGGGAGTGCTATTTACAGTACCTCGAATAGGCAAGTCCATGAGTGATATTGTGGATTCACAGTCACTAAATTGATCCTCAATTATAACTGGAGCTTCAGGTTTGGGATTATTCACAGGAGTAGGTGCAAGTATCGGTGGAGGACAGCTTCCCTGAGTACCATATAATGGAACTACTGGACCAATTGTTACAGGTATGGTCAATGAATCAGGATGTACTTTTATCTGGGTTATTTTCTGTATTAATTCTGCTCTGGTCTTTTCTAGGGCTTCTTTTTCTTTGTCATGAAGTATTCTACTTGTGGTGAATTCATGCATTACCTGTGGTACTAATGGAGTTTTCGGTGGTGCACTTGGGGTGCATCCACTTGTCCCTTCCTGATATGGTGGGGGTTTCTTAACATTTCCTCCATAAATTGCGTCTTCAGACTCCTCATTTCTCATTAAATGTTTTGTCTTTTCTGTGCACTTACTTCCTAATTTCTCCTCTGCTGAGAACAATGGATATAATCCTTCTGTAATCATTGCCCTTCTCCATTGTTTCATCTGACCGTTCCTAGACTCATGTAGGTATCTGGGGAAAAATCCTGGATAACCCCTATTACTCCTAGATCGGTCCCGCTCAAATGCCTCGGTTTCCCATTCCTCTAGAGCTTCGTACTGAGTTAATCTAGGTCTGGGTTCTAAGTCATTCATCCTCAATCTCAAGTTTTGTAGAATTCGCCCATTGAACGTGCCATTCTCAGGAAATGCTAATATTCCATAATTTTTGGTATATTCTATCCAATTCTCCATCCATACACAAGTATGATAACCTCTCTCCATCATCATGAATGAAGCGGGCGTTTTAGCTCGTGGAATAATAATTCCTTCTCTAGTTTTGATTGGTTTGTCCTTTTTAAAATAATTCTTGATCTTTTGTAAAAATGACATTTTTCTCCTTTCTCCGTACATCTTGGGTAAGTACCGATGTATAAAATTATATTCTGCAAAGCCTGAATATCTCCAATCCTGACGAATTCCCGTTAAGGTCGGATCGCGTTTTAGCATGCAATCCTTATCCACTAAGAATTTCGCTTCTATAATTTTTACCAATCAAATGTCTGCTATCTTTTATTTCCGAGCCAATCCTTGTGCGGCCTTTTGGTGACGTTTATCTGTCAACCCCTCCTTTACAATCTGCTCTTTTCTGTCCTTGCTGGTTTAACCAATCCCAGCGCGGCACCTGTGATGTCAGTACTACTCCTGACTACTGACCCCTCCTTTACAAGGGTCTTTCCACACCCGCTGATTCAACCAATCTCAACGCGGCGTTTTGTGACGTCAGCTCCCTCTCCGGCGACTGACCCTCCCTTTACAAAAATGTACGCAAACTTATTTTCGCTATAAATCTTAATTAAATTTCAGTAACAACATAAAACATTCGCTATCGTGCCAGTTTCTCTAAACTAGAAAAGATAGTTTCCTCCACACTTTAGTAAAACCTTTCCGTTTACTAACATACACTACGAGTAAAACCCTTCCGTTTACTCTTCACACAAGCTCCAGAAATACCTGTTACTTCTCCAATGTTACCCTTTCTAGGTGATAGAACATCAAATTTTCACCAGCGTACTCTTTGCTATTACTCACACGCATAGAGTCCCTAACGAGTACTGAAAGTCCTGCTTAACTTTTCAGTACTATTTCTGCCTGGCAGATAACCTCACTGCAGTATGGCTTCCACTTACCATCCGCTATTCTTTTTACCCCGGGATTCTGGACAACATAAAACAAACTTCGAATATACGGATGTTAGTTCATAAAAATAAAATTCTCATTACCCAATTAACAAAGAGTAACCATCCTCTGAGTACCAGAAAACTGATCCAGCGCGATATTAGCAAACAGCATTCATACACCAGATACTCACTTGGGCCCATACATTCATACTACGCTAATACTTACGCTGGGTTTTATCAGTTGTTACTCTCTATCAAAATCCCTGCTACCAATTACCTTCTGATTGAAGAGTAATGACTTACCAATGAATCCTTTGCTAATTGGGAAATTTAAAATGAGTGACATTCATTATAGTACATAATCCTGAAATAACCACTGAGTCAGGAAGTTTTAAAATGTTTATCTAAAGATTTAGCAGAGTAAAATACAGAGCCA
Organism: Calotriton arnoldi; assembly: GCA_963921515.1. Lineage (NCBI taxonomy): Eukaryota > Metazoa > Chordata > Amphibia > Caudata > Salamandridae > Calotriton > Calotriton arnoldi. The sequence continues at coordinate 229,460 of CAWUFW010011627.1, forward strand.
CATGGTACTTAATCGCAATACCCAAGATTAAGCATAGAAATGATTATTGCTAATCAATGACGGTGTTTAAAGAAAAGGAGAGGATAGAGATTGCAGCGCAACTAGAGGTTGCATTATATTTACCTAAGTGCGAGAACCAAACCCCTTGGCCAAGGAGTTGAAAGAATAGGACCCAGGAAGGATGAAGAGCAAAGACCTCCTCCAGGATCAGGACAGGACCGGTGACCTCCCTACAACGACGCCTGCGTCGTTCCCCTCTCTGATACTCGACTTCTCCTCCATTCTCCTGTGCCTTCCTTCTAATGGACTCCGCCGCCCCCTCCTCAAGACCTCTTCAGGACAGGGATTCAGTCAGCAACCGATCAGCTTGGCAGTCTGGAGCTAAGAGCGCTCTGGCAGCATGGACGCCTCTTCTTCGTGAACGCATGCTCTAACTAATTAACTAATGCTATTTTCTATTATACCCTTCTACGCCCATGTACCACCCCTTAATGTTGCTAAAATATGGGGCCACTACCTCTGATTGGACAGGGACAGGGGGTGGATTGTCGCACCATATCGATTTGGCCTAAGTTGTAAAGCCTATTGTCTTTACATTCCCACCCCTTCAAATTAATACATTCGCTTTATTTCCCACCCGTCTCATGACAAATGTACACCAATTTTCATAGACAATGTATCAATATAAAACAGGAAAGGCAAGAGTACAGCATCTTCGGCCATCGGCTCGCGGCCTTGGACGACGTCCAGATTGACTTCATTTGGCAGGCACACAGGACACATGCGCAGAACCATTTGCCTCTCGAGTTTCAGGTCACCAACCCAGGCCCAAGTTTACGAACTAATAAAAGTGCAAGAAGCAAATATTAAAATCACAGAATAAAATGTTTCACTGTATGCCCACTTTTTTCTACTCTATTCCCATTTAATTATAAATTCTATCCCGCGTTAGTAGCATTAGGAAACGATAATTTAGTAATGACATGAGAGCAAGCTGAAGCATGTGAAAACATCAAGCAGCCATTTTAATACACACTGCGCAGAAGCAGAAATTTCCCCCCAAGCAAAGAAAGACGTCACACCATGTGATCTGGTTATGACATGCGCACTGAGTTTTTCCGCGCATAGCGGCCATTTTAGATTACAGACAAGCGTTATTCATTAGTAAAACACATAGGCAAGCTTCCTTCCCTTTCGTGTCGTGAATGCAAAAGGTTAGTATTAACAATACAAGTTTTAATAAATTAATACTGTGAGGAGGATTGATACAAGCAAGTTTCATTTATGAAACCTTGCTCCATCACTAGCTTGAATCCAGTGGTATAGAGAGCATGGGATCATGAGGCTGTGATGCGAGGTCTGGCATCATTGTCGTGGATTTGTGTGTGGCTGTCTAGGAGGAATACACAAAGCTCAGCTGTAAACTACACCCAGTCATGTGAACCAGAAACAGGCTGCAGCCACCAAATGGCTATGGCAGGACAATGCCAACTTTCTACAGGTGACATTTTCAAAATTGTAAATTAAAAATCTGACTTTACCATAGGATAGGATTTTCCATTGGAATTCCATGAACACCAAACATGAATTGCTTACCTGTTCCCATTTAGAGGTTACAGCTTATTAAATGTAATAAGATAACTCCAGTGTTATCATTTGGGAGAGGTAGGCCCTGCAGTAGTGAAAAACAAATGTAAGGGTTTTTAAGCACCAGCACATATAAAGCTTAAAGGTATATGTTCTACTTTTTAAATACACTGCACCCCGCCCTCTGGGCTGTCCAGGGTCTAACCTAGGGTTGACTTATATGTATTAAAAAGGAAGGTTTGGGTCTGGCAAAAGGTTTATTGTGGCAGGTTGAAATGGCAGTTTAAACTGCACACACAGGCTGATATGGCAGGCTTCAAGTATGTTTGAAAGGGCTACTTAAGTGGATGGCAAAATCAGTGCTGCAGGCCCACTGGTAGCATTTAATTTACAGGCCCTGGGACTATGTGATACCGCTTTTTATGGGACTTATAAGTAAATTAAATATGTCAAATGGGTGTAAGCCAAAGTTGCCATGTTTTAAAAAGGTAGCATATGCACTTTAGTACTGGTTAGCAGTGGTAAAGTGCACAGAGTCGCGAGGCCAGCAAAAACAAAATCAGCAAAAGTGAAGGAGGAAGTCAGAAAGTTTGGGTGAAGACCACCCTAAGCCTGACAGGTCTAGCTGTACCATAAATAAGGGTATCAGAGATTCCCCTTAATCATATATGACCCTCAGCTGGCAGGCAAAAAAAATTAAAAGATGTTTCTCAGACTAAGGAATCTAAAAAGAAAGAAGACCCAGATCAGGGCCGGGGGATTTCCCCCACATAAGGGAATTAAATTAATGGTATCAAATTTGAAGTGGGGGAAGATCCAATCTTTGAGTGTATCCCCATCAGGGCTAGACCAGTCAAGAGGTAATACAAGGGTGACCAGTATAAAAGCCTTAAAAAAAGGGTGAAAGGAGGGGAAGCAGGGGGATCTTTAGATGATCCAACACAAAGTGTCCCATCCCATTAAAGAAAAGGAAAAAGTAATCTCTCCCCAGTTGACAGTAAACCCTGACATCCCAGGAGAGGTGACCAATCCTGTTATTGCATCGGCATCCTGGGCTGCAAACTCTAAACCCATTTCCAATCCTTATTGTTCAACGTAAAACGCAAGGCAAAGAAGGCAACAGAGCTATACCCTCTGAATATATCTAAGCTGCTCTTAATTTGTTAAGCGGATACCCTCACTACAAGAAATATCTGCAGTGGACCTTGCCTTTGTAGGTTTCCTGGGGTATGAGAGTTAACTAAGGTGGATTTTATATCCCCTCTAATAGTTAGCATTGTAACGAAGCAATAGTAACAAAAGGATTAATAAAGGGAGGGGACCAACTGGAACTTCTGATCCAGCAGTGTACTAACAACAGATACTCTACTACCATATACTCACCTGGGCCCATAAACACTTACACAGATCCAAGTAGACCGCTGGGTTTAGTTTATATTTATCTTTATTCAGGATTAGTTATTTCCCATTCCTAACTAACCTTTCACTGATCAAAAAGTTCTTTCCTCTGGTCAATGGACCATTAGTTGAACTAGTTGATGGTGTTAATTAACATAACTTATTAACTATTCTTTAATTAAAGAAAATGACCACAGACTCGGGAAGTTTTAAAATCTTTATCTAAATTAAGTGAATGTGAACCATTTCAAATTACAGTACAAACACCCTCATTCATAGGTTTGCAAATTAAATCTTTCATTAAGGAAATATTTCAGACACATACAATAACTATGTCCGGAAAGGAGAGGACAGAGAGAGAAGATCATCTACAAATACCATGATATTTATAGTTACCAAGGATGGTGTGAAGACCAAACCCTCTGGCCAAAGGACTGATAAGGGTCCCCTGGGATAGATCAGGAGACAAAGACTTCAGGACAGGAATCAGGACAGGATACTTAACCTCTCTAAAATACCGACGACTGCGTCCCACCCCTCTCTGGCACTCTCTTCCTCCTCGAGTTTCTTCCGCGATCTTCTTGTCTAACCCAATTAATTAAAGATAGATGGTTCTGCATTCAGAGTCTTCATCAGCATCTCACAGCATACTTTTCAGCATCAGCACCACCCACAGCACCGACAGCATCCCGAGCTCTCGACTTCCAGCATCGATGATGACCCCTCTTCTGCAGGACATCCTAACTAACTAACTAAAGCTACCTCAGTTATACCTTTCGTTGACCATGGACCACCCACTAAAGTTTCAATATTGCACAAATACGTATTCTGATTGGTCAGGCAAGGGGGGATGATCATCACACCATGCTTACATATTACTTATTTCCATTGAACTATTGTTCGTAAACCCATCCCCTTAAACTTTATTCCTCCCTTCCGTTCCCATACATATCCAAACTTTATTAGATACAATTATTTCAACATTGTTAATACAAGTCTTCTTGCATGAACTCTTCACACTCTGGTCACAGGGCACGTCATTCTCGTCCTTGGATGGTTGTAAAAATGCTTGGTCATCCCTCTGGGTCAGTTCTCATGTAGGCATGCGCAAACTTGAATCAGTCGGCTCAATTCAGACAAACGTGAAAGGCCCAAATGTGCACTAATAATAAAGTCAAAAGAAGAAATGTTACTTTCACAAATAAATGGTTTCACTGTATACAACCCCTCTCTACTCTAACCCTCTTTACTTATTAATTCTTTCCCCGCATTAGCATTAGTAAATAGCTGGTTTTCATTTTGGCTAAGCAGATGCCATGCACGTGAGTCTTCAAGACTCCATTTTAATGCCTTCTGCACAAGCGCTAAAATTTCCCTTTCAAGCATTAGTACCGTCATACTACGTAGATGAAGTTGACGCATGCGCAGTAAAGATTTCCCAGTTAGAGCGATTTTAGTCCTTGGTTCATATTGTTAGCATTAGTAAAACACATATGCAAGCTTCTCTAACCAGTGTGTTTTCTGTATTTGCTTGTTATTATTTACAAGACGTTGTTAGTAATTCCTTAGCGGGATAAACGAGAGGATTGCTTCCGAGCAAGTCTTCTTTACGAGTCCTTGCTCCATCACTTCAGTGCTTGGTCACAATGCGGGTCTGCCTTCAAGACAGAGAGAATCGATTTCATTCTACTCAACTGCAAATTTAGTCTATGCAAGGTCTTATCAGTCCCCTGGGAATATAACTCAGCATTGTAACAACGGCCTAACAATTGTTATTGCAAACAATATGTTCCCCGCGCATTTTGGATCGGCTCAAGGAATGGAATTTACTAATCATTATGCATCCTTACTAAGTTACGGCGCAGTCAAGATTGGGACAGTTGGGAGGATGAAGCATAAATTATGGAGTTCTTCCACAACCTTAAACTTGTACGTTGGAATATACATGGATTTGAAAGAATAAAAAAGCTATCATCTAGATGAAATACTAAGCAGTTATCATATTGTGTTCTTACAAGAAAACAGGCTTTGGGACAATAAAAATGTTGAGGGCTTCCTAACAATCCAAAGCCCCTGATATGTTTGAGGCAGAGGCATACTCTCAGAAGGGTTAATGACCCTTATTTCCACTAAAATTGCAACACAAATCTTAGAGGTGATAGTGTATCTCAAGGGGTACACAGATGATAATAGTGGAAGTACGTGTAAAGAACATAGAAAGGACATTTTTAATGCTAGTATACATGTATATCCATACAGAGGTGTTCTATAATTGGGGTAATTCAATTGATGAATTAGGAATTGCCTTAAATAATTCTAAGAAATTGGGTTGTGGGTTGACTGAGGTGTGAGCCCTGGTCAAGCAGCAACTGCAATTCTTCTCAGGGTGAAGTCACAAGCAAACCATAAATTAACATGTGCTCAACCCTCGGGTAACTTAGCGCAGAGCAGTCAGGCTTAACTCAGAGGCAAGTATTTGTGCAACACTTCAAACAGTAACACAGTGAAAAAACACCTCAAAAAGATCTCACACCACTTTAGATAATTAGAGCAAAATGTAATTAATAAAACAAGACCAAAACAACAAGAATCCAATCAGTAGTACCAGAGTTAGGAATTTTTAAAGATTTTAGGGTAAAATAGAGCCAAAAAGAATAAAGCACCAACTGCAGCTATCAGGGACCCTACTATTTATAGGGCGCTCTTTCTCTGTTTGCGCCCTGGAGCACCTTAAAACAGGTGCGCTAGGGTGCAACCACGGACAGTGCACCCTATTACATAGAATGTGCTGCCCCCAGGGCAGCCATGAACTCGTGCTGCCCAGGGGGCACTGCATTCAAGTGAAATACGGAGCGGCTTTGAAGCAGTCGCTCCATGTTTCACTGTGCAGGCGTCAACCCCCCTACACTTTTAAAGGGGATTAGAGATCCCCTTGCAGGTAGGTGCAGTGAGTGACTGCACCCACCTGCAAGGGGATGTCTGGGGGTCCATTGGACTCTCTTTCCCCCGTCAGAGTGCTGCAATTAGGGGTGCACTGATAGTGTCCCTCCTGAGACCTTCTTTGCCCCTGCACCCACGCCAGAGTCAAAGGGATTGCCTCATTTGTATGGGACACACCTCCATACAATTGAGGGAATGCCTCCTGAAGATAGCGCTGGTGCTTTATGTGAGCCAGCACTATTGCTATTACAAAAGGGGACGCACAAGCATCTGCGGCCCATTCTGTGATACCAGATTGCCACAGTTGGGCGTGCAAAGTGGGCGCAAACACCCATTGCACTCTAGGGCACTTCTATACTATGGCCCCTGGTCGTGTTGAATTAGGAGAAAATAGCAAGTTCACGCCAACCGCGATGGAGCATGGATCGGATACAGGGACCAGGTTAGCCCCACTCAAAATGTACCTTCTCAATCCAGCGCCAAGAGCACCATTCACGGTGGTGGGGGCCATGATGAGCAGGGAAGCATCATGGATGTCCCCGTTGCTCAGAACAGGAGGCCAGCAGGCTATTTCGTAAAGTTACTCTCGGAGTCTTGAGTTCAAGAGATGCAGGCTCAGTTATTCTCACCCAGGCTGAGAGCAGCAAGCAGCAGGTCGGCCCAGCAAGGCAGCAGCACAGCAAGGTGGTAGTTCAGCAGGGCAGCAGTTTGGCAGAGTGGCAGTCTTCCAGAAGCTCAGCAGTCTTTTTTCCTGGCAGAGTATCCACAGGCCCAGACATGTACTGAAATGGTGGTGTCTGAAGTCCAGTATTTACATGGAGTTAAGCCTTAGAAGTGTGGGAGATATTTTCCTTTGAAGCCCTTAGGCCTCCTGCCTTCCCTGTTCTGGCTCCAGACTAAATACAGGGGTATGCATCCCTTTGTGGGGACGCAGTACACAGCTTATGCAAGTTTAAGTGGGGCGGTGCCCAGCTCCTCTCACTCATCCTGCCAGTGATGGCCTATCCAGACACACCTAAACTCACCATTGTGTGTGGCTGTCTAGGAGGAATACACAAAGCTCAACTGTCAGGTACACCCAGTCATGTGGCCCATGTATAGGCTACTGGCACTAAATGGCTAAGGTAACAAAATGCCAACGTTCTTAAAGTGGCATTTTCAAAATTGTAATTAAAAATCTGACTTCACCAGAATTTCCCATTATAATTCCAAAGACACCAAACATTAACTGGTTATCTGCTCCTATTTGGAAACTACAGCTTATTAAATATAGTAAGGTAACTCCAATGCTAGTCTATGAGAGAAGTATGCCTTGCAGTAGTGAAAAACAAATCTAAGAGTTTTTCGATACCAAGATATGTAAAGGCTAAAAGTACATGTCCAACATTTAAGTACACTGCAACCTGCCCCCTGGGCTGTCGAGGGCCTACCTTAGGGGTGACTTATATGTATCAAAAAGGAAGGGTTGGGCCTGCAAAAGGATTATTTTGCCTGGTTGGAATGGAAGTTTTAAAACTGCACACACAGGCTACAATGGCAGGCTTGAGGCATGTTTATAGAGCTAATCGAGTGGGTGGCACAATCATTGCTACAGGCCTACTAGTACCATTTAATTTAAAGGCCCTGTGCAAATTTAATGCAACTTTACTAGGGGCTCACAGGTAAATTAACTATGCCAATTGGGTATAAGCCAGTGTTACCGTGCTCTAAGGTGCGAGCCAATGAACTTTTAGCACTGGTTTGCATTGGTAAAGTGCACAGAGTGCTAAGGCCGGCAATAGCGAGATCAGCAAAAATGGAGGACAGAGACAAAACCTTTGGAGGAAGACCACCCTAAGGCTGACAGGTCTAACATGTGTACCCTCCAGCTGAAAGTGAGGAGAACTACCCATCCCCTTTGGAGTTCTAATCACTAAGGCAGAATAACCTGGATAGACCATCAGCATTGGTGTGGTCTGATCCAGGACAGTGTTCCACTGCAAAGTCCATGCCTTGTAGGGATATAGACCACCTCAACAGGTTGGGATTTTTACACCTCATTTGCTTGAGCCGTCTGAGGGGCCTGTGGTCTGTTTAAACCCAAAAGTGAGAGCCAAACAGGTATGGCCTCAGATTCTTCATTGCCCAGGCCAGAGCAAATGCCTAACTTTCACTCGCACTCTACCTCTTTTCATATGGGGGTAACCTCTTGCTGAGGTAAGCTACCAATTGCCTAGGCCCTCCTCATTTAAATGTGCTAAGACAGACCCTCTGCCATGCTCTGAAGTGTCTGTCTCCCCTTTGAACTCCTTTAAGAAGTCAGGAGCTTTGATTATGGATACTATACACATGGCCTCCTTGAGGGTATCAAAGGCTTTCTGACAGGCCTCTGTCCTGATCACCTTTGTGAGCTGCTTCTTTGAAGTCAGCTCTGTTAAGGGGCAGCAATGATGCAATATCCCTTAACAAACCTAGTACAGCATACTCTGAGGCTCAGGAAGGCTGTGTTTTGGGGGGTGCCAGGACAGGATAGTCTCAATCTTGGCCTGGTGGTGGTGCACTTTGCCCCTGTCCACCATGTGGCCCAGATACACCACAGAACTGTGCTCTATCTTGCACTTACTGACCTTCATAGTCATGCCCGCCTGCTGCAGGACCTGAAACACCTCCTGAAGGTGGTACAGGTTTCCTCTCATCTAAAGCTGTAGATAGCTATGTCCCCCTCCCAGCTAGGACCCTTTTGACCAACCTCTGAAAGGCGGCCTGTGCATTATTTAAGCCAAAGGGAGTCACTCTAAACTGGAAGTGGTCCTTTGGGTTCGGGAATGCAGACATCTTATTCATCCCCTCCCCAGTATGAGCAATCTGCCAGTATCCTAATGTAAGATCAAAGATACTCAGGAACTTGGCAGCACCCAGCCTGTTGATGAGCTCATCAGCTTGGGGGGTGGAATGTGCATCAGTTTTCATGACGGATTTGAGTCCCCTGTAATGCACACAGAACCTAAGTTCTGGAGTGGTGCCTGGTGTGGCAGCCTGGTGTCACAGCAGCACAGGACAGGACCAGGGACTGTTGGAGGGCTCAATCGCCCCTAGCACCAGCATCTTGGAGACCTCCTACCTGATACTGGCACTCACCTTGTCTGATAACCAGTAAATCTTATTTTTAACAGGCCAACTGTCTCCAGTGTCAATGTCATGGATGCACAAGTGTGTGAGTCCAGGGAAGAGGGAAAACCAAGATGAAACTACCCCAACAGCTGGTGACAGTCACTCTGCTATTCTGGGGTCAGAGTAGGGGAGATGTTGACACCCTCTAATGACCCATCATGCTCTTGGGCAAACAGGAGGTCTGTGAGAGGTTCGCTGTCCTCTTCCACTCCTTCATCTGTCACCAAGAGCATGCTGACTTCAGACTTCTCAAAGTATTGTTTGAGGAGGCTCACTTGGAGCACCCTTAGGGGATGTCTAGGTAATTTGAGGCCCACCAGGTAGGTGGACACCACCTTCCACTCCTTTATCTCATATGGGTCTGTCCAGCGATCCTGGAGAGCTCGTGGCTCCGAAGGATCGATAACCCAAATTTTCTGGCCAGGTTAAATCTCTACCAAAGTAGCCTTCTAGTCATACCATAGTCTCTGGCCTCAAGGTTGCTTTTTTCTTTTTCCAGAAGCGATGAATCTAGTTGCAGAGGGCCAGCATGTAGCTGACGACATCCTGAGGGGGTTTCATGGGAGCTTGCTCCCACCCCTCTCTGACAAGGCTAATAGGCTAATAGGTGGCCAGAGTTTGAAGAGGATAAATCCAACCCCTTTCTGTGGCACCTCCCTATAGGTAAAGAAAAGGTATTGCAGGATGACATCCCCCTTATGCCTCATGGACTCAGGTAGGCCCCTTATCATGCCAATTAGAGTCTTGTTGAATCTCTCCACAAGACAGTTTGTTTGGAGGTGATAGGATGTGGAGAATTTTTAAGTTAATCCATATTCCTCCCATATGGACTTCATGTACGCTGCCATGAAGTTAGTGCCTCTGTCAGACACTACCTCTTTGGGAAACCCTAATCTCCATCAGGGCCGTGGCCACGTGCAGTCACAGAACTAAGAAGGTCGGCCTCTGGGTAGCGAGTAGCATGGTCTACCAAGACCAGGATGTACCTGTTGACTAAGGCTGTCTGGGGGTCCAAGGGTCCAACAATGTCAATGTCTACCTTCTCAAAGGGAGTGCCAATGACAGGTAATTGGGTCAGGGGAGCCTTGAACTCTTTCCCTGACTTCCCACTGGCCTGACAGGTGGGACAGGACCTACAGAATGTACCTGAGGCAGTCTTCATCCGGGGCTAATAGAAGTGGCAATAAGCCTTGTGAAGGTCTTGTCTTGCCCCAGATGTCCTGCCAGGGGAATGTAATGAGCCAACCCCATAAGGAAGGCCCTATAACACTGGGGGACCACCAGCACATGGGCTGCCCTTAATCCAGGAACCTTAGGCTCACTATATCAGAGGTCGCTCTCCCAATAGATATGGTAATCTCCATAGGTATCACCTTCTGCCTGGGCCTCAGCTCACCACTTCAAGCCCTCTATAGTAGGGAACTCTATCTGAACTTTGCAGAATTCCTCCCTCAGGTAGGTCACCCAGGGCAGCAGTGTCCTTCCCGGTTGACTTGGGCACATATTCCTCAGGTACCCTGTCAACCTGGACTGTTGGATCTTCAGCGGCTGTTTTTCTGCACCCCACTCTTTTTGGCAGCTACCTGGGCCATTTTACCAGGCTCCAGGCACCCTTGACTCCCTTCCCAGGCAGTCATGGACCATAAAGTCATACAGACCCACTGGGCTGTGTTGCACAGCTCAGTGGAGAACACGCCCAGCCCCCCAGGTACTGCCTGAGCGGCCAAACAAGCTGCTCAGACCAATCAGGACGCTGCAGGAGCAGTGTTGTGATTGGCTGGGAGAGTCCGGGAGCCTGGGTGCTTTGGGCGGGGACAGAGGAGAGACATGTGGCGCGAAGACGGTAAGTTCATTTTGAATTTTTTTCATGTCTCCCCTCTCCCCCCACCCCACCACCCCGTACAGAGGCAGCCGCCACCAGGGATGTACTGGTCTGGTCCTCTACTTACAGGGTCGGAAGAGTGTCCCTCCCCGCTGGAGGCATATTCTTCTACAGTCCCCCCCCAGTGCTCCTCTGGGATCTTGTGAACCCTCAGGGTTAACTCATAAGCTGAAAACCATCTATCAATGTCATCCCCCACCACATTACCAGCTACCATGTCTTTGGGGATATGTATTTTCTTGTCTCCTTCAGACACTGAGGTAATGCTGGCACCATTGCTTGAATCTGCCTGCTTTGCTTTCAGTTTCAGCTCCTTAAGGATCCTCTCATGAGCCAGTTTGTTACTATTCTAGAGCAAACTTCCTTTCCTCCATCCTGGTTTCAGCCATCTGGAGCCTGAACTCCCTATCTGCCTTCTTGTCTGCCAGCTTTTCTGGGGTGACGCTATGGGTGGACACACTGACTCCTGCTGTGGCAGTGATGTCTAACTCAGTAGTTGGGTGATCCTCCTCCAATAAAGGCAGCATTTCTGGGCTGATGCCCAAATCATGATCCTTTTCCTCCACATGATCCTCATCATCCTGCTCTTTTGTGGTTGTCAGTGACTGGTGGACCTCCCACTAGATCCTCAGAGCTTTCTGAAGCTACAACTTCTTGGTACCCTTCTTGGTGGAGAGACCACTTTCCTGACAGAACTGCTTGAGCTCAGCTCTTTATAACTTTCCAAATCTCCATCACTGAAGGCATGATCACAGACAGTCCAGTAGTAGGAAGGAGAGTAGATGTGGGAAAACAAAAAGAATATTTATGTGGATGTGGTGGTATAACACAAAATAACTGTACAGCACCACACAAACACAGGTCCAAATCCTCACCCCTGGACACCAGTGTAAGATATTGGGCTGTTGGTTGACTGGGGTGTGAGCCCTGGGCAAACAGCAACCACATTTCTTCTCAGGTTGAAGTCACAAGCAAACCCCAAATAAACCTGTGCTCAATCTTCAGGTAGATTGGACCAAAGCAGTCAGGCTTAACTTCGAGGCAATGTGTATAGTTTTGTGCAACACTTCAAATAATAACACACTGAAACACACCACAAAAGGTTCCCACACCGGTTTAGAAAAATAGAGAAAAGACCAAACTGACAAAAATTCAATCAGCAGAACAGAAGTTATAATTTTTAAAAGATTTTAGGGTAAAATAGCTCCAAAAGGCACAAAGTTCCAACAACGTCTATCTGGTTGTGTGAGACTGGGAGAAAGTCACAAGTTCAGGCCGACTGCGATGGAGTGTGGGTTATATGCAGGGACCAGGTTAGTCCCACTGAAAAGTTACCTTCTCAGTCCAGCATCAAGAGTCCTGTTCACGGTGGAGAGAGCCAGGAGGAACAGGGAAGTGAAGCGTCATTGATGTAACGCGAAGGCCAGCCTAGGTGGGTTGGTCATAACCGTAGCACGAGGATGCTGTTGTCAGCGTGAACGGTGAGGGCGGTGGTTTTGCGGTGTTGCTCCATGAAAGTGGTCGATGCTGTAGCATGAAGGGTGGGGCTGACGGAACTTCCTGTTGCCGGGCTGTGCGAGTGTCAAGGATTGGATGCCACCGGGCCAATTTGAAGTCATGAAGAGCCCAAACACTTCAATTCAACCTCTCTGAAGCCACACCAAGGGTTTAGGACCTGAGGGGCACCCATTTGGTGGGCAGGGACTTCCTACAACTGGATCTGGGGGCTGGTGCAGGTGGTTAGGAGCCTGTTGTCTTCCTGTGGCTCAGACAAGAAGGCGAGCAGCCGAGCCCTTGGAGTCACTCTGTGAGCCCTGAGGTCTAGAGGTGCAGGTCCAGTTCTTCTCTCTCAGGCAGAGGGCAGCAGGTCAGCACAGCAAGGCAGCAGCACAGCAAGGCAGTAGTCCAGCAGGGCAGCAGTCTGAGTGGCAGTCCTTCAGCACCTCAGGGGCCCTTCTTCCTGGCAGAGTATCCACAGGTCCCCAAGTGTGCTGAAGTGGTGGAGTCTGAGGTCTAGTACTTCTACCCAGTTGTGTCTTTGAAGTGGAGGAGAAACTTCTAAAAATGTTCTTTTGAAGTCCTCAGGTATCCTGCCTTCCCTGTCCTGGTTCCCAATTAAATACAGGGGGAATGCAGGCCTTTGTGTGGAGGCAGGGCACAGCCTACTCAAATGTATTCAAGTGCCCAGCTCCACTCTCCCATCCTCCCAGTTGTATGGCCCATTCAGGCACACCTAATCTCCCCATTGTATGTGGCTGTCTAGGAGGAATACATAAAGCTCAAATGTCAGCTACAGCCAGTCATGTGACTCAGGTACAGGCTACAGGCACTAAATGGTGAAGGCAGGAAAAAGCCAACTTTGCAAAAAGTGGCACTTTCAAAAATTTAATTAAACATCCGACTTCACCAGAAGTTAGGATTTTTATTACAATTCCAAAGACCCCGAACATAAACAGGTTATTGGCTTCCATTTGGAAATTGCAGCTTATTTAATGTAATAAGGTATCTCCAATGCTAGTCTATGAGGGAGATAGGCAACTTAAAACCCAATGTACCCTGCCCTCTGGGTTGCCTAGGGATGACATATGTATCAAAAAGGAAGGTTTGGGCCTGGCAAAAAGTTTGCTTTGCCAAGTCTTAATGGCAGTTTCAAAACTGCACACACAGGCTGCAATGGCAGGCCTCATACATGTTTACAGGGCTACTTGATTGGGTGGCATAATCAGTTCTACAGGCTCACTAGAAGCATTTAATTTACAGGCCCTGGGCACATCTTGTGCCACATTACTAGGGACTTACATGCAAATTACAATTACAATTATTATTATAGCTTTATTGCGTGATTTGTTAAAACCCTTGCAACGATCTGCAATATAGAGAATCATTACTGTATATAAAATAGATAATATGATTAAAAACTTTGCATACAATTAAAAGTCAGCCGTCATCATGACATGTAAAACTCTATTACAATTACACTGTCCTTGGCTTTCGATAGATCGTGTTCAGACAAGGAAATGGCAATCCCCAATAGACTAGAGATTAGACGCGTCGCACCTCCTCTAGCTTTTTTACGAAGCGGTCCATAAACCTAACCAAGGCGCAGTTTAGAATGGTGTTCCCGGGGTCGAAGCAGGCCAGCACTGCTCCTCTGCAAGATCTAACGTCCTTATCGATCCAGCCCCTTCGTAATAGGGTTATTCTATCATCTAGGAGATTAGGGCACAAGCATAGCACATGCAGTATGTCTTCCTTATGTTGACCGCAGAGCCAGCACGTTTCCTGAGCACGATCTCTTTTCCATTTAGGGAGATGGCAGTTCATAGGAATCACCCCCATTCTCAGCCTTAAGAACTGGAGCTTAGTACGTGCATTGAAGGTGGTCGTTAGGTAGCTCTGAGGTTTCAACTGTGGATAGGTGCGAAGGGTCATCCAACCGTGACTCCGTACCGAAAGGCTGGCCCTGTCTTCTACTGAAGAAAGGTGTTTCGCACTGAGTTTTGCTAGCCTCTTAAACTCGTGTTGGCTTGCATGTAGGGCCCAGAGGTTGCTCAGGCCAAGAGTGCTAAGGCCGCAGGACAGATAGCGGTTCCCTGCCTTCCATCGACTTGTGGCCAGCTGGCTCCAAAGGTAGTGGGCCAAACTGCCTTCCTTTGCTGCCCTCAGCTTATGGCAGCTTATTAAAAAAGTCACCATGTGGCCCAGTCACTGTCTGCAGATTCCAAATTCCAATCTGATTTGTGCTGGTGATGTGTGGGGAGGTAACTTGAAGATCGTTCTATAAATGTTTGCGACTGTTTTAACTATTAGCGCGCTATCCAGACCTTTTAGCGCCTCACTCCCATAGGTTAGAGGTGGAATGACCTTTGCCTGGGCCACCTGGAGGATTTGAGCGAAAGTTGGGCCATTTAGTTTCTTTTGAATGGAGTTAAGTGCGAAGGACAACGCAATTCCTTTCTTTTTCAATTCACCCAGCTGCAAATTAAAAATGTCAATTGGGTATAAGCCAATGCTACCATATTAAAAGAAGTGAGCACATGCACCTTTACCACTGGTTAGCAGTGGTAAAGTGCACAGAGCCCTAAGGCCAGCAAAATTGAGATCAGCGAAAATGGAGGAGTGAGATAAAATGTTTGGGGGAAGACCATCCTAAAGCTGACAGGTCTAACAATAATGCTGTATTGAAATATTCCAACCCAATCTTGGACATGGCTGGTGACTTTGATGCAAGACTGTTCTGTGCACAAACTGACACTTTACTACAGGATTTGTTAGACCAATATAATGTACCAGCAGCTGTATTTCTAGCAGGGGGCATCTTCCAAGAAGGACATCATGCTGGGGAATTTATTGGTGAAGTTGGGCTTAATTTATTTGAATGGGTGCCTGGACAAGGATATACCGACTGCAAAGTCGTTTCAAGCTGGCTGTCGCAGCTGCCCAAATGATTCTATTTTTGTATTGGCATGGCAGTTTGGGGTTCTTGATTCTTTTAATTTTCTGAGGTGTAAATGGTGTGATAATTGGGAACTCGTGACTAGTTCTAGGGGGATATTCCCAAGAACGCGTGTTAACTATCGCCAAAATCGCTTAACGCAACTTCTCACATCGCAGTCCATCGCAGGAAAATAACACTGTGTTAATGCAGCATTCACAACCTGGCAGCACCATGCGATAGCCTCACGATAACGCGACAAATACCCGCGTTAAAATCAACGCGATGCCAAAAAAATGCGAAACCCCAACGCGAAAAAAGTTGCGATGACCCCAATGGCGATACAAAAATCAGCGAAAACCAGCGACAGGCCTGCGATTCCCACGCGCCATGCGTGAGAATGCACCATAAAAGCAGAGAAAAAGAAAAAAGATAAAAAAATGTAACTGCGTACCACCATGGACGCACCCGGACCGAGTGCACAGGACAACGCGAACCCCACAAGCCCCACAGACGACCAGCCAGGAACCCCGGGGCCGGGGAAGGGCAAGGAGAAGAGGAAGAGGGAGACGGGGTTCAGTCCGCAGGAAAACCAGATCATCGTCACGGAGGAGACAGAACACAACCAACAACTGTATGTCACCTCCACTGTGTCATCGGCAACACAAACGGAAACATGGCAGTACATCTTGAACAACGTGAATGCAGTCGGAGTGTCGAGGAGGACAATGGAAGAGGCCAAGAGGCGCTGGAATGATGTGAAGGGCAAAAGCAAGAAGAAACACCATGCCAACTTTAAAGCAGCAACGCAGATTGGAGGTGGGGGACCAGCGGCACACCAGGAGCTGGATGACAGTGAGAAAATGGAGGCCACAGTCATCAGTCGGGATACGGTGCCAGGAGTTGGGGATCGGGACACTGCTCAACATGACCTGACACAACATCAACAGGGTGAGTACTGACCAGGGACTTGGGGGGACGGGGGGAGATGGGCACAATGGCACACATGCACAATTAAGTACAGCACACTGCACACCCACAATGACTCTGGAACATGACCCTGATCCCCGTGCCACACAGCAGCACACATACAGAAACTCAGGGAATGTGTGTTGCATTGAATTTATTTGCACATGCTGTGCCTGTTTTCATTTTGCACTGTCTCATGATTGCCAAACACTGACACAATGTGACGTCCTCATGTGAAGAAATTGTCAAGGATGTTGTTCCTATGGTCTATTCCTGCTGCAGCTGCAGTGGGGTGTGGTCCACCTGCCTCATCTTCCTCATCATCGTCCGGTGCATCTGGCACTCGTAACCATGGGGCATTGGTGCGTACACATATGTTGTGCAACACACAACATGCAACGATCATCTTGCACACAATGACTGGGCTGTACAGGAGCCTCCCACCTGTGATGTCCAGGCACCTGAAACGTGACTTCAACACGCCAAATGTGTGTTCCATGATGCCCCTGGTGCGTTTTTGGGCCGCATTGTACTGCCTCTGGGCCTGTGTGTTTGGGGCTCGGAGGGGTGTCATCATCCAAGGGCAGAGTGCATATCACTGATCACCTGTGACAGTGCAGAGAGACATGAGTCAATAGTTGGTTCTGCATGATGTGTTGGCAGGCTCACTAGTTCATTGGCATGTGATATGTGTGTCATAGTGATTCCAGTTTGACATGTACTGCTAGTAGCAAATGAGCGCCATCAATGTGTATTACGTAGCCTCACTGCTGCTCCTCCCTCCCCCGTGCCTATTTCCTCGTGTGCGCTGCACGCTTGCATCACCTGCACTCCTATGGCACACCATTGTCATGCCTGTCTGCGCATGTCCACAAGCCTGACAACAACACTGTGATGTTGTGCGTTGAAGGTGGCCGGCCACGTGTGTGTGGGCCTATGGTAAGGATAGGGCGGACACAGATGTGGAGTTCATGGCTGGCCGAAGTCGCGATGTGGTCTAGGCAAGACCTTTGGCTCATGCTGCGGTAATAGCGATACACACACAACAGTTGGCATGTATGATCCCGGACCCCTAGCGGGCTTGCGCTAATTCATTAATCCCTTCATCCGAGCCCGCACTCGGGGGCATGTTACATTGCAACTTTGTCCATTGCGGGATGGGTGGCGCCGACACCACAACAAAGACACACGCATTAGGTACTAAATTGGCAAGCCCAACACTTAACCACGGCCAGAGCCCCGGGGTGATCATCCACACCCCTACGCTGGACTGCCGTACACCAGCCCACTCCGGCAACGCCTACAGGGGGGTACAACACAGCTACATGTCCCAGGTCTACACCACTGCCTGAGGTGACATGGTTGCATCCGCTGTACACAGCACAATGCAATGTGGTAGGGCCCGGGGCCCTCATGCACACACAATGACCACACGGACACACTTAGACAGTTTGTGGAACTGGCTACGGGCACGTGCGCCCGGCCCCTTTATTGCCAGGGTCACATGTCCAGTGACGCCTGTGCTGGATGGGTGTGCGGTGAGTGTAAGCCAACCCTCAGGGAGTTGTTGGCGCTGGCAACAACTACAACAGTGATCAGACAATCAGAAGTTTACAGTTCAAACAGCAATGGTCCACGACTTGAGCTGCACAGAGTTAGTGGCCTCGGATGCACTGCGGCCGGCACAGGCACACCGCCACGGGACGGTGACTACCGGTGCACTGAGGTAGGGTCATGAGAGCTGAGCGGGTTCTCGTCGATGTCCAAGATGAATGTCGCAGAGGGTTTCGGGGGACAGTGGAAGGTGTTCTTCCAGGGCATGATACAGAGGGCAGTACCAAACAGACACATGCAATATGAAGGAGATGAATGCTACAGACTCATGTTTAACACCAAGTCATTACGAGCCACAGGATGATGAAGACAACCCCCAGGCCATTGACTGAGATGCCACCAAAGTTCAACCAGAGGGTGTCCATGAATTTCGGGGCACAGAGTTAGTGGCACCAGCGCTGAAAGGGGATGCAGTCTGCGATGAGGCCTGTACAATGGTATAAACTCTGCCATAAATAGATCAAGGCTCAGTTCCAAATGTGTAACCTACTTGACCGTAGTGTGGGCCGGATGCAGCGGTCAGCAGGGGCCCCCAGCCACGTGTCCTTGGCTTGCGATGCACAGAGTCAGTGGCACCAGGGCAGTTGTTGGTGGGGTTCGGTCACCTCCGTAACGAGGATCCTGTCTGTCATCCGGACTGAATCGCATCTTCCTCTTACTCCTCTCCTAGCGTGCAGTGATACGGACTCTGCCAATGTAAAATCAAGACTCAGTTCCAAATGTGTGACGACTTGACCGCAGTGTAGGCCTGAGGCAGCGGTCAGCGCGGGGCAACGGCTGTTCAAGCAGCTCCTCCTGGTACTCTCACACACGACATTGGAATGCCATGTGGCGATGATTTGTGGTTGACGGAGGTAGTGGCACCAGAGCTGTGCGTGTGTGCAGCCTGCGACGATGCCGTGTCCTGCCTGGTACGGATTGTATTGGATTTGTGTGAGGCCTGCTGGACCGCAGTGTAGGCAGTACACAGGTGACCCCGCGGTGCTGGGCCCCAGTGTAGGCCGAAGGCAGTAGTCAGCATGGGCCCACAGACATGTGTCGTTGGGATGCTATGCACAGAGTCGGTGGCACCACATCGTACGGAGTACGGTGATATAAACCCTGCAATAAACATATGTACTCTGCCATTGAATAATCAAGACTCAGTTCCAAATGTGTGACCTACTGGACCGCAGTGTAGGCCGGAGGCAGCGGTGGAGTACTTCAATGAGAAAGGAGTAATGGGGGGCCTGTGTCATGGAGGCCGTGATGGTCTGAGGAGGCTGCCATGGTCGCTGGCCTCAGGCTTGGAGCTTGCACTGGCACGTGGTGGGCCCTCTTTGACACATGCCGGTGTCGGCAGGTGAGCAGTGCAACCTGGCTGCGCTGGGGCGGGCATGACGCGTTTTGGGAGCAGCGGCCTGGAGTGCAGCAGGCGCACAGGATCGCAGGCACCGCCGCTCATAGCGTTGGCCTCGTGGCGGGGTGAGAGGCGCAGCCCTGGCAGACACGTTGGCCATTCCGTAAGAGAACCACGCCCAGAGTAACAGGCTTTTTATTTACACCCCTACACTGGCCTGGCGTATGCCAGGCCAGCCCACTCCGTGCACACTTACAGGGGGGGGCGTAACAAGCTGCATTTCCGCATTGTTCCCCGCTGGCTGCGGATACATGGTTGCGTCCACTGTCCAGTACACTCCAGACACCAGCAGTGTATGTCGACATGGAAGTGTCTGTGGTCTGCATACTGCGGTCTGCCCAGCACATCCACTCCACACTTGGCATTGTGTGCATTCTTATTCATGGGTCACTTGCCTCCTTCGCACATGCTGGGTTCCCACCTCTCCCCACATTCTGCAATTGTGTGGCTGAGGTGCCATGCCGTTGATGGCTTGTGTAGACGGCTAGCCCAGGTTGCCACAGTAATTAGTGTTGTCGTGTTTGGAATGTGAGGATGTTGGTTGTCATGTTGTATGTGATTTTGTGACGTGTGCATTCCCAGAGTTGTGAGTTGTCTGAATGTGGTGTTGAGGTGTGTGGTGTGTTACGTTGGTACTTACCGAGTGATGGAGCAAGAACTCAAAATGAGACTTGCTCGTAAGCAATCCTCTCACAGTATTAATTAATTAAACGTTGTAATGTCTTTACTAATAAATGCATACACGAACACAGTATCTGAGAGAAGCTTGCCTATGTGTTTAAACTAATAAGTAATGCTTGTCTAATCCAAAATGGCCGCTAAAGCGCGGGAACTCCATTGCACATGTGTCAATCATATCACGTGGTATGACGTCTTTTTTTGCTTGGAGGGAAAACTTTGCTTCTGCGCAGTGTGTGCTAAAATGGCTGCTTAATGTTCTCACGTGCTAAAGCTTACGCATTTGCTGCAATTAACACTGTGGTATTCTAACGCTACTAATGCGGGATAGATTTATAATTAAATGGGAGTAGAGTAGAAATAGAGGGTATACAGTGAAGACATTTATTTTTGATTTTAATATGTTTCTTCTTTGACTTCTATTAGTTCGTAAATTGGGGCCTGGGTTAACGGAATGGCAGCTCGAAACCTGTGGGATGTGCGCATGCGCTCTGAAAATCAAGACACAGCGATGAAGTCAACTTGGACGACATCCAAGGCCACGACCTGTTGGTCAACTCCACTACATCCGCGATGTTCTCTCAAATACAACATTTTATATACATTTTGTATTAAACTTTGTCGTGAGACGGGTGGGAAATAAAGCAAATGTATTAATTGTGAGGGGCGGTATTTAAAAACAATGGGCTTACAGAAATTGAACTAAATTGACATGGTGTGAGGATCAACCCCCTGTCCCCCTCCAATCAGAAGTAGTGGGCCCATAATTTTGAAACATTAATGGGAGGTACCTGGGTGTAGAAGGGTATAATAGATATAGATTTAGCTAATTAGTTAGCGTTGAGGCTGTCAGCTGATCGATTGCAGACTGAACCGCTGTCCAGAGAGGTCCTGAGGTGGGGGCGGCGGATTCCATTAGAAAGAAGACATGGAAGAAATCGACGAGGAGTGAAGCGACAGAGAGGGGAACGACGCAGGCGTCGTTTGGTAGAGAGGTCACCTATCCTGTCCTGAACCTGGTCTGGAGGTCTTTGGTCTTCATCCTTCTTGGGACCTATCTTTCCAACTCCTTGGCCAAGGGGTTTGGTTCTCACATCTTTAGGTAAATATAAATGCAACCTTTAGCTGTGCTGCTGTCTCTATCTTCTTCTTTCTGAGGGATCGTCATTGATTGATAAGTGATTATTTAGTATGCTTCATCCTTGATATACAATTAAGTATTATGTGGTTTTGGAATTTTACTCTGCTAAAGATTTAGATAAACATTTTAAAACTTCCTGACTCAGTGATTATTTCAGATTTATGAATTGTATTGTATGTCTCTCATTTTAAATTTCCCAATTATCAAAGGGTCCATTGGTAAGTCATTACTCTTCAATCAGAAAAGTAATTGGTAGCAGGGATATTGATAAAGAGTACAACTGACCCACCAGCGGAAATTGCTAGCGTAGTATGAATGAATGGGCCCAGGTGAGTGTTCGGTGTATGAATGCTTATTGCTAGTAACCCACTGGATCAGTTTTCTGGTTATCAGAGGATGGTTGCACTTTGTTAATTGGGTAATGAGAATTTATTTATAAACTAACATCCGTTGTTTAAAAGTTTTGTTTTATGTTGTCTAGAATCCCCGGGGAAATTTGAATAACGGATGGTAAGTGGAAGCCATACTGCAGTGAGGTTATCTGTCAGGCAGAAATAGTACTGAAAAGTTAAGCAGGGCTATCAGTACTTGTTAGGGACTCTATGTGTATGAGTGATAGCAAAGGAATACGCTGGTAAAAAGTTGATGTTATATCACCTAGAAAGGATAACATTGAACAAGCAGCAGGTATTTCTGAAGCTTACGTGAAGAGTAAACGGAATAGTTTTACTCGTAGTGTATGTTTAGTAAACGGAAAGGTTTTACTAAGTATGAGAGAAACTATCTTTTCCAATTTAGAGAAACTGGCACAATAGCGAATGTTTTATGTTGTTACTGAATTTTAATGAGAAGCGTGGAGAAAATAAAGTTTTGCGTACGATTTTGTAAAGGGAGGGTCAGCTGAGGGAGTAAAGCTGACGTCACAAACGCCGCGCTGGGATTGGTTGAAACAGCGGGCGTGGAACGACTCTTGTAAAGGAGGGGTCAGTAGTCAGGAGTAATACTGACGTCACAGGTGTCGCGCTGGGATTGGTTGAAACAGCGAGGGACAGAGAAGCGCAGATTGTAAAGGAGGGGTCGTCAGACAGACGTCACTGAAAAGCCGTGCTAGGATTGGTTCAGAGACAAATGTTAGCTGGAGTTTAATTGGTTGTCAACATAGAAGTCGAAATCTTAGTGGATAGTGGAGATTATATGTGAAAACGTGATCCGACTTTAACAGGAACCCGTCCAGACAGGAGATTCCTAGGTTTTGCAGAATATAATTCAATACATAGATATTTACCCAAAATGTATGGAGAAAAGAGAAAAATGTCATTTTTACAAAAGATTAAGAATTATTTTAAGAAGGATAACCCCATCAAAACTAGGGAAGGAATTATCATTCCACCAGCAAAAACGCCCGCTTCATTCATGATGATGGAGAGGGGTTATCATACGTGCGTATGGTTAGAAAATTGGATAGAATATACCAAAGATGACGGAATATTAGCTTTCGCAGAGAATGGTACTTTCAATGGGAGAATTCTACAAAACTTAAGAATAAGAATGAATGACTTAGAACCCAGACCAAGATTAACGCAATACGAAGCCCTAGAAGAATGGGAAACAGAGGCATTTGAACGTGACCGACCGAGAAGCAATAGGGGTTATAGGGGATTTTTCTCTGGACACCAAAATGAGTCAAGAGACAGTCAGATGAAACAGTGGAGAAGAGCGATGCTTACCGAGGGTTTGTATCCAATTTTCATGACAGATGAACCTTTAGGGAGCAAATGCAAAGAAAAGACAAAACATTTGACAGGGTTTGGAGATTCTGAAGACGAATTTTTGGAAGAAATATTAAAGAACCCGCCACCGTATCAGGAAGGGACAAGTGGATGTACCCCAAGCGCACCAATTTTAAGAACACCATTGGTACCGGAAGTATTGCATAATCCACCAGTTAATAGGGTACTTCAGGATAAGGAAAGAGAGGCTATAGACAGAAACAGAGCAGAATTGATACAGAAAATAACACAGCTGAATATACATCCTGATTCCCTGACCATACCTGTAACAATTGGTCCAGTGGTTCCCTTATATGGTGACAAAGTAAATTGTCCAAAACCTTTAACTATGCCTATACCTGTAGAGACTCCAAAACATGAAGTAGTAATAATTGATGACCATATCAGTGATTGTGAATCTATGATTTCACTAATGGATTTACCTAATCGAGACTCTGTAAACAGCACCCCCAGAAGAGTTCCACCTGGTTGCTCAAGAGATGTAAATATAATAACATCTTCCGGAACTAAGAGTGCAGCCATAGTGACACCGGAAGATTTAGAAAGGTGGGCACAGGGATCAGACAGACAAAGTTCACCCCCAAAGATTATGGACATTTACAAATTGAAAGTTGAGTTAGAAGAAATGATAGCAGGCAACATAGGAGTAGAACGTTTAAATACATATAGTGAAGAAGAACTATTGTTCGTATGTAGAAGCATAACAAGAAATGTAAAAATATTCCATGAAAAATTGATGGATTTGGCCTTAGAAATGGGAATTGAAATAAGAAAGTCAAACGTACTACAGAAACCCTATAGAGCAGACTTTACTGACAAAGATCTAGACAATATGAATGCATCAGGTAGGAAGCTACAAGTGAAAGAATTAATGTCCGTATTACAGAAATGGGGAGAACTAGATAAATGGAAAACTAGATGGACAAAGAAAAAGGAAGAGGCACGGTATAGTAGATCGACTTCTGAATATTTATTGAAGGAAACAGGGAAATTAGATCAGATGTACCCGATGCGGGAAGTACCTGGAGTAGGTTACGTTCATGTCCCATGGAGTAGACAAGATATTATGTCATTTACAAATGATTTTCCAAAATTGAGAGAAAAGCCAATTGAATGGTACAAGCAGGTTGAGAGGTTTGTGAAAGTGTCAAAGGTATTGTTAAAGGACTTGGATGGTCTGTTTGACATAGTGGTACCTGCCGATTTGTGGACAGATTGTAAAATTACAGTTGACTGGCCGAGTGAAGAGTATCCTAGAGATGCAAAGACATGTGCCCCATCAAATGATGTAATGAAAAAGTATCACCAGGTAATAACTTATCTGAAAGGGAAAATACCACCAAAAGAAACAGATTGGGTGAAGATAGACAGAATTACCCAAGAAGCAAGTGAATCGGTACTTGCCTATTATGAACGTCTATTACAGGTGTTCAAATAGTATAATGGATTTGAGGACATTGGAGATAAAAATATGAGTCAGTTTGTATACCGATTTGTTTATGGTCTAAAGCCATAGATTTGTCAGATGATTAAGCAGCACATGTTGTGCTGGCAGGGGAAGCCTACTGATGAGATTTTGAAATATGCTAAATATTGTGGAGACGACATTGAGGATAGGCACAAGAAACTACAAGAAAAAGTAATGTGGGCTCAGGTGAAAATGGCTGAGCGACAGGGAATTAATTTGGATAATCCAACTGATAGTCAGGGAAAAGATTCTGGAATGAATGGTGATACAGGAAATGGTGGTAAAGTGAAAGGACGAATGAGTAGAGAAGAGGCTAAAAAGAAATTTCCTTGTCATGGAAGCGGAAAGTTGGGACATTGGAAGAACGAATGTAAGAAGATTCAAAATAATAATGGCCCAAATCATAATTTAAATCCACAGACGCAGAATGACTCACAGCAGGGTGTAAACCCTCAGAGTCAGTTGCCACCTGCCCCTATACAGGGTAATGTAAGCAGAGCAAAGCACGGTACAGACGTCGGATATCAAGGAGGAAGTGGTAAGAATGAATATGTAACTTCACAGTTTCTTTTACAGGACGTATTTGATCCATATAGATATCAATGACGGTGCCTAAGAGAGGGGGAGAAGGAGTGCGTACTTGGCGCATCCTTACCGGTAGATCAGTCAGGTCCATATGTTGAAGGGAAAGTAAGAGGTAATGATATCACTTTTCTTTTGGACACTGGTGCTACCCGTTCTACTGTAAGAACAGCAGACATCCCAGACCTCCCTCTCTCTGGAGAAGCTATCCAAGTTGTAGGTGTAGCTAATAAAAAGATCAGAACACCCCTTACTGAGCCAATGGAAGTAAAAATAGGAAACTTCCGAGAAATGCACCAATTTGTAGTGTGTGATTCCAGTCCAGTAAACTTATTGGGTAGAGACTTACTGGTCAAAATGAATTGCACTATTTTCTGCACACCGGATGGTGTTGCAATACAGACCCCGGATGAAGATCATGTTTATAAGTTCATGATAGCCAAGCAAGGTACGGAAATAGATGAGATGTTCTCTTTGATAACAAAAAACGAATTACCAGAGGAACTAAGAACTACAGTGAATTCAAAGGTATGGGATTTCACAGGGAAAGAAGTAGGACTTATGGCCAAAATAGACCCAGTAAAGATCACTGTAAAAGAAGGTGCAATTTTCCCAAATACTAGACAGCACAAAATGAGTGCAGAAGTAAAAGCAGGAGTTGTTGAGGAAATTAACAGAATGGTAAAACAAGGAATATTAAAAGAAGTTATGAGTAGTCCTTGTAATTCACCAATCATGGGTTTGAAAAAGCCTAGTGGAAAGTATAGGATTGTTCAGGATTTGCGGAAAATTAATAAAATTGTGGTACCTTGTTGTCCTATAGTACCAAATCCTGCAGTAATCCTATACCAGATACCCTGAAGTGCAGAATGGTTCACTGTGATTGATCTATGCCAAGCATTCTTCTCAATACCGTTGCACCCAGATAGCCAATATCTCTTTTCGTTTAAATTCGAAAATCATGTCTATGTATGGAATCGTGTTCCTCAAGGATACACAGAAAGTCCCTCCATTTTTAATCAAATACTGAAAGGGTGTCTAGAGAAATTAGTGCTGCCCAGGAGTTCAGTCTTGGTGCAGTACATTGACGACTTACTGGTAGCATCCAAAACTCATGATGATTGTGTTGAAGATTCAATTGCGTTACTCAACCATTTGACTGAAGAAGGACACAAAGTGTCACCTGAGAAGCTTCAGTTTTGTACAACAGCAGTTAAATATTTGGGACACCAAATAGAAAGGGGAACAAGAAGAATAACATCTGATAGAATAAAAATAATCAAGAAAATGAAAATGCCAGAAACACAAAGAGAAGTGAGAATGTTTCTTGGGATAGTAGGATACTGTCGACAATGGATTATAGGGTTTTCACTACTAGCAAAGCCTTTAATTCAGCTAACCAAAAAGAAAGCAAACGATCCAGTTGAATGGGATGATGAAAGTGCCGGTGCATTTGTAAAGTTAAGAAATGCTTTGTGTGAGGCACCTGCTTTAGGCATGCCTGACTATACAAGAGAATTCGCACTATTTTGCTATGAAAGAGAAAATTGTGCACTTTCAGTGTTAACTCAAAGACATGGAATAGACAGGCGTCCTATAGCATATTTCTCTGCTACATTGGACCCAGTGGCGGCAGCATTGCCAGGCTGTTTGAAAGCAGTCGCTGCTACCTGTATGAGCATTGAACAAAGTGAGTTGATAGTAATGGGATATCCTGTAACAGTGTTTGTCCCACATGCAGTTGTGATCTTGTTGACAAGAACCAGAACTCAGCATCTCACACCTAGTCGGATGACAAGGTATGAACGAATTATTCTTGGAGCTGAAAATGTGACCATAGTTAGGTGCACTGTTGTGAATCCTGCTACATTATTGCCAGATCCAATTTTTGAAGAAGTTAAGGACGATCCAGAACATGATTGTCTAAAGGTCACAGAATTGTGTACAAAACCGCGTCCTGACATACAGGAGATGCCCCTAAAAGATCCAGATAGGGAGCTGTTCGTGGATGGCTCATGCCTAAGGCATGAGGATGGTAAATTGAGCGCAGCCTATGCTGTGTGTGAACTATCTGGAATAGTCGAAACATCCTATTTACCAGGAGTCAAGTCTGCACAAGTAGCTGAATTAATTGCTCTGATCAAAGCTTCCAAAATTGGGAAGCATTTAAGAGTAACCATATTTACGGACAGTCAATATGGGTTCGGGGTTGTGCATGACTTTGGCCAACTATGGATGCAGAGGGATTTCATGACTTCCTCAGGATCCCCAATCAAAAATGGACAGTTTGTAAAGCAATTATTGGAAGCAATACAATCACCAAAAGAATTGGCAGTGGTGAAATGTGCCGCACACCAGTCAGGAGATGACTGGGTGGTAGTCGGTAACAGATACGCAGATCTAGTGGCTCAACACTGTGCCAAAAACAGGTTGGCAGTAAACAAAAAGGTTGAAAGGATAGGAATCAGCTGCCAACTTATGTTATGTTCACCACCTGAAACATGGAATGATGTGAAAAGACTGCAAGACAATGCTGAGGAGAGTGAAAGAGATGTTTGGATAAAAATAGGATGTACCCGAAGAACAGATGATGATGTATGGGTATATACAGATGGCAGACCAGTCATGCCCGACTGTCTGATTTCACAAATGGCCAGAATGTATCATGGAGACACACATGTAGGGAGAGATGCCATGATTAGACTGTTCAGACAAAGTTGGTACAATCCAAAGTTTAGGGCTGCAGCAGAGAGTCTTTGCCAAAGGTGTTTAACTTGCCGAATGAATAATCCAGGAAGGAGATCAGTAATTGGTTTGGGAAAAATTGGAAAGGCTGAAGGTCCTTTTGTCAGATTGCAGTTAGATTTCATACAGTTACCACCATGTAAAGGACTGAAATATATACTTGTCATAGTATGTCTGTTTTCAAGATGGGTGGAGGCTTACCCTACCAGAAGGAATGATAGCATTACAGTTGCAAAACTGTTATTACGAGAACTCATTCCTAGGTTCGGTTTCCCAGTAACTTTGGAATCAGATAGAGGAAGTCACTTTAATAACGATGTAATTCGAATAATCTGTGAAGCATTCCAAATTGAACAGAAATTGCACTGTGCGTACCGCCCAGAGGCTTCTGGAGTGGTTGAACAAATGAATGGCACAATAAAATCAAGACTGTCAAAGATGTGTGCATCTTTGACAGTCGTATTTCGTGTGCATCAACGAAATACAGGATTGAGTCCGCATGAAATCATCATGGGAAGAGCAATGAGACAAGCACATGTACCTACAAATAAACTGCTGAACATAACTGATGATATGGTTCTAGATTATTGCAAGGCATTGGCTGACCTAGTGCGTTCTGTCTCTCACCAGGTTGGAGAAGACGCAGTTTCCAGGCAGCCTGAACAAGAGTATGATCTGAACCCCGGAGACTGGGTGGTTGTGAAGCATCACACCAGAGAAACGTGTTTATCACCCAGGTGGGGCGAACCTTGTCAGGTTATATTAGTTACAAATACAGCAGTGAAATGTGCAGGATTGCCTAATTGGATTCACGTAAGCCACACCAAAAGGGTGCCACCTCCTGAAGGAAAAGATCCTCAGCCAGCATCAATAACTGAGGAAGCTGAAAGTTGGCCAGCTGAAGAATCCCAGGTGAGAGATTCGGGGAAAGCTGAAGAAGAACAACCGAGCACAAGTCAGGACTGGATACCAGTGGTTGATGTACCAGAAGTTTACAACAAAACAAGAAGTCGAGCTAAATTAGAGGAAATTAGGGAGGACCAGATAGGTGAAGAAGAAGCAGCTCAGGATAAGAAAAATGAAACGATAAGAGAACCTGAGCAGGACCAGATAGGGAGATGAAATTGGGCTCAAATCGACAATAAAACAGCAAATTTTGAGCAGGGACAGACAGGTTTAGAAGAACGCGGTCAGGCTGCAGAAGTACAAAGTGCAATAAGCCCTGATCAGAACCAGTTAGAACAAGGAAAATACGTTCAGGGAGAAGAAAACAAAGAACACGACAAGCAAGAAAAGCTTCAGCATGAAGACGTAAATCCTGAATAGGGTCAGTTAGTAGAAACTCACATTGAAGCAACTGAAGAAAAATCAATAAGACCTGAACAAGAACAAATAGAAGAAGAAACTGAAAACGAAGAAAAAGAAATTGGCAACAGCTTGAAATAAAAAGAACTTTTGGAAAGGACTCAAGAGGTGAAGAGACAGTGCAAACAAAGAAAGTCAGAAAAGGTGATCATTGGCCTAGTGTCATTAAAAGAGTAAAATACCATATAGAAACAAGGAGTGATGATCCGGAACAAGTAAATGAAGTAACAAGCTTAACAGGACAAACAAGTGGAACTGAAAAACGAAAAAGCAAAAGACTGAAACTTGTGAACAATTAGTTTAAAGGTCCTGATTGGACTTATATAATCCTTGAAGACTACGAGAGTTCAGAGTCAAGTGAAAGTGGTGACGAAAGAACAAGTGCAGAACTGACTTATGAAAAAGAAGTGAAGCCACCTTGATAACGTTAAAATCTTGAAAGAAAAAAAGAAAAGAAGAGAAATCTTCTTTGTCAAAATGACTGACGACAGAGTTTCTGGGAGACCGAAACAGAAATGTTGTAAAAGATGCTGTGCTATATGCATATGTAGTCTGGTAGTGGTACTTGTAGTGTGGTTAGTTGTGATTGTAGCAATTCCTTACCTTATGATAATGGATAAAAAGATTAACAATGAAACGAAGGGAAGGATAGATAACTTGAAAGGTGATAGCGTAAGAATAGAAGCAGAAGATGAATCAGAATTTCATCATGTGGTAACAGCTAACGATACTAGTTTAAATGTGTTCACAAAATTATTGTTTCAATATGTAGATACCATGGAAGTTAGTGATTGTTATGTTTGTATGAAGTTACCAGAATCAGTAGCAGAAGGGTTAACATACCATCATTTGCCATTAACTTATGGCATATCATGTAGTGTATTAACTAGTTTATTTTTATAAAACAGGGAGACTTCAGTATTATTATTCAGATATAAATGTGATATTTTCTGAGGTTCCGATTCGAAAGAATATGAACCCAGTGCTTAGTAGTCAAGATGCACAATTTATGGGAGAATTTTCCTAACAATGAAGTCGATAGATATAACACATGCACATAGAAGCAATCTAACATGTTCGTTACATGAAGAAGAAAAGATATTTTTGAACTTAGTAGAAAATAGAAGACAACATTTCCAAAAGAAAGCGTCTGAGCATAAGGCTCATCTTCCACCTTGGGCTGAGAAAGAGGGTATTTACAGACCTGGCAAGGCTCAAGCTGCTATGGCTCTGTATTTTGTAAAGACAGGGAAAATTTGTCTACATAGGTTAAAGACTGATTATAACAATATTTTCATCGGTACCACTGAGTGTGAACATACTTTCTTAATTCTTGGAGGTTGGGGACTAAAAGGAGGAACAGATTCAGTTTTTCCTGGAATCTATTATGTGTGTGGGAATAAGGCTTACTTTAGGCTTCCTGCGCGGTGGTATGGAAGTTGTTATTTTGGAATAGTTTTTCCAAAAGTATACCACGTAAAAAGAAACACTGGGAGCAATGAAAATAATAGTGAATTAACACGTAGTAAAAGAGCTAGTTTTTCTGAATTTGTAGGTGACATATTTGGTGCATTGATACCTTCAGTGGGAATAATTCTGAACTCAAGGAAAATATGTAAATTATCTACAGTGGTGGATCGTTTATCAACGGATACTGCTGGAGGGTTTCTAATGATTAATGTGGAGATGGTTGCAATTAGATCATTTGTTATGCAAAATCGACTTGCTCTTGATATAATATTAGCAAAAGAGGGCGGAGTCTGTAAATTGTTGAAAACGAAACATTGTTGCACGTATATTCCTGACAAAAGTGCAGAAATCGGAACGTATATAAAGAATATCACAAAACTTGAGAATGAACTAAAACCACTGGAAGTTGATAGTGTATGGAAAAGATTGACAAATAGCATTACGTCAATTGGTACCTGGTTTGCTAATGTAGGAAAAGGACTTATAGGTCAAATATTAGTACCCTTAATAGGGATAGCAATAATAGTATTGTCAATTATAATATGGTGCAAATGTTGTAGAAAGAATGAGATATATAGAGTTACAGGGAAAGGAAAGAAACGAAAGTTTGATGAAATTGAATTAGAAGATTTGAAAAGTGAATTATACAAGAAACTGAAAGGAGAAGATAAAAATAGAAAGTGTAAAAATGAAATTGAGACAAAATTATGCTAAGAAGTTGGCATCTGGTTGTGGGTAGTATTTGATGGCTCAGAAACGCCATCAGAGGGGATTGATGGAGCAAGAACTCAAAATGAGACTTGCTCGTAAGCAATCCTCTCACAGTATTAATTAATTAAACGTTGTAATGTCTTTACTAATAAATGCATACACAAACACAGTATCCGAGAGAAGCTTGCCTATGTGTTTAAACTAATAAGTAATGCTTGTCTAATCCAAAATGGCCGCTAAAGCGCTGGAACTCCATTGCGTATGTGTCAATCATATCACGTGGTATGACGTCTTTTTTTGCTTGGAGGGAAAACTTTGCTTCTGCGCAGAGTGTGCTCAAATGTCTGCTTAATGTTCTCACGTGCTAAAGCTTACGCATTTTCTGCAATTAACACTGTGGTATTCTAACGCTACTAATGCGGGATAGATTTATAATTAAATGGGAGTAGAGTAGAAATAGGGGGTATACAGTGAAGACATTTATTTTTGATTTTAATATGTTTCTTCTTTGACTTCTATTAGTTCGTAAATTGGGGCCTTTGTTAACGGAATGGCAGCTCGAAACCTGTGGGATGTGCGCATGCGCTCTGAAAATCAAGACACAGCGATGAAGTCAACTTGGACGACATCCAAGGCCACGACCTGTTGGTCAACTCCACTACATCCGCGATGTTCTCTCAAATGCAACATTTTATATACATTTTGTATTAAACTTTGTCGTGAGACGGGTGGGAAATAAAGCAAATGTATTAATTGTGAGGGGCGGTATTTAAAAACAATGGGCTTAAAGAAATTGAACTAAATTGACATGGTGTGAGGATCAACCCCCTGTCCCCGTCCAATCAGAAGTAGTGGGCCCTTAATTTTGAAACATTAATGGGAGGTACCTGGGTGTAGAAGGGTTAATAGATATAGATTTAGCTAATTAGTTAGCGTTGAGGCTGTTAGCTTTGAGAACCACGGAACAAGCTGATCGATTGCAGACTGAACCGCTGTCCAGAGAGGTCCTGAGGTGGGGGCGGCGGATTCCATTAGAAAGAAGACACGGAAGAAATCGAGGAGGAGTGAAGCGACAGAGAGGGGAACGACGCAGGCGTCGTTTGGTAGAGAGGTCACCTATCCTGTCCTGAACCTGGTCCGGAGGTCTTTGGTCTTCATCCTTCTTGGGACCTATCCTTCCAACTCCTTGGCCAAGGGGTTTGGTTCTCACATCTTTAGGTAAATATAAATGCAACCTTTAGCTGTGCTGCTGTCTCTATCTTCTTCTTTCTGAGGGACCGTCATTGATTGATAAGTGATTATTTAGTATGCTTCATCCTTGATATACGATTAAGTATTATGTGGTTTTGTAATTTTGCTCTGCTAAAGATTTAGATAAACATTTTAAAACTTCCTGACTCAGTGATTATTTCAGATTTATGAATTGTATTGTATGTCTCTCATTTTAAATTTCCCAATTATCAAAGGGTCCATTGGTAAGTCATTACTCTTCAATCAGAAAAGTAATTGGTAGCAGGGATATTGATAAAGAGTACAACTGACCCACCAGCGGAAATTGCTAGCGTAGTATGAATGAATGGGCCCAGGTGAGTATTCGGTGTATGAATGCTTGTTGCTAGTAACCCGCTGGTTCACGACGAGCAGTGCATTCCCATAGGTGGCATCCTGAAAGCGCTGGTTGATGATGGACTGTCGGAAGATGAAGGAATCATGCACACTGCCTGGGTAGTTGGCGACGACATTGGTGAAGAGTCCCCGGTGGTCCACTATTGCCTGCACATTGATGGAATGCATGTGTTTCCTGTTGCGGTAATTGTGTGCAGTGGCGGCAGGGGGCACGAGGAGTACATGTGTGCAGTTGATTGCCCCCAAGACGTGCGGGAAGCCAGCTATGGCGTAGAAGCCTTGCTTGATCTCCAGCTGTTCCTGCGCAGTGTGTGGAAGTAAAGTTGCTGGGGTACCAAGCTGATGATGGCATCCAGGACAGGTGTGAGGAACTTTGACAGGGCTGGCTGTGAGACTCCTCCGACTCTGGCAGTTGTTGGTTGGAAGGTCCCAGAGGCCAACAGGTGCAGCACGGCCAGCAGCTTTGTCTGCGGAGGGATGTTGGTTCTCCGCTGTGTTGGTACTGTCAGCCTGTGGGCAATGATGGTCAGGATGCGTAGGATGGTTGTCCTTTTGAGCCTGTAGTGGGCAATGACTTCCTCTGGCGTTAATTCTCCCAGGCTGGTGCGAATTCGGAAGTTCCAGTGTCTTTGTCTGCGCTGCCTCTGTGGTAGTCCGGGGGGGTCCTGAGGGGGAGTGGGGTCCTGGGTGTGGTGGCGGTGGGTGTTGTGGCCCTCTTGGCACTCCGAGCTGCATGATCAGTAGCTCCATGGCATCTGTTGGTCTTCTGGTGTGGCTGTGGGCTGGGCTCCCTTTTATGGTGCAGGTTGTCGTCCGCCTTAACACCAGGTAGGAGCAGGTGTTAAATCCCTGCTGCTAACGCACATTTTCGCAAGTTTTTGATTCTGATCGCCGTTCTGGCTGGTCATTGGGAATGTTGCGAAGTGGTGTTTCTGCGGCTTTTTGCATGTGAACGCCTACTCTGCATCTCATTAGCGTTAGTTGTCGGTGTCATCCGTGGCGATGTTTTTTGCGGCTGCTATCGCAGGGATACTGGTGATATCGGCTGTTAGCACCAGCTTGTTAATGGTGCGATGAATTTATCTCCACTTTGGCTGCGATGAAGTGCCGCTAACTCGGCGATAAGTCCTTGAGAATATGCCACCTAATTTTGGAGAAGCTCCGGCACTTTTCATTTTTCTACCCATAGCCATGAGTTATCCCCAGCGTTTACCACCTGCCTAGACCCTCAACTTCTCCATTAACTAACCAGTTTGCAAGTCATAGAAAATATAGACAGTGTTGCGCAAGGGGGGGAAGATATATTTAGGAGGTATAATGCTTTGATGAAAAAGTGCTTTTTTGTTTACATGTGAATTTAAAGCACTGTACGGGCAAGGCCAAAGCACTTACGAAGTCGGTATACAACACATGGCTCGACCGGTTATGCAGGAGGGTACCCAGCTGGAGTTAATACCAAAACATACAACTAGTTTGTCCCCCATCAAGTAGAAGAATGCCCACTCAGACCATGAAGATAGTTAGATGACTGATTTGTTCTCATTTAGAAATATTACAGGGGAAAAGGCAAGATGGCGCCCGCGAGTGCGGACGTGTAGGCTGACCGCTCGCCGATGCTGGAGCTCGCAAAGCGCAAACCTGGGAAAAAGCACCGGAGATGGAATGATGGTGCGGAGGAACATTTCGGGCTAACTCAGACTGCACGGAATGGGGAAAAAACGCTGAAAATCGCCGACTAGGAGCTCACCTGTGCTAGGGGATGTTGATTGTTTCTGCGGCGCCCGCGGCAAGGTTTGGTAGTTTCAGCCGGAGCCGCTGGGCGGTTACATTGCACAGACTTCAATGTTGAGCTGCAGGTTTCTGCTGGAAGCGATACGGAGGCTCAGGAGGGGAGTATCCTCGCTCCCTGACAATGCCTCCTAAAGGTGCGCGTGGGAGACCGCGCCCACTGGAAGACGCATATGTTGATGGGAACGCTGATGGTGGAACAAAGACACCAGGTAATGCTGCTAAAAATACAAAAGTGGACACAAATGTTACTGGGGTTAAAGCTGATAATTTATCGAAAAAAACTATCCCGCGACTTTTTACAGCCGGTAGAGACACAAAAAAGGTTAAGAAGGTCGACCCTATACAAATGGAGGGAGTGGACGAAGTGAGTGAGCAAGATGGTTTGGAAAATGTGGATTCCAATGAAGATACAATGTGTGGGAAAGATGGAGCTCCTTTATCTCTACTTACTGCTTTATTAAATGCTCCCAACGGTGATGGTATACTCGAGAATCAGAGGAGCCAGGTTCAACACGCTTTGATAGATGACTTGGGCTCCCTAACTTTAGCTAGTACTTCAGGGATGGCTCAGACCGTGGATATGGTCCTGGGCACCATTCCTGATGTTAATGTCAGCTTTAAGCCTAGTATGGCAAGTACTGCAGGGGGTCCGGATGTCGGGGAAAATACAGATGAAAGAGGTGATGCCCAAGTTCCTACACAAAACGCTGAATCCGGTGATTTTTTTTCATTATCTGACCAGTCTACTTCATCTTGTGAGGACTTCGCGGCTATCTTTTGCAGACAGGCGAATGGGGTCGGTGGCAGCGACCATAGCAGTATGTATTTGGAACATTCTGGTGAGCTCCCGGAAGGTAGCCCTCATACTGTTCGTAAAAGATTGGACCATAAGACTGCTAGTAGCGAGGTGGAAAAAGATCAGCTCTGTGGTTTACAGACAGATACAGCTCAACCTTCGGAGGATATATCTTTGACTTTAATTTATCAATCAATAATGTCTCATCGGGAGGAAACAAGACTGGAAAGTCAGAGAGTACAGAATCTTTGTCGGAAACTCCAAAACTTAGTGCGTCGTGTCGCTAAGTCTTGTTCGGACTTTACGTCTAGATTTAATGAAGCGGAGGCACGTATCTCAAGTTTGGAGGACGAGTTGGTGGCTCAAAAGGCTTTGACGGAAACCTTGCGCTGTATGAAAGAGGATACACAGTGGAAGCTGGCTGATTTAGAGAATCGTGCACGCAGAACAAATCTCAGAGTGTTACAGATTCCTGAGGGGCGGGAAGGGCAGGATCCCCGTAAATTTATTGTTGATTTGTTTACAGATGCTTTTTCCAGAACTTACTAGATGGGATTGGAACAGAGAGATTGAACGAGCACATCGCTTCCCATTTAACATTCGTACGAAACCAGGTCAAACATCTGATAGGCCTAGAGCTTTTTTGATTTCTTTTAACAGTTTTCTAGCTAGGGAAGATGTTTTTCAGTTAGCCCGCCCAGATAAAAAAAGGGCAGGGAAGGATTTTGAGTTTTTTGTAAGGCCAGATTTCTGCCATTTCACTGAAGAGAATCGTTGGCAGCTACGCCAGCTTATTCCATTGTTTCAAGCTAAAGGGGCACAAGTATTTTTACTGAACCCAGCTAAACTTAAAGTGATTTTTCAGGATCGCACCCGTTTTTTTTCTACAGAGGTCTCCGCAAAAGAGTTTTTAAAATCCTTGTAGGAATTTCTAGAGTAGTGGTATAGCTGGTGGGGTGGGACAATATCATTTAATTTGATGATAATGATGATAATGGATTTGTTCTGTTTTATCTTTGCCTGTTGGAAGGTTGGGGTAGAGTTTCTTTTGCGGGCGAGGTATATCCCGCCCCTTATGTCAGGCTCTTTTTTCCATTTTTTCTCTCTTGTCAGTTCTATGTTTATATGTCCCCCTCCCAGGCATGAGAGGGAAGAGTATTCGTCTTCTCTACGTGCCTGAGATGGGGTTTGCTGGCAACGGCATCGGGTGATTGGAAGCTTGTCATTTTAAGGACTTTGGGTCCTAAAGCCTTGTTGAGGGGGGGTTGGGGGAGCTTGGGGCGCGGGTTGGGAGAGGTTTTGGGTGGGAGGGGACTCGGGGGGGGAAGAGGGGTAAAATCAATAAAAAATTCCACAGTACCAGTCTCGGAAAAACTTTGGAAAATAGAAGATGTGGGGCAGTGTTTAAAACTGCAGTAAGGATTAGTCCACATTATTTTTCATTTTTTTTCATTTTTTCTAATGGCTAGCAGGGGGCTTAAAATATGCTCCTTCAATGTTTGTGGCCTCAATAATTATAATAAGAGAAAGAGGGTTGCTGCTGAACTGCGCTTGATCCAACCTGACTTATTATGTATTCAAGAGACGCATATTCCGTGGGGGAATCGTAAAATGTTGGCAGACTTAGGGTTTGTACTCGTAGTTGCTTCACAACAATCCTCAATGACACGGGGTGTTGCAATACTTGCTAAACCTGCCATTCAGACTAGCAGTCATCATTTAGCTGATAAGCTGGGGCGGTGGGTAATTGCTGAAGTAGTCTTGGGGAGTATTACATTTACACTATGCACCATTTACGGGTCTAACCTTGATGAATCGCTAGTTCAGGAAGAATTAAATATTGAACTTGCATCGTGGCCGGCCACTTTGGTATTGTGTGGAGACTTTAATATTAATTTGGTTAAGAAGGAATTACAAGGTGGGATACAAGGATATGCGGGTCGGAAACCTAGAGTATTTAAAGCATTATATAATCTGTTAAAAGACCATGGATTATTAGATGTTTGGGATAGTCTTCATCCATCAGTGCCTGGGTACACGTTCTACTCTTTCCCTCACCAGAAACTGGTACGTCTTGATTATTTTTTTATATCTTCTGCATTTCTTACGGGGGCGCAGGTGCATATATTCCCTAGGATCACTTCTGATCATGCTCCAATAGCTGTAGAAATTCCCGCACTCTCTGTAGGTTATTCCCCAAGAACTTTTACATTTGATAGGAAATTACTTTTTGATAACAACTTTAAAGCGCATATGCAGAGATGGATTAAGGATTTCTTTGATCACAACAGACAATCAGTTCACGTAGCAGTTCTTTGGGATACTTTTAAAGCCTGTTTTAGAGGGGAAGTATTGAGTTTTGGTATACATTATCAAAAGACAGCTAAAATAGAATTACAGGAACTATATTCTAAATTAAGATTGGCTGAGGAAAAACTGACACTGGCAATTTCACAAAGTAAAGATATTGCAGATCTGGAAATCATTGCAGCAAGATGTCGGGCAAATATTAATACTCTTTGGAACAAGGAAAATGCTAGGAGGTATTTGATATATAAAAGGGAGTGCCATGAATATGGTGAGGCGGAGGGTCGTTGCTTAGCGCTACGGTTAAGGTTGAAGGAAGCTTCCCAGAGGATTGTTGGTCTTAGAGATAATGCAGGAGTAATTACTCATGACCCTCGAGGGATACTTGCAATCTTGCATCAGTTTTATACAGATCTATATACCCAGCAGAAATCACACGACGCACTAAATAAGTTTTCTATTGTAGGGGATTTAATGCAGGTAGATCGGGAGGAGGCAGAGGTATTAGATAGTCTAATCACAATGGAGGAGTTAGAGATGGTTATTAACAATTTGCCGACCGGAAAAGCTGCTGGCCCGGATAAGCTCCCAGGGGAGGTCTATAGGGTCTTTTTTCATGATATTAAGACGGAGATGTTGGCTACTATTCGAGCTGCACAAAATGGGCATGCACCTAAGTCGTGGGATGAGGCCACTATTGCAGCCGAACGTATGGAGGTCTGCCGCCCAGGATGTTTGGGGAATGGAAGCGGCCCAGGTGACGGCTCCGCCCCCTTTAGGCTAGTTGGGCTATTTTATAGCTCAAAGGATATTTATGCCCCCATTTTGTTCGACCAGCCACCCTTTTGTGGTATACAGGGTGGCTGGTCATAGGAATAGCAGAGCTTTTTTCTGTAGGAAGTGAGGGATTCGTTTTTTTTCCTCATCTGTGTCAAGGCACTCACCCGCTGTCCGTGCCTTTTATATCCCTGCCTCTGCTCCAACAGGGTGTCCTGGCCTAGTCATGGGAAAATAGGGGCAAAAGAGAGCCTCGGCGGGGGTCGCAGCCACGGTCTACGAGTGCTCGCCGCCACGCCGGACACCTGCAGTACGTATATTGGCCGCAGGTGAGGATCTGCCTGCTCTCGACTTCAGAGAGCGATCCGAAGGGGAGTAACCAGGCTCAGGGCATGTCATGTGCCCGCGCAGCTTTTGGTGGCAGCACATGAATGCCGTTTTGAGGCCTTGGGGGGTCTGGGGGAGGAGGGGGAATTTCCCCGTGTGAGAGTCAGGAGAGGAGCAGCGTGCGACAAGCTGCTCCCCTTCAGAGATTGAAATTTAGCGAGTCAATGCAAGTGGAGGGCGGAGCATTATGAGGGTGGAGGGCCACCTGCCTATGGCTTGAGTTGTTTTCACGCAGAACTGCAGCCACATTAATGATCCGGCACTTGGCGCATATCACTTTATTTGGGGGCATCATTCCTTACTATTTATGGGGGCAGTTCCTTAGCTTTCTCTTGGAACAGAGTGCCATTTCTACTCCCATTTCCGGGGCCCTTAGCTAGACGCCCATTTTGATTGTTGAGCGATCTAGAATTAGGTTTGGGTACAATAGGCTATTTGAGGGAACAGCAAAAACCCAGGAAGGTATATGGGAAGGGAACTAGGCGGGCAACTAATGCGAGCATTCGGCAGGGGGGTCATGGTAGTTAGGGAGTGGGATACGTTCGGTGGAACGGTAGGCGAGGGAAAGGGCCAGGTCGGGATGCAGCTAGTGACCAGCACACCGGACCATATATATTTTGCGCCTGGGTCAATTCAGCAGCGTTTCAGACTCGGGAGAGCACCTTGCAGCTCCATTACTCTGTAGTGAAGAGAAGGCCGGGCCCAGTACAGCCGGGCTGGAAAGCGCAAGGGGACCACAAGATCACTACCTCACGAACGCCCCGAATGGCCTCGGCAGTGCACCAGGCCAAGGGGGGCAGTACTGCCCCTGGTGGAAATGGACTCGGAATGCAGCTTTCTGCATCAGTGGAAGAGTTGGGAGGGTATGGTACAACCCTCCAATGTAGGCATGAGGATACACCGATAAGGATGAAGTGATTAGGAAGGAGCTACGGCTCAAATGGTAAGTTTTGTGCCTCTGGTAGCACAGGTTCTCACAGGACAAGGGTCCGTTTCCTGTCAATGCTGTCAAAGTGTCTTCAGGCGGTGAATTTAACTGCGGGGGCAGGCGGCAAATGGTGCCACACGTGAGGAAGGTGACACATGGGATGTCACAACCCAGACTACGAGGGAGTATTTAGATGAAGATGATCAGCAGGAGGTGCAAAATGGGTGGGGCGGGCGTTGGGGGGAAATCTCACCAATTTGTTCATTACATTTTCCAGGGTACTACAGCAGGCAATCGGCGACAGTAAGGGCAGTAGCATCAGGACAGCCGTGGAGGGCCCTGCAAGAGGAGAACAGGGGGGCCAAATTGCGGGCTCCAGAATGGACATCGGTTCTAGCACCAGGTAAAAAGCGCAGCTGCATAATCAAGGTGGCAGCAATGGTGTCAATGGGTATGGATGCAACGGAGTAGCATGCTGGGGTTTGTGATGCGGCTGCGTAGGGTTTGGCAGGTATCAGATATAATAGTTGGCAAGGACGAGTCGGGCGTAGTTGAGGAAGGAGCCTCGGCGACAGAGAGCAAGATAGGGTTAATGTACAAGGAAAGGAGAGTGCTGAGCTAAAGACCAACGAACTACACTACGGGGAGGGTTCGAAGCTGTTGTGTGCCCTTCGTAGGCTGGCAATTCAAGAGAAAAGCAGGAAGGGGTTAAGGGTGATCCCGTTGGTGTATGCGGGAGCTTTAATACCGGAGGGTGCACCAGTGAATTTCATACGTAGGCATGCAGGTTTAAAGGCTCGAAGCACACCCCCCCTTACCAATTCTTATGGCAGAAGCCACCAGCCTAGTCTTTCAACCAGGTAGCGGCAACAGCAGCAGGTGTCCGCCGGCACACAGCAGCACAAGTAGCCTAACGGGCTAGAGGGGGCAGGGGGAAGGGCAAGGATTTGGAGCAAAAGTTTACACGCCTAGTAACCTTGACCTTTAAATAATTTGAGTGTTGATGTCAGATAACAAAGATGACGTCAACGATTGAGGGAAGAGTTACACATGGTTGCCGGCTAGGGTACAGAGGTACGAGCGTAAGGAGATGGGTGGAGGATATCAAAGCAGTTAGTGCAGCAGAACATTTGGTTAAGAGAAATTGCTCAAGGATAGGTGTGGGATTCCCAAGAAAGGAAAAGGTCATCACTGGTTTCCTCTCCAATGGTCTTGAGGAGGGGGTAGCTCACTTAACAGCTTCGTACCAGAGGTAGAGACCTTCTTTGCTTATTCTTCAGTGTAAGTGTCAAAGAGGACAAGGTATTTGGAGGTGACACACTAACTTGGGGAATTTTTCGTTGGGGGGCAGCCAGTTTCCGAGCAATGCCAGAGGAGGTTGGATAGTTTAGGGCACTCATGGAGGATTTGGGTGTACCTTTGGCATCAGAGCAGACAGCTGGACCTGTTAAGGGGGCTGTTATTCTAGGACATTGGGATTGATTCTGTGGCCATTGAGGCCTGGTTACCATAGTGATAAAGCAAACACGAATGGGGATCATGCTTGATCTGGTGTACCTCGGGCACCAGAACAGACAGCTGGACCCAGGTCGGGGCTGTCAATCCAGGGCAGTGCAAATGATCCTG
Source organism: Calotriton arnoldi (assembly GCA_963921515.1). Taxonomy (NCBI): domain Eukaryota; kingdom Metazoa; phylum Chordata; class Amphibia; order Caudata; family Salamandridae; genus Calotriton; species Calotriton arnoldi. Next base: position 271,022 of record CAWUFW010011627.1, read on the forward strand.
TGGCCATTGTGGCCTGGTTACCAATGGTGATAGAGCAAACACGCATAGTTTTTAGGGCTGCCAGAGGATGCTGGACATTTTCAGGGAGCTCAGGGTTGACCTTGGGGTACCTTCGTCAACATAGAAAACATTTGGCCCAGAACGGCACTGGCACCCTTGGGCATCGACATTGATCCTGCGGCAATGGAGGCACGGTTTACTAATGTTGATTAGAGCTGACAAGCCCATTACACGGACTGCCAGAGGATGCTGGACAGTTCTGGGAGGTCAGGAGTGAACCTGGGGTACAGTTGACAGCATAGAAGACAGCTTGATCAGCACAGCATTGTCATTCCTGCGGATTGACATTGATTCTGTGACCATGGAGGCCCTGTTTACGAATGGAGATTAGAGATGACAAGCCCGGTTCCGCGGACTGCCCGAGGAGGCTCGACAGTTCTGGGAGTTCAGGGGTGAACTGAGGGTAACTTTGGCAACAAAGAAGGCAGCTGGACCCAGTACGGTGCTGCCAATCCTGGGCATTGTGATTGATTCTGTGGCCATGGAGGCCTAGTTACAGAGGGGATAAATCTAACAAGCCCGTTTCCATGAACCGCCAGAGGGTGCTGGACAGTTTTGGGCAGCTCTGGGTTGACCTTGCCAAAAGGAAAGACAGTTAGTCCCTGTAATGTGCTGTCATTCCTGAGCATTGAGTTTGATTATGTGGCATGGAGGCCCAGTTACTGTTAGAAGGAAAGCTAACAAGGCAGTGATATTGGACACCATGCCGGCTAAAGACAAGATTCTGGCAATAACAGGCAAACTTTCTGGGACATTATACATTTCACAAGAAAGTTCTATTTCACATGGATGAAATAGTGATGGAGCGGGTCGCCATGCTGGTGACACACGAGGTTCTGTCAAAAAAGGGTGAAGTTTCTGGGGTGGCTACATTTCACAATAAAGTTTTATTTCACATTAATAACATAGCGGTGGGATAGTCGGGAATCAACAGTCTATAGCATATGTGCAGGGGCTGAAATTGTTGCGGGTTTGGTGTGAACATTTTGAACTTTGAAGGCATGTTAAGAGTTCCTCATGTGCTGGGGGAGGACAAAGACATTGCAGATGCTTTCTCTTGTTCACAGTGGGCGAGGTTCTATAGGATGCCCACTGTTACAAAGGCTTAAGGGGAGGTCCTACCTGGTAGGGAGCAAAGGAGACAAAAGGCCAGATGGAGGATCGAAGATGTGGTACAGTTTAGTTTGCAGATGATTGAACAGGGACAGTCTAGAGTACTTAGTGCTGGATAGCAGAAATGTACGGCATCCAAGGGTAGGCTGTGGTGGAGATATGTCCCGACGGCAGACAAGTGGTGTCCAGGATTTGGGGAATTGGGGTAGGAAATCTAGGAGTGGGATCCACACTTTGACGCCGATGTCTGGGGGGCTAATTTCAGAGGTTATTTGATATTTATCCATGATATGCTCTAGAGAACATGAAAAGGTGTTGTTCTTGACCATCACGACTGGGATGTTTTGGGGGCAATTTTTAGGATATGATTTTTGGGTGTAAAGGGGTAATTTGGGGGGAAGTCCGTCTGGGGGCAGCAGACATACAGATTTGATTGTGCAAGTCTAAGACTGAGCAGAGGGGTCTTGGTAGTGCTGTGTTGCGTAGGTACCCAGTTTCAAATTTTGCCATGTGAAGTGAGCCACTTCCCTGTGAGAAGAGTTGCACAGTTCAGGGATTTGTTGTTATGTCACAGTGTTGGGACGAAAGGGACGGCTTTTCCACTGTTGTCTGTACTTCTCAGGAGATGCTGACACACAAGGTCTTTGGAGGCATGCCTGTTGTATACACAGGAGCCCGGAGGCAGGCAAATGGGCACGGAGCTTGGTGGACATGAGGGATTGGGGAGAGGGGCCTCAATATGCTGTTAGTGATATGCACAGGTCAGGGAGGAGGTTTGCTAATATATTTCGTTTTCTAAAATTTTCTTGTTGTTTTTAAGGTTTGGCTCCAAGTTTGGAGGTCACCGGTGCGTCTGTTTGGATAATTTAGTATTTATTAGTACAATGGGATGAACAGCAGTCAAAGAGGAGCAGACTCTGGGTCACTTTGGGATTCCCCCCTTATCGCTTTCACATCTGATCGTATAATAAAAGGGAGCCTGGGGGGAAAGAAACTGTTCCTCTCTTGGAATAGGTTATTAGTGGGGGAGGGGTAGATGCCAGGAATTTACTATTACACCAGAGTGCCAATGATAAAGCGGGGGAAAAGGGGGTATTTTGCTCAAAGCAATGTAGGAGGACTTGCAGGCGAGTTACGCCATTGGTCAAGCGGCTGGCTTTGTGGAATGAGTTTATTCCCCGCAAGTAGGGGCGTGGGGCTGTAAAGAGGAGGCAATAGAAAAGCAAGGAAAGGGTCAATGGAGACAGGACATCTTTTTTGAAAAGTCAATGGGGCTGGCTTTGAAAATATGACACAGAAGAATCTTTAGGGGGGATGGCGTTATTCTTTTTTCGCATGGTGTATTTTTGTCAGGTTCAGGTTCCCCTTGCAAAGGCCCTGAAAGTGCCTTAGGTTTTTTGGGGGGGCAGTTAACGCTTTTTCTGGGTGGCGGTTGACAGTCAAGTTGGCATGTTTATTCGATGTTGACAGAGGCAATCCAGGCTGAAAGGGAATGGGTAGACAAGTTCTCGATGTAGGATCTTTAAGGTGCATTAGGAAGTTAGCTTAGTTACAGGTTAATAGTCGTAAAGGTTAAAGTTGAAAGAGCAAAGGTGAAAGGGTATAGTTCAAAGGTGAACAGTCAAAAATTAACGTTCAAAGGTGACAGGTTAAAAGGTCACAGTAGGAAGTACTGAATTGCAGGTTTATAATGTTGTGTGGGGGAACCTTAGGGGTGGGGCTAGTTTAACATCGGTAACATCTTGTATAGTGAGGTTGTAGTTTTGTAAGGCATCAGGCCATGGGCTTTTAATTGTGATGTGCACCTGTTTCAATAAAAGCGGTCTTTTTCACACTATTCCGGTGTCAGTGGTCTGTGCTGCTCCCCATATTCCCCAAAGTACCAGTTATCTGCACTGTGTGGCAGAGAACTGGCATTGAGCTATGTTTCCCAGTAACACACAAACTATGAAGTGTCTAGAGACTGCAGTCAGTTTTTATATTCAGATATAGCTTTCCTCCTGGTGCATGACATCATTCCTAGGCAATCACTTTACAATGCTGCTGCAAAGGTTTCTGTTGATAACCAGGATGGATTTTTAAGAGAATATTGCACATTTATATCTATTCAAACACATTGTGTAAAAGGCATTCGATTTCCATTCTGTGTATATATTGCTAAGAGTGGGGAACCACGTAATGCTAATTGTGCTACTTATTTTTCAGTTCTACAGAAATCAAGTAGAAACTGTTCTCATCTTCCACAAGAGTGTATAGTGACTGGGCCCATGCAAACTTTGAATTAAGAAGGTGTAATTCACGTAATTTCAGGTAATTTCGTGTTATGTTTGTTGTGTACAATGACTGGAATTACACTATTATGCCACATTGCATAATTACACTACGATTAAATGCAAAATTCCTGCATGGAAGCATGGGCAAGAGTGTATATTGAATGAATGGTTCCAGGGCTGGAGTTGTGATGTGACTTGTGCCTTTCTTCCTGAACATCATTCTTTATTAGGAAGCAGTCTCTGTTTTTGCGCTTTGGAAATGGCTAATTACATTTCTTTGCTGCAAAACGATATTGAGGCTAGCGTAGCCTTTTAGGCTGTATTGTATGCATGGGTTCTCCTGTGGCTTATTAATAATGATGTGCAGACAGTCAATCATACTTGTGGACAGGGTGAATCCTCCCATTCAAAAGGGCCTCATGCATTTAGATACAATCCTCCCTCATGATTAATATTGATGTTTTCGTAATATTATAATTTTGTTTGGCAATGGCATTCACTTTCTGAAAGTAACATTATCTGAGAAGCAACTGATTCAATTTGTTTTTTCCACTTTTATACTTTTGATAACGTCTTACAATGAAATGATCAATGAGGATACTTCATTTTGAGAGACAACTCTCACATAAATATGGGGCTTGGCCTAGATGGTGGCCGTATAAAGCATGCTCCAGTTAGCTCCGTCCCGGGCCCGCTAAGAAACCTTTTTTAATCATACTACCTGGTCCAGAATCACTCTGTACTGTGTGGGGGGCCCTTCCTGTGCCACCTCTGGACTGAAAGCCGCAGCCGCCCAAGATCAAAAGCTTCCGTGGCCACCAACGTGGGGACACGGGCCGTGTGGCACCACCAAAGCTAGGGCTGAACCACCATGGAGGCCTGGGTTTATGGGGAGGAGCTGGGCCGCCCACCAAAAATGACTGTGGAATCCGGTGAAGGACGAGGCTGCGGTGGAACTGGAGGACGAGGCCGTGCACATCTGAAACTTAAATAGGGAGAGGATGAGCTGGGTCGACCACATCGGCTGCAACCCATCACCAAACCCTGTCTGGGACGAATATCTTACAGGGAAACACAGACCCCGAGGAAAACGCACAAGTGCTAGCCCTGTTTCGCTGCCCTGGACATAAGAAGTGCTACTCAAGGGTAAGACCTAGAACGCCGTCCTTTTCCAGTGTGGTCCTGCCACCATGCGGGGGCCGTGATAGGAGATCGTGGCACAAGGAGAGAAGCACCTGAGAGCGGAAAAGGCGTACAGCCCCTGCCTGGATTGCTCTTGAGTGCTGATTGCTGCCCCTTACATTTGGAATCCCCTACTCTGCTGAGGCTTGGGCCTCGTGAAGGTTAGTGTGAGTGCGTGCAATAAAGTGGGCGCCCCCCATCACTGACCACAGCTGCAGGGGCCTGTGGTTACCGAGGCACGGCAGCGTCATACTGGGGCTGGCCTGATGCAGAGGAGGCCTCGCCATGCATCACTGAAGAGGGGCAAGGGCCCGACAGCACCTGCACCACACTGGGACGTGCAATGACACAGAGGTAGGCTGCCTGGCCTGAAGAGGAGTTGGAGAGATTTCAGGTCTGGAGTGTGTCTGCTTGGGGCCCTACACTGGGTGGATTGCTCTGGTGTCCCTCATTTCTGGACCCCCCTGAGCATAGCACCCCACACAGTGGACCTGCTGGTGCCCCATGTTTGGCCTGCCGTCTAGCTGCCTGAACTTTGTCGTGATGAGGGCAGATTAGATAGAAGATCTCCCTGCTTATGGTTTCCCCAATTGGCCCAAGCTACCTGGAACTGGCCATGGCCTTACTGGGCAATGGACGCCTGTGGAGCCCTGAACTACATCAAGGTAAAGTTGCATGCTTGCCACCCAAAATTAATGATCCTCACAGATTCTGTCTGTTGCACAGCACTCTTGAGTATAATACCCCTATAGTAACTAGCCACAACAACCAGTAATCATACACTCTGCTTATTCAACCCAATGGGGCCCCTGTGATGCTGGGTACTATGCTGACAACCCAAATGGGGGCAGATTGCTTGGACAATCAATGCTAATACTGGATGGCAAATACCCCTAATGTGTTACCTATTATATTGAGACTCTCCGACTCCGGCCAGCATCCCCTCCCACGCGGATAGGTTATTTGTGAAAAATGGCTGATTATACGTAGGATTTCTACAAAAGGACCAATTACTGAATCACAGTAGAGAAAGCACTGCTTTGTATTAATATTCGACGCTATCCACACAGACAACTTTCCAAAGGAGTACTAAAAATCTGATCTTTTATCACACGCACAATGGTACGTCCGAAGACCGACAAAACCAGAGTGACAAAGGCTGACACCCAGGTGAGTGAAGAAACCACAGCTGTTACTGATGCTACAGGCTTGTCCCTAGCCGCCATGCACTCTGAACCACCTTGCCGATTTGATTAACTCTTGTCGGCTGTGTTCGACATTAAATCCACCCTTGAACCCAAAATAGTCGCCTTAAGCATAGACATGGGCCTCCTCCAAGAAGATCATAAGAAATTGAAAGACCATGTTGAAAACACAGAATCAACATTGGCTGCTTTGAGGCCCACGGTAGTAGACTCTGACAAGTGCCTTTGGGTCATGCAGGAAGAGATAGACTATCTCCGAAAAAGGGTGGATGATTAGGAGGGCAGATCGAGGTGGAACAATGTGAGGATCATGGGCCTCCCAGAACAGGTGGTGGGCCCAAATATGGAACTGTACCTTGGGAGGACTGGTTTGTACATGATATTGCAGTGGAAAAGTTGTTCTTTTTGTCAAACGTGCTCACAGTATACCTGGGAGACCTCCCCCTCTGGGTGCTTCTCCAAGTCCAGTGGTTGCATGCCTCTTCAACTACAGAGACAGGGATCATATCCTGCAGATAACATGAGCCAGGGGCCGTGGACTGTTGAAAATGCCAAAGCACACATTTACCCTGATTACACGTTAGAGGTTCAACTCCACAGGTCCTCCTTCATAACAGTAGAGAAGTGTCTTCGTGAACATGGTATTAAATATGCTTTGCAGTTCCCTGCCACACTCAGCATCGTTCATGAGGGTGCCACTTCTTTTTGCTCTACACCAGAAGGTGCCTGGTCTTGGTTGGAACTTAGAGACATCACATCCTCTTCTTGGGGTAAGATGAACCCTCCTCCTGAATGGAAAGACACCGTAAACCATTCAGCAGGCATTGCCCTTGTGGTCCAACTAGGGAACAGGTGGCTAGGGAGAGGGCTCAGGTGGAGGACAAAGTGGAACAACACGTTGTGGCCTCCTCCCCACTGGATCAGAAACAGAGAATCAACCAGATAAACCCCGGAAGTGACTGCCTCGCATATTGCTGTACTGTTGGGTGGCAGCCAGCTCGTTACACCTCAGACAGCTGAGGACTTGATTTAGGCTGCAATTGCAGATTCGGTAAAACTGTTGATATAAATGTTTTACACTTATGGTTGCTGTTGACTGGGTAAGCAATGGCAATGTTGATGCATTGGCTGAGGATTGAGTACATGCTTACACTGGGCTACTGCGGACATCTAACCACCCTCACTTGTGAAATACCACTGTTATATGGCAGGGTATGCCTAGATGTGGGTCCCTTGCTCACTTTGCCACTGGATTCAAGCTATCCTGCCTGATGAGGGGTGTTCCCAGGATGCTTGTTTCCGGTCCAGGGAAAACCTGGCTTGGCAGGTCGGGCTGGACTGTTCCCATGAGGAACAGAGTCAAGACTGATTTGCACATGGCTGGGTCTGAACTGGGGTGGGGAAGTGAGCTAAAGAACAATGATGGATTCAACCCAGATCTGTGACTGGGGGTGAGTGTCTGAAAAATTTCAGCACTCCGTCCATCATCTCCTTGTGTTTGCTTTGTTTGCCCTAAGTTGGCCGGTTATGCCCAGACGTTGGTCCCTAGCTCACTTTGCCACTGGATTCAAGCTAGCCTGGCTGATAAGGGGTGTTGCCCCGAAACCGTTCCCAGGATGCTTGTTTCCGGTCCAGGGAAGATCTGGCTTGGCAGTTCGTGCTGGACTGTTCCCATGAGAAACAGGGTTAGGACTGATTTGCATATGGCTGGGTCTGAACTGGGGTGGCGAAGTGAGCTAAAGAACGATGATGGCTGCAACCCAGATCTGTGACTAGGGGTGAGTGTCTGAAAAGTTTCAGCGCTCTGTCCATCATCTCCTTGTGTTTGCTTTGTAATACCACTTTTATAGACTGCTAAATAACTTTGTTCGTATTGCATTATAATGCCAATGGCTAGTCGCCCATTGGTGTACTGGCCTGGAAATGGGCATTGGGAGTTTCCTATATATTTTCTCACTTATTTTTCATATAGTTTTAATTATGTGTTTGTGGACAGTGTGACATACTGTGGGGCTTGGGGAGGGAGTGTGGGGGGGTTGGGATGGGGTAGCGGAGCTGGAGTGGACAACACATAAACGCCACAATGGCCACCATGGTAATGGCTACAAAACCATTTCTGTTGATGACCTGGAATGTATGTGGGCTGGCAGGTTACACAAAACAATAACGTGTTTATCAATACTTACATAGATGCCGGATTCAAATAGTGCTCCTCCAGTACACTCATCTGAACACCCGACCTAACAGCAATGCACAAGCGCTGGAGGGTCACACTGATAGGGATCACATACACTAGATATGCTAGGGGAGTTCTAATCTTGGTGGCACCAGGAGTACCCCTTGAGGTGTTACTTACCACAATCGACACAGATGGAAGGTATGTGGTGTTGGAGGGACTGCTGGATGGTCTCCCCCTATTCCTCATATCGCTATATGCCCCCAATACCAACCAGGTTCCTTTTTTCACTCCTTGACTCCGGCAATAATACACAACACTCTGGCACTTAGTTACTGGGGTGAGGACTTCAACTGCACTCCAGACTTAGACTATGACCGCTCTCGCCCCCAATACATGGGGTGCAATTGATCTCCCTTACACAACATCTACATAGGTGGGCCACCAATTCTCAGGTACTGGATGCCTGGCACAGCCTGAACCTTGTGTCCAGGGAGTACTTATATTAATCGGTTCTCCATGACCTGCACACTAGGATAGATCTTTTTTTACTGTAGTCAAGATGCACTTTCTAAAGTAACACGTGCCAAATATCTCAGATGTACTCTTTCAGACCACTGTCCCCTGCAGCTACAATTGTGTTGGGGCAGAGATCGACCGAAAATACCCACATGACACCTTCCATCAGAGGCACTCCACGATACTGCATTCCATTCTGCTCTTTATATAATTTCACTTCCTACTTTCAGGATAACAAGGGCTCAGCTATGGGAACCAGCATCGAATGGGATGTCTTCAAAGCCAAACTTTGTGGCTATACAATCAAGGCAGTATACAGCACCAAGCTAACCATTCGTAGGGAACTCAATACCCTGGAAATGGATATACAGCATTATGAATGATTATCTCCCACAGACCAGACAGTTGAGGCCATGCTAGCACATTCCAGACTCGTGCATAGATCAACTCTAGAGAAGCTGGGACCTCTAGACTACAGGGAACACTTCTCAAGGAATCACAGAGAGAGTGATAAGGCAGGTAGACTTTTGGTGTGGCCTCTCCACTCTCATTCACCAAGGAGCCCATTCACTGCCATCATTTTTGCCTTATTCTTAACTCTCAAAATGGAGTTTACAGGGCTTTTCATACATACTACGCTAACTTATACAGAGCCTCGCAAGGGGAGCACTCAGCATTGATTCAATCCTTTTTAGATGGAGTGGCTCTCCCGTGTATACAGGCCTGTCAGCAAGCGGATCTGGAAGCTCCATTAACTGAACTTGAAAGCTCCGAGGCTATCAAACAAATGGCATGGGTTTAGACCCCTGGGGCAGATGGCTTGCTATTGGAGTTTTACTCCACTTTCAAATCACATCTCATTCCACATCTGCTTAAGGTTTACACTACTTCGTAGGCCAAAGGTACTCTTCCCCCCACCCTCAGAGAGGCAGTGCTGGTAGTGCTACCAAAACCGGATAGAGACCCATTGTTCTTGGGGTCATACCCTCCACTATCCCTCCTGAATTCTGACTACAAATTCTTGGGAAAGTACGAGCTAACCGATTAATTCCTATAGTGCAGCATGCAGTACATAAAGACCAAAACAGGTTCGTCCCTGGCAGGAATAAGTTCTTGAATCTGCATCAGCTTTTTATGTTGAAGGACTGGGCTTGCGAGGCGGGTGCACACCCTTGGTTTGCATCCCTCGACATTGAGAAGGCATTTCACACCCTGGGATGGGGCTACCTAATGGAGGTCCTTGGAAGGTTTGGAACGGGCCCTAAATTCCTCAAGTGGGTCTCTCTGCTATATAACTCACCTATGGCTCAAGTAAAAACCGGGTCCACTTTTTCTGATCTATTGAGCATCGGATGCGGCACCTGCCAGGGTTGCCCCCTATCCCCAATTATTTTTGCGCTTGTAATGGAGTCACTGGCTTGCACATTTCGACAACACGCCATGAGTTGGGGGAGACAGGCAGGCAACCAATAGCAGAAAATATCTATGTGTGCGAATGATGCCCTGGTGTATCTTTGTGAAGATGCCACAGTGCTTCCGAATCTCATGGAGCTACAGTGGCAATTCGGAGATGCCTCCGGATTAAAGGTGAATTGGAACGAATCCCAATTATTTCCGATTATATTTCTTTCCCCAGGTCAACGACAGGTACTCCTGTCTATTATACTCTCTTGGGCCTGTGATACGTTTAAATATTTGGGGAACTGGGTCTATCCTTCCGAAAGGGATCTGCTGGAGGGTAACATAGGTGAGGCCATCACTGATGCAAGATCTCCCCTTCCATTCTGGGCCCCCTTGCCGCTCTCCCCTATGGGTCACATAGCTATCTCGAAAATGCTCCTTCTCCCCAGATTGTTATATTTTTTCTCGGCTCTTCCTATTCATTGTCCCCGAAAAATGTTTAAAGACTTGCAAACACTCCAGATTGCGCCAATATGGGGTAATGGCAAAAAGTGAGTGATGATTAATAAACTATACGCCCCTTTATCAGAGGGTGGCCTGGGTGTCCCAAAATATGAAAATTACTATGTGGCAGCCCAGTTACAATGGCCTACTCATCGGTTGGCTGGACAAAATGTTTTGGAACTAGGCCGGTGGTCAGATGGGATACGCCCACCTGCAGTACTGCAATGGTTGCTGGGTTCAGAGGAGGTGGTCCACAGAAGATTCTTATGTGCACAGTCTGCGCGTGCTTGAACACCTATCTGCTTATGAAGCGCCATCACCCTCCATATACCCCTGAATTGTCTCTTTGGGTGATGCCAGGCTGTTCAGAACTGGGCTCCAGGTTGGAGGCCGCTGCATGGATAAACTTGGGTCTCACAACATGGGGAGACCTCTTCACCGATTCTCTGTACGTTTGAAAATCTGGTGGATGACTATGGTATATCCCCGGGTTCTTTGCACCTTTACGCTTCGCTATCACATTATTTACATAAGGTTTGGCATAGAACACATGACGAACCAGACACATCCAAAATCCTCCAGGTAGTGCTTACACACTGGTTTGGCAGCATAGTTACACTATTTTACAACTCTCTAAGAGCGGAGAGAGGAACGTCACTCACTGCTGTCCATGCCTTCTGGGGCAAGGCACTATCCGCGACACTAACAGACAGGCAGCAGCATGGCCATCTCTAGACCCCCCCCACTTGCCAGGTAAATCCCCCATATACACAATGATGAAATACACTAATCAATGATTCTATACAATCGACCTTCTCCTCTCCTTCATGTCCCATCCAGCATACCATGACACCACTACCAACTGTCACAAGATTATTTACTCACTTTTAGTATTGTTCTAATAATGTTTAGTGGTATGTTTTAAATTAAGCAATTGTTTTTGTTGTCCCTATGACCTGAATACAGATACATTGCAGAATTGTATGCAACCTATGTATAAGGCACACATAGAAAACCCTTCAGCGAATGTACACGTGTCTTTCCAGCAACATTGATTAAATGTATGACTGTACTGTTCGTTGTCAAATATGCTGTCGCTCACAATATCAATAAAGAAATATTTTTTTAAAAACTCTGGCATTAATATGCAAATGTGAAAGATCGTGCTCTTTAAACAATGTCATTTCATAATTACAGAAATACTTTGGGAGCTGTGCAGTAACTTTATTTGTATCCTGGATTGATGCCTCCTTTCAATATTCTCCCAATACACAACTTGAAAGCTTCTATTGAGTTGGTCCCCAGACTTTTTTCATTCACCTAATCATTTTACCCTTAGATTTATATGAATGCCTCCTTATGGATATTCCTGTAAACTGCACCTGGGCATTGTGAGGGGCTGAACCCTTACGCTCAGTACAAACAGTGTGATATGTTCTCCTTCAGCAACAAGGCAGAACCAGGCATGTTAGATGTTGTATGTTTTGGGGAAAGCGAAGTGTTCAATGAGTGAGGTGGAAAAGGAAAAATGAACACCATAGCATTTTGGCTGAGTTGCTCTGTAAAATAGACTATGGAACCTCTTGGGGCTTCTTTTTAATTTGATTTGTAAAGTACTTGTATTGTACCAATTAAAATGTTTATCCCCCTGTTAGACCTTGCATCTTTTGGCATGGTTTTACCTGTCTTTTTGCTTCTGACCTCCTATTTTTGACTGTGTGCTTCATTTCGCTTTTTCTGGTTTTAGGACTCTGGGCTCTTTACTACTGCTGACCAGTGCTAAAGTGCCAGTGCTTCCTGTGTAAATTGTATTGGTGATTGGCTTATCCATGACTGGCATATTTGATTTACTAGTAAGTCCCTAGTAAAGTGCACCAGGTGTGCCCAGGGCCTGTAAATCAAATGCTACTAGTGGGCCTGCAGCACTGATTGTGCCACCCACATGAGTAGCCTTGCAAACATATCTTGGAGCCGCCACTGCAGTGCCTGTGAGTGCAGTTTTAAACTGTCATTTTGAACTGGCAAGTGCACACACTTGTCAGGCCCAAACCTTCCCACTTACTACATGTTAGACACCCCTAAGGTAGGCCCAAGGCAGCCCCTTGGGCAGGGTGCAGTGTATTTAATAGGTAGGACATGTACTGTTGTGTTTTACATGTCCTTGACGTGGGTCCCGTGCTCTCCATGCCACTGGAGTCAAGCTATCCTGGCTGATGAGGGGTGAAACCCCGAAACCGGTCCTAGGATGCTTGTTTCCAGTCCAGGGAGGACCTGGCCTGGCAGTTCGGGCTGGACTGTTCCCATGAGGCACAGAGTCAAGAATGATGTGCATATGGCTGGGTTCAAACTGGAATGGCATAGTGAGCAAATAAACAATGGATTTAGGCCCAGATCTCTGAACTGGGGTGAATGTAAGAAATTGTTCTCTCCAACGATTGTTCTTTTTGCATTTGTCATCCCGAGTGGGACGGGTATGCCCAGACATGGGTCCCGTGCTCTCCATGCCACTGGAGTCAAGCTATCCCGGCTGATGAGGGGTGAAACCCCGAAACCAGTCCTAGGATGCTTGTTTCCAGTCCAGGGAGGACCTGGCCTGGCAGTTCGGGCTGGACTGTTCCCATGAGGCACAGGGTCAAGACTGATTTGCATATGGCTGGGTTCAAACTGGAATGGCATGGTGAGCAAAAAAGTAATGGATTTAGGCCCAGATCTCTGTACTGGGGTGAATGTATGACATTGTTCTGCATTCTGTTCATCAATTGTTCTTTTTACTTTTAGAAAGTGGGCATTTTCTTCCTTAACAACAGTTATCTGTACCTCTGCCCATCTGTAGAATCCACGTCCGGGTTATGATGACAGTTGGGCTATTGTGCATTCACTTTAGACAGTCACACAAAGGGAGCTGAGTGTGCCTTGCATATCCTGATGGCCCATCAGCAGGCCGATGGGTCTTCCTGAACTAGAGTAGTGAGAGGAGTTGTCACTGACACCTGAATAGGGCTGTGCCTGTTCTCACACAAAGCTGTCTCCATCCCACTGTAGTGTATCTGGAGCCAGGTCAAGGGAAGGAATGATCAGTGGTGTAACAAAGGCCCCCGCAGACCTCACAGTGCGGGGGGGCAAGATCCAGATGGCCCTTTCAGCACAGTGCCCTGGCCTGAGAGCTCCTCAGTGTGTCCAGAGGGGGGTGCGCCCTTTACTTTGCAGTTGCCCCCCCCCAAGTTTTGTTACGCCACTGGGAATGGTTTTGTGCACTACAAATAATTTCCTTTGAAGTTTGCCTACTTCAAAGGCAGAAAGGGGTGTAAGTATTGGACCTCTGACACTCTCAAATCAGAACACTTCTGGACTAAAGGAAATTCTGCCAGGAAGAAGAACTAGATGCTGTAGGAGGGACTGACACTCTGCCTTTTGCTTTGCTGTGCTGGCCTGCTGCTTGCTGCTTCTGTCCTGGGAGTGAAAGGACTGGCCTTTGCTTTCTACGTCCTGCTTCCAAGGTTCTCCAAGGGCTTGTGTGTGCTTGCCTCCTGTTAAGAAGTTTTAGGGCCATCTAAGACTTCACCTACCAGTGCCTGGGCTCTTCTGCTGAGAGCCTGTTGCAGGGATTCTGCACATACACAGAACTATGTGAAGGATTATGGGACCTCGGTGTATAGGGACTGTGCCTTCCTACCACCTTAGTGCCCACCTTAGAGTCTCACTCGCTCTCCTACACACTTACGGAGAAGCAACTGATTAGACACCCCAGAACAAAACACTCCCGAAGCTCTCAGGAATCGCAGTAACAAGACACACCTTTTTGCTCACTCTCTCGTACCTGTCCACAATAAGATCTGACCGAGACACGAATATACTTTGAAATGTTTATTTTAACTAACGTGCTCTAACATGCAGTATACAAGCCACAAGAAGCAGAAAAATGCATAACACGAATATAGTTAGCATTGCAGCTAGTCCATACATCATAAAGGGAGATGTCATCGTATAAAGCAGCCATGCCTGCTGCAGGTAAGAGCGGTGGGGCTGGCTGGGGGGGATTTCGAGAGATGACCACAAGGGAAAATTAAATAAATAATTAATTTTCCCTTGTGGTCGTCTCTCGTAATCCCCTCCAGCCGGCCAAACCGCCCCACCGCTCTTATCTGCAGCGGCTGCAGCTGGTATAAAGACCATGGAGAAAGGACTATAGTGCCTAACCTCCCTCCCCTTGGTAAGAAGAAGTATTATTATAAAATAAAAGATCTCTGGGCTTTGTCAGCAGACTCCATACCTTAGACTATAGATGGTATTTTTACATCGTAGGTGCGTATTGCTCTTCTCCCTGGGAAGGTCCTCTCCAAGTGTGTGCTACCTAAACATGTATCCCATAATATCATAGTGCGAGTCTCCAGCAGCAGCTGCAGTAGTATGTTTTGTCTAGGTGCTAGGGCATGACCAGAACAGAATAACAAGGGGCATTGTTTATCGACCTTGCTCGCAATGTTCAGACTAAACTCCAGGAACAGGCTGAGAACGAACACAACCGACAGTTCGCATGTGAAAGGCATAAACAGAGTCTTGCAAAAATAAAGCCATGTAGTAACGTGCGCAAAAACAGCATCATGGCTGCAGGGCTCATGCTAACTTAGTGATGTCGACAATGTCCTCATCGGCCATGTGACACCCTCCCCTTGGCCAGGCTGTAGCATATAGAAAAACAGAATGCAAAGGTAAGCAGAGTCAAAAATGCCCGTAAAAATGCCGAATTGTAACTATCAAAAATAGGCATATGTTTTTTTTCCCCATAGTTTAAAATGTTTATTTAAAAAAAAAAATTTAAGGTGAGTCCAGAAAATTCAACAGATTATGTGCAGCACGGAATGCAAGCTGTTCCAAAAGGTCATCCCTGTTGTTCATAGCAAAGAGGGACGCCATCCAGTTGAGCAGGTCGAATGAACATACGTGCTCCTCATAATCCAATGCCTCTAGGAGCATATCCGGGCAACTTGCGTGATATTTGATGAAACTCTATTGCAAGAGGCGCCGTGCAGCCTCACAGGTATTCCAGCTTGCCAATACTCCAAGTGCAGCCTCACGCATCAAACGGCCGTCACCAGAACAGGCCTGGTCATGGGCCAGTATTGGACCCACCAACAGATCATAATACAGGTCAGCGTGTGATATATATTGGAGAGGCAGACATCCAAGGCCCAAGAGAAAGGGCACCGTCGGCAATAGAACATAGGTTGCACGCAAGTGAAGTAGACGAAACGAAAGGTAAGCCCATAACTCACACCAAGCGTCGCCAATGGCAAGCATCCAAAAAGTTGTTGCATTCGTTCACGGTACAGCCGCAATTGGCCTGGTCTGCGCAGGACCACATGATGGACAGCCATTGCATAACAGGAGCAGAAGTACCAGCATGCCACACGCCAGCAAGAGGATCAATGGAAACCCTCCGAAGGCGCTGGTAAAAATAAAATGAATAAAAGCCGGTATTACTCCAAAAATCGTCTGAAAAGATGAAACAAGGCCGGAACCCACAAGTTTAAAAAAATGAACAAGGCCTTCACTATCAGACGCATTAAATATTTGATTAATCAGTTCCCCAAAATGCAGTGGGAGATTCGTATTCAGCAGTGACTGAATCTCACTAGATAGTCTAGCCACCTGCAATTCGAAGGTCTCTCGAGGCGAAGTGAGAGCGACTTCTTGTTGAAACAATAGCGCTTTGAGTCTGCTTAGTTTATTGAAATCCGTTTTTAAAGTGGGAATGGAAAGCCACAGTGAACTATCTACACTCCCTTGTGGGGGCAGAAAAAGAACATTGCTGCAACAAGTAACACGTTGGGAAACAGTTACTATATATGGAATGCCGGCTCGTAAGCCGCAGCAGTTGTGGTTATTCAGGATAAGATAACTTCCGTTAGAAAGCAAAGTTAGCGTGGGAATAATTGAAGGGACTGGTGTTCCTTATAGAAAACAGGCCAAATTGGGTGCTGAGACGTTGCAAGCGCCGTGGAGCTTAACTTGTGTGCATACTAAAGCATGTCCCACTGTAGAATCACAGTCCTCCCCTGTGAGGAAAACCTCCTTTTCGTCACGTTGACAGTGAAATGTGAATGGTAAGGACCGCAATTCTTGCAGGAAAGTACTACCAAGGGGCTCAAATCTACCAATTGAATAATGTTTCATGCACGCAGTAAACGGAAATAGGGAAATAGGTAATGAGATAACCCCATGTATTAACCATACTGAAGAATCAGTCTCCGCTATTGAGAAGGGTAGCTGGTCTAGTTTCTCAATATGTAACAAAGTGTATGTGGAATCTTTCATGGACATAAGCTGTTGTTTATCTGTCAGATTGAAGGGAAAAAGCAGGGCAGCAGCGTTCAAATAATCCCATGGGACTTTTTAATTTTTTAACGTTTGTAAAGTCCACCCAAATTGCATTACAGAGCGCAATTGATTCTGAACATGATGCAACACAGATACATCAGTCTGTACAATGTCAATAACAGACAAAACAATATTATCCAAGGTGTAAATACGTGAGGGCAAAGTATTAATACTGTTATCGACCACATCTAAAACCTTTCTCAAATTGTGCTGATCAATTTGTATTAATAGGAAAGGGGCCTCCATCTGGGACAGTTTCCAAAATTCATTATATGCAGCATACGCAAACTGCTTCGGGCGAGGTGATTTGGGACCTAAAAGGAAGTCAGCTAGATCAATGTCACCTGATAAAAGCGAGAGATGTTGTTTCACAGAAGAAAATGTAGAATGTTCCAACCATTGCTGACATAATTTACCCACAGAATATGTAGTAACCAAATGTGATTCTGGGAAACGAGGGTCTGGTCTACTGAGTGTAAATCCACTGGATGCATTTGAGAAGCGCAACTGACAAGCATTGGTATTGAGAGGCCAGATTAACCAGACCAAGGGATTATTAGAGGACGAGTTAAGGGTACCATTTTAGACCATATTATTCAAATCATCTAGAGTACAATTTGTATATTGCTGCCAGGTGTCATAGGCTGCCAACGACGGAAAAGAGGAAAAGTTCAAAATTTTAGAAGTCGCTAACTCAAAACAAGTAGTCTGTTGTACAGTCTGATTCAGAAACATCAGCTGTGAGGGTATCAAACACGCACGGTGTAATGATTCAGTTCCCCGCACCTGCCAATCTTTGGTACCACATATTTACTTTAGATCAATCATGTCCTTCCAATAATCATAACCTTTCAAGGATAAATCGGTTATGAAAGTCGAAGAATATACCAATTTAGTATGGGTCAGCATGAATTTTGTGTGTGTTGGTGCATTCAACTTGTAATAATAAGATTTTGGGTCGGAGAGATTATAGCCAGAAAAATAGACAAACTTATTTTTCTGTGTTTGCGAACTACCCTGAAATGGTGTCGGACAATGTTCCCATTGAGTATAATTAACCAGAGCTCTGACTGTGTTGGATTTATGTAGAAAATGATGACCATAATGTTGAAAACAGAATAAATCAGCATAATTAGCAGAATTTAAATACAAATCCTCAGTTTCAAAAGCAGTGTAATATTTTAAATCTGAAAACAGTAAATACACGGCATTAACATCCCAGTCATCGGAGTGCATTCCTGGTGTGATTTCATCACCTAACACGACACGAAAGACATATGGCATTCGAACCGTCTCGGTCGGACCATAAATTTCATATGGAACCTTATCCCAAACTATGCCATCACCGACTGGAAATGCTGAGATGTTAACGTTGGGTTGATTCCTTTTCATTTTGTGAGACGAAGTGAGTGGGGCCAATAGTCCATCGACCGAAAGGACAGCAGAGCATTCAGGTAAATAATGGCCAATGATTAAAAGGAAAAAAACTGTCACAAACCCAATCCACATGAAGAGGAACACCAACGTAAGTACCATCCAAACGTATGTCCATGGAGGAACCAGATAATTTTTTCGAAACCATGTAAAGAAAATGGAAATAGGACTTGGGGGCTCCGCCACAGTGGAAGTTGAGGAAGAAGATGAAGAATTTGAAGAAAAGTTATCTCTGTCCATATAATAACCACTAGCACCCAGGCGAAACAATGGGGGCTGATCTGCATTAAAAGATGAATGGGGCACACTATTGGGAATGTCAACAGTGTGCTCCACTGGCGGAGAGTCATAGTCATGAGGAGTAGAAGTTGACAATAAAACAGGCACCAAATCAATGGCGGTCTCCACTTCGCGTTCCTGTTGTGAAGGATTCGCTGTGGAAGACATCAGTTGTAGAGAAACCTCCCGCCGAGGAACGCTTCTAGGCATACTATTCAGTATTGGCCAAATGGTGTAACTTGACATGTTCAATGGAAATGAACCGATTTTCCTTCCGACCAGGCAAGGGAGGTAAAATCACAGTACGAGTACCCTTCAATCCAAGAACTGGGACCGGTGCACGATAAGATGGACCAAATTTTTTTTTTTCTCCAACTTCCCTCGGACCAGATCACTAACTTTAGGAAGCCAACCAGTTACAGAAATTTGCACAGCTGCATCCGTGGATGAGGGCAAATAATCCTTTGCAAGAGCATCTTGAGTCTTTTGTAGATCCTGTAACATAGCACAATGGTTATCTACGTCAAATGTTGCGGCAGCCGCCGCAACGTCTAGACCATCAAGGTCTGGCACAAACATTTTAATGCCAAAGAGCATTTCGTATGGGGTCCGCCCACCCAGAGACCTTCTAGGGAGATTATTTAGTGCACTGTGGACTCCATACAAATGAGTCAGCCAACTCCTGCCAGTACCTAAGATTCTATCTGTCAAAGATTGCTTTAAGTCACGGTTCATTTGCTCCATTACTGAATTGCCCTCAGGCCTGTATGGAGACGAAAATTGCACCAGCACCCCCAATGACCTCATTACGTCCTTGTAAGCCTTAGAGGCAAACGCCGGACCTTGGCCAGAATGGAAGGTGCCGCAGGCAAATGTCCCGACAAAGACACGCAAATCTCTAATGACATTTCGAGAGTCAGCACTAGGTTGCGGCCAAACCCAAAGGAATCTAGTGCGCAAATCCACTGCAACCAAAATATGTTTATATTCAGTGTCTGACGTCAAAGGACCGCAGTGGTCGAGATAAATACAACAAAAAGGATGGTTTGAAATGTAAAGCTGCGTATGAGGTGGACGTGCAACTGTGGATGGCTTAATCTGTTGACAAATGTCACAAGAAAGGACATAATTACGAGTCTGTCTATACAAGCCACGCCACCAGTAACGCTGCTGCAAGAGAGATACTGTTGCTGCTACTCCAGCATGTGCAGATGCCATGCCTTCATGAGCGGCAATTATCAAAGGAAGTCTGCGGTCCTCGTTGGGAATCAGCGGATCCCCAACGGACGGTATTGTAGCAAATGGGACTTGCTCCAGTGACAAATTATAAGAATACTTTGAAGGGAAACCTTGTGGGAACTCCATCCCATCCTTCGTCGCTGCTAAGCCGCAAGAATATAATTATCAATTTTAGTCATGGACCTAGTAACTGCTGCTACTGAACATGTGGCTACTGCAGATTTGGCTGCCTCATCAGCCAAAGAATTACCAACAGCATGTTCTCCCACACGCTGATAACCAAGAGTATGGATAACATGCGTGAGTGGCAAACGTTCCTTAAGAGCGGCCACTCGAACCCAAAGCGTTTTATGCTTTATTGCGCTAGCTTTAGAATCTCGATAATCATTTTGAGACCAAAAGAACAAATTGCTATTAAAGGATTGTACACAGTAAAAGGAATCGCACACTATAAGAGTGGGTACATCAGGATCAGCGAATTCTGGAGCCAACACTAAAGCACGTAGCTCGGCTAATTGAGCTGTACAGTCTCCAAGAGCCTGTGTGTGCACCAAGGAAGACTTGAAATCACCGTCAACCATAGAGCCTGCTACAATAGCGCAGGCTGCCGAAGAAGCATGTTTAGAACCAACGGCCGGTTGAGCAGAACCATCGGTATAAATGATACATTTGTACAGATCAAGAGGAAGCAAAGACAACGGAGGGTGATGAACTTGTTCATATTGCAAAAACTCCTGTGTCTGTAACAATGGGTCAAAGATAAAAGTGACATCAGTCGATGTCAATGAACTCGCCCACTGAATCCAACGTGGATGTAAAGCTTTAGAGTTCTGAACGCTCGCCTTCGTAACCGCTTGTAGAGCTGGCACAGGCAAGACCATAAGAATGCGTTTACCTTGATCAAGAGAGCGTTCTTTAAGAATCGCCATCTGGACTGCCGTAAGAATTTTTTCAATGGTGGAAAAACGCATCTCTGCCGATGTGTACAAGTGCGATTTGTATGCAATGGGGACCTTGTCTCCCTCATTGAACGTCAAGTAAGTGAAACCTACTGTACCCGGCACAATCTTTATGACCAAATTTGTAGAATTGTCACGAGTTAACAAGAAGTTGGTCGCTAGCAGATCAGACTGCAAAGACCGAAGAATCGTGGTATGTTCCGGAAGCCAGCTGGAAGACGAAAAAGAGGGTTGCATCAATGTATAAAGCGGTTTGATACGCTTGGCATAGTCAGGAATATATGTCCTCCCGAAATTCAAAAAACCCAGCAAAGATTGTAACTTCTTTAGAGTGGAAGGAGGTTGCAACTGAGCACATTTCTCCAAAAAGTGGGGGGCTAACCCCCTACCTTCATTGTTGAGTTCGTAACCCAAGAAGAGTACCACCGAACAGGCGATATGAGACTTAGCAAAATTAAATTTATACCCCAAGTCGGCAAAAGACAAAATGATGCGATCCACACGCACCAGATGCAGTATTAATTCGTCATCCATTAAATATATGTCATCGACGTATGAGAAAGCATCAGGGTCTTTGTCATGCAAAAGAGACACAACACGCGCAGCAAAAGCCCCAGGACTATTCTTATAGCCCATAGGCAAACGTGTAAATCGGTTCTGATTGCTGACCACGGTAAATGCCGTTAAGTCTCGGTTTTCAGGTGCCAGATTGCGACTGTAAAAACCATTGGAAATACCAAGTGTGGTT
Source organism: Calotriton arnoldi (assembly GCA_963921515.1). NCBI lineage: Eukaryota > Metazoa > Chordata > Amphibia > Caudata > Salamandridae > Calotriton > Calotriton arnoldi. The sequence continues at coordinate 292,492 of CAWUFW010011627.1, forward strand.
TTATAGTTTTTACGGACTATGTTATATATCAACGCAGAGCTGTGTGTGTTCTGTACTGCCAACGTATGAACATGACTGTTCAAATTTCTGTAATCCAAAACTATGTGATATGAACCATCCGGTTTCAAAATCGGAAAAAGAGGATTATTCATGGATGAAACACAGGGTTCAATCACACCCTGATATTCCAACTGGGTCAAAATGTCACTTACGGAAGCTTTTGCCTCATGTTTGATCGGACATTATGCTTGTGGCTGTGGCATAGATCGTAAAGGAATTTGATGTGCCGGTGAATCTCTATCCCAGCCTACCTGATTACGATACACAGCCGGCGCTAGGGCTAATGCCCATTCCGACCTGTAAGCTTGTTTAGCCTCTTCAGAATCGTCACGGGAAAAACTCGGGAGTATCACATTTTCCCCTCGAAAAGAAGCCAAAACGAATGGAGGAGGCCAATCCGCCTCCGCCAATAAAATGTCATAAGATGAGGTAAGGCTGTCCCAGAAGGCTGCCTTAATTTCAGTTTTATGTCACCTTCAATTTGGAGGACTATCTCTTAAAGCCTATCAGGGGGTGCAACTCATGTATCTGTTGTTTCCACTGTAATGAAAGTATCAGTTGCTCTCGCCTCCAGACAAGGATGGAGTGCCTCCCGCTCTATGGTAACTTCCGCCACGCTGTCGAGGACTGTCACCGTCCATCTCCAATCGAGGAGCAGGGTTCTCACCGTCTGAGGCATACTTTGCTGTTAAAGCAGCAACTTTTTTCTTCTGAAACGGGGCACGATAAGGAGGTTGTCCCTCCGGTTTGGCTTTTACATCAAACTGTTGTGTCGGATCACGTCATTGTTGAGTGGTTTCACCTTGTCTTTGATACTGTCGCTCCCCTCCACTGAACTGTGGATCTGACGATTCCTGAAAGGAACGAGGAGAGCTCGGATCAGGAACCTGAAACTTCTCTGGTGTCTTAACCTTAGAGCGGTCACGCAAATCATATCTACGTTCAGAAGTATCAGGTGTCGGTGAACCCGCACGCAAACCTTGCTTCTGTTGCTGCTGATTTCTATTCCAAGCCTTTTTAGGAAAGACTGGATGCCCCTCCTTATCAGGGGGGGCTTATTTTGTAAAAGGTCTAATACCCAGATTATTATGCCCCAAGGATTTATATACGTACGCAATAATCTTTGGCACTTCCCGATGTTTATCCACGTCCGCCACTGCCTCTAGGCGCTGATGCACCTGTAAGCTAACTGCTTCCCCTTTGACGTTAGCAAGAATCATGTCAGAGACAATAGGGAACATTCCCACTAATCTCATCCCCAATTCCAGAGCAGCTGCCACCCCGTGCTCATCTTGAACCTTCTTAAGAACCGTCGGAAGCACAGTCATGGAGGGGGTGCCAAAACACAGCAAATAAAATGCCACAAAACACCTTCCCCCAAGTGGTACAATCAGCCAGGTTGGGAATTAGGCCTTTTGGTAAGCTCATTGTGAGGATACTGTGTTTACCCACAGGAGAAGTATGTGTTAAAACAGCTTCGAGTTGCTCAAATTGTTTGGCCAACCAGAAAGGTAAATCATCCCTATTCTGAGGAAGCTTCCCCATCACTGAATTAATCATGATAGGACTAATAACCACACCACCACCATGCCCTGGTGGCTGAGCGGCACCAGCCGGAGCCGCCGGTATATTACAAGACACTAAGGGGCCGATTCCGATCTCGGCCGGTAGGGCACCGAATCGGATTCGGCTTAACCGGATCCGATTCGGAGCCCTCTTTCCCGACCGAGTCGAACGTGCGTCCGGGCTAGCGACGATGCGAGCCGGGCTAGCGACGATGCGAGCGCACGCGAAATCGCCGACCGATTCGTTCGCGGGTCCGAACCGCTCTGACCGACTCGCATGGACACGACTCGCACCGCGCAATGGAGACGTTCCCCGGCCGGGCAAGTACGATGCGCGCCTCGAGCAGTCCGACTGACTCGCGCCGTCCGGCTCAAAAGGGCAGTCGGAGCCGGACTTTGGGGGTCCGTGTCGGACCCCCCTGTACGCATAGCCGCGCGAGTCGCACACAGGGGGGACCCATGGGTCCCCCCTACCTGTGCATGTACGGCACGAGTCGCATCGATGCTTACCCGCTGTAGGGGGGCCCTTGTTCACCTCGCACCCATTGAGTCAATGGGAGCCCGCGTACGCGTTGTACGACCGGCTCCCATTGACTTCAATGGGAGTCCGACCGACTCGAGTCCGATTGCATGCGTACGCATCGTACTCGTTCGGTCGGGCTGCTAGAGTCCGATTCGGCCGGAAATCTCTCCGGGTCCGGCTCGGTCGGAGTGATTTCCGGCCTGAATCGGAATCGGCCCCATAATGTATGACACTTCTGTGTTTATGAATTAAAGATGTGTGTAATATGCGTAGCTCTGCATGTGTAACACACAGATAATTTGGATGAGGTGTAAATCCCGCCAAAACTGGCCATGTGGCCCCGTCGACCGATAAAGGGTCGAGACCGACCACTGAAACAGGGTGAGGAAGGGCGCCATTAAACCATATGGTATTCTCCTAAGCTGACAACGGAACATCAAGTAAACAATATGAAAGGTAAATTTGTGGAACCGCGCCAGATTCATATTCATGAAAGAAATTATTGTTTCCATCAACAACTGGAAAGTTAACCCAGGAGTAAAAAACTTCAAAGCAGAAAGCTGCGTCCGCCTCTATTACAAATATAAAATCTGCTCCCGCAACAGGTACTCTATGTTGAGTCAAATGAGCAGTAACTGCGCCGCAATGTTAATTGCCATTATAGACACTGTAATGAAAGCAAGGAAAACGGTGGAGCAATACTGTGTCAAGAACAAATAAAACTAAACCTTTTAAAATTCAAGCTTGAAAAACCTATAAAAACTCAAATATAGGAGGTAAACCGCCTCGCACCACAGATGTCTCCGAAGCTGGTGAGAGGGTACTGTGGACAAGCACAAGGGGGTCTTGTGAATAAGTACCAGACCAAACATTGGTGGCACCATGTTGCAGGGATTCTGCACATACATAGAAATATGCGCAGGATAATGGGACCTCGGTGTATAGGGACTGTGCCTTCCTACCACCTTAGTGCCCATGAGCCCGGGACCGACTAGCTATAGTGTCTCACTCGGTCTCCTACACACTTAAGGAAAAGCAAATGATTAGACACCCCAGAACACAATACTCCCGGATCTCTCAGGAATCGCGGTAACAAGACACACCTTTTCGCTCACTCTCTCGTACCTGTCCACAATAAGATCTGACCGAGACACAAATATAGTTTAAAATGTTTATTTTAACTAACGTGCTCTAACATGCAGTATACGTGCCACAACAAGCAGAAAAATGCATATCACGAATATAGTTAGCATTGCAGCTAGTCCATACATCATAAAGAGAGATGTCATCGTATAAAGACAGTGGAGAAAGGATTATAGTGCCTAACCTCCCTCTCCATAGTAAGAAGAAGTATTATTATATAATAAAAGATCTCTGGGCTTTGTCAGCAGACCCCAATCCTTAGACTATAGATGGTATTTCTACATCGTAAGTGCCTATTGCTCTTCTCCTCGGAAAAGTCCCTCTCCAAGTGTGTGTTACCTAAACATGTATCCCATAATATCATAGTGCGAGTCTCCAGCAGCAGCTGCAGTAGTATGTATGTCTAGGTACTAGTGCCTGACCAGAACAGAATACCAAGGGGCATTGTTTATCGACCTTGGTCGCAATGTTCAGGCTAAACTCCAGGAACAGGCAGAGAACAAACACAACCGACAGTTCGCATGTGAATGGCATAAACAGAGTCTTGCAAAAATAAAGCCATGTAGTAACGTGCGCAAAAGCAGCATCATGGCTGCAGGGCTCATGCTAACTTAGGGGCTGATTACGATGGCGGGCGGTGCTGGCAGAAAATGCCCTTTTCCGCACTCCATCGGCGGTCCTTGCGTCCGCCGTATTACGATGGGCGAGGATAGCCCATTTCCCGTCCGCTGCGGTGTTCTGGGAACCGCCAGAAATACCCCTCCGCAGCGGTGGCGGACGGAGCCAAAAGGGAGGGACCGCCGTGCCGAATGCAGTTATGACCGCCGGTTGTATTACGATGCCACAAACAGCCCACCACACCGCTGCGGAGAATCCGACCAATCGAGGATGGCGGTGGCAATACTGCGGATAGCTCCATGTGTTCCTGGCCGCTGGGGAAACGGCAGTCTTTGGCCTTTCCGCAGCAAATCTGACCGCCGCGGACGGATTTTCAGCTTTCCTGGAATTCGACCGCCGCGGTAGGGAGTTTCTGGCGGTGCATCCTAATCTGGCCGGCGGTTATGCCGCGGTACCTGCTGGTGGTAATTTCCCGCTAGCACGGCGGTCGAAGTGCTTTTCCGACCGCCATCGTAATGAGCCCCTTAGTGATGTCAACAATGTCCCCATCGGCCACGTGACAAGCGCTGACTTGTCAAGTGATGCCAACTCCAGTTCCTAGGCCCTTGGAAGTAGAATCTGGTGATCTGAAAAGAAAATCCACGCATCGACTCTCAGCGCCCATTTTCTTGACACAGCACTACTGGGTTCACTAACAGAATATCGATGTAAAAAATATAGAAGTAAAAAATATTGATGAAAAAATATAGAATGCAAAAATATCGACTCCCTATGCTTAAACAGGTAAGTACAAAAATATTGAGAAAAAATATATCGATGTTAAAAATATTGTTGTACAAAATATCGAAGTTTTATATATATATATATATATATATATATATATATATAAAATAGAATAATAAATATTAAATTTATTAAATAATAAAATTAATTTTAAAAAAAGTAGATTTAATATGCATTTTAACAAATATAGAAAATAAACTTAATTAAAAAAATATAAACACACATACATATTAATCAATATATACTATATATATATCTATATATATATCTATCTATTATCTACTGGCGGTCGCCAGTAGATAGTTATAGTTAGGACCTATTTTCCATAGGAAATCCGCAACATTCTATTTGAAATAAATCGGCGGGATGCGCTTAGGGTGCGCGGATCCCGCCGATAAAACAAAAAATCGAAGCGTGGTCTCCCGCGCTTTGATGCTAATTTGCCCCCGGGTGGGCCAAGTCCCGGGGGCATGCGGGGGGTGGGTTTAGATTTTATGGGGGGGCCTCTAAGGCCCCCCAAGCCCCGAGGACTGCCACCCCCGGGGCTTTAAATAAAAATGGTGCGGGAGGGCTCTCCGCCCTCCCGCAGCCCCGGGGACCGCCACCCCGGGGCTTCTTTTATAAAAATAAATTAACCTGTGTGGGGGGGCTCGTGCCCCCCCACACGCCCCAGGGACCGCCACCTCCCAGGGGCACTAAATATTTCAATATGGGGGTCCGTTACAGACCCCCGAGCCCCGGGGACCACCACCTCCCCGGGGCTTTGCCAATGGAGGGAGGGGGGCTGCGCGGCCCCCCTCCTGGAGCCCTTGATTGCCCTGGGGACCACCACCCCCAGGGCCAGCTCCTGCAGTGTCCCGGGTGCTCACCCCCGGGACACTGTAGTTTGCTATGGCAGGCGGGAGCCTCGCGGCTCCCGTCCTGTCATAGCAAACTGCTTTGTTTTGGAAGAGAGAGCAGGAAACCTGCTCTCTCTTCCAAAATTCAAAGCAAATTGCTTTTCCATATGGGGAGCTGCATGTCAGCAGCTCCCCATGTGGAAAAGCAATGCCGGCTCCCGAGGGACGCGGGGAGCTGGCGGGACCGTGGGGGGAGTGGTGACCCCCCCACGGTCCCCAACAGAGAGGGCCAGCCCCGGGGGATGGGGTCCCCGGGGCTAGTAGTGGCCCAGGAGGGGGGCCACGTGGCCCCCCTCCCCTACAAATTAAAATATATATATTTTTTTTTTTTTTAAACGTAAGGCCGCCCCGGGGGATGGGGTCCCTGGCGCCTTAAATGGCCTGAGGAGGGGGGCCACGCAGCCCCCCCTCCAAATATTTTAATTTTAAAAAAAAGAGGGCATGCCCCGGGGGATGGGGTCCCCGGGGCCAATAGAGGCCCAGGGAAGGGGGGCCACGCGGCCCCATTCCCATTTTTTTTTATTTAAAAAAAAAAAAAATCCTGAGGTCCCGGGGGACGGTGTCCCCAGGGCCAAAAAGTGGCCGAGGGAAGGGGGGCCTCGCAGCCCCCCTTCCATACAAAAAAAAAAAAAAGACCGGCATCGTGCCGGAGGCCCCGCCCCCTCCCTGCAGCAGTCTGCAAACGCGCCCCCTGGCGCGTTTTAAGAAGGGGAAGTAATTCTCCTTGAATACTGGGGGTCCCTAGGGGCCAACTAGCCCACCAGGAACCTCCAGTATGCGCCAGGGGGCTACGTAGCAGAGAGGTGTACAGCGGCCACGCCCCTTTTTACACCTCTCTGCAACGCAGCTCTGTGACGCTTTTTGGAGGTACATGGTGGGCTACTTGGACTCCAGGGACCCTCAGGATTCAAGGGGAGTTAATCCCCCAACTTAAAACGCGCCACAGGGCGCGTTTGCACAGTGGTGAAGGGAGGGGGCGGCTTCAGGTGACATGTGTGCAAACAGGCCCAATGGCGTGTTTTAAGTTCAGGAATTAATTCCTCTTCAATCCTGAGGGTCCCTGGGGGCCAACTAGCCCACCCTGGTACCTCCAGTAAGCGCCACGGAGCTGCGTTGCAGAGTGTTGTAAAAAGGGGTGTGGCCTCTGAACACCTCTCTGCAACACAGCTCTCTGGCGCATACTGGAGGTATCTGGTGGGCTAGTTGGCCCCTAGGGACCCTCGGGATTGAGGAGGAATTAATTCTCCAACTTAAAACGCGCCACAGGGCGTGTTTGCAGACATGTCACCTCAGGCCCCACCCCTTCCTTCACCATTGTGCAAATATTCCTCTAAAATCAGCCGAACTACGAATTCCGATTTACTCACCTGTTATCAGGAGAGACCTCAGTGCTGCATCTTTGAGCCCAGTACTGATCCTGAAAAGTAATTTTAACCGTACTTACCAGTAACTTGAATTTCCTTCCAAAGGCTAACATTGACTGGTTTCACTTGGAAATTCTTCTAAGTGTGGAGTTTTGGAACTTTATAATATTCCTCTTAAATCAACCGAACTACAAATTCCGATTTACTCACCTGTTATCAGGAGAGACCTCAGTGCTGCATCTTTGAGCCCAGTACTGATCCTGAAAAGTAATTTTAACCGTACTTACCAGTAACTTGAATTTCCTTCTATAGGATTTCATTGCCTGCTTTTTGCTGAAAAAGTTTCTAAGTGTCGATTTTTGATACATACAAATATTCCTCTAAAATCAGTAGAACTACGAATTCCGATTTACTCACCTGTTATCAGGAGAGACCTCAGTGCTGCATCTTTGAGCCCAGTACTGATCCTGAAAAGTAATTCTAACCGTACTTACCAGTAACTTGAATTTCCTTCCATAGGCTAACATTGACTGGTTTCACTTGGAAATTCTTCTAAGTGTGGAGTTTTGGAACTTTATAATATTCCTCTAAAATCAGTAGAACTACGAATTCCGATTTACTCACCTGTTATCAGGAGAGACCTCAGTGCTGCATCTTTGAGCCCAGTACAGATCCTGAAAAGTAATTCTAACCGTACTTACCAGTAACTTGAATTTCCTTCCATAGGCTAACAATGACTGGTTTCACTTGGAAATTCTTCTAAGTGTGGAGTTTTGGAACTTTATAATATTCCTCTAAAATCAGCCGAACTATGAATTCCGATTTACTCACCTGTTATCAGGAGAGAACCCAGTGCTGCATCTTTTAGCACAGCACTGACCCTGAAAAATTCAAACCGTACTTACCAGTAACTTGTATTTCCTTCCATAGGAATCCATTGTCTGGTTTTCAGCAGAAAAGTTTCAGTGTCGATTGTCACAACCTACAAATATTCCTTAAAAATCGCCTGTATGACTTTAACGCATTCTTTCAACTGTTTACAGGAGATGCACCAGTGCTGGATCCAGGATCCACCACTGAGTAAGAAAAAGTAACGATAACACTACTTACCTGCTAACTGAATTTCCTCCCATAGGATAACATTGGTGATTCTATGTGAAAAAGTTTCTAAGTGTCAACTTTTAAAATACAATAATATTCCATAAAAATCACTACTGTAACAAAAACGCTTTTACTCAACTGTTTACAGGAGATGTCCCAGGACTGAATCTAGGATCCAGTCCTGTGGTTAGAAAAGCAATTCATAAAGTAACTAATTGCATTTAACTAGAAATTCACATTGAGCTCAGTGTTGCATTGTGTTTGAAATTGTGTTGCCCATTGCAACAACTGTAACTACTGTACTTAAAAGTCTATTGCCTATTTGCAAAGTATTTAAACTAAAGTAATTCATTCTGAGAAAGTATATTTTGCAATGTAATGTATAATGTAATTACAATGTAATTTAAAAAATAAAATATCTAAAAATAAATAGTTTAAAAAAATGTAGTAAATCAGTATCAAAAAAATAAATATTACAATTAATACATTTAAAAATTGTCATTTACAAAACCTTTGAAATTCACTGAAAAAAACCATAGGTTTCAGACATGTTATAGTTAGGAATTAGCATTTAAAAACCTTTGAAATTCACTGAAAAAACCATAGGTTTCAGGCACGTTATATTTAGAAATTAGCATTTAAAAAACCTTACAAATTCTCTGAAAAAACCATAGGTTTTAGGGACAGTTATAGTTAGTTGGACATTGCACTCGTACAAAACCCGTGAAATTCCCCGTTATAGTTAGTTCAGCTAACTATAACTCGCGCCCGCAATGCACTGCTGATGACGTCACATATTACATCACTCATGACATGGTCAGTGACATCACTGATGACTTCACTGATGACATCTCAAATGACATCACTGATGACATCATCCACGTGATAATCTGATGCACCTCCTCACACCCTAATATAACCTTTGATACACCCACTCTAAATTACAGACTGCCATTCGCAAAACCATACAAAAGGGGATGATGGACGGAACGTTTGAGCCAATCAAACACTCACCCCCAGTCAACTGATCTGGGTTTAATCCATCATCATTCTTTAGCTCACTCTACCACCCCAGTTCAGACATGGCCATGTGCAAATCAGTCTGACCCTGTGCCTCATGGGAACAGTCCAGCCCGAACTGCCAAGCCATGTCTTCCCTGGACCGGAAACAAGCATCCTAGGACCGGTTTCTGGCATTCCAGCCGTCATCAGCCAGGCTTGCTTGAATCCAGTGGCAAAGTGAGCAAGGGACCCACGTCTGAAGACATGGCTTGGCAGTTCGGGCTGGACTGTTCCCATGAGGCACAGGGTCAGACTGATTTGCATATGGCCATGTCTGAACTGGGGTGGTGGAGTGAGCTAAAGAATGATGATGGATTAAACCCAGATCAGTTGACTGGGGGTGAGTGTTTGATTGGCTCAAACGTTCCGTCCATCATCCCCTTTTGTATCGATTCGCAAAACCATAGACACTCCAACACCAATAACTACATACCCACTCACTGATTCTTAGGTCTACACACACACATCTACTCACTCACCCGTACAGTCACTCACACTTACAGTCACTCAGTACAGGACTATCATATGCACTCATACACCTATATAAACACTCACACACCGCCACTGATCCATAGAGGTACTCACACACCTAGTCAGTCATGCAAAAAATTAATCACACACCTATTTACTCACCTATACAGTTATATACACACCAGCTCACTTACTCATACAAATACTAGCACATTCTTACGCTCTTATACAATAACTGATACAAGCACACACGCATCCATACAGCCACTCTCACAATCACACACTCTCACTTATAGCCTTTTAAATACTCTAACACACATATATACTGCCTTTTACATATGTAGTTACTCGCACATGTACCACTGAGATATACATTCACTCACTAACACACCCATACACACACTCACCCACCCAAGCAGTCCATCACAGATGCACTCTTGAAATCATGCACCAAGTGAATCACCCACTCACACATCTATGTACAGAGTCACACACACCCCACCCACACAAACACTCAGGCAGCCATACAGATACTCAGAGAACCAATCAATAACCCATATAGACGCTCATGTAGCTATTCGCAAATCCATGCATTCAGTTACACACCAACAAACAGATGGATACAGACATTCACACAGTTTAGTCACTAACCCATGCATTCAGTAAGATACGTTTAATCACTCACTTGTAGAGTCAGTCAAGCACGTACTAAATCATCCATTCAGACACTTATACACCCACTCATTCTTCAATATGCCTTTCCCTATATATATTAAACATATTTAAACTTTACAGAAACACACAGTCACTGGATGATGTCATTTGAGATGTCATCAGTGATGTCATCAGTGATGTCACTGACCATGTCATGAGTGATGTAATATGTGACGTCATCAGCAGTGCATTGCGGGGCGCGAGTTATAGTTAGCTGAACTAACTATAACGGGGGAATTTCACGGGTTTTGTACGAGTGCAATGTCCAACTAACTATAACTGTCCCTAAAACCTATGGTTTTTTCAGTGAATTTGTAAGGTTTTTAAATGCTAATTTCTAACTATAACGTGCCTGAAACCTATGGTTTTTTCAGTGAATATATATATGTATATATATATATATTCACTGAAAAAACCATAGGTTGCTGGGACGTTATAGTTAGTTGGACATTTCACTCGTACAAAACCAGAGAAATTCGGCTGTTATAGTTAGTAGAGCTAACTATAACTCGCGTCCCCGCAATGCACTGCTGATGACGTCACATATTACATCACTCATGACATGCTCAGTGACATCACTGATGACATCTCAAAGGACATTACTTATGACATCACTGATGACATTATCCATGTGATCATCTGATGCACCTCCTCACACCCTAATAAAACCTTTCATACACCCACTCTAAAATGCAGACTACCATTTTCGAAACCATAGACACACCAATACCAGTTACTACATGCCCACTCACTAATTCCTAGGTCTACACACATGTCCACTCATTCATCCATACAGTTACTCATACATACAGTCACTCATCAATACAGCCACTGATATATCCACTCATACACCCATATAGACACTCACACACTGCCACTCACCCAAAAAATTAATTACACTGCCATTTACTCACCTATACAGTTATACACACACCACATCACTTATTTATACAGATACGTACTGTCTTCAACAATTACTGACATAAGCACACACTTATCCATGCAGCCACTGTCACAATCACTCACTGTTACATATACTCACTTATATACCCCAACACTCAGAAATACAGCCTTTCACATTTGTAGTTACTTACACATATACCACTAACACATCCATTCACTCACCAACACAGCTATACGTACACTCACTCACCCATACACTCCCTAACACACGCACTCATAAATGCATACACCCAGTGAATCACCCACTCACACATCCATGCATGGAGTCACACCCCCCCACCCACACAAACACTCATGCACCCATACAGGTTCTCAGACAACCAATCATTCTTCAATATACCTTGGCATACATAGATATAACATTCTTGAAATTTTTAGAAACACTCAGTCACTGGATGATGTCATCAGTGATGTCATCAGTGATGTTATTTGAGATGTCAAGAGTGTCACTGAGCATGTTATGAGTGATGTAATATGTGACGTCATCAGCAGTGCATTGCGGGGCGCGAGTTATAGTTAGCTCTACTAACTATAACAGCCGAATTGCTCTGCTTTTGTACGAGTGAAATGTCCAACTAACTATACCGTCCCTGCAACCTATGATTTTACAGTGAATTTCTAAGGTTTTTTAAATGCTAATTTCTAACTATAACGTCCCTGAAACCTATGGTTTTTTCAGTGAATTTCTAAGGTTTTTTAAATGTTAATTTCTAACTATAACGTCCCTGAAACCTATGGTTTTTTCAGTGAATATATATATATATTCCACAAATGCACTCTCGGACCCCGTCTCTCTGTATACTCTGATACGGAAGCCCATTAACCACAGCAGAACAGCTTCAGTGAGTTGTGTGATCTATTTTTATTCATTCATTTCATTCAGAAAGACAGGACAACAACTGACCAACGCGTTTCGCCTTAGCCTTCAACTGGGTCATAGAGACTAGCGTGTACAGCATGTCCTTTTAAGAGCATCTTCACCATTATCACACATGCAGTATTTAAAAACATATGCAGAATTGGTACATTCTTATATTCTTTTCCTAAGTATTCTATGGATCACTGACAGAATATCGAGTACCAGAATATCGAGTTACAAAAATATCGGGACATAAATATCGTTGTTAAAAATATCAACCTCCTATCTTCATAATGGTAAGTACAAAAATATCGAAAAAAAAATATCGTTAAAAGTATCGAAGTACAAAATATCGTTTTTTATATGTATAAAAAATAATGTAAAATAAATAAAATAATACATTTAACCTAAAAAAATATTTAGATTTATTTGTAAATTTTAACAATAATAAGTAATACATTTAATTTAAAAATACATTAAACATACATATATAAAAAGTAATATTTATATTTACTTAAAAATAATTAATAAATAATAATTGTAATCCATTATAAAATGTTACAAATATATTAAAAATTATAAATAAATATATATATATACATACACCTGTAACATAAAAATTATTTAAAAAAATTATATTATAAATTAAAATATTAAAATATTTAATATTTTTTAAACCTACATTTTACACTACATTGAGTACAACAGTAGGGACAGTGTTGGATAGCGTAGGGGAAAACATTACAATTCCCACTCCAGCAAGTGCAACAGTAGTAAAAGTGTTGGACAGCAGATAGGAATAATTTACTATTCCCACTCCAATGAGTGCAACAGTAGGGAAAGTGTTGGATAGCGGAGGGGAGTAATTTACTATTCCCACTCCAATCAGTGTAACAGTAGGGAAAGTGTTGGATAGCGGAGGGGAAAAAATTACTATTCCCACTCCAGCAAGTGCAACAGTAGGGAAAGTGTTGGATAGCGGAGTGATAAAAATGACTATTCCCACTCCAGCGAGTTCAACAGTAGGGAAAGTGTTGGATAGCGGAGGGGTAAAAATTACTATTCCCACTCCATTGAGTGCAACAGTAGGGAAAGTGTTGGCTAGCAAAGAGGAATAATTTACTATTCCCACTCCAATGAGTGCAACAGTATGGAAAGTGTTGGATAGCGGAGGGTATAAAATGACTATTCCCACTCCAGCGAGTGCAACAGTAGGGAAAGTGTTGGATAGCGGAAGGGTAACAATTACTATTCCCACTCCAATGAGTGCAACAGTAGGGAAAGTGTTGGATAGCGGAGGGGAATAATTTACTAATCCCACTCCAATGAGTGCAACAGTGGGGAAAGTGTTGAGTAGTGGAGGGGATAAAATTACTATTCCCACTCCTGTGAGTGCAACAGTAGGGAAAGTGTTGGATAGCGGAGGGGAATGATTTACTATTCCCACTCCAACGAGTGCAACAGTAGAGAAAGTGTTGGTTAGTGGAGGGGAATAATTTACTATTCCCACTCCAACAAGTGCAACAGTAGGGAAAGTGTTGGATAGCGGAGGGGATAAAATTACTATTCCCAATCCTGTGAGTGCAACAGTAGGGAAAGTGTTGGATAGCGGAGGGGTAAAAATTATTATTCCCACTCCAGCGAGTGCAACAGTAGGGAAAGTGTTGGATAGCGTCGGGGTAAAAATTACTATTCCCACTCCAATGAGTGCAACAGTAGGGAAAGTGCTGGATAGTGGAGTGGTAAAAAATACTATTCCCACTCCAGTGAGTGCAACATCAAGGGAAGTGTTGGATAGTGTAGGGGTATAAACTACTATTCCCACTACTGCAAATGCAGCAGTTGGGAAAGTGTTGGATAGCGGAGGGGTAAAATTTACTATTCCCACTAAAGAAAATTCAAATTTAAAGACAAACAAAATATCAACTACAATACAAAATATCATAAAAAAAACAAAAGCAAACCATATATAAAATATAAAAATTTACAAAACATAGAAATATATTATAATGTAGAAAAAATCTAAAATTTACATAAAAAGATACATTTTTTTAATTTAACAAAAAATTAACAAACAAATAAATATTTTGGAATAGAAATTATTTTATTAAAAAAATATTGATTACATAAATGTAATCTTTTTTGTCCTACCCTATAACACCACACAATTTACAACACACATCTAAATTAAAAAAAAGTGTACCTCCATGATTAACACAAATAATTATCAATTAAACAATTATTAATAATTAAAAAACACATTTAAAAAGGCAAAGATTAATTTACTTACCAAACGTTACAGCTATAGAACCTAAATCCCCAAACAAAATAAAAATAAACAATTACCAAAAATATTTATCAATTAATAAATGAATATTAATGATCAAGTAATGATTAATTAATTTAAACAAAATTACTTTTCACCCTCTAACCCAATAAACACCAAAACACACACCTAAAAATAATTACAGAATTTCCATAACTAATTTTACATTAATAAATTAATATCAATTAACAACAAATCATTAATTAATTTAAATGTTTTTACTTCCCACCATTTACCATTATAAACCCCACAACTCACATATCAAAATAATTACACACTTGCCATATTTAAATTTTAATTAATTAATTAGCATTAATTAAGAAATAATTAATCAATTATAAATAAATTTCCTCCCACCATATTCCCTATAAATGCCACCACCAATTTCTTGAAACTTGACACAATTAACATAATTAATTAATTAATTAATAACAATCAACAAGCAAAATATATGGAATTATTAATAAATTAATTCACACAATTAACACTATAAAATAAAATTAAATAAATATTATATTAAAAATATTAATAAATGTATTAACATTAAATTACTTCCCACCTTACTCCTCTATCAACCCACAACCCGCTCCTAAAAAAATAAAACAATTAACATATTTACCAATTAATTATTAATAATTAACAACCAATTAATAAATAATTAATAATAAATTAATTCCCACAAGTAACAATATAAAATATTAAATAAATAACTATTATTTAATAAAAAATATTAATCATTTAATTATAATTAAATTACTTCCCACCCTATTCCCCTATATCCCACAACCCGCTCCTAAAAAAATTACACAATTAACATATTTACCAATTAATTAATCAATAAAAATTAACAGCCAATTATTAATTAATTAATAATAAATTAATTCCCACAATTAACACTATAAAATCACAATTAAATAAATAACTAATAATTAAAACTTAGGTGTCCATTACGATGTCGGGCGGATAAAAATCCGCCATCAACCACAGTGGCGAAAATCCGCCCGCCTACACCGTCTGAATACTGACCGAGCAATTACGATGCCGCGAACCGAAAACCGCCGGAGGCGGAAAATAAACAGAAAATACCGCCCGCCCATGTCCGAGTCTAAGTCCATCCGCCCGCCACGGACGGAAAGACGCACAACAAGCCCAAACCGCCCGCCCTGACGACCGAGACACCGCCCGTGAAATTTGGATCGTACCGACATGAGCGCGGAAAATCCACAAATACACCGCCCGCCAGCGCAAACAACAGTGACGAAAATGGACACGGCAGAAGCCCTGGCGGCCACGTCCATGCACAGAAACCATCCGCTGACGAAAACAAACACACACAACATGGCCAACAAGTCCACACAGCAACCCACGCACAAATACCCAAACACAGTACACATCCCGGAAACACCCCCCCCCTGGACAAAAAAATCAACAACATATCCCAGAATACCAGCCACAACACACCTGAAAACAACAGACCATCATGACACACCCACATAGGTAAGTACAAAACCAGCCCCTTCACAGACCACAACCCCCTGCAACATAACAAACTGAGGACGAAAGCACAGAACACAGCGAGACAGACAGGACAGCAGCACACCACAGACACGCACCTATCACACCCATCAACACCACCACCAAACACCTGACCCACAAACCCCCTGCACATCACACACCACACACCGCACCAGCACCACAAACACCAAAACACACACCATGGCATCACACAGAATGCCCAAGTTCACTTCCACCGAGCTAACGGTCATGGTCGACGAGATCGTCAAGGTGCACCCACAAATCTATGGCAACCAGGTCCAACAGACACCACTATCCACCAGAAACCGGTTGTGGAGCAGGATCGTAGACCAGGTCAATGCAGTCGGGAACGTTCCACGCAACAGAGGAGAAATTACCAAAAGGTGGAACGACCTCAAAAGCGTGGTCAAGAAGAAGGAGAGCAAAAATTGAGAGCTGGCTGCCAGGACTGGCGGAGGGAATCCCGCGCTATTCAAGACCTTCAAGGCGTGGGAGGAGAAGGTGCGAGTCATCATACATCCGGAGATCCTCACCGGATTACCAGGGGGAGTGGAGGCTGGTAAGTACAAACAAATGTATACCAGCACACCGCTATGTAATCACATGCACTACCACCATGCCATAGCTCCTAGGGACAAACACCCCCATGTCCAGTACACAATACACAAGACATCACCCACACATGCAACAGACACTCACACACACTCAGCCCAAAGCTACCAACTAACAAAACCATGGGGGCATGTGTACAGTCAGCCAGCACCGCAACTTCCAACAGGTCCCCTTGTACTCCAGATGCGCCAGAATGAGCACTCCCCACATCCATGTGTCCGCCATAGCTGCACTGACCGACAATTAACAGGTAAGTAGCCGGAACACAAAGACAGTGGGTCGGAGGGGGACAGCTGAAGTAAAACACCCACCAGGCCCCCACTACCACAGACCAGCAAGGTGGAGCACACCCCACATCCATGTGTCCGCCATAGCTGCACTGACCGACAAGTAACAGGTAAGTAGCCGGAACACAAAGACAGTGGGTTGGAGGGGGACAGCTGAAGTAAAACACCCACCAGGCTCCCACTACCACAGACCAGCAAGGTGGAGCACCCCTCCCTCCCAGTACCATGTGGCATCCATTGCATTGCGCACTGAGAAACAACCTGTAGGTGGGAAAATGTACAGGGCGGGGCGTCTGTAGGCATGAGGACTGTACTACGACTGACACATGGGACATGTCACGTAGCAGAGGAACACGCAGCACTGCTCCCAGTCACAATCATGAGACCAATGTGCACACGGACATGTTCAACAGAGTCAAACCCCACATGACCCATCACAGATACAGCAACACCTAAGGAGCCACATCTGCATGCACAAGTCCCACTGGAGCACAGACCCACACGGCAGGCACTGTGCCACCCATCACACACATCAGCAACACCATCGAAGTCCTGTCCATGTAGTCCTCACTGCCTGTCACCCACACATCGTACAACAACGCCCACGTAAGACAGACCGTACTAGAAGTAACAGCTTGGAACACAATATTGCACACAAAGACAACTGGACCCATGAAACACACAGGCACACAATGCACATTCAACATATCATCCATCTCATCTCTCAGCCACAGTGTCATGAAAGGTATGTCATCCGAACAGCTGGCCCTCATACAGTAGTCATGCAAAGATACCTGCCCATGACAAATCAAGTGCCTGCAGTGACTGAAGCGCACGTCACACTGCGAGTAACAACACACATAATATAGTCAACACCCCAAGAGCACAGCACTGATGCACATGTACCAGGGCAGCACGCACACAAAGGATTTGGCCCATCTGCAATACGTCGTGTGGCACACAACAAGCACGAACTCACAACAATGCTACCAATGTGATGTCCATGAATGATAACAGTCAGCAGATATTCCGGGCATGTGAGACAGACACACACCTTTGTCTATGCACTGTCATGTTGCCAGAACACATGTCACGTTCTGCACCCATTACCCACAGTATGTACCCCAAAAGCATATTTCAACCCAAGAGCGATTAGGGGGCTGTACCCCCTTTTGGCATCAGCGTACCTAAGCGTTCCATCCTTCCCCCGAAACCATCGTTCAACCCAACATCGTCGATGGTCCTGTAGCACGCATACACCCGAGCCACAAAATGTAGGAGCATAGCAACACACACCCATCGGCATTGCTAATCCGTCCCATGCCACATGTCCACATCACACAGTCCCCTTGCCTAGCCCATGCATACACACATCGTACATCCACACACACGCCACTGGGAAACCTGTGCACGACAGTGCATGAACTGTGAATGTCAGACAACCAATACATACTTTGCTAGGTGCAACACAATGACCCATCTCATTCTCCCCACAGGTGCCGAACTGCTGGATGCTGGAGAGGGTGACAGCAGCCAGCACAGCCAGTCCGCAAGCCCCCGACCCGGACTCACGGATGTAGAGGAGCTGGACACCTCTCCGGACACGGACCACCCAGCAGGCCCATGTGGAGTGGCAGGGCACAACCGCTCCCCAGGGCCCCTCCTGCCCACCAACCCATCACCCAGGGCTGCTGACCAGTCACAGACCCCTGCTGGCACGGCCGTTGTGGCCACCACCACCGCCGCAACCACCACCACCACTACCACCACGCCATCCCTCGCCACAGCCCCTGCGCAAGGGTCGGCACGGCCGTCGGGCTCCACCCTGGCAGCCAGAGCGAGGACCGTGGTGAGCAATGTGGCTAGTGGGCAGGTCGGTGGCAGCAGTACTGGTAGGAGGAGCAGGGCCAGGCCAACGCCAACTGTGCCTGGGAGCCAAGCCCTGCCGCAAATTGACAGAGTCCTTGGGGCCTATCAAGAGGCCCAAGGAGAATGGGCCAGGTCGGCTAGCGACACGCGGGAGGTCCTTGCGGTGTTGAGGTCCATGGACACCCATATGGGCCAAATCGCGGCCCTCATGGGCCAGCTGGTGGGGGGGGAGGGCACAAGCAAGGCCAGCAACACCACCTCCGCCACCACCTGCTGTGGCGCAGGCTCGTGCAGCATTGCGTTCCCCTGCGTCCACAACGAGTGAGCACTCCTCAGCCACCACCAGCGGCACATCAACACACCCCCCCCTACCAAACGTGGAAGGGGCCGTCCGAAGAGGAAACAGGTGTCCAGAGAGGACTTCGCACGCACCAAACGCCAGTGAGTCAGCCAGCCACCTTGACCACCTACTGCATTGACTTGTAATACGATCCTACCCCACACTGCCATGTGAATGGCATGTGTCTGTTGGACTGTGGACATAGAACTCCATGGGTACACCTTGACCATCACGCAGCCATGACCGTCAACTCATTGTCACAGCATGCACCACATTTGTCATCACCTTGCACACAATCACATGTCACCGCTGTTAATAAATACACCTTGATCACAATCGGCTTAATGTGTCCTGGGTTTATTCAACGATGTGCAATCGCCACCATGGGCAGAAATGCATCTGCTGTGTGGTATGTCGATGGGACAGGAGAGGCTGTAGGGACCTAGGGGTGAAAAACAGAACAAGAGTACATTCAATGAGTGTGTCACACACTCATCACACAGTACTTGTCACCAACTACAAGCAATGTACACACATCTCACAGAGCAACAGGGCACAATGCTACAGCCACTGTCAGTGGCATACCAACCTGGACATGGACCATTGACACACAGCACTCAGTGAACAAAAGGCCCCCGTGACAGAGCACACATACACCTGCACAACTACAGCTACATCAGCCGTCGTACATGGACACTCACCGTCAAGTGAAGTAGCGGGCGATGAGCTGCTGACGCACATTCACAGCTTCATCCTCTCCACTGTCCTCTTCATAGAGCTGTCCTGGTCTGCAGGCTGGGGCCCTGGTTGATCTCCATCATCCACAATTAGGGGATCTGCTTGCGGATAGCCAGATTGTGCAGCATGCAGCAAGCCACAACTATCTGGCACACCTTCTGTGGGGAGTACGCCAGTGCGCCCCGGTGCGGTCCAGGCATCTGAACCTGGACTTGAGGAGGCCAAAGGTCCGCTCAACCACACGTCTGGTCCTCCTATGTGCCTCATTGTAGCGGACATCAGCTGGGCTCCCAGGACGTCGCAAGCCAGGGCCCATTCGGGTAAGCAGAGTCACCTGGGTGTGAGGGACACAGAGAACCGTTGCAATTCCAACTGGACACAAGACAGCATCGCACAGCCAGCACGCTACACTACTCCACATACTCACCAACAATCCAGCCACGGTCCGTTTGCAGATCGGTCATCAGATGTGGTAGGATGCTGTTGCGCATGATGTGCGCGTCATGGGCCGATCCTGGGAATTTCGCACACACGTGTGAAATCACCATGTCCGCAAGGCACACCACTTGCACATTCAGGGAGTGCGTGTGCTTCCGGTTGCGGTAGAGGTGCTCAGTGGCCTGTGGTGCAACAAGGCCAACATGGGTGCAGTCTATTGCATCAACGACGTGAGGGATCCGTCCAAGGGCATAGAAAGCACCCTTCACTGCCGCCAATTCACGAGCCCTGGGGAATTGGATGTATCTGTTCCCTTACAGCATCATGGCTGACAGTACATCCCTGAGCACCATGCTGAACATGGGTTGGGACATCCCACCTCCACTGCCCAATGTGTGTTGGAATGACCCAGTGGCGAAGAAATGCAGTGCAGCCATCACCTTAGCCGTGGGGGTGAATGCTGTTGGATACACCCTGCGAGGACGGAGGTGGGGTTCCAACAAGGCACATAGACGATGCAGGGTGGGTCGGTCCAGACGATATTTGCGGATGACCTCCACATCCACCATGTCTGACAGCAATTGGTAGGGGCGATGAATGTTTGGTCTCTGCCTAGGAAAGATGGAAGTGGACACATGTCAAAGCAACACGCCACATGGCATATTCACATACACAAAACATAAATGACTGAGCAGGCAATTGAATAACAGAACAGCTGACAAGTAGGGACAGCACAGCCACAATACACTTACACAGGTCCCCTACCAATAGCAATGGGCAGTGACACACCCCATTGCTATGAGCATGCACATGGGGATCTAGGCCTCAATCACTTGTAAGGCATGCTGATGGTAACAGACTGCATATTCGGCAAGCGGCAACACCACGGCAACATGACTAGCTGCTGTGCATCACACTGCTTCCGAGGCTGGGTGTGTAGGGCACACACCAACAACGCTATGGACACAGGCTGAGCGGCCAAAACAAGTGGGACCTGTTTCACGAGGGGATATGAGACAGTCATTGATGTCACTACTGCACCCTATGTACAGCACTGTACGGATCACACCTCCAGAAACATTGACAGGTGTACACATTGACAGCCCCATGCCAACACGGCTGTGTGCTTGCAATTACACATCACAAGTGACACGTAACATTGCACGTGCCAAGTGGCAGATGTACATAGTGAAAGATGGCATGTGTGTGCATATGCATATCCCATGCTCCCATGCCAATGTGTACATGATGATGTGCCAACAGACATGTGGAGGCTGAGCACTGGCCGTCCCTGCCTATGCACACAGCATGTTGTGGCCCTGTCCATTGTGGACCTGCACCCACACGCAAATCATGGCCACACCTGCAGATGCATTGCGCACATTATACTGTGTGGTGCACATGGCATCAGCGGACTGTACCCGCCATGGGCCAGGCCCTTACGGCCAACTCCAATGACCCTCGCGGTTGCACCCTGCGTGTTCCACTGTGGAGGTAGGCGTCCATGGCCAGCTGGGAGCAGGCCAACGTCTGCAATTGAAGCTGCCAGACATGGTACACGAATTGCAGCAGCTTGTACCCACTGAAACTGCCCCAGGGGGTTATATGTGTGTGTGAGTGGGAGAGGCATAACCACAGCTACCTGGCACTGCAGCCTGGCACCCCTCGACAACACCTGCTGCTGCCACCACTCCACCTACACGTGGATGACGCTGAGGACATGTCCAGGTCCACTCACCAGCGAGGAGCTGGAGAACCTGGATTCCGAGCTCCACGCACACTGCACATGGCTATTCCTTGCGAAAGTTGTGTGTGAGAGACAACTGCAGTGTGTGTGGGTGTGCATGTGGGGGACACACATGTCGTTGCTCCGCAGCACTATGAGTCAGAGCCTGTGGTGTTCAAACATGCACTGCTCACCATGCTGACTGCAGGTGGCATGGGTATGTGAGCTCTCGGGAGCTTTGACCTGTCTGTCCCTCCCGAGTGGTGGTACATGGCAACTTCATGTCAGACATCCAGTGACACAGACAATTGGCAATGCAGGTCTCAGTGCACTTGTTGGTCGTGTGGAATTCAGGCTGGGGCCATGCTGCCCTTCTCAGTCCCAGCAGGCCTGGCCTGCACATTGACTGCACAATGCCAGTAGGTGCCGACACAGACTGCCTAGTGGGTTACATGTGTCTCCTGTTCAGGACCCTCCGGATGAGCGCTTACTCAGTCCTGTCGATTGGACACACCGTACCTCGTGATAGGGATGTGTGTGTGAGATAGTGGCACTGAATGTGACCTCCGTTGTGGGGTGGGCCATGCACAGGGCGAGTATGTTGATGGTTGCGCAGTGTTGGTCACAGTAGGTACACCCACACAGATGTGTTGCCTTGTGATCTTTTTCTAGGTCCGCCTGACAATGGACAGTAGATGTGGGCAGACTACACATTGCTCGATGTGCTGTCTATATGCATGTGCCTTCACACCAGGCACAACTGCCCCTGCACATGTGACCCCTGCTGCACTCAGTGCTGGGTCTGTTGAGCTGATGCACCATCTGTGCGTGGGGCAGACAGCTCTGCTCACTTTGCCGCAGGTGACATGGATCATGGAGGGCCCACATGTATGCGTGGGTGGACTACACAAGACTGTCCAATGGTTGTCACCCCCAGTCAGTGCTTCGAATGGGTAGAATGTGGTGCTGGTACTCATTTTAATGTGTCGAGTGGGCGGGGCTGGGTGCGGGGCTACATGCAAGACATGGGAAGTTCATCGGCTGATCTACTAGTTGCAATACACACGAGACACGTCTTTTTCCGACCACATCAGGGTCATTCCTTAAACTGGCTGAAAATCAAACAGTCATCTTTTGCACTGTCCTCATGGCCTCCCCTCGCTCACCCCAATATGCGTTTGCACCTGAGCAGCTAGCGCATGCACAAGCAGCTCCAAGCTCGCCCCAGAGAGGCCAAGGAGTGTATGTGTGGGTCCAGTTGAACAAGTGGTCTGTCTCACGGTATAATAAGTGGCGGGATGCCGTCCACCTGCGTGGTGCCCCGACTCAAGACACGGGCAACATTGACAATGCATGACAGGCTCCGCAGTCCGGATACACCACCTGCAACACACAGAGGCTGTAGCTGCCCTAGCGGGCCAGGCCGCGTCCAACTGGAGCTCATGGCCCCACACATTCACTCTTTGGCCTCTCTGGGGCGAGCTTGGAGCTGCTTGTGCACGCGCTGGCTTCTCTGTTGCAATGGCATGTAACGTGTGTGGGTGTATTGTCAATGGGTGGGATGGTGCGAGCCACCTTCCGTGATGTCACTCCTGCTTGTGATGTGTGCGTCCCCCCACTACTTCCATTTGACTTGTGCCATACTACACATTGAGGATGTGTTGCCTGCGTGATGTGACCAGGAGGAGCGCGCCATGACCTCTCACCCACCATGCTCTACTGCCATCCCGTGCCCTGGGTTGCTTGTGCAAGTGGACAATGTTGGGGATACACCAGGTCGACAGGGGATTTGAGTGCCTTGGCAAGGGCCTGGCGGACGCACAGCAGTATCCAGCATGTCCACGGAGGGTGGGCTGACGTCTATACTTGATGCAGCATTGATCGTGTGCCCGCCTGTTGTGCACACACAAGTTCACATTCATCCCCAGACAGGTGGTCTTTACAAATTCCCAGGAGAGCGCCAATGTACTGTTCCTGAATCCTCCCAACACAGCGTGTTTCAACTTGCATGTGCGCACCTACCCGTCACACCCACCCACCTGAGCCATGCGTAACTCCCGCTTCACATGACACATGTGTGTCTTCCACAGTTGTGCTACTCATTTGCGTTGACATCCAATGACAGTGGACTACATGGTCATCTCACGACTGCCGTGTACTTCACACACTCTCATCCTCTCTCATTCGTACTTGTGAAATGAATCAGCAGAGACACATTTTTGCTTCAAGCCATGTATTTGGACTTATGTGATGCAGTATAGTGGACACTACTGGCAGCGAAATGCATGTGGAGGATATACTCAGCATGTGTACACATAGCATAGGGTGTAGGGGTACATGTGATTAGTTGTTGACTGTGGGATGTGGGCTTCAGAGTTACAACTGCTTAGCCGTTGGTGTGCTAATATACATTTGCTAATTACTGTGGTGCTGCTGACTTTGACACAGACAGTATACATTTAGCCTACCAGTCCGCTTGTCATCATGGGCACAGTGCATCTCAGTTCCATGTTACAGGTTTGCTGCTATAGTTACTCATACACACGTGCGTGGAGGTGACATCAGGGCATGGGCTTACGTGCATGCAACGGCGTCCCACTTGTTGTTGCGATGTGGTGGGTACTGGCCATGTCACAGTCACTGGGCTCATGTTGTTGGTGGATGCACTTGGTGTCCATGCAAAGGTCCTGGCACGGATGTTCAGAGGGAGGTGAGGTGACAGCTCTCACATACTACAGCAGGACGATTACTGTCCACTGACCGGTGCATATGTTCATGGGCGCAGGATCCATATCATGGCATGGTTGTACGTGCAGTTCTGTCCATGTGGTTGCCATACACAAATCCCATGCCTCTGCCTCCCCCTGTTCATGCAGAGTTACTGGATGTGATGAGGAACAGAGTGCATGTCCCGAATATATCCGATGTCATTGCAGTGTAGTTGATGGTGTGGTGTCAGTTGCAGGTTGTATGGTATAGTTGTTGTACTGGTAACTGCCCAGTCCGTGCGGAGGCCATGCATGGGTACGGTGTGGGACATCATTGCTCAATTGGGGGTATGGCGGCGGGGCCCGACGAATTGACAGGTTGTCAGGTATGCAATACCTTCCAGCAGGGCTTCCATGGCATTGGTGGTGGACATGGATGCCATCCAATGTAGCGGATGGTGGCTGTCAAGGTGTTGGTCGTGAGTTGTCCCTTGTAGGAGCATGATGGGACATGTTGGATGACATTCGATGTAACTGTGATCCATTATCCGTCGTGTGGAGGCAGTGGTCCCATTGCAGTGTGGGTCCGATAGTAGCCACATACGCCATGCCCCCATAGGCTGAACAGACCCTGTCGTGGACGTCCAGGGGTTGAATAGTTGTAGCAGGTCCACCCTTGGACATGCCGGGTTGGAGAGACATAAATCCACAGGATAGTAGAAGGGACACCTCCGACAGTAGAAGACGGGGATGACGCAGCTGAACAATGCGATGCGGTAAGTTAGTCGGTAACTTACGTTCAGCAAGGCCAGATTGTCACATCCCAATATCTGTATCAGGTTATGTTTGTACAGCTTAATCTGTCCGGCGTAGTTGGGTAGGTGTGGTGCAAGTGCCATTTTGCTGCAGGGCGCTGTGGTGGCGTGCTCCGGCTGTCTGTGCAGTCTGCAGTGTGCAACCTCCGACGTTGCTGGGAATTCTGTAATGGTCGTAGGGAGGCAGGACTTGTGTTATGTTGGCTTGTGCGGAGGACACGGGCCCTCATCCCACATGCTTCTCTGAATGGTCAAGGTCAGTGGTGTCTGACTCCTTCCAGATAACTTGCATGTGAACCACATGGGGAGTGTTATCATTTCTTTTTTCCGTTGTGAATGTTCTTTGGTGTTATGCGCTATCTGCCCTGTGGCCGCTTCCCTCTGCATGCCTGTGTTGGCCTTTTTTAGGTGCAATGACTGTTGTCTCCGGCTTGTTTAGTCGGGATGTGGTTTCAGAGTGGGAATGGAAGGTCATTCAGTGCTGTCTCCTCTCCCGTGTGTGGGCGGCAGGCTGCGTTTCCGCTATACGTTGGGCCTTGTGTTATAATTGGTCCCACCTGTTGTCTGTCCCCGGTATCTTTGATGTTACGTATTGCATGTCTTGTTATTGGGTGCAGGGTGGCATCGGTGTTTCTGTGTGGTACTGGCGTACCTTTTTCCGACGGGGTCCATATTCTGCTGGGTGATGTTGCCGCCGCTGTGTGCTTTGCCGTGTTTTGCACATAGGGGTGTGTCCTAATTTGGCGTGACGTCACTGACATGTTCGGGTCACTTGTGTGACGTCAGGTTGGCAACAGTGAATTGCCGGTTGGGGACATGACTGTGGCAGGGCTGTCACGTGACATGTGCGTTCTGGGTGGTGCTGGTGTGTGTGGTGTTTGGTTGTGACCCTGTGTTGTTTGTGTGCGGCGCATGCATTGCGCTGCCGTTGGCCTCTGCGTTGTGCGCATGTGTGGGTGCAGTGGTGGATGTGTCGTGTCCACGCAGGGGTGTCGGGGAGGCCATATACAGTTTTCCCGCCCTTGCACTGTGTGCGCTGTTTGCGTGCCCCTGTTGTGTGTCTGCCTACCTGCGTCGCCGCGGTGCGTTGACTCCTGGGTGCTGCATCAGGTAGAGCATGGGGAGGGCCTGCAGTGCTGGATTCATGCTCGGGGGTCCGCCTCTTTGCTATCCGTACTGTGCGTTCGGTTTTCCGCGTTGCTTTCACGTGCGGTGTCTCTTAGCCGGGGGAACTGTTTGGTTCTGGCATCGTAATTTGTACGCCGGGCGGTACGTGATTTCGTCGGGCGGTGTGTCTCCATTAGGCCGCGCCGCTCCGTGGACGGGCGCACTTTGATGGCGGAGGGCGTAGCTGGCTTACAGGCGGTGTTTGGCTGACTTTTCACATCCTAATTGGGCGGGCGTGTGTGCTGTGGCGGGCGGACGGTAACTGGTGCTTTTTGCATCCGCCAGCACGGCGGTGGTGCTTCCACCCGCCATCCTAATGGGCCCCTTAATATTCAATTTATTATAATTAAATTACTTCCCACCCTATTCCCCTATAAACCCACAACCCGCTAGAGAACTAAAACGCAAAATTTAATTAAAATAAAATTAATAACTTCTAAAAATTTAACACATATATTAAAAAACAAATGCAATACTTAGACAAAAAATAGAGCACATACATTTAAAATACATACTAAAATACATAACACTAACTAAAAAAACTTTATTTTTAGCAACTATATTTTTGCAAACGATATTAATGACTTTGATATTTTTGAAAACGATATTTCTGACCTTAAACTTGATATTCTTGACCACGATATTCTTACAGTCGATATTTCTGTATCCCGATATTCTGCACTCGATATTAGTGCAAGTCGACATTTCTAACTCGATATTCTGACTCTTTACCGTATTCTATATGCTTGCCTGTTTAGTTTCTGAAAACGATAATATATACATTGCTGTAAAGTTCAATTATTTTTTCTCCAAATTCGTAAATTCCATCAAATGTATCTTTATGGATAGGAGGAAAAAAGGGGAAGAGACAAAAGTAGAAAGTGAACAAGAAAAATTAATAACTAAGGAGAAAGAGAGAGATAGAGAAGAAGAGACAAAAAAGAGGGGAAGAAAATAACAGAAGTGAAGAGGAAATGGGAATGGGAGGAGGGGCAAATGTGCCAAAGAAGAGAAAGGGATATATATATATATATTTGCTGAAAAAAACAACGGTTACCAGGACTTTATAGTTAGGTTAACGTTTTACCCACACAAAACCATAGAAATTCAGCAGTTATAGCTATGCTTATAGTTATACTTATTTTAAGAAACTATAACTCGTGGCCTAAAGTTACTTAACGGCATGAGTTATAGTTTCTTCAGATAAGTATAACTATGACTATAACTGCTAAATTTCTATGGATTTGTGTGGGTAAAACGTCAACCTAACTCTAACGTCCCTGCAACCATTTTGTTTTCAGTGAATGTCTATGGTTTTTTAACATAAAGTAATGTATAATTAATGTGTGCTTAACACAACATCCACATGCATCCTACCCCATGCTACGCATGGCCTTTGTCCGTGCTTGGCGGGGCTATGGTGTGTGAGGATCTTTTTTTCCAATAGGCTTCGGATCCACCGGTACCCGCTGATCCCCAGCAGGTACTTTCAGGATCCTCAGATACCCGCAGATCCTCAATTCATGGCCAAAAAAAGTGTGGGGGCAATTTCTTGACCATGAGGACCCCTCCATGTGTCCTATGGGGTCAGGGTACTTGTAGCCTAACACCTTATGTGTTTTAACACTTTATATTTCCCTCCCCTTGCCAAGCAACAAATAAAATGGTGGCTGCAAGTTTCCTTTCAGGTTGTGGACAGCCAATCAGGGCTTTGCTTTTCCCCCTGATGCGCAGGTACCCGCTGGTACCCGTCGGTACCCGTGAATCCCCCACGGGACGATCCGTGTCTATATATATCTATAAATTTCTTTAATAATTCCTGAACAGATTTACACCAAATTACAAAAAGACCGCTTTCTGGACCAAGATCTACCTTTCTGCCAAATTTGGTGTAATTCCGTTCAACGGTTCGGCCTGTAGCATTGTCTAAAAATTGCAAAATCCCCATTGACTCTACATGGGGTAAAAGCATTTAATGACCCCCCTTTTCTCAGCCCTTGCTTGACGAATCACCCCAAACTTTTCAGACAGCAGCTGAACTAACTTGCATAGTAGTTTTGAAAATTGCATGAAGATTCATCAAATGACACCAAAGCTATTGGCAAAATAAAAAATGCTTTCTCTATGGGAAAAGTTGGTCGTAGCTATAACTGCCTACTGGCTATCGCCAGTAGGTGATATGTATATATATATTCACTGAAAAAACCATAGGTTTTAGGGACAGTTATAGTTAGTTTGACATTGCACTCGTACAAAACCCGTGAAATTCCCCCGTTATAGTTAGTTCAGGTAACTATAACTCGCGCCCCCGCAATGCACTGCTGATGACGTCACATATTACATCACTCATGACATGTTCAGTGACATCACGGATGACATCACTGATGACATCTCAAATGACATCACTGATGACATCATCCATGTGATAATTTCATGCATCTTC
Organism: Calotriton arnoldi; assembly: GCA_963921515.1. Lineage (NCBI taxonomy): Eukaryota > Metazoa > Chordata > Amphibia > Caudata > Salamandridae > Calotriton > Calotriton arnoldi. The sequence continues at coordinate 321,622 of CAWUFW010011627.1, forward strand.
TCACACCCTAATATAACTTTTGATACACCCACTCTAAATTACAGACTGCCACTCTCAAAACCATACACACTCCAATATCACAACATGCCCACTCTCCTCCTCTATTTCACCCACCCGCTGCCTTACCCTAACAGGCAGACCGCTTTAGTGGGATGGAGGCGAGTGTCCGGGCGGAACTGATTACATATATATTATCCTTTAGAATACGTCACCATCTTGGAGTAGTCCATATATAGTCAATCGGCCATATCAGTCATTTGAACAGCAACTGGATTCAGACTTTTCATTCTGGGTTCGCTATCGGAGACTGGGATCTGGAGCGTCTGCGCGCTTCCGCCTCAGTGGATTTCGCTTGGCGGACCTGACGGAGATAATTCTCTGCCTGTTGGGGGTTTGTGAAAAAGTGTTGTTTCCCGCTATGGGTTATCCTCAGTTTTGCGGGATACATCATGGCGTATGGTATGTTCTGTGTCTGGAGCTTTTTTTTCACTGCTGCGAATTTGCGTCGTGCCTCCTGAACGGCCTGAGTAAAATCGGGAAAGAACGCCAGAGTGGCATTCTCATAGCGTATTTGTTGCTTCTCTCGGGCCAGTCGTAGTACTGCGTCCCTGTCGCGGTAGTTTAAGAATCGCATTATTACTGGTCGCGGCGGTGCTCCTGGTGGTGGGCATGCGGCTAGCGATCTGTGGGCCCGTTCCACCGTCAAATGTGCTGAAAAGGAGTCCCTCTCAAAGAGTTCTATGACCTGCGTCTCCATGAAGTCCTCCATACGGCCTGTGTTGGTTGATTCCGCTAGGCCAAGCACTCGGACGTTATTTCTTCTGGAGCGGGCCTCCAAATCCTCGTTTTTATCCGCAATTATTTTGAGCAATTTATCCATTTGGAGTACATGCTCTCTATTCGCCACCGCTCCGTCTTCTAACTCCGACACCCTAGTTTCGGCTTCGTTGATCTTCTGGTCGTGCTGCTCCAGTTTATTTACCACAGAGTCCATCCTGGCATTCATGGTATCCATTTTCGCATCAATGGATGTTAGGCTTTGTTTCATGCTTAGGAGCAGCGTTTTCCAGTCCTCCTCTTGGCGGTCTGCTGCGGCCGAGTCTGTCTGCTCCGCTGACTGGGAGCGGGGTGGCCTGCGGGCGTCGAACGATAATTTCGCCTGTTTAGCATCGGTGCGCCCCATATTATCTGGTCTGTGTTGCGTTTGGGCTGAATGCAGGGTGATATCCGGCCTCCGACTTCTATCGTGTGATTGCCCACCTCTAGCTTTTGCCAGTGTCTTTCCCGCGTGGGCTCTGTACCTGATGAGGATTTCCAATCCGGTGTGCTCTATTATAGTGTTCAGGCTTCTGTACCGGAGTCTTGCACACTGGGTCTCTAATAATTCACGCTCCGCAGTTGGTAGTGTAAGTCTGCGGGCTAATACTTTCGTTGGGTTCTACTGGGTGCGTCTTTGCGGTTCAGGCCCCAATGCTGAGCATTCCTTATCGAAGTTCTCTCCCTCTTACGGGGCTGCAGGTGCCGCTTTATGGGTGGGGGACAGTGTTCCGGTGAGCGAAAGTCACCACGTGCACAGCCGTTCAGTAGGCCTCTTGGCTGCCCTCCTCTTAGGCCTTGTGCACCGATGTTAGAGCCGAACAGCCCTGCGCTATCAAAATGGCTGCCCAATTACGCAGGTAGCAGCAATGTCTCCACACTTCCTGGCTCGTCTTTCCCACGCCCGTTTTCCCCAGGGTCGGTATCTACAACCAGGCACTTCTCGGCCTCAAGTTTCAGTTTAGGGATATTCCGGAGCAGGGGGGGTCTATCGCGGCAGCTATCCATCTCGTCTCTGCAGCTTCCTGTTGTGCCTAAAATGGCGGCCCTTTTTTTTCGTCACAGGGGCAGTGATGGGGTATGCAGCAGAGTCTATTCTTATGGGCGCTCACGTTTCTTTCCCCATCAGCCTGCCCTAAGGATTTTCACTACTCCCCTCGGTAGACTGCCGCATGCATGCCTTACCTGTGTTTCGTCACTCGTCTGCGCCGCGAGTGCGGGGAGCTGTGCTTCACGAACTCCGGAGCTCGATCCCCCTCACTCCTCCTGTTTAGTACCTTACGTTGGTGCTGTGTCGCATCCGCCCCAGCTCCCCATCGTTATCTTAGCGGCCTATAGTATATGTTCCGGCTGCTCATCAGCCGCCGCCCGAGTCCTCCCCTCTCCTCTGCAGCAGCTCATGAAGGGCCCATTCGTCACCGGTCTTGCCTATCAGCGGCGGCCGTCTTCCCTCTCCAGTGCGTTGTCGCTGCTTCCCGCTCCGGATTCCGACAGCCTTTTCCTCCGGCACTGCTTGGCCTTACAGCGGGTTTTTTGGGGCCGCTGGTATCAGCTGTCGTTCCGCTCCTCGTTGGGACGTGTGTAGGGTTTTTTAAACAATGTAGGATGGGGGTTAAGGATATTTTTCCGCCCGGTCTGGCTGGAGCCTTACTGATGCACGTCCATCTTTGTCGTGCGCCACCTAGCGCCCCAATTAATTATGGTAATTGTCTGATTTTCTTTAGGTGTGGGTTGTGGGGCTTATGGGGTAAAGAGTGGGAATTAATTTATTTTGAATTAATTAATAATTAGTTCTTAATTAATATTAATGAATTGATTGAAAATTAATTATGAAAATTATGTAATACATTTTAGGTGCGGGTTGTGGGGTTTATAGGGGTAAAGGGTGGGAAGTAATTTATTTTGTATTAATTAATAATTAGTTCTTAATTAATATTAATCAATTGATTGAAAATTAATTATGGAAATTGTGTAATAAATTTTAGGTGCGGGTTGTGGGGTTTATAGGGGTAAAGGGTGGGAAGTAATTTATGTTTACTTAATTAATAATTAGTTGTTAATTTATAACTAATTAATTGATAATTAATTATGGTAATTGTGTGATTTTGTTTAGGTGTGGGTTGTGGGGGTTTATGGGGTACAGGGTGGGAAGTAATTAATTTTTAATTAATTAATAATTAATTATTAATTAATATTGATTAATTAATTGAAAATCAAATATGGAATTTTCATAATTAATTTTAGGTGTGGGTTATGGGGTTTATAGGGGTAAAGTGGTGGAAGTAATTTATGTTTAATTAATTAATAATTGGTTGATCACTAATGTTAATTAATTAATTGATATTTAATTAGGGCAGTTATTTATATTTTTTTGTGTGTGGGTTTTACTTTTTTAGGGGTAAACGGTGGGGAGTAAATTAATTTTAATTACTTTATAATGAGTGTTTATATATTATTAGTATTTTAATTGAAAATAAGTTTTAATTGTGTAATTAATTTTGTTACAGTTTAATTTTACCAGTGGTTTGTGGGGATTATAGGGGTAAAGTGTGGGAAGTTTTTAAATTTTTTATGAGTTTTAATTTGTTTTTTAAATAAGAATATTTCTTTAATTGGTAATTAATTATGTAAGAAATTTTTTTAAAGAAAATTCAGATGTGGGCTGTGAATTGTGTGGTATTATAGGGTAGGAAATAAAAAAGTAAATTTATGTAATAATTAATGTTTTTGATTCTAAATAATTTCTAATAAAAAATATTTATTTGTTTGTAAATTATTTTGTATTTTATTCAATATAATATTTGTAGGTATTTGTCATATGCATTTAACATGATAATAGTTTTTTTTTAAATTGTAATATTAAATATATTTCTATTTTAATTTTTAAAATATTTATATATTTTCTTATTTATTTTGTTTTTTAAACATTTTTGTGGTTAATATTTTATTTGTTTTTACTTTTGAACTGACTGGAGTGAGAATATTAATTGTTACCCCTTTGCAATCCAACATTTTCCCTACTGTTGCACTGATTAGTGGGAATAGTAAATTTCATCTTGCCACTATTCAAAACTTTCCCTACTGTTGCACTCACTGGAGTGGGAATAGTAAGTTTTACTCCTCCGCTATCCAACACTATCCGTACTGTTGCACTCATTGGAGTGGGAATAGTAAATTTTATCCTGCCACTATACAACACTTTCCCTACTGTTGCACTCACTGGAGTGGGAATAGTAAGTTTTACCCCTCCGCTATCCAACACTTTCCCTACTGTTGCACTAATTGGAGTGGGAATAATCATTTTTACCCCTACGCAATTCAACACTTTCCCTACTGTTGCACTCACTGGAGTGGGAATAGTATGTTTTACCCCTCCGCTGTCAAACACTTTCCCTACTGTTGTAATCACTGGAGTGGGAAAAGTAAGTTTTACCCCTCCGCTGTCCAACACTTTCCCTACTGTTGCACTCATTGGAGTGGGAATAGTAATTTTTACCCCTACGCAATCCAACACTTTCCCTACTGCTGCACTCATTGGAGTGGGAATAGAACTTTTTACCCCTACGCAATTCAACACTTTCCCTACTGTTGCACTGAATGGAGTGGGAATAGTAAGTTTTCCCTCTCTGCTATCCAACACTTTCCCTACTGTAGCACTAATTGGAGTGGGAATAGTTATTTTTACCCCTCTGCTATCAAACACTTTCCCTACTGTTACACTAACTGGAGTGGGAATAGTAAGTTTTACCCCTCCGCTATCCAACACTTTCCCTACTGTTGCACTCATTGGAGTGGGAATAGTAATTTTTACCCCTACGCAATCCAACACTTTCCCTACTGTTGCACTCACTGGAGTGGGCATAGTAAGTTTTACCCCTCCGCTATCCAACACTTTCCCTACTGTTGCACTCATTGGAGTGGGAATAGAACTTTTTACCCCTACGCAATTCAACACTTTCCCTACTGTTGCACTGAATGGAGTGGGAATAGTAAGTTTTCCCTCTCTGCTATCCAACACTTTCCCTACTGTTGCACTCATTGGAGTGGGAATAGTTATTTTTTACCCCTCTGCTATCAAAAACTTTCCCTACTGTTACACTCACTGGAGTGGGATTAGTACGTTTTACCCCTCCGCTGTCGAACACTTTCCCTACTGTTGTACTCACTGGAGTGGGAATAGTAAGTTTTACCCCTCCGATATCCAACACTTTCCCTACTGTTGCACTGATTGGAGTAGGAATAATAATTTTTACCCCTACGTAATCCAACACTTTCCCTACTGTTGCACTGACTGGAGTGGGAATAGTAATGTTTTACCCCTCCGCTATCCAACACTTTCCCTACTGTTGTACTGACTGGAGTGGTTAATTAAAGTTTAAAGATTCTTAAATAGTTTAAAGTTTTAATTTAGAATAAAATGGGTTTCTTATAATAGATTTTATGTTATTGGTGTATATACACAGGCTTTGTGACAACGGACTCTGACATTCACATAGCCATCCAAGAGGATTGTGGGCCTTGTAGTCCTGTTGAGAGAAGTGATTACCCGGAGGCTGGCATTCATGTCAGATATATACGCATTGTGTGTAATTAGAGGCCCGTGGGTAGGACACTAGCACTATTAACAATTTATTTTCCAGTGCTCTTGATTTAACACTCATTTGCGTATTGCGCCTAAATTCTGTCCTGCTGTATGTTAGAAAATGATATCTCCATTTACAATTGTAATAAGTATATGCAGCACGTTTGTATTTTTATTCATTTATTTCAATTCTATTTTACTGTAGATTTAGCTTTTGAAGTCAGGAGGGCATTATGTTGTAGAGAGCATTGGCGCCACAATGTAAAATGCACAATATCTCGACCTGTCACTATGACATGCTTCCACCAAGGACAAGCAATACATTGTTTTTGTGTTTGATCGCCGGAGACAACATGTTGAATGTGCACTATGCCGACATCTAAGTATATTGTCTCATTGCACCTTCCATTTAATTTTCATAATGGGTCAAGCAAGCTTTACCAGTTGTATCAATGTGAATTTTTTTTTCCAAAAAGGTACATCGGTTAAACACAACACAACAATATTGCGGCCATCTGTGGTCTGTTTTAATAGCCAAGTCTATTTTCTATGTTTGTCTATGCCGGGGTGGGAATGGCTATTTAAACGTGCAATGTCAATTAGATTGATAAAGGCTGCTGTGCAGCCGAAACGCGTATCTCTCCTACTGCGGGGTCGAGGGAGACCTGAGAAATAAATAAGCCTTATTCCTACTTGCCTGGAGTATGTGCCTCTTCTTTGTTGGAGCAGGATGCTTGTTTGGATATATATATCTATCTATACATATATATATATATATATATTATCTACTGGCGGTCACCAGTAGATAGTTATAGTTAGGACCTATTTTCCATAGGAAATCCACAACATTCTATTTGAAATAACTTTGGCGCCGGTTGACGAATCTTCGCAAAATTTTCAAAACTTATGGCCCGCTCCGGTCCGCTCCTATCCTGAAAGTTTCGGGGTGATTCAGCAAGCGGGGGCCGAGAAAAAAGGGGGGTCCCAAAACGTGTTTTCCCCATGCAATTTTCCATAGGAACCTTTCATTGCAGCTACAGCCCGAACTGCTGAACGGAATTATATATATATATATATATATATATATATATATATATATATATATATATATATATATATATATATATATATATATATCTACTGGCGGTCGCCAGTAGATAGTTATAGTTAGGACCTATTTTCCATAGGAAATCCGCAACATTCTATTTGAAATAACGTTGGCGCCGGTTGACGAATCTTCGCGAAAGTTTCCAACTTGTTGGGGCACTCCGGTCCGCTCCTATCCTGAAAGTCTCAGGGTGATTCGTCAAGCGGGGGCCGAGAAAAAAGGGGGGTCCCAAAACGCGTTTTCCCCATTCATTTTTCCATAGGAACATTTAGTCGCAGCTACAGCCCGAACTGCTGAACAGAATTACACCAAATTTGGCAAAGAGGTAGCCCTTGGTTCAGTGTCGTGCCTTTTGCTTAAATGGTGTAAATCCGTTCAGAAGTTCCTGAGATATATATCTATGGCCGAGTAGGGTCCGCGTACCCTCCCGATCACGAGCTGCATGCTAATTGGATATCAAGTGGCTGTCAACACTCCAAATCAGGAAGTGTTGGCAGCCATTTTGTCCCTTGGTAGAACCGAGGGACAGAAACAAGTGCACAAAGCGCAAAAAGGGGGCAGGGTAGAAACACCCTGAACCCCTAGGTCTGCTCAGGGGGTCCCACAAGAACCCCCTGGGCAGAAAAGCTTTTTTTTTTTTTAAACGGCGGGATGCGCTTAGGGTGCGCGGATCCCGCCGAATTAAAAAAAAAACACAAGAAACAAGTGCGCAAAATGCACAAAGGGGGCAGGGTAGAAACACCCTGACCCCCTAGGTCTGCTCAGGGGGTCCCACAAGGACCCCCTGGGCAGAAAAAAGCATTTTTATTTTTAAAACAATCGGCGGGATGCGCTCAGGGTGCGCGGATCCCGGCGATAAAAAATCGAGCGCGGTCTCTCGCGCTTCGATTGAATTGCCCCGGGTGGCCCAAGTCCCGGGGGCATGCGGGAGTGGGTTTACGTTTTATATGGGGGCCTCTAAGGCCCCAAGCCCGAGGACCGCCACCCCCGGGGCTTTATAAAAAAATGGCCCCCTTATTTTCCTCTACTGAGGGTTGATAGTTAAATGAATCTGTATATTGTTGGGGGGAGGGTACATATGCTGGGCAAGTTGGGGACGCCAAAGTGGGAGGGGGGAGGGGGACCGCCTGGGAAGTTACCGTTTAATGTACAATTGATTAATGAAAATGGCATAAGTGTACAAGCAACAAGCACACACAGAGGGAATGGCTGACACCACGAAAGACACAAACAAACTTAATATATTGTCTTGGAACGTACGGGGATTGAATAACCCCAGAGTTACTCCCCAATTTGCGACGAAATGGGCATCTTACCGTTGTTTTCCATCGTATTCGGGGTATTCTAGAGGAGTGGCCATCCTTATCAGACGAGGGGTGCAATTTGTAATGGGGGGCTCGGACACTGACCCTGCTGGGAGATATTGCCTGAACTGGGGGAAATTGAACTCACATGATGTAACCTTAGCTAACTATTACGGCCCCAACACCGACGACACACATGCCCTGCTACTAGTATGGAGTAAAATTCAAGAGTTAGGCACTACATATGTCATCTGGGGGGTATTTTAATACAGTAGTGAATCCGCAATTGGATCGTTCTTGGGCCTCCCCCACACACTACACAACTATGCAACGGACACTGAAAGACGTGATAGATTCTAACTACCTACTAGATACATGGAGGTATAAACACCCCGTGATGCAGGAGGGGACGCACTACTCTGCAGTACACTCGTCATGGGCCAGATTAGACTCTGATAGTCTCTATGGGGATGGCACACTGGCTGGAAAAAGTGATCCACCTTGCCCGTACGTACTCTGACCGCTCGCCTGTTGTAGCTACCCTCCAGGCCCCAGTTACCCAATCTCCCTATGTTAACTGGCGACTCAACCCCTTGCAGCTACAAGACTCAGTCTTTAAAGCCGAAGTAGAGCAGGAAATTCAAGACTTTTTTGAGTGAAATGTAAACTCTGTATCGAGCTTAACAACAGTATGGGAGGCATTCAAGGTCACTGCCAGGGGCTGGTGCATCTCTAAGGGAGGAGGCATTCTTAAAGAACTGCGCAGGGACCTACAGAAATTAGAAGGGGACATGAAGGCACTTGAGAGGCACCTCTCTTCTGGCACAGATGACGGGGCAATAAGAGCTGAACTGCGTAACAAAATGACAGAATACGAGATCACAGCGGACTGAGAATGTAGATTCCGAGGGAAGCCCCATATGGCGCGAGTATATGGAGAAGGGGACAGACCAGGGAAGGCCTTGGCGAATGCAGTATGACCTCCTAAATTTGCTAATTATATTGCGGAAATACAGGATGAGCAGGGAAAAACGCATAGGAATTTACCTGGTCAACTGCATACGTTTGTAGAATACTACAAAAAGTTATACACCTCCCACAGCGGTCCCCCATTGGATTTGCAGCAATACTTTGAGGACACGGCCCTGGCGTGGTTAGGGGATAACCAACGTGAATTCTTGAGTCTGGACCTGGAGGTGGACGAGATCACAGATGCAATAATGCACATGCAATCGGGACGGGCGCCGGGATCGGATGGGCTGCCGGTGGAATTCTATAAAAGATACGTGCAGATACTGGCTCCCATGTTAAAAGCAGTGTTCTATGAAGCTCTAGAGGAGGGGAGGCTGCCCACAACCATGCGAGAAGCTCAGATAACCTCCTTACTCAAACCTGGCAAATCCCCGACAAGCTGTGAATCCTACTGTCCCCTATCTTTGCTCAATTGTGATACCAAAATCCTGGCAAAAGTTCTGGCTACTCGACTCAACCTCCTGATGGAGCGCCTAGTGTTGCCGGATCAGGCGGGTTTTGTCCCCAACCGGGCTACATCCCATAATCTCAGGACATTAATGACGGTACTGCAAGACATAGACCCTGGCTGTTCGGCGGTGGCTGTATTCCTAGACGCCACCAAGGCATTTGATTCAGTGGAGTGGGATTATCTGATAGGAACCCTGGGTCACATGGGAATGCCGCCTACTTTTTGGAACTGGGTACAATTACTATATAGGCAACCACGGGCCACAGTGTTATTAAATGGGGACAGATCTGCCAAATTCTCCATCTCTAGAGGAACCAGGCAAGGCTGCCCGCTGTCTCCAATCTTATTTGCCTTGGCAATTGAACCCTTGGCAGCGAAACTGCGACAACACCATAAAAACAGTGCCCTGGTTTATCCGTCTAGACAACTACTCATCTCCCTATACGCGGATGACATGACACTATATATAAAAAAACCTCAGGATAACCTCAATCCTGCCCTGCGCGAGATCACTAAATTCGGCGCCATCTCCGGTATACAAATAAATTGGAATAAGTCTGCGGTATTCCCATTAACGAATGCAACCACCCAGCACCAGCTAGATTACCCATTGGTTTGGGAGACAGACGACTTTAAATATTTAGGGATACATATCGCTAGGGACAAAGAGGTATTAATGCGCACAAACTATGGAAAGGCCATTGATAAAATGACGGATAACATTTCCAAGTGGATAAGATTACCCCTGTCAATGGCGGGATGAATATCACTAATCAAGATGACAATATTGCCAACATTTTTATACTTATTCACTAATATACCGTATCACCCCGGCAGATTTTTCTTCAACACACTTAGGACGCAGCTAGTACGACTCATTTGGGGGAAACAGGCACGGCTCAACCTAGCCACACTGATGCTACCATACCATCAGGGAGGATATGATGTTCCTAATTTCGAGCAATACTACTATTGTGCACAGGCGCACTTTGCTGTTTACTGGTTCCATCCACCTCCTTATATGCCGCATCTGGCAGTGGAGGATGGGTATATGGCTCCAATAACTCCGGAGGGATACATATTTACGCCAGTGAAAGAACGGGGCGGGATCCATCTACAGTGGACTGTACCGTTGCTGCATGGAGATGGATGGCATGCAGAATGGAAACGCCACTGATGTATTCACCTAATATGACACTGAGGAATACCCCATTGCTACAGGTTACATGTGAGGGAATATGTCGTAGACTGATGTGCAAGTTACACTATAACATTTGGGGGGACCTCTTTATTGGAGGACAATTCCGAACTAAGTAACAATTCTTCGGGGACTACACACCCACACATATGGATGTATTCATGTATACCCGACTCCGGCAAAGCATGAAAGCCATAACCCCTGCATTTCCAAGCGAGCCAGACACATTTGCGCCCCTACATACATTACTGCAGGCTGAGGCACCTAGACATGTCATATCCCAGCTGTATAAGCAGGTGCGGAGTGGCACCTCCTCCCAACCCTTAAGGGCCAAAGTGGAATGGGATAAAGATTTAGAAACCCCCCTAACGGACGAACAGTGGGAAAAATGCTGCATGCAGACAGAGGCAGTGACAGGAAGCAATAGGTTACGCCTAATCCACTTCAAGTTCCTACATAGACTATACCATACACCGGTCAAGCTACTCAAATTTCGCTTGAGGGATAATGACAGGTGTGAGCGATGCGGGGGGGAGGGGGCGGACTTTATACATCTGGCATGGCAATGCCCACGGGTGGCGCAATATTGGGTAGACATATTCGCGGGCATGTCCGCCATGATAGGAGTACAGATCACTCCATCCCCATTAATAGCTCTCCTGGGTTTGAATACAACTATAGTAACAGTCCACAAAAAGTATTTAGCAATGGGCATACTACTAGCGAAGCATCAGGTGGCATGCAGGTGGGGAAGGGGTCGTGCGCCCAAATTCAAGGACTGGGTGAGTGACCTCACCACTTGGCAGGAACAGCTCCACAATTACGCAGACCTCCTGCCCATAAGGTCCAGACCTAAAGATATATGGGGACCATTAACTACCTACTTGTTAGCGCAGACGGCAGACAATGAGGGTGAACAGGGGAAAAAGGAGGAAACAAGGGAGGGAGGAGCGAATTACAGGTCGGAGGAACAAGTCGAAAATGATGCAACACCTTAAAGCAGGGCGGATGGAGCTAAGTAACCTGATCGACATAATGGAAGGGCCACAGAATGTTACAGTGAATAAAACAAAGGAGGGCAGAATGTAAAATTAGGACTGTATAAACGAGCCAGCCGACTAATATGATTTTAATACCTTGCTCTAAGATACTAGAAGACGCTACAAGGTACCATAGGATGAACATGCCAGGGTACATGGGAGGGAGCGGGTGCTAGAGGGGGGAGGGTAGCAGAGGGAGGGATTGCTCGATATGTATGTTAAGACCGTCACGCCTTGGGAGCAACATCAAAGACAGTGCCAAAAGCACCCTAATGTACATACACTCTGTGATGCTGTACTATGTCAATAAAGGTTTTTGAGAAAGAAAAAAAATTACCATAATTAATTATCAATTAATTAGTTAATATAAATTAACAACTAATTATTAATTAATTGAACATAAATTACTTCCCACCCTTTACCCCTATAAACCCCACAACCCGCACCTAAAATTAATTGCACAAATTCCATAATTAAGTTTCATTCAATTAATTGATATAAGTTAACAACTAATTATTAATTAATCAAAAATAAATTACTTCCCACCCTTTACCCCTATAAACCCCACAACCCGCACCTAAAATAAATACACAATTACCATAATTAATTATCAATTAATTAATCATTATTAATTAACCAATTAATAATTAATTACAAATAAATTACTTCCCACAATTAACACTATAAAATCTAAATTAAATAAATAAAAAACAATAATTAATTTATTATAGTTAAATTACTCTCCTATTCCCCTATAAACCCACGACCCGCTAAGGAACTAAAAACGCAAAATGTAATTAAAATAAAATTGATAACTGATAAAAATGTAACACATATTAAAAAACATAAACAATACTTATACAAAAAAACATACATCACATACATTTAAAATATAAACTAAAATACATAACACTAATTAAAAAATCGATATTCTAAACAACTATATTTTTGCAAACAATATTAATGACTTCTATATTTTTAAAAACGATATTTCTTACCTTAAATTCGATATTCTTGACCACGATATTCTTGCTGTCGATATTTCTGAATCACGATATTTCCAACTCGATATTTGTGTAAGTTGACATTTCCAACTCGATAATCTGTCTCAACACACACCACTGTGTGGTTGAAGAGTCGACGCAGTACCACAGTAAAAAACCACAGCAGCCCAAGTCCTGAGCACCTTGTCACCGATGTCCATGGCACCCGCTCCGACTGTGACGCAGCTCCTGCTTCGCGGCTGAAGAATCGACACATCACCTGCTTTGTGGCTGTGAAATTGGCACAGCTCCAGCTTCACCACCGCCGCATCGACACAATGCTGAATTTTTGCTGCATCATCCCTCTACACCATCTTTTCATCGATGTTGCCCAGCAGTAAGGAACTGAGGATGCCTGTCCGGAGATCAACACATCACCTACCCTTCCTGTAAGGAACCAACGCATCACCTCCCCTGACATTAAATAACCGACGCATCACATCCCCTGCGTAGCAGTAAGGAACCAACGCATCACCTTACCTGACAGTAAGGAGCTGACGCATCACCTCTCCTGAGATTAAGGAACCGACACATCGCTTTGCTTTTTCGGCACCTCACCTCCCCTGCGCCTGTTTCATCTTGAATTTTGAAGCATCAAAGGTACTTTGTGCTAAAAGAAACCATCCATGGATTTCTATGAACTGAACTTATTTAAACTTTGCAAAGGATATCTTTACTTGTGTATATTGTATTTTTGTCGTTTTGGTCTTGTTTTATTCAGATAAATATTGGCTATTTTTCTAAACTGTTGTGCACTAATTTTCTAGTGTTTTCACTGTGTCACTGTGTGTGTATGTACAAATGCTTTACACATTGCCTCTGAGATAAGACTGACTGCTCGTGCCAAGCTACCAAGTGGGTGAGCTGGGGTAATCTTAGCTGTGTGACTCCATTACCCTTACTACAGTAGGAAAACCACTGCCAACTAGAGACCCCATTTCTAACACCCCTGAACCCCAAAACAAAAACTTTTGTTAGAAGCAACTTAAAACATCTTCTCAAATTAATTAAATGAGAGCAATAGAAATTTAAAAAACCATTATAAAGTCCTAAAATGAAAGTGATAAACATTGCTTAGGCTGGGGTCCCTACTTCCAGTAATGACTCCGTGGGGGTCCTCAGATTCCAACAATGATTCTGTTGTTGAGTCAAAAGGTTAAGAACCACTAGTCTACTGCTCCTCCTACTTTCTCTACTTGGAATGCAGGATTTCTTTTTTTCTCCTTCATCTTTCTAGGCCTCAATTGAGGTGCCGCACTGAGCCTTGAAGTAGTAGGAGATGTTCCCTACTGTCTAGAGCTACTGACATTTGATCAAGGGAAACCAGGTTTGAATTTCAGCATTGCCTCAACATTCTGTGATTCTGCACACATCTCTTAATAGCCTTGAGCCTGAGAAGGAAAAAATGTGTAACATATTCTAGTTCTGTTAGAAAGCGCTCTAATGCCTAATGCCCTAACAAACTGTAACCAAATTGGAAACAAACTGAGACACTTGTGTGCCATTGGTAATTAGCCATATGACATGCCTGGCTCCTCCTTGTGTGTTTCTTATCAGTCTCAGCCGCGGTCTGTGCAGGTAACAGAGGTGGGGCGGTGGGGCCGCGTAAGGGGGGATTTCGAGGGACGATGCTGAGGGAAAATTAATTATTTATTTAATTTTCCCTCTGCATCCTCCCTCGAAATACCCCTTGCACGGCCCCACCGATTTTACCTGCACGGACCGCGGCTGATCAGTCTGATGGAACTTCAGCTCTGTGGCATCTAGCCATATCGAGGAAAATATTTCCCAGATAATAACTGTCTCTCTTCTTGTACAATATCTCTGGTCGGACCAGTATGCCTTCCCACGTCCCTCATGAAGCCCAATTGCACAGCAAAGCCACTTCTGTGATAAGCAAGAGGAAAGAGGCTTGTGTAGCATATGGAGACAAAGAGACAGATTATCTCTTGGTCCCTTTTTCACTGGTTCAGGCAAGTCCAAGTAAACCTCCACTCTGAGTGCTCTACTGTCCAATAAGGCCTTGTAGTTGGGAAAAGAGCAAGTGGCCAGGAACTAGTTGACTGGATAGGTTAATTTCACTTGTTATCCTAGTGGTGTCATTAGCTTTTAATTCACCCTTAGCTGGATAACATATAAAATATTAAACTTCCCAAAACTCCGAAATGGTAAGACGTAACTGAAAAGGGGTTTGTAATTTGCGGACTGTGTCCCAAATTATATTAACATTTAATATATCATCTTAACAGCAAATATAGCCAAACCGCAAGAAAGATTTTTGGCCAAAAATACATTTGGAAATCATTGAGCAAAGTCAAAGTATTTTAATTCCCAAAAAATAAAAACGTATAGAAATATACACACAGTTCATAAACAAATGGATGATATTATGTTAAACAGCCTAAAGAAACAATTCACAAGATCTCACATATATTTACAGCTCAATTGAAACAACATGGTTAATTTTTTGCCTTTTGCCAATGACTAATAATTCATATTACGCCTATCGGCATTTATAAATTGCAAAGTAAATAGCAGCTTAGCACAACTTCCATGGTCTCTCTTAATCTTGCTTCAGTTAAAAATCCACTTCCCCTCTTCTTACATATGCCTATTTGGAGATCATCTCATTGCAATTTGGGTTTCCTTATTAGGTAAAAAACACCATGCCAATAATATTTAAAATCCTAAAAAAGGGGTAAAATCGCAGGTGTCTTTAAAATTTCACACAAATACTGGCCAATCGTTATCGCTACATCTCGGAACCTAAGGTCATATATCAAATCCAGACCCATTTCCCTCAGTTTGATCCCATATTTTTTAAATAGAGGTCGGAGTAACTTTTTCCTTTCCGCCATAAAGAATGTACAATCCATCAATATGTGGCTCACTGAATATATCCAACCTTGTCTACAGGGGCACGGTCCATTGTTCTTCGCAACTTCTATTTTTAATCCCTTGATACCCCACCCAGCGTCACTTCCCACTCTCAAGCACAAGACTTCATTAAGTATGCGCTTGTCCGGAATGTTGTACAGGTAAGGGAATAGATCTGCGTTCTCCTGAGAGCTTAAGTAGGGAGAAACTGAGATCTTAGTTTTGAGATAGTGTAAATCATCGAGCAGACCACAGATCATGCAAAATGTAGGGGCATCTTCTAAAGGAACTATCGCCGAGTCAACGGCACTTTATCTCAGCCAAAGTCGCCCCATTCACAAGCTGGTGCTAACAGCCGATACCACCAGTTTACCTGCGCAAGCATCTGCAAAAACATTGCCACAGATGACCCCGGCAACTATCGCTAATGAGATGCAGAGTAGGCGTTCCCGAGCAAAAAGTCGCAACAACACCACACCTCAACATTCTCAACGACCAGCCACATCGGCGGTAAGACCACAAAACAGGCGATAAGGCGCGTTAGCAGCAGGAAATTAACACCTGCTCCGACCTGGTGTAAATCGGACGACAACCTGCACCATCAAAGGGAGCCCAGCCCAGAGCCACACATAAAGAACAACAGATGCCATGGAGCCACTCACCATGCATCCCGGAGCCCCGAGAGGGCAACAACACCCACCGCCACCACCCCCAGGACCGCCACCCCCCCGGCTCTCCCCCCAGACCACCACAGAGGCAGAGCAGACAAAGACAGTAGACCTTCAGGAAATGCACCAGCCTCACAGACCTAACACCAGACAACGTCAATGCCCACTACGGGCTCAAAAGGACAACCATCCTCCGCATCCTGAACATCATTGCCCACAGGCTGACGGTACCAGCACAGCGGACAACCAACATCCCTCCGCAGACAAAGCTGCTGGCTGTGCTGCACCTGTTGGCCTCTGGTACCCTCCCAACCAACAACCGCCAGAGTCGGAGGAGTCGCACAGCCAGCCCCATCCAAGTTCCCCACACCTGTCCTGGATGCCATCATCAGCTAGGTACCCCAGTACATATACGTCCCCCACAATGCGCAGGAACAGCTGGAGACCAAGCAAGGACTATACGCCATGGCTGGATTCCCGCACGTGTTGGGGGTAATCGACTGCACACATGTCCTACTTGTGCCCCCTGCCGACACCGCACACAAGTACCGCAACAGAAAGCACACGCATCCCATCAACGTGCAGGCAATAGTGGACCACAGCGGACTCCTCACCAATGTCGAAGCCAACTACCCAGGCAGTGTGCATGATCCCTTCATCTTCCGACAGTCCACATCAACCAGCACTTCCAGGATGGCATCTATGGAAATGCACTGCACGTTGGCAAGTACCAAATGAACACACCACACCCCTCAACTCCACAACCATGCAACTCACAACTCTGGCACTGCACACATCACAAAATCACATACAACATGCCAAACAACATGCCCACCCACCAGACCCAACAGCACAACTTACTGTGGCAACCTTGGTTAGCCATGTACATGAGCCATCAACAGCATGGCACCTCAGCCATACAATACCGGAATGTGGGGAGAGGTGGGAACCAGGCATGTGCGAAGGAGGCAAGTCACCCATGAATGAGAATGTACACAATCCCAAGATGTGCGGGACAGGCTGCAGTATGCAGACCACAGACATATCCATGTCTACATGCACTGCTGTTGTCTGGAGTGTAGTGGACAGTGGACGCAACCATGTCACCCCAGCCAGTGGGGAAGCCCAAGGAAATGTAGCTTGTGACATCCCCCCCTGTAAGCGTGTGCGGAGTGGGCTGGCCCGGCGTACGCCAGGCCAGCGTAGGGGTGTGAATAAAAAGCACGTAGCTCTGGGCGTGGTTCTCTTCCGGAATGCCCAAAGTGTCTGCCAGGGCAGCGCCTCCCACCCCGCCACGAGGCCGACGCCATCGCCTTGAGCGGTGTGGCCTGCGATCCTGTGCGCCTGCTGCACTCCAGGCCACTGGTCCCGAACCCGTAATGCCCACCCCTGCGCAGCCAGGCCTCACTGCTCACCTGCCGACACCGGCATGTGTCAAAGAGGGCCCACCACGTGCCGGCGCAAGCTCCAAGCCCGAAGCCCGCGACCTTGGCAGCCTCCTCAGACCATCACGGCCTCCGCGACACAGGCCCGCTTTACTCCTTTTTCGTTGACGTACTCCACCGCTGCCTCGGGCCTACACTACGGTCGAGTAGGTCACACATGTGGAACTGAGTCTTGATTTCTGCATGGCGGAGTTCATATCATTGTACGCAAGGAGACGAGTAAGAGGAAGACGTGGTTCAGTCCGGAGGAGAAAAGGATCATCGTTACGGAGGTGATCGAACACTGTCGACAACTGCTCTGGTGTCACTAACTCTGTGCATCGCGGGCCAATGACACATGGCTGTGGGCCCCTGCTGACCGCTGCCTCGGGCCTACACTGTGGTCAAGTAGGTCACACATTTGGAACTGAGTCTTGATTACACAATGGCCGAGTACACACGTTATGGCGGAGTTTATATCACTATACTCCCTTAGATGTAGTGACACAAAGTATGTGCATGGCATCCCAACCACACGTGTCTGTGGGCCCTTAGTGACTACGCATTCGGCCTACACTGCGGTCGAGTAGGTCACACATTGGGAATTCAGTCATGAATCATTTATGGCAGACTTGACATCATTGTACTGGCCTCATCGCAGACTGAATCCCCTTTCACCTCCGGTGCCACTAAGTCTGTTCCCCGACATCCATGGACACTTACTGGTTGAACTTTGGTGGCAACTGAGTCTATGGACTGGGGCTTGTCTTCATCATCATGTCGGTGATACTGACTTTTGTGGCAAAAACGAGGCTGTAGCATTCCACTCCTCCATTTGCCGCTTCCGGCCGGCTCCTGCCCTCTGCATCATGCCCTGGAGGACACCTTCCCCTGTCCCCCGCAAACCTCTGCTACATTCACCTTCGACATCGACGAGGACCCGCTCACCTCGCGTGGCCCTATCTCACTGCACCGCAAGTCACCGTCCCGTGGCGGTGTGCCTGTGCCGGCCGGAGTGCATCCGGGGCCACTAACTCTGTGCAGCTCAAGTCATGGCCCCTGTCTGATAGCATATTGGATGGCCTCTGGGTCGATGGACTGGGGGTCATCAAGGACATGTGTCTGTGGCCCTGCGCTGTCCGCTGCCTCTGGCCTCAACTGCGGCCCACCTGGTCTC
Source organism: Calotriton arnoldi (assembly GCA_963921515.1). Taxonomy (NCBI): domain Eukaryota; kingdom Metazoa; phylum Chordata; class Amphibia; order Caudata; family Salamandridae; genus Calotriton; species Calotriton arnoldi. The sequence goes on from CAWUFW010011627.1 coordinate 340,342, forward strand.
ACACATCAAATCGAGTCCTGGCCTGCCTGGACGTCGCATCACCGCAGGATGCACCCGCCACCACTGCCAGGACCAACTCCAAACAACAGGTGCCAGAGTCGTAAGTGTCTTACTGCCAGACTATCAGAGTTGCTCACACCAGTCGTGGGTGCCATCATCAGCTTGTTCCCTGCTCAGCTCTTCAGGTGCCACTAACTCAGTGCACCACAAATCATAGACCATTCTGCTTGCATGTTGGGTGAACACTGTACTTTCTCCGGCTACCACCATGTTGCTTCACAGTTGTTTCTGTTATGCTGGTGTTTTCTGTTTCCGCTTTCATTGTGATCACTGTTCAAGTTGTTGCCAGCACCAATGACTCCATGAGGGCTTGCTTACACTCACCCCACATACATCCAGCACATGCGTCACTGTACATGTGACCATGCCAATAAAGGTGTTGAGCGCACGTGCCCGTAGCCAGTTCAACTAACTATCTGAGTGTCTCAGTGTGCTCATGATGTATGCATTTGTGCCCCGGGCACTACAACATTACATTGTGCCGTGTACAGAGGATGCAGCCATGTCACCGCAGGCAGCGGGTGGGACATTGCACATGTAGCTTTGTCGTCCCCACTCAATACGTAAGGGGAGTGGACTGGGCCGGCGTACGCCAGTCCAGCGTGGGGGTGTGGATGATCATCCCGTGGCTCTGGGTGTGGTTCAGTGGCTGGAAATGTGCAACGGCATGTGTCTCTGTCGCAATGTGTGTCTCTGTTGGGGAGTGTAGGTGGGCCCTGATGAGACTTAGACACCCACGTATGTGATCTAGTTTGGCTTCCATGAGGTAGTGTCCCACCCGCACATGTTCGGCCACCCCCTTCTGGCAGTCTGACACCTGGCCTTGGAATGCGATGTGTGCTTCGGTGGGCTGCTGGGAGCCAGCCGAGGTGGTGGGTGCGTCCAGCTGTGTTGTCTGTGCAGGGGGTGGGGTATCCTCGATGCAGCGGTGCTGCCCTTCTCCTGGAGGTCGATTGCCTAAGATGTCCATGGACTGTTTGGGGGCGTAGGTGTCGGAAGTGTGGTGGTCCTCTTCAGCATCACTGTAGAGTTGTCTGGTCTGCTCTGCTGGAGGTGTTGTTTGTCCCTCTGCAATGTGTAGGGGAGATGCTTGTTGACATTGTGTTGGCATGTATGTTGCCGCATTGTTCAAGTTTACATACAGACTTCATGCCAATGTACATTGTGACTGTTTGGGAGGCGCGGACTATTTGATGCGGGACAGTGGACATTTGGACTACATGATGTAGGTGAGGTTGTACACGTACATTTGCATCTCACAGTTTCCTGCTATGTCAGATGTGATTGGCCATTTTCTACGCACAGGCGGACCCAGTTGTGTCCTCTGTTCTGCAGTGTAGGTGTTGGACTGTGTACCACATTGTCGTCCATGTGGGTGTGCTGTCATTGCTATGTGTGTGTGCTGCATTGTGTGGGAGTCACACCTGCAGCTGTGATTTTGCTACCCCTTAGCCCATGGAGGCGGTGTGCCTTTGGCTTGTGTGCTTTTGAGGTGCTGTGATGTTGGTGACCTGGGTCATTTGTGCTCTTGGACGGACTTCAGATGTGTTGTTGACGTCAGTGGTTGTTTGTGCAGGTGGATGTGTCAGAGTGTGACCTGCTCCTTTCTGGATGTGGTCCACACTCAGCCACCTCAGTCTTGTGGCGTGCACAGTGTCATGGTGATTGTACTCCAGTTCCAGCCATGCTGCTGGTCATGTGGTGTCACTTGCATTGTCAGTGTGGCTCTCACATACGCATCTTTGCTGTGTTTCGCACGGGTGCATGTGTGTGTTGTGTAATTGGTGATGTGTGGGCTGGGACCCCTTTGGGCACATGGTGAACGGGGGCCTACTTGATGTTTGTATGTGTGCTGCAGTGTGCCACGGGGATCAGGGACATGACCCAGGGTCATTGTGGTTGTGCAGTGTGCCATACTTCATTGTGCATGTGTGCCATTGTGTCCATCTCCCCTCATCCCCCCAGTCCCTGGTGGTTACTCACCCTGTTGCTGTTGTGTCTGGTCATGTCGAGCAGTGTCCGGACTCCCGACTCCTTGCACCGTCTCCACACTGATGACTGTGGGTGCCCTTTGCTCCAGCTCCTCCTGTGGTGCAGGACTCCCACCTCCATTCGCAGTTGCTGCCTTCCTGTTGGCAGCGGGTTTCTGCTTGACTCTGGATCAAGACCCTGATCTCCTTGCCATACTGCAGCACACATAGAAACAGCAAGTAGTCCCCCGTCCACAATGTGCCCAGAGGAGGCCCTCCCCACACATCACCAAACTCACAACAAACACATGCACATGTGCTGAACCCAGCAAAGCTGCGGATCCGTGAGCCCCACTGACAATGCAAATGACGATGAGCATGTCTGCAGGCCACTCATCATGACATGTTGCACGCCACGACACCGAGGTGGCTGAGTGTGGTCCACATCCTGAAAGGAGCAGGTCACACACTGACACATCCACGTGCACAAACAACCCCTGATGGCAACAAGACATCTGCGGACAAACCATGCCCAAGAGTCCCAACTCCCACCAAGAGCCCAATTTACCCAAGTATGCAACATCTCAGCACTGCATAAGCACAGAGGTCAAAGGCACACCGCCTGAAATGGAGAAGGCCAAGCAAAGTCTGAGCTGCAGGGGCGACTCTTCCACAATGCAGCACACACACAAGAATCAGACCACATCAACATTGACAACAATGTGGTACAAACTGCAACACTTTCACAACAGAACAGAGGGCACAACTGCTGCCGCTTGTGTGTTGTAACTGGCCAATCACATTTGGCATAGCAGGAAACTGTGACATGATAATGGACAAGTTCAACCCCATATCCCTGATGGTGCACAAATGTCCACTGTCCCGCTTCAAATAGGCAGCTCCTCCTAAACAGTCACAATGTACATTGTCATGCAGTCTTTTTGGAAACTTGGCCAATGCGTGAACATACATGGAACACACTGTTAAACTGCGTCTCCCCTTTACATTGCAGAGGGAGAATCATCACCTCCTGCAGAGCAGACCGAACACCTCCTCACTGATGATGAGGAGGACCTCCCCACCTTCGACACCGATGCCCTCCAAGAGCTCATGGACAGCTTCTGCACCCCACCTCCAGGAGCAGGGCAGACCAGCTGCATCGAGGAGACCCTACCCCCTGCACAGACCACACAGCAGGAAGCACCCACCACTCCGGCTGTCTCCCAGGATCCCCACGACCAACACATGGCATTTCAACGCCGTGTGTTGGAGGGCCAGAAGGAGATGGCTGAGCAGGTGCGGGTGGGGTTCGACCTCATGGCAGCCAAACTTGATGCCATCCATGGGTGTCTACGTCCCATCAGGGACCACTTACAGTCCCTAACGGACACCCACAGTACGCTCCATGGTCTTCAATGAGCCATGGCTGACATCTCAGCCGTGAGTTGGGACACATGCGGAGGCTCATGGAGGACTCGGTGTGGATGGAGGCGGAAAGGATGGCTGCCACGGCTGCATATCAGTGAGATGTGGCTGGGATCTTCCATGCCCTGCAGATCCTCATCATGGCATTGCTGCCACAAGGCCTGGCGCAGATGAATGCTGCTGCTCCTACACCATCCACATCTCCGCCCCCTGATGTGTCAGTGCCCCACAGTGCGGCAGACATTCCACCTCCGGCACCTGATGTGTCACTGCCACACAGTGCTGCAGCCGAAACACCAACACCCACAGGTGAGGCACATCACACATCAGAGGACGATGATGTGGATGAGACTGCCATTGTGGTAATGAGGAAGCGGTAGCATTCATCTCCGCCATATGGCCTGTGTTAGCTTGGTTCGGCCCTTTGCATCATCACCTTCCACTGTCCCCCGATACAATCTGCGGCACTCACCTTGGACCTCGACATGGACTGCCATATTCTGTTTGGTTACCAATGACACAGCAATCAGACTGCGGACTGAACTCTTCCTCTTCCGATGAACTTGTCCTTCCCTAATGGACTCTGGCTGGCCCTCCACGGGGCAACAATGTCAAGTGGGGTGTGCATAGCCCTGTACTGCTCCAGCTGCAACACTTCACTGGATGTGAATAAAACATTCAAATTCACACAGATGTGTCATGTCTATGATCCTTCAAGTATGACAGTATGGATGAATGTAGGGTCACTGATTCCCCCTCACGTCCAATTTGCACATGTTGTGGGGCTTGGGTCACAGGGTGCAACATTGCTGATTGCGGTCCGGGTGGCGCAGACACTACAACGGAGACACACGCATTGGTTATTTCCTTGTCGAGGCCAGAACTGAACCACGCCCAGAGCCCCGGGCTCATTGTTCACACCCCTACACTGGACTGGCATATGCCAGCCCAGCCCACTCCGCTTACGCTCACAGGGGGTGACGACACAGCTACATGTCCCAGGTCTTCCCTGTAGTGATCTGCTGGTCACTGGTCTAGTTGTCAGCATGCCACAGCCACTCCCTGAGTGCTGGTTTACACCGACACCACACCCATCCAGCACAGGCGTCACAGGACATGTGACCCTGCCAATAAAAGGGGCCCACCACAGCACATCCCCCACTGCCGGAGGTGACATGATGGCGTCTGCATCCACGGAACTCAATCATGAGGGGTCCGTGACTTGCGTTGCACAGAGTTAGTGGCACCCGATGGCCTGCGTCTGGCACGGGCCTACTGCCACGTGGCGATGACTTGCATTGCACAGAGTTAGTGGCACCCGATGGCCTGCGTCCGGCACGGGCCTACCGCGACGTGGCGATGACTTGCGTTGCACATAGTTAGTGGCAACTGATGGCCTGCATCCGGCACGGGCCTACCGCCACGTGGCGATGACTTGCGTTGCACTGAGTGAGGCCCACCTGAAGAGCTGAAGGGGTGTGCAGCCTGCGATGATGCGTTGGCCTCGATACGGCGTCCAGCAAATCAAGACTCAAATTGAATTGTGAGCCCTGCTGGACCGCAGTGTACGCGCAGGCTGCAGTCAGCACACACATGACTCTGCGGTGCGGTGCCACAGGGTGCGCTGGGGGCCTGTGGCGCGGAATCCAGTGATCGGCTGAGGAGGCTGCACCCCCACGTGGAGGGCCCTCTTGGAGACACCCCGGTGCGGCAAGTGAGCATTGAGGCCTGGGTGCGCAGGGGCGGGCAGTCATCGCTGGGCGGCAGACCGGTCTGGGGACCAGGGCTGGGGTGCAGCAGGCGCACAGGATCGCGCAGGCACCACCGGTCACGGCGGCGGCCTCGTGGCTGGGTGGTGGGCGCCGCCCTGGCAGACACGACCCTGCATGCGCTGATGAGATGTGCGCGGGTTGGCTTGGGACGTAGTCACCTTGTCTCCAGTGTGAATACGGCCGTTGAATGTGGTCGGGCACGTGTGTGTAGGCCTATGGTCACAATATGGTGGACACAGAGACACATGCAGTAGTTACTGTGGTGGCCATCCCAGAACTTGACCACGCCCAGGGCCCCGGGCTATTCATTCGCGACATACGCCGGCCAAGGCCGCTCCGCTCAGGCTTACAGGGGGGGACCACATGGCTACATGTCCAAGGTCTTCCACACTACCTGGGGTCACCTGTTTGCGTCCACTGTCCACTACACTGCAAACACCAGCAGTAGATGTCCACATGGACATGTCTGTGCTCTGCATACTGCAGTCTGTCCAGCACATCTCCGCCACACTTGGCATTGTGTCCTTTCTTATTGCTGGGTCACTTGCCTCCTTCGCACATTCTTGGTTCCCACCCCTCCCCACATTCTGCAATTGTGTGGCAGAGGGGCTCTGCCTTTGTGGATGGTTTGTCTACATGTCTGGCCCCTGTTACCACGGTTACTTGTGTTGTCATGTCCGGTAGTTGGGCATGTTGGTTGGCATGTTGTATGTGATTTTGTTACGTGTGCTCTCCCACAGTTGTGAGTTGTGTGATTGTGGAGTTGAGGTGTGAGGTGTGTTCAGTTAGTACTTACCAATGAGCAGTGCATTGCCATGGGTGCCATCCTGGAAGCGCTGGTTGATGATGGACTGTCGGAAGATGTATGTATCATGCACACTGCCTGTGAAGTTGGCGACGACATTGGTGAACTGTCCCCGGTGGTCCACTATCGCCTGCACATTGATGGAATGCGTGTGCTTTCTGTAGCGGTAATTGTGGGCAGGGTTGGCAGGTGGCACAAGTGGTACGCACGTGTCAATTGCCCCCGACACGTGCGGTAAGGCAGCTATGGCGTAATTCCCTTGCATGGTCTCCAGCTGTTCATGCACAGCGTGGGGGAAGTGCAGGTGCAGGGGTATCAAGATGATACAAACTGTGATGTTTACAGGTATGATGAATCCTGCATGATGAGACCGTAACAGATGTTTGTGTGGTCGTAACCTTCCTTTTCTTTCCTGCGGAGGTTACAAGCACACGGACTTCTGTTACAGTATGTTTGGAATGGATTCATCATACCTGTATGCATTCCGGTTTGTCCAAGTGCAATACACTGTACGAGATTACGTTTGTGAATATGAGGACGCTTGACCATTGTCACCATTTCTTCAACAGGTTTCTGACTACTGATTTCGGGATATGGAATGGTATTGGGGAGTTCCAGCAGCATTTGCAGTTTATTGGATCCACACGTTGCCCTGGTGAAGTTCCCCGTTGGGAATGGAACACGTTGGCTGAGCTTTTTCGTCTTGTTGTTTATGTATTTGTAATAAAGTTCTGTTTTTCCACTACCGTTGACTACTGGACTTCATGACCTGGGGGGGAGGGTCCAGGGGGTGGTTGCAGTGGGTGTTGTGGCCCTCTTGGGTCTCCAGGCTGCATGATCATTGTCTCCATGGTATTTGTTGGTCTTCAGATGTGGCTCTAGGCTGGGCTCCCTTTCATACTGCAGGTTGTCGTCCTGCTTAACACCAGTAACAGGCAGGTGTTGAATCCCTGCTGCTAACGCGCCTTATCGCCTGTTTTCGGATCGCATCGCTGATCTGGCTGCTCGTTGGGAATATCGCGAAGTCGTTTGTTTTTGCACGGGAACGCCTACTCTGCATATCATTAGCGTTAGTTGTCACTCTCATCCGTGGCGATGTGTTTTGCGGCAGCTATCGCGGGAAAACTGGCGATGTCGGCAGTTTGCACCAGCTTGTGAATGGGGCGATAAGTCTATTGCCACTTTTGCGGCGCTAAGGTGCCGATAAATCGGCGATGGCTCCTTGAGAATATGCCCCTGAATCATGATACTCGCTACCGCCAAAATTTGTAGCACTCAGAGCGGATTTCTGAGCAAAACTTTGGGCCCTGGCACTTACTATTTTACAAATTAGGCACTGATTTCTTGTAAGTACCACTTGCTGACTTCATAATCTATTGCTCTGTCAATTTAGCCTTTGCTAAATTCGTCCACTTACACATATATAAACTGCATTTTGAAAACTTCATGCACCGATAGTTGGCTACTTCTCAGTCACTTCATGATTTTACTGAAATGTGTTTTGTACTTTTGTTTGGGCTAGCAAAAACCATGGCGTGTCTCTCTCTACCTTTTTGGCTACATACTTCTGATTCTTTTGCTGCGCCCTCTATTTTATTTAAACATATTCTGAGCCACAACAGCCTTTTGCAGCTTTGTGTTGCTGACAACGCTTTTCATACAGTTCTCAAATATAGAGCAGCCTTCATCCCTCTCACTCCACCTTGTGGTCTTTTTTTACACTTTTAATCATGCGAAAATTTCTTTTATCCTCACCCTTGGTTTGCACATTAATCTCAGCTTCTTCTTTTTTTTATACCTAGAGTCACGTTTTCCATCATGGCAGAAACACATTTGCATAGGTTGCTTCTCAGGTGTTTTCGCAGATGACGATTATAAATACGTGCGCGTCTTGGGCAAACGTTTATATGAATGACAAAGCAGCAAAGCGGGGCACTGAGTGTTCTATGTCGCTTGTCACGCTAGGCATTCGGATTTGAACAAAACGCTTGAACTTACTCTGTCGAGAAAGGTTGCAGAGAGTATGAATAGACGCGAGGCAGGGAACTTTAAAGAGAAAGCAACACACATAACCAGCCTTTCACGACAACGAGACTAGTATTTTATCTTGTGTGTTGAGGATGCAATACTGAGCTTTAGCCGTCACTGCAAACGCACGCGCGTCGGTAGCAAAATGTTGTTTGGCTGCGACTTCAAAACGCCTTCCTCCGCTGGAGCCTCTGAATACCAGATGTAAGTAGTATACTATTTTAAGAAAAAAGCAGAGGCTTGTTTGATTTTTTTGGGGGTGGTTTCTATGCGATGCTGAGTTGCCTAGCAACAGGTTAGGAGTTCTGATGCAGCGCTGTGCAACTCCATTCGAGGCTATGAGCAGCAAAAAGCATTTAAAGATATGATGAGTGAAGTTGCGGGTGCGCGTGTGCCAGTGTGTTATTGAGAGGGTCATTGGGAAGGGTAGAGAGACAGAGGGAGAGCACGCTCCTCACACATACACCTGCACACACTCTCTCTCGATCGAAAACTGAGGAATAAGAGGCAAAGTGGGTGCAAAATAAGCCGTGTTTCTGCATGCAGCGCAGCATATGCGCTGGAAAACCAGAGCACAAAGAGGGGTGACATTTAAAATCAAGCAGTGGCAAAGTCAAGAGGTTTGGCATTGGCCACCAGCCTTTTGACTTTGACAATTCTTGTTTTGTTCTGTAATGGTTTTTACTAAAGGTTATGGTCAGGGAAGCTGGCCGACCCTCATCAATCTAAAAACATTGATTAAAGGAAAAAAATTGGCCCAAAAAAGGACCACATTCCCGTAGTAGTCCCTAGCACTAAAGAGAACTACTCTGTGTGTGGATGTGCTCCCTGTGTAATACTACTCAAAGGAGGTTACACTAAAACATTAGGCTCAACTCCATGAAAAACCCAGATGTCAGACCAAATCTTCTACTGCCTGCTGACTTCCATAACTAATTTATGTGCCACAGTCTGCAACCGAGGGAGGGTTCTGGTGGGTGTCAAGGGTATAAATGCTTTGACCTCCGCTTGCCGTGAAGATGTGGGTAGACCCCATTCTGAGTTGTGCAAGTGGCTCAACCTCCGACTGCCTGAGCATGGATTGTGTACCTGGAAGAGATAGGGACACTAGCCACTGAGACATGCCTAGACTGCGTTTCGCTTGTTGTCATTCTGATCATGATTTGGAGGAAGCACTCAATTTCTGTCCAATGAAATCATGTACTTCTGGCTCCTAACATCTGAGCGGAGCCAAAGCCCCTCTGTACTGATGCTCACATCATATTCTGGGGACAGCTGCACTGTCAAGCCACACCTTAACCACAATGCATTAATCCTATCTGTTTTGGTGACCTTGCAGCACATTGCATAAAACATGAAATTTAGTACTTACTAAAAAGATGGGTGTCAGCTCTGCAGCATGTACTTCCTAGAGCTTCCATAAGTATCACCATGTTTTTATTAAACCTGGGTGGTTTTATGACAATCAACATCAAGAAAGATATTTCTGCAGCAGTCTGTCTCTAGTTCTGGCTTCACAGTTCAGCTGTCACCTGACCTTAAGTGATCAAAAAAGCTTTCAGAAGTTGTTAGAAATGGCCCTTTTTGCAGGGTTATCCACAAACTTTTTTCTTCTTCCTCCCATTTTTTTCTTGACCTGTTTTTGTTGACTTTAGGACTTTGGGCACTTTACCACTGCTAATCAGTGGTAAAGTGCATATTCTCTCTGTGTAAATTGGTATTATGATTGGTTATCCATGATTGGCATATTTGATTTACTGATAAGTCCCTAGTACAGTGCACTGTGTGTGCACAGGGCCAGTATATCGAATGCTACTAGTGCCACCCACATGAGTAGCCCTGTAAATGTATCTCAGACCTGCCACTGCAGTGTCTGTGAGCGCAGTTTTAAACTGCCATGTTACCCTGGCAAGTGCACCCACTTGCCAGGTCACAACTTTCCTTTTTCTTACATGTAAGGCACCCCACAGGTAGGTACACGGTACCCCCAAGGGCATGGTGCAGTGTACTGGGAAAGGTAGAGTCCTGAAGAAGGCCGGCGTGACCCGGTATGAGGGGCACACATTGACGGCCGAAACATGTTGACCACTTCGCAGTATAGGAGGGGTGTTAGGAGCACATAGAATCTCCCATTCACCATCATCCTTCACACTTTTTATTCTGGCCGGAAGATCCAGGAATTAAAGTTTCAGGCACAGCGATACTTCCGAGCTAGTTTTAATTCACTTAACTGCACTTTCACTATCGTCCTTCCCAGTCACTACAGAATTTATTTGTGTCTTTCTCTGTGTTGTATTGTCTTCCCCCACCCTATTGCTCCACCCCAGGCGTGGCTACGCCGGGGTGTTTTTTGTAGCAGCCCAATGATGAAGCATGTCACACATTTGTGTGAGTGAGGGCAGTATTAGAACGTATCGTATATGCCAGTACGTTACAGATTTTATTACTCCCTACTCCTTCTGGTGCATAAAATATGTGAAAGGTGGGACATGTACTGGTGTGTGTGATATGTCCTGATAGTGAAATACTGTGTATTTCGTTTATCACTATTGAAAGGCTATTGATCCCATAGCCTAACGTGGGAGTTTCTTTGTAACACCTTACAAGTATAAATTTCCAGTGGGACAAGATAGAGAAATGGAGTTTAGGCTCTCTGAACTCAGAATTTAATAACACATGTTTTTAGGGAGATGGTTTTTAAATTGTGTGTTTGAAAATGCCACTTTTAGAAAGTAGGCGTTTTCTTATTGAACCATTCTGTGTGCCTCTGCTGATTTGTGTATTAACTGCCTGGTTTTGGAGTGACAGGGGCTGGGGATGTGCATTCACTGTAAACATCCACCAGGAGGGGGTTGAGGTGTGTCCTGCCTTTCCTGGGTGACTCAGAGCTGAGCTGAATAGGCCTTTGCTGCATTTAGAGTGGTGGGAGGAGTTTCACTTACACCTGAATAGGCAATGTCTCCTCTGCACATTGCTGTCTCCACCTACTGTAGTGATGCTGCACTAGAGAGGACAGAATTGGTTTGGACTGAGCTCAGAGACCCTTTCCACAAAGAGAACCCAAAGACAAAATGGGGTATAAGTAGTGCATCTTAAACCCCAGAGAATTAGATTACTTCTGGACTCAAGAGGAACCTTTTGCAAGGAGAAGACCTGGAGATCTGTAAGGAGGAGTACTGCCCCTTTGCTGTGTGATTTGCTGGGTTGGCCTGCAGTTGCTGCTTCTGCCAAGGAAGAGGACAAAGACTAGAACCTTGCTGTGAACCTGCTTGAAGAAGAATCTCCAAGGGCTTGTGTGTGCTGGCCTCCTGCTCTGTAGTCTCAGGGACACAAAGACTTCACCACCAGCTCCCCTGAACTCCACTGCTGGGAGTTCTGACCTACCAGGAGGTGCCTTTTCCAGTTTTGGGCTTCCGGAGGTTGTTCCTGTTTTTGGGAGCAGGAAGAAACTTAAAAGAAAGCAAGGAAAACAACTCCGACGCCGTAAGCAACACCGCCAGTGACGCCGCGACCTGCACCGAGGCCAGGGGCACTGCTCATGAAGTGCACAATGCATCCCCCTGCCTGCACCACAGCGACGATGCCCTTCGGCGCCTGCTGACACCGGCAATTATCAACCTTACCGACGCCAACACTCGCACCAATGCCGTCACCGCCAGTGCCTGCATCCCATTATCGCGGAGCCAATAACCGACGAGGGTGACTTCACAAACTCTTCGACTTCTCAACACCTACCAGAACTGATGCCTCCCCGCCAACGCAGCCAAACTTCCCCTGTCCTGGACTCGACAAGTCGCCTCCTCTCGCACATGATGTTAGAATAAAAAATCATGCTTCTGTATTGTTTTGCGTAAATTAGCATTCGCTGCGCCATTTTGTGTACGGGCGCTTTTGTATCATGACCGAAACTAATTCTCTGCCATTTCCGAGAAACGGCCTTCTCTAGGTTATGTTTCTTCTGAGCTGAGTTCTGCCACACTAATGAATGCACTGTTCTTATTAGCGCACACCTTTCCTTTAGATGTAAGCCTTCTCCCACTTGTCTAGTGGCGTGCACGGGTGGAATGGCCTTGACTGATAGATAATTTGTGCCAGTCTCAGAACCAAAACTTACTCCTTTGTAATTTACTGTTCAGCTGCGTTTCTCTGTAAAATTCCAGGGTGGGCGGGTTTTTGTTGATTCTGAAATGTACATAATGTATCGTTATGCTTGCTGAAGTCAGACTCTCTCTGCAACACTCTTAGCGACTGGGCAGACAGGGCTCTGCTCTGAGCGAACCTTGAATAAACTACTATTGGTTTGTATTCTCTACTGTCTGACCGACTCTTCATTTCGTAGAATGCACAGAGATGATCCGTAAGTGACCCGAATCGGGCCACTTCCTTCAGTTGGTGCCCGAACAGGGACTCCTTCGGGTGAGTGGCCCTTCCCCTTCCGCGGACAAGGGGGGGAGGTCGAGGCTATCGTCGGGTCAGACGGACGGATCAGGGATTCCTGTATGAAGAGCATTGATTGCTCGCAGCTGCCCCTTCTGTCTGGCCGGTCTGTGCCCCGCCCAGTGGTCATCACGACTGGAGTCCTGAATGGCGAAACCCTTGGATCTGACCGTTTGGTCTGAAGAGTCGGCAGTGGAGAATAGATTAGTTTTGACCTGCATATATCAGGTGGGTTTGTTTTGGTTCCTTGTGGATATGGTACCATTTTGGTTTGTATTTGGAATGGTCTAAAGACCGTCTTTTGGGACAAAAGCAATTGCAATTGTTTTGCTAGACATAAAATAGTGAACTTGTTTTCTTTTAAAAATGCCTACTTTTAGCAAATTGTTTGTCTTGTGCTGTCGTTGTTGTTCTACTGATGCTCGGTTGGAAGAAAGTCAGCCAGCGCCTCCAGAAGGCACTCCGAATTTTGATATGTATGTGAAGCATGGCCTTGGCCCTATTATGTTTAGTACATTATGGCACAAATATACGAGGGACAATGCCGAATTGCAGTGGCCATTGACGGGCACTTTTGATGAACAAAAGATTGAGTATTTACAAGAACAGTTGTTTAAGAAAAGAAGTAGGCAGTCTATGTTTGATTCCCTCAGAACGTGGCAAAAAGCAGCTAAGCAGAGACGAATGAAAGCAGAGAAAGAGGCCCGGAAAGGGAGAATGCAGACGCTGACTCAGAAGGCTGTAGCATATGACAGGGAAAAGCAGGAGAAGGGTATTGAATGTGAAGATAGAAGGTTTCGATTACATATTGACAAATCATATGTGGCTCAGGAGGAAGATGATACTTTTGTGGAAGAATTATTGGATGCCCGACCCCCGCCTCCGTATGCCCCGCAGAGAATATATCCTACTGTTCCGAGGCCCTCACAGCCGCCCGTTACAGTTGCGTCTACTGTCTCTGTCCCTGTGTCCACCGTTGTTACGTGAATGGCTGTGGCTTCGGCTCCTCCTCCTCCTCTTTCTTCTGTTTCTTCGCCGTCTGTGGCAACCCTCTCAGAGCCACTCTCAACGCTTTGGCCAGGCTCATCACAGGCTCCAAAAAGCACGACCACATTACGCCGACCCTATGCAACTAAATTGGCTGTCTATTGAAGCTAGGATATGCTTTAAGATAGCTTGCTTGATGCATAAAGCCATACATTACAACACACCGGCCTACTTGGCGAACAAGCTTGTACTTTCTGGCTCATGTCGGAACTTAAGAAGTACGTCCACCCTACTTTTGAAACCTCCCAAATTCAAAAAGAAAAGAACTTACAATCGTGCCTTCTCCGGTCTTGCTCTAAGAATTTGGAACACTCTTCCGCCCAATATCAGATCCAATACTTCCACTGCATCTTTCAAGAAACATGTCAAATGGCTATTCCTGAGTGAACATTAACAGCATCAACCTGTACTCCTTCTCAAGCCCCCATGTCTACAGATTTGATAGTTATTTTACTCTGTTTTTTCAATTTATTTTATGCTTGTCTATTAAATTGTTATTTTGCTCTATGACCCTTCTGTAACTGTAATGCCCTTCTGTAACTGTAATGGCTGGGCCGACTACCCGGCCCGGACCTTAATTGTTTCCCTCCTTTGTTTGACAGTGTGTTGACTTATCTACTTCATGTGTACCATTGTGATGGTGTTTGATGGTGTTATTCGTGCTTTCACCACTTTGTACAGCGCTCTGATACCTGCAAAGGTCATGTTCGCGCTTTATAAAACTTTTCAAATAAATAAATACATAAATAACTGTAACTGTTAGTACTCCTGCTGCACCTATTGTTTCAGCATCCCTTTCGCCAACTCTTTCCCCTGCGACACAATCACCAGCGACGATTGTGCCTGTTACTATTGTTGCCTCTCCCACTGTGGTTTTTCATCCTCCGACATTAGTAAGTAGTGGGACACCGGTGCATGGATTTGAGGATAGGGATTAGACAAAGTTTAGGGAATGCATGGGACCATTAGTGAGGTCCGATGTAGGAGATGAAGAGAAACAGGTAATAGCCAATCAGGCTGTGCAGTGGGCCCGTAATCCTATTTATAGTGTGTAGGATGTCTGGGCGACTATGAGAGATTTTGAGCCCTTTATACAGCAGCATGCACTTAAACACGTCAGCTACTTTCATTGGTCTTTGGCAGCAGTACTTTGGAGCGGAGGCGCCCCAGATTTTATATGATATTAGAGACCGAGTGTATATTAGTGAGTTGGGGCCAGAACAAGTCGTTGCTAATGTTACGACAATCATAGCTTACAGGGGGAGACTCCATGAGAAAAGCCCCAAGTCAATATCCCAGTTTCCGATGAGAGAGGTTCATCCCATCTATCACCCCGAGATACCAGAATTAACAGATGGCCGTGGTATTGTTATTCGAGCGGCGGTGGTAGCCAGGTTTCAGGAGCAATGGGTTTATACGCCAAGGAACAGAAGTGAGGTTTTATCTCTTAAAGCTCATTTACCAGATCCTAGGAAGAACCCCACTGCTTAATATAAAGAACTGACTGAAGATGCTTCCTCCACCGTGATGACTCTTGCTGATATCGAAATGTTCTTTGGCCTTCTTGTTCCGGTCGATATTTGGAGGCAGGTCCATACTCAAGATCATGTTCCAGAGTTGGGTAGTACTTGGGATCAAATTAAGGCATGGGATCAGGAAAGGAAGCCAGGTGATAAGCCTCGGGCAGAGATACTTGCTTTGCCAGGCCGCATCACTACATACATGCATTCTCTTATTCCCCCGAGAAAAGTGGACTGGGATAAATTGTAAGCTTGTCGACAAAAGAAAGATGAGAGTGTGTCTGATTTTTTCACTCGATTTGAAGGTACAGTTTTAGATTATAGTGGACACGATTTGTCTATTGAGGGAGGTGTTCAGTTGTTTGTTAATAGATTTGTCTCTAACCTGCTTCCTGAAATCGCTGCTCGATTGCAAGCTTCTGAGAGTACCTGGTTCACCTCCTCTCCCTGTTATTTTGAATATGGCACAATATTATGAACATAGCGATAATGAGGAAAAGGAGAGGACAGAGAAGAGACATAAGGATTTAAAGATGAAGGTGTTGTTACAGCAGGCTTTTAGAGGGAATGTGAGAGGATGTGGTGGTCCTGCTCAGCAGCTTCTCCGCACTAGTAGGCAGCCAACTACTACACCTTTGGGTCCGAATCAGTGTGCGTACTGTTAAGAAGAGGGACATTGGCGTAGCGAATGTCCTGTGCTTTTGCAGAATGTAGTGGTCCCGAGAGGGCGAGGTTCTCGTGGACGGGGTCGTGGAGCTAGTGGGGCAGATAGGACTCAGAGTGCTGTAGCCTCACAGGGTCTTTCTGATAATAATTACTTTGATGACCCTCATGAAGGACAGTATTACCATGATGATTATGACATGGAAGAAGGGACAGTGATGTCTTATAGCTAGGACAGCCAGGGGCAGAGTGGGGGACCAGTTCCGATACCTGTAGACCAGCATGGTCCTTATGTAGCAACAGAACTGCAAGGTTCGACAAAGGAATTTTTGGTGGACACAGGTGCGACGAAAAGTTCTGTTTCTTGAAATATGGTCCCTGGGGTGGCTCTGTCTGGTCATAATAATGTGTTGGTTGGTTTCTCTGGTGTACCGGTTGTAAGCCCCATTTCAAAACCTCTTGCATTGACTATTGATCCTTTTACTGTGGATTCGCCATTCTTGTTGACATCCAATTGTGGTGAGAATTTGATGGGTTTGGATTTGTTGAAGAAACTGCATGCCACCATTTATTGTTCTCCGGCAGGTGTCTATATGACCATGGGCCCAGATGTGGCACATGCTAAGCAGTGTTTGTCTAAAGATGCACCCCTTCCTGTTGAGTTTAAAGATGTATTAAATCAAAGGGGGGGGGAGAAAGAAGGAACTGTGATCCATTCAGCTTCCTTGTTCATAAATTAGATATCAAAAATGGGAATGGATCACTTGACCTGAGTAACCAGGGTTTTGCAAAATTTGTGCAGTGTACCGATAAAAAACCCTCATTCACATACAAAAGTCGGAAAGGCGGTATATCTTGATTCTCCGCCCTGCTCTTAAAGACGTGACAGCATCATCATAGGGTTAGTTTTTGTATGCTTCCTCCATCCAGGAGGAAAACCACTGGTTATTACAGTAGTGATCAAAGAAAGGTGAAAGTGTTTTGTAGTGAAGTGAATCTCAAAATGTGATGTTAAAAACTCGTAGACCCCGATTTGTTAATTTAATCAGTCTGGGTTCGAGATGTATTAAAATCTGTGTCGTGCGTGGGAAGACTAGTTAGTGGTCTAACGCACTGTGAGTGTCCATAAAAAGGTCGACATGTTTCAGCCCCTGTGGTTGCCCATGTGGGTCAAGTGGGCCTTCTTCAGGACCTAAAAAGAAGAAAAAGTGGTGGAGACCGTATTTTGTTTAGGTCTCTATGAATCAGGGGTGTTGACCCGATTCTCATGCGGTCAAATATACCTGTTCAAAGTAAAAGAGGAAACAGAAAGAAAAGAGATGCGAGTGTCATTTAGCGCATTTCTCAAAAAATGGCGTGCTGTCTTTTCTCAGAAGAAATAAAATTAAATTTAAATTAAAGAAGAAAATTTAAAAGCAACTAAAAAATGGCAATTCTTTCTCTCCTGCGTGATATTATGGCAAACGTTTTAGGCAAAAACATTATTTCTCTTATGTCTCCCATATGGTGCTCAGTATGGAAATTCATTACCATGTGTTGTCTTTAAACTCCTGGGGTGTCGTGTTAAGATTTTTCGTTATACAACAGACAAGGAGAAACTTGGGTTAGTCTAATAGTTCTACACCTTATT
Source organism: Calotriton arnoldi (assembly GCA_963921515.1). Taxonomy (NCBI): domain Eukaryota; kingdom Metazoa; phylum Chordata; class Amphibia; order Caudata; family Salamandridae; genus Calotriton; species Calotriton arnoldi. The sequence continues at coordinate 357,699 of CAWUFW010011627.1, forward strand.
CTTGGTGTTAGTTTGAACCCCTTTGGGCTATGAAGTCATATATGCAATATACCTATAGTCGCGAATGTTCCTCAGAGAGAGCGACTTTGTAAGCGGTCTGTGTAAATTACTGGTGGTAGACTAATGTGTGTTAAAGGAAGGTTAACTGAAGTTGTGGCATTCAGGGTAGAAACATCCTTATATGTTCGCATTTCTAATGGCTAAATATTTTGCGCGTATACCGTGCAATGTGGTGAGATGGCTCAAGTGCGCGTGCTGTTTGGAAAAAGCAGGACGCTGGGCGCGTGTCAGCCATTGATTGGTTAGACGTGGTGCTATTGCGGCTTGATCCATACTGTGTCAAATGATGTCCGCCGCCTATTCTCATCGGACATTTTGATAAACATTACTGTATCGTGCGCTAGCCGTTTATTAAATAAGTGCTAATGACCAGGTTAAAGTATTATCAACAGCTCTTAAACGGCATGGTTTCGTACCTTAAGTCCTAAATTACGGACTCCAACGGGCGGCCAGGGAGCTTGTTACCTGCTAGGGACAACAGTATAAAGCAATTTAGATTCTGTTGAATAAAATACGTTACGGTTTTACAGCTTTCCGTCCTCGTGGCTTCTTTTCCGTACCTGCTGTGCAGTGTTGTGCGACTTGTGCTGACACTTCCTCTGGTTGCCTGGATGTGTTCAGCTTCCGGCTTGTGATGTTTTATACAGCCGGGGATAGAACTAAAGAAAGGACTATGCGTGACTCCATTGTTAAGAGGGTATGTCATTAACAATGGGAGTCTTATCAAAAAATGGTTGTAGCGGTCTAGTAAGTTGGTTCATAAGAGTTATCATAAATAAAGAAATAAACAATAAAATATAAAAAATAAAGAATAAAGAAGAAGTTCTAGTTGGGAGGTTTTTTCTATTGCAATGAATACCTGCTGCCCAGTGTGAATATGACTTGCGTTGACTCTTCCTTAATGTGTTCAGTTGTCGATTTTTGGTTTAAAAAAGAGATTTCGGCTTCTGATGTTAAAAAGAGCCGGTTTGGATAGAAAAAAAGGGAAAAAAACAGACTTTGTGTAACTCTATCATTTAAGAAAGGTAGACAAGTATGGCAATTTTAGTATAATTATCCAACCCAAGAGTTTTGTAGGGTGGTTTTCTGAGGTACTCATTATATTTTAAAGTCCTATGCTCAGCCACGGAATATTGTCGTTGAGCCCTTGGATGTTTGTTTGAAGGCGGTGGACCCATCTCTGTTCTTTTTTGAAGAGTATTTTCTCTGCATTGTGATTTTTTGTTGCCAATGTTTCCAAAATTACCCATTTTAAGTCACTTGTGGTGTGTTTTGCTTCTATATAGTGGTTGCTCATTTTTGTTGTGCTTCTTTTGCACTTGACGTTGCTCTTATGTTCGCATATTCTTTGTTTGACTTTCCGACATGTCATCCCTATGTAGCGTAGGGCACAGGGACACGTGATCATATAGATCACATGTGTTGTGTTGCAGTTCGTGTGGTATTTAATCGTCCACTTCAAGTTCGGCAAAAGTTGAATGGTTTTTGTTGCGGTTGTCAAATTGCAGACAGAACAGGAACTGCATGGATAGTGGCCCACCACTGGGGGGTTATCCCATAGTCTTGGGGTTGGTTCCTCTCGTATTTGTGGTGGTGGTCTGGTATAGACCAGGATATCTTTTAAGTTCCTGGTTCTTTTATTTGCGAATCTTGGTTTTGGCCAATTCAGGGATCCAGAAGTCAGGATCCGCCAATTTTTGTTAACAATCTTTTTGACATCGTTTAAGGCTGTATTGTAAGTACTTACACATGTTACCACATCCCTTTCTTGTTCCTTTTGTGTTGTCTCCAAAAGGCTCTCTCTAGGTTGGTTTCTAGCCCTCTTTTGGCATCTGTTGATGGTTTTCTCAGGGTAGTCACAATTCCTCAGTTTGTCGCATAGGTCCTTTGCTTGACTTTTGTAGTCTTGGATGTTACTACAGTTACGTCTAAGGCGCAGGAACTGACTGTAAGGGAGGTTATCCCTGAGTGGTCGCGGGTGAAAGCTTTTATAGGAAAGTAAGCTGTTCTTTGATGTTGGTTTGAAATATGTTTTCGTTTGGATTGTGTCATTCTCAACATAGATGGTAATATCTAGGAAGTCCAATTTTGTCTTATCAGCTGTGTAGGTGAACTTCAGCCATTCATCCCTTGTATTGATCCGTCTATGAAAGTTACTCAGACTTTCCATGTCTCCTTCCCAGATCAGGATGATGTCGTCTATATAGCGCTTCCAAAAAAGAATCCTCTTTAGAAAGGGGTTCGAGATGTTTTGTATGTGTGTTTCTTCGAAGTCGCTGACGTACAGCCCTGCCACACTCGGGGCAAAGGTGCTGCCCATGGAAGTCCCATGACATTGTTGGTACATGGTGTTGTTATATTCAAAATAGTTCTCTGTTAATGCTAACTTGCAGCATTCCAAGACGAAATGTCTAGGTGTTTTGAAGTCCCATTGTTTGTTAAAGAGTAGAGTCTTCAGTGTGTCTAAGGTCTCTTGTTGGGGGAGACTTGTGTAAAGACTTTCTACGTCTAATCCTACAAGTAGCATGCTTTCTTTTGAGTATGTTTGGTCTTTCAGGAGATTCAACAGGTCTCTGGTGTCCTTTAGATACGTTGGTGTTTGTTGTACCAGTGGTTTTAAGTATTGATCCGCGAATTGAGAGAGTGGTTCTAGAATTGAACCAATCCCTGAGACGATAGGTCGTCCAGGTGGGGGTCTCCGTTCCTTGTGAATCTTTGGAAGAGAGTAAAAGTACGGTACCCTTGGTGTTTTAGTTATTAAGAATTCAGCCTCATTTTTTGAGACCCAGTCGTTCAATTCTGTTTCATCGATCATGAGCTCGATTGTTCTTTGTAATCGTTTGGTAGGGTCTGTCGTGATCCTTTTATAGAATTTTTTGTCTGAGAGTAGTTCTAAACACTGTTGGTCGTACCTTTCTTTGCTAAGCAAGACAATTCCTCCACCTTTGTCCGCCGGCTTTATTACTAGGTCTCCATTCTGTCGTAGTTCGTCCAGTGCCTGTTGGTCTGCGTTCGATATGTTCATGAAGGGTCTTTTGGTGTGGTCTTTTAAATCATCCACTTCCTTCATCACTGCCGGTTCGAAAGTTAGTATTTCGATAGGGATTTGGTGGTTCATGGGACAGAAGTTGGATTTGCGACGGAGTGTCGTGTCTCCATCCATGACATGTTCTTCTTGATTGTTAAAGAAGGCTTTTAATTTCAGCTTCCTGCAAAATTCAGCGACTTCGCACTGTAGCTTGAAGGTGTCAAGGGGGGGTGTTGGAACATACCCAAGTCCTTTGAACAGGTACTATTTGACCGCATGAGAATCGGGTCAACACCTCTGATTCATAGAGACCTAAACAAAATACGGTCTCCACCACTTTTTCTTCTTTTTAAGTCCTGAAGAAGGCCCACTTGACCCACATGGGCAACCACAGGGGCTGAAACATGTCGACCTTTTTATGGACACTCACAGTGCGTAAGACCACTAACTAGTCTTCCCACGCACAACACAGATTTTGATACATCTCGAACCCAGACTGATTAAATTAACAAATCGGGGTCAACGAGTTTTTAACATCACATTTTGAGATTCACTTCACTACAAAAGACTTTCACCTTTCTTTGATCACTACTGTAATAACCAGTGGTTTTCCTCCTGGATGGAGGAAGCATACAAAAACTAACTCTATGATGATGCTGTCACGTCTTTAAGAGCAGGGCGGAGAATCAAGATATACCGCCTTTCCGACTTTTGTACGTGAATGAGGGTTTTTTATCGGTACACTGCACGAATTTAGCAAAACCCTGGTTACTCAGGTCAAGTGATCCATTCCCATTTTTGATATCTAATTTATGAACAAGGAAGCTGAATGGATCACAGTTCCTTCTTTCTCCCCCCCTTTGATTTAATATAGCCTTAGCAGCGGACACCTGTGGGAGCGATTCCTAGCAAATACACCTTACCCACACACACCCCTAAATTAGGAGTGTAATATGGCCGAAAATCTAGGCCTCAGTTATTCTACAGAAGAAATAAATGCAATTCTCTCTCTTCCCTCACTACTACAAGACAAGGACCTGACACAGACTCTAGCGCAAACTAATGACTGGGACGAGCTCTCAGAAATGAAAAAAGAACAAATAAGAACGGCTATCAATGGCATTATAATGACTGAATATCTCCGCGCTAATGCGGCACCCAAAGGACTTTGGGTCAGCAATGCTCCACGCATCTTCCTCCAAGACTTGGTCTTTAGAAAGGACTGGTCAGCGATCTCATGGAAATGTACTAGGGATTATCTAGTACTAATAATAAAAACAGCCACAAGACTAACGGAAGAACTCACTATCAAAATCCAAGTGAGTGAAGCCAAACTGAGAAACATGGTACACATCACCGTGTACAAAAAAAGACTGGAGGAGATCAACCGGGAAATGAACGAGACAAGAGAGTATATTACACAGAACAAGATACAGAAACTCGGGAAAGATCTGAAGAGGTTCTCAATGGAACAAATGCACCCTTATGCTGCAGAAGACTACAAAGCCCCAGACAACATGTCCGACAACAATTCCAGTGCGGGGACTTCTACAGATGGCTCAGACTGGAGTGGGGATGATTCTTACACACCTAGGAGAAACAGGGGACAGAACAGACGCCAAAATTGTCGTAGACCAAATGCCTGGCATACACCTTACTATGGCAACCAACCACAATCAGTTCCTTTCCAACCATTTAATCCCAACTTTCATGGGTGGATGAACCCGTATTTCCAAGGACTGTCAACAATGGGACCACCAATGCTACCACAGATGGGCCCTAATTACACACAAAGGCCACCTTTTTTAGGAAGAGGCCAGATCAATCAAAGGACACGACGAAAAGGAGTGACCTGGACGGACCAGGAGCGACAGGTCCACACCAGGAGCATGACAGGAACGAAACCCGGAACAAGCGCGACACCGTCATAATCAACCTAACAGACATAACCATAACAAAGGAACAAGAAAACGTCCTCAACAAAGGACTTGGGTATGTTCCAACACCCCCCCTTGACACCTTCAAGCTACAGTGCAAAATGGCTGAATTGTGCAGGAAGCTGAAATTAAAAGCCTTCTTTAACAATCAAGAAGAACATGTCATGGATGGAGACACGACACTCCGTCGCAAATCCAACTTCTGTCCCATGAACCACCAAATCCCTATCGAAATACTAACTTTCGAACAGGCAGTGATGAAGGAAGTGGATGATTTAAAAGACCACACCAAAAGACCCTTCATGAACATATCGAACGCAGAACAACAGGCACTGGATGAACTACGACAGAATGGAGACCTAGTCATAAAGCCGGCAGACAAAGGTGGAGGAATTGTCTTGCTTAGCAAAGAAAGGTACGACCAACAGTGTTTAGAACTACTCTCAGATGAAAAATTCTATAAAAGGATCACGACAGACCCTACCAAACGATTACAAAGAACAATCGAGCTCATGATCGATGAAGCAGAATTGAACGACTGGGTCTCAAAAAATGAGGCTGAATTCTTAATAACTAAAACACCAAGGGTACCGTACTTTTACTCTCTTCCAAAGATTCACAAGGAACGGAGACCCCCACCTGGACGACCTATCGTCTCAGGGATTGGTTCAATTCTAGAACCACTCTCTCAATTGGCGGATCAATACTTAAAACCACTGGTACAACAAACACCAACATATCTAAAGGACACCAGAGACCTGTTGAATCTCCTGAAAGACCAAACATACTCAAAAGAAAGCATGCTACTTGTAGGATTAGACGTAGAAAGTCTTTACACAAGTCTCCCCCAACAAAAGACCTTAGACACACTGGAGACTCTACTCTTTAACAAACAGTGGGACTTCAAAACACCTAGACATTTCGTCTTGGAATGCTGCAAGTTAGCATTAACAGAGAACTATTTTGAATATAACAACACCATGTACCAACAATGTCATGGGACTTCCATGGGCAGCACCTTTGCCCAGAGTGTGGCAGGGCTGTATGTCAGCGACTTCGAAGAAACACACATACAAAACATCTCGAACCCCTTTCTAAAGAGGATTCTTTTTTGGAAGCGCTATATAGACGACATCATCCTGATCTGGGAAGGAGACATGGAAAGTCTGAGTAACTTTCATAGATGGATCAATACAAGGGATGAATGGCTGAAGTTCACCTACACAGCTGATAAGACAAAATTGGACTTCCTAGATATAACCATCTATGTTGAGAATGACACAATCCAAACGAAAACATATTTCAAACCAACATCAAAGAACAGCTTACTTTCCTATAAAAGCTTTCACCCGCGACCACTCAGGGATAACCTCCCTTACAGTCAGTTCCTGCGCCTTAGACGTAACTGTAGTAACATCCAAGACTACAAAAGTCAAGCAAAGGACCTATGCGACAAACTGAGGAATCGTGACTACCCTGAGAAAACCATCAACAGATGCCAAAAGAGGGCTAGAAACCAACCTAGAGAGAGCCTTTTGGAGACAACACAAAAGGAACAAGAAAGGGATGTGGTAACATGTGTAAGTACTTACAATACAGCCTCAAACGATGTCAAAAAGATTGTTAACAAAAATTGGCGGATCCTGACTTCTGGATCCCGGAATTGGCCAAAACCAAGATTCGCAAATAAAAGAACCAGGAACTTAAAAGATATCCTGGTCTATACCAGACCACCACCACAAATACGAGAGGAACCAACCCCAAGACTATGGGATAACCCCCCCGGTGGTGGGCCACTATCCATGCGGGTCCTGTTCTGTCTGCAATTTGACAACCGCAACAAAAACCATTCAACTTTTGCCGAACTTGAAGTGGACGATTAAATACCACACGAACTGCAACACAACACACGTGATCTATATGATCACGTGTCCCTGTGCCCTACGCTACATAGGGATGACATGTCGGAAAGTCAAACAAAGAATATGCGAACATAAGAGCAACGTCAAGTGCAAAAGAAGCACAACAAAAATGAGGAACCACTATATAGAAGCAAAACACACCACCAGTGACTTAAAATGGGTAATTTTGGAAACATTGGCAACAAAAAATCACAATGCAGAGAAAATACTCTTCGAAAAAGAACAGAGATGGGTCCACCGCCTTCAAACGAACATCCAAGGGCTCAACGACAATAATCCGTGGCTGAGCATAGGACTTTAAAATATAATGTGTACCTCAGAAAACCACCCTACAAAACTCTTGGGTTGGCTAATTATACTAAAATTGCCATACTTGTCTACCTTTCTTAAATGATAGTTACACAAAGTCTGTTTTTTCCCCTTTTTTTTTCTTTCCAAACCGGCTCTTTTTTAACATCAAAAGCCGAAATCTCTTTTTTAAACCAAAAATCGACAACTGAACACATTAAGGAAGAGTCAACGCAAGTCATATTCACACTGGGCAGCAGGTATTCATTGCAATAGAAAAAACCTCCCAACTAGAACTTCTTCTTTCTTCTTTATTTTTTATATTTTATTGTTTATTTCTTTATTTATGATAACTCTTATGAACCAACTGGCTAGACCGCTACAAATTTTTTTTGATAAGACTCCCATTGTTAATGACATACCCTCTTAACAATGGAGTCACGCATAGTCCTTTCTTTAGTTCTATCCCCGGCTGTATAAAACATCACAAGCCGGAAGCTGAACACATCCAGGCAACCAGAGGAAGTGTCAGCACAAGTCGCACAACACTGCACAGCAGGTACGGAGAAGAAGCCACGAGGACGGAAAGCTGTAAAACCGTAACGTATTTTATTCAACAGAATCTAAATTGCTTTATACTGTTGTCCCTAGCAGGTAACAAGCTCCCTGGCCGCCCGTTGGAGACCATAATTTAGGACTTAAGTTACGAAACCATGCCGTTTAAGAGCTGTTGATAATACTTTAACCTGGTCATTAGCACTTATTTAATAAACGGCTAGCGCACGATACAGTAATGTTTATCAAAATGTCCGATGAGAATAGGCGGCGGACATCATTTGACACAGTATGGATCAAGCCGCAATAGCACCACGTCTAACCAATCAATGGCTGACACGCGCCCAGCGTCCTGCTTTTTCCAAACAGCACGCGCACTTGAGCCATCTCACCACATTGCACGGTATACGGGCAAAATATTTAGCCATTAGAAATGCGAACATATAAGGATGTTTCTACCCTGAATGCCACAACTTCAGTTAACCTTCCTTTAACACACATTAGTCTACCACCAGTAATTTACACAGACCGCTTACAAAGTCGCTCTCTCTGAGGAACACTCGCGACTATAGGTATATTGCATATATGACTTCATAGCCCAAAGGGGTTCAAACTAACACCAAGAATAAGGTGTAGAACTATTAGACTAACCCAAGTTTCTCCTTGTCTGTTGTATAACGAAAAATCTTAACACGACACCCCAGGAGTTTAAAGACAACACATGGTAATGAATTTCCATACTGAGCACCGTATGGGAGACATAAGAGAAATAATGTTTTTGCCTAAAAAGTTTGCCATAATATCACGCAGGAGAGAAAGAATTGCCATTTTTTAGTTGTTTTTAAATTTTCTTCTTTAATTTAAATTTAATTTAATTTCTTCTGAGAAAAGACAGCATGCCATTTTTTGAGAAATGCGCTAAATGACACTCGCATCTCTTTTCTTTCTGTTTCCTCTTTTACTTTGAACAGGTACTATTTGACCGCATGAGAATCGGGTCTACACCTCTGATTCATAGAGACCTAAACAAAATACGGTCTCCACCACTTTTTCTTCTTTTTAGGTCCTGAAGAAGGCCCACTTGACCCACATGGGCAACCACAGGGGCTGAAACATGTCGACCTTTTTATGGACACTCACAGTGCGTTAGACCACTAACTAGTCTTCCCACGCACGACACAGATTTTAATACATCTCGAACCCAGACTGATTAAATTAACAAATCGGGGTCTACGAGTTTTTAACATCACATTTTGAGATTCACTTCACTACAAAACACTTTCACCTTTCTTTGATCATTACTGTAATAACCAGTGGTTTTCCTCCTGGATGGAGGAAGCATACAAAAACTAACCCTATGATGATGCTGTCACGTCTTTAAGAGCAGGGCGGAGAATCAAGATATACCGCCTTTCCGACTTTTGTACGTGAACGAGGGTTTTTTATCGGTACACTGCACGAATTTTGCAAAACCCTGGTTACTCAGGTCAAGTGATCCATTCCCATTTTTGATATCGAGTTTAAAGATGTGCCACTCACTCTGCGGGTGACAGGAGACACAGATGTGGGATTATTGCAGATATCTCCAGTTTCGATTCAGGTTAAGGACGGTGCTATTTTGCCTCGTATCCCTCAATATAAAATACAGCAGGCAGGAGAGTGAGCCCTATTGCAAATTATACAGGATTTGATTCAGAAGGGAGTGGTTGAGGAGACGACTGCTAATATTTGTAATAGCCCTATTCTTCCAATTCTCAAAAGGACACCCTCAGGTTCCTCTGATGATCATGAAGATGTTTATTGTTTCTTGATTGATTTGCACGAGGTTAATAAAATAGTGATCCCTCAGTTTCCAGTGGTTCCTGATATTACCACTCTTTTGACAATGATTCCCTCTTCTGCTCAATTTTTGTCTGTCATTGATTTGAATAATGCTTTTTTTAGTATCCCTATGCATCCGGATAGTAGGTACTTGTTTGGTTTCACCCTAGCTGGTAGGAGCTTTAGATTCTGTCGAGCTCCTCAGGGCTATACAGAAAGTCTGAGTATTTATAGGCAAGCATTGAAAAACCAATCGGATTCCCTTTCGCTTTCTGCAGGCAATGTACTAGTGCAGTATGTTGATAACTTGCTCATCGCTTCTGACCAGAACAAGGTTGCAAAGACAGTACGGTTAAATTGTTGTTGCATCAGGCCCAACATGGCCATAAGGTGTCTCTTTCTAAATTTCAATATTGTCGACAGGAGGTCACCTATCTTGGTCACCTGCTATCGAAGGAGGGTAGGGGATTGACTCCGGAGCGCATTAGTACCAGTGTAAGAATGCCCGTACCACAAACCCAGAGAGATGTGCGCACCTTTATAGGTATAAATACCTATTGCAGGCAGTGGATACCTAGTTACTCGCTATTAATCAAACCCCTGCTTGCTGTAACATTAAAAGACATGCATGACCCCCTGCCTTGGACGCCTGAATGTCAGCAGTCTTTTGAGCAATTGAAAACTGCGCTTTTTTTGGCTCGTGCACTTGGCACCCCAGACTACACTAAACCGTTTGTGTTGTACGTCCATGAGATGACTGGTTGCGCGCTTTCTGTTTTAACACAAAAATGTGGAGATAAGCAACGGCCATCTGCTTATTTCTCTGCTGTCCTTGACCCTGTTGCACGAGCCCTCCCGAGCTGTCTAAGAGCGGTCGCATCTGTGGCCCTCTCGATAAGACAATCAGCTGGACCCGTACTTGATACTGACCTCACAGTTATAGTACCCCATGCTGTGGACACACTTTTGAATAAGACTAAGACACATCACGTCACCAGTGCACGTCTGACTGATTATGAATTAACTTTGTTTGCCAAACACATCACGATTAAAAGATGTGCCACTCTGAATCGAGATAACAATAGGCTGTTCCCTTTGGGATTCTTATCTAATTAACTTATCCTCATTCATACGTACTCATTCGCTCCAGTGTGCCCCAGTCTGTAAACAATGGAATCCTAAATGAATTACCTTGCCAGTAATGTAAAAATAACTCTTTCTTTATTGAAAGAAGTTCTTACAAATTTGTTATTTCATTCTACACAATATTAAAAACACAATACAATTTTAATTTCATCATAAAAACATGCTATTCCATGAATAGAAGGAACACAATTAAATCTAATTCACCTATGTATATCCACAATTAAGGTGACAAAGTAGTACATCACATTACTTTATATATTCATGCTATCCAAATGCAGTTCATCTGCATGTAAAAGTTAAAATATATAATGCCAAAACAGTTATACAATACTCAAAGCAAAACAAAAGTTGTTGACCCGGTGTTTCGGTGGGATAGTGCTGGTTTACACCACCTTCTTCAGGACAGAAAAACAGTATTGTAGAATCTAAAACTGTAAATAAAACAAAAACAAAAAACAATATATGCATAATCAATTTCAAGAGATATTTTGACATACTGACAAGGCTACAAACAATTCAAGCATCCAACATAAGTCTTTTTTAGGCAATTGAGAGTAAGAGACTACACAATATGAAGGAGCTATAACCCTTATGGAATATTGTATTGATGGGCCCAAAAAAGGTCATTGATATACAAGATTTAAAACATGTTCTAAATGAGAAATTAACGGAAAAACTATTCTCAATCATTCATACTCGCAGACATCCTTATATTAGGCTAAAACATACCTAGATTAATGATTCATTTATAGACATGTTGCAACTTCATCTCAATGCAAACGAGATTGTTTCTTGGTGTCTTAAGTACACCTCCAGTTATCTGAAACATTTTAATAATCCAATTAGATTGGAAATAAAAATGATGCACCTTTGAACTCTTGTTTCTATACCACTATATTAAATTATCAATTGTCTTTTGGGTATGAAGCAAAAGGAACCCACCTTTTATATATAGAAAGAAGGTATTTTCAAAGAGATTTATCAATGTCTCTATGTTAGAACTCAGGTACAGACATTAACTTCTTGTCAACGTGCCCAGGGTTTTTTTTATCCCTACCGGGAACAAAACAAAATAATTTGTGAATATGTTTATGTTTGCTCACTTGTCCAGTGAAAATTTTTTAACGGGGGAATAGTTGCTCACCTTTCCCATCTGTTTTATATATATTCAGATGTGCCTGTGTCTCCGACGTTTCCTCAAGGATATTGGGATTTATTATATCTCCAACGATGTCCTTTAATAGACCTCTAAATTTGGCTGCATAAATACACAAGTGGTAGACAGTCGTGTCACCAGATTGTCTGGTCCAATATTACTAATTATTAATTTAATGCCGGCATTCTCGTATCTTACTGAGTAATCCGGAGAAAAGTTACATTATTTTTCTAGACCTAAAAAACCTATAGTCAAATTAAAGATTATGGGCCAGATGTGTCAAACAGTTTTACCCATTCTGTGTCTATGGGAATATGTGTTCGTACATCTGGCCCTATGAGGCAAAAATATGATAAATCCTATTTCTTGCCTCCAAGATATTTATATGTTGCATGCAAAACGCTTGATGCATAAATGCATAGGGCCATGCTCTAACTCGTGCCGCCACAATGGACCCGTAGTATCGACATCCGCTATTCTGTTTCAAAGCTGTTTATATGTTGCATGCAAAACACTTGGTGCATAAAAGCATAAAACCACTCTCTAACTACTACGCCACAATAGATCCGTAGTGTCAACGCCCGTTGTTCTATTATCAAGCTCCGTTCCACTCACCTTAATAATAGGAGACTCGCGTAACAACCAATCAGTCGGGACGTGTTCCAAGAGTTCTTGCAAACTCGAGGGAGACGGGGCTATTATATATACCCTTCGAACTGCCCCTAATTTCCCGCGTCTCCGTCAATTGAACTGAAAATTACTTCCGGGGTCAAGTTACTTCTGGGGTCAAATGTCGTACTATTATTGGATCTGTTTTTTTTGCCGCGGCCATCTTCTACCGATGAAAATACAGCGGACTATATTAAAATTCATGATATGGCCAACTACATTTATACTAGTCGTAACTTTCACAGTTAGTCTTTTCTTTTTGAAAACATTCTAATGCATATAGAGATTATAAACGAAAACAAGGACATTCTGAATATACTTCAGTCCTTTCTGATGTTAAATATGGTGGCCATCTTCTGTAACTAGGTGACGCTAGTTATATAGTAGCTACACCCGTATTTTCGTCAAAGGCATTCATGTTAGCTATAGGTATTTTGCACAATAACATCATTAATAGTTGCCTATAAAAAACTTACTTGTACTGTTGTATCGCCCAAATAGTACCACATATTGACAAATTATCATCATATTTTGTTTTATCCTATCAGGTTGTTCATCATGCTATTTAATAGGTATAAAAATTATATATATAAGGAATCAATGAATAGTCCCTTCAAGTGCAGGGGCTCTTCCAACCATGATTCTCTAAATTTAAATTCCAAACCTTTAAGACATGGTTTTAATTCCTCTACTCTTAGTAATCTTGTTAATTTATAATAAGAACAAGGAAAAGTTCCCCGCAATACTTGCGAAAAATGATTACCTCAATCATATTTAAACTAATTTCATAAATGTCCCAAGGGTACCAAGTACTCATATTATTTAATCCAGAGTATTCGAGCCACATGGTCCATTATTCTATTTTTATGAGTAAATTACACTAATTGCAGCATTAAAAACTTCGAGATAGGGAGTTTCCTATTAATTACAGTAACTATCTATGGATTCTCTCCCAGTCCTCCCTATTATTTAATCCATAGATATATGTTTTAAATTTACAAAGGAAGAACTGTTCTCTCACTTTTCGTTTCTTATCTAGGTCTCCTCCTCTAAGTGTTCCTGTTATTTTCTCTAGTACACACCACTTCAAGTCATCTACTGTGTGATTACAGGTAGTCCAATGTTCAGTAAGGGGGGCATTTTGTTTCTTTGTCCTTACCGCAGATCTATGCTCGTTGAGACGTACCCGAATCTCTCTAGATGTTTCCCCCACATAGCCTTTCCCGCAGGGACATACAATTAAGTAAATTACGTTCTTTGTCCTGAAGTTAAACATGGAGTTAAATATGTGTTTAACACCATCCAGAAAAATCTCTTTACCCTTAATGACTGAATCGCAGTTACTGCATGTACTGCACGGGAAGTTCCCAGTCACCTTTTTGTTACTATCAATGCTCCTCTGGTGGAACATTGTAGGTTCTCTATAAGTTTGTACCAACCTATTTCTAATGGTTTTATTCCTACGGTAGGAAAAAAGAGGTTTCTCAAATGGTTCTCCGTTCCTTTCCTGCAGTAGGGACCAATTTCTATTAATCAAATTTTTTATTTTATTGCTAATATTAGAAAAGTTGGTTACAAACACCATTTTGTCTGCTTTAGCTTCTTTTTTCTTTATTATTGTCAAAAATTAGTTCCCTGTTGAAATATTTTGCCCTTTTATATGCCTGTTTGATGATTTTCTTAGGGTAACCCCTGTCCTGCAGCTTAATTTTCAAATTACTGGCATGGATTTCAAAATCACTCCTGTTGGTACAATTTCTTCTTAGACGAAGAAATTGACCAAAGGGGATGTTGTCCTTCTGGCATCTTGGGTGATCACTTTCATAATGTAGAGTCGTGTATCTATCAGTCGGTTTTGTATATAGGTCCACCATCAGGTGATTCTCGCTCACCTTGATTTCGATATCTAAAAAGTCACAGTATTCTTGACTAATGGTTGATGTAAATCTTAGGTTTAAATCTCCACAATTTAGCCAACTAATAAAACTCTCCATGTCAGTTTTATCTCCTTCCCAGATAAAAAAAACGGCGTCTATAAACCGTGACCAATGGGTTACATTTTCATAAAAAGGTGCGGCCTCATTGAAGATATGCTTATCTTCAAAGGCCCCTACATATAAGCAGGGCAGACTGTGGGCGCATGTGGCTCCCATACTGGTTCCTTTAATTTGGCAGAAAAGATTTCCATTGAACAAAAAATATTATTTTTTTAAATCAATTCTGTAAATTCAATTATTAAAGGAGTACGTTCTGATAGATCCCCATTTGTATCTTTCAGTATATCCCTAACTGTATTTACTGTTGCTGTTTGCGGAATGTTGGTGTATAGTGCTTCAATGTCTAATGACACCAACCATTGATTTTGCGGGTTAAAACTCAGTCCTTCCACCTTTCTAATCATATCCTTAGTGTCATTGATGTAGGACTTTTGTTGGGACACTAAGGGCCGCAAAAATGTATCCACATATTTACTTAGGGGTTCAGTGAGTGAATTGATACTCGATATTTTAGGCCGCATAGGGGAATCTAGTAGATTTTTGTGGACTTTGGGAAATCCATACATTGCTGGTAGAACTGGGTGTGAATTACATAAAAACTCATATTCATCTTGGCAAATGATATTATCCTCCTTAGCCAAATCTAAACACTGTTTTACTCTATATTGTACATTTTTCCACTCATCTTGATTAAATTGTCTATAGTGCTCTTCAACAGATAAAAGCGTCATCATTTGTTTGTTGTAATCACTTGTATCCATTAGGACTATACTTCCACCTTTGTCGCCAGGTTTAATTGTTAAATTATCACACTTCTCTATATTTTTTAAGGCGATACGTAAATCCTGAGATAAGTTATTCTTTTGATATTTTATGTTCTTTTTCAGTAAATTTTCCAAATCCTTCTCTACAACTCTTTCAAAGGTCTCAACCCCTTTATCCACCATCTGATGGGATGGAGTCCACGTAGATGTTGGTCTTAAACCTGAGCTATTTTCCTTGTTAATCAACTCTTTATTGGCAAAAAAAATTTCAATCTACTTTTTCTGAATAGGCTTTTAATGTCTTTTTCTATTTCATAAGTATTTGGAGGGGCCATAGGGGCAAATCCTAAACCTTTCTCAAGCAGGATAGTCTCTTCTTTATTTAATATTCTGCTTGATAAATTGATAATAGGTGCTTTTTTATTGTTAGTCCCAGATTTTCTGACTCCTGGTCTTCATGTATTGATTCCTGAAGGGTACTTGTTGTTGGAAATTCCCACGTCCTCTCCCCCTCGGTCCCTGATTTTGTCTTTGTTGTTGTCCTAAAAAAGGCCTCTGGATTTCCCTATTTAGTACCCCATTGGTCTCCTTCCTGTTCCTTTGATCTACATTACTTTCATCTTGAGACTCAGTACTCGCATATGAGGTGTCTGAAAAGCTGACATGTTTCTTCAGACCTCGTGGTCGATATGGGTACCAGTTTCTCTTTTGATACCCTTCCTGAGCCGGTTTTTCGTAGTAGTCTTTTTGCAGGTAGGGGTATACTTTTTCTTGGTTGTACTGGTTGATATCCTTTCTTAGCTTGTTAGTTTTTTTGTTTATTAAATATTCCTTATATCCTCCTATATCTTCCTGAATTTCTTCCAATTTGCGCTTCGCTTCCTCAAGGGCTGTATTATCTTTTAATTGGGATTCTAATTTATCTATTTCCTTTTTTCGACTATGATGACTTCCTGGGCTGTTTCAATAATTAACAGCATCCAGTCCCTGCTACACCTATTGGCAATCAGGGACCAATGCTCAATGAATTTCTCATTTTTTATAAATAGACCAGGTTTGTTCTTTACCTTTAGCCCAATAGGTATTATGCCTTTTTTGCAATATTCAATCAGAAACTCAGCATGGAGTTCTGTGCGGATCACCTTTTTCTCTGAATCCAGCCACGTTACTACCCCTCCCTTCTGAGAACGATGCAGTTGATAAACATGATTGCATCTTCCGGATGGAAGAAGAGAAGTAAGGACAGGTAGACTTGACTGATGCTCACTTATCTGACCCACAAGGGGAACTACATGTCGATGGCTCTTGCTTTAAATTACCAGATGGCACTACAACTGCTGCATATGCTGTCACCACGCTGCGTACAATAATTGAGACATCACAAGTTCCCTATCAGTCGGCCCAAGCTGCCGAGCTCGTTGCCCTAATACGAGCTTGCGAATTAAGTGAGGGACTGGTTGTTAATATATATACTGACAGCCAGTATGCCTTTGGAGTCGCCCATAACTTTGGGCGACTCTGGGCTGAGAGAGGGTTTCTTATTTCGCATGGCACTAGGATCCAACATGGGCACCTGATATTGAGGCTTTTGTCTGCTTTGACACTCCCTAAGAAATTGGCAATCGTGAAGTGTAGTGCCCACCGGAAAGTTACTGACGATGTAGGTAGGGGAAATGCTTTTGCAGATCAGACAGCTAAGGAAACAGCCCGGACTAAAATGAAAAGAATGTTCGTAGCAGGTCCCGCTAGGTGGGTGCCTGATGTCACTATGGTTGAGGATACACTTGAGAACGTGAAGGAGATACAAAGTGAAGCTACAGATAGAAGAGTTAACAGGGTGGCAAGAAAGTACAGCACAATTGAATGATGAGGGATGTTGGATTGATAAGTCAGGGAAGCAAAGATGGATGTTGCCAGATGCATATGTTCTCCCTGTAGTTACGATGGCTCATGGCCCAGCCCATATTAGTGCAAAGGGTATTTGCAAGCTGTTAGACCCTGTATGGCAAAATGATAATATTGCAAAAACAGCTGCACATTTAGTGAAGTACTGCATGGTGTGCATGATGCATAATCCTGGGAAAGGTACTCCTACATCTCCTGGTAATTTTGCACCACCCACTTTCCCTTTCAAAGTCCTTCAAATGGACTATATTGAACTGGAAAGGTGCAACAATTTGAAGTCTGTTCTGTTGGTGGTCTGTGCATTCAGTAAATGGGTTGAGGCTTATCCCACTAAAGATAATACAGCCATTACGACTGCAAAGGTACTCCTAAAGGAGTTCTTTCCTCGTTTCGGCTTGCCCTGTTTCATTTGGAATGATAACGGAAGTCATTTTAATGCCCAGGTGATTCGGCTGATTTGCGATGGGTTGCATATAAAACAGAAGTTTCAATCTGCCAATCACCCACAGTCAGCGGGCTTGGTTGAGAAGTACAATGGTACTTTCAAACTGAAATTGGCAAAGACTCAGGAGACAACAGGGTTACAGTGGCCAGATGCCTTACCATTAGCTCTTTTGTCGACAAGGACAACAGCACATTCTAGGACAGGATTGTCACCGTACGAGGTCGTGTTTGGATGCCCGGCAAATGTCCGGGGCTTCCCGCGTCCTCAGCGGTTCTCAGATATTGAGTATCCGTTGTTGATCGATTACCTTTGCCAGTTAACTGAAAATCTGCGTTCTATTCACCAACAGGTCCGGGAAGCCCTGCCAGCCACACCAGAGGGGCCCGGACACAACATTCAGCCTGGCTATTTTATCCTGATCAGTAATTTTCAAAGGAAGAAGAGTTTAGAGCCGCGTTGGAAGGGACCAGAACAGGTCCTCTTGGCTACATGCACTGCAGTCAAGGTCGCCGGCCGTAAGAATTGGGTGCATGGCACTCATTGCAAGAGGGTGCCTTTGCCTCTGCCTTATGACCAATGGAGTAGGAGACTCTGAGTGTGAGACGGTGCCTCAGTGTGTCTCCTTCAGTGACGCCAAGCTGACTTGGACCAAAACGGATGAGGAGAATGATGAAGTGATGAATGCAGCAGTTCCACCGGAGATACAAGCTATCCAGGAGCTCCTTTTTCTTGATTCCTCTGTGCCTGGAGTCACCAGGTGCAATCTGCGACCTCGGCTGAAAAATAGTGCACAAAAGGAGAAGTCAGATTAGACAAGGATGGACTGTGTAAGTTAGGATGTACTTTGCTATAGTACCAACAAAATTAGTTTAGGGTGATGTCAGATTTGTGTACTGTTTGAACATTGGACAGGATAGACCAAACGTACTCCCTTGGGGGTACATTATCCTGATCGGCGTGGGATACATCAAGAGCTTAGGACAGAGCAAGCTCCACCGCCGGTGCTCAAGAGCGCCAACGTTTGATGAACAATAGGAGCCTGTACCAGTGAGGCTCAGACGGACACTGGGAACTTGTATACTTCTCTTGCCGGCAATTTGCCCCCTTGCTTTATCATTTGCTATGCACCCTTTTGGCAGAATGGTTGCTGACGAAGAGCAGCCAGTAATTCCTCTTGTTCACGTACGGAAATTTTGGGTCTACCAAAGAAAAAATACTCTGTGCTGTTCTTGTGTTACTGCTGTTGTTGATTTTGGGTGGGGTGTCTTGGGTTTTGGAATGTGATCAGAATGCACCATCATGTACTATACGTAAGATTGTTTCCCAAGTTTGTACCAAAAGGACAGTCCCGAGCAATGTATTCCTAGAAATTCTTTGGTGAAGGTACAGCTTGTTACCCTACTGAATCTGTTTCAAGTTTATGGACTGCTTACCCATTGTCACTGGTTAATTATACGTATGTTCGCCCACCCCAATTCATAGAGGTAAAGGGTGAGATCAGGATGGTATATCCCGGTCCTTGTTTGTATTATAGGAAGCCACGAGGGAAGGTATACCCAGGTTGCGACACTAATATGTACTGTAACAATTTGTATATGGAGGAACAAAACATCACCTTAGTGGGCTGGCATTATCAAGATTTGACAGCTACTCGAAAGGCAGGTAATTATCCTGCATGCTGTCCGATAGTAAACAGTACTGACGCTTTTCTATACGTAAATTGTTCTGGAATAATATTGTTCAAAAATACAATGTCTTTAGTGAAAAAGAAGGACCCGAGTACAGTGGGAATGAACACCAGATATGCTCCTGTAGATTATCAAGGTCCACTTTATGCACACCCAGGATTTTATTTTCTGTCCAATGGTACTTACTCAAATGTTTATAATGGTACAGAGGACATTGCTTTAGGAATGGTGCTTCCTCTTGGTGTGCCCTGTAAGTATAGTAAGCCGAATATATGATGGGTTAAAAGAACACTGACAAGGGAATTTTCTGATGGAGTGACAGACCTGGAAGTCAATAATTATAGTAATGGTATTACCTTTGGGTATATTCTTTCTTCCATTATTACCTTTGGTGGTACCACTATGCCCAGGGGTGAAAGGGCTAGGGAATATTTTGGATGTAAGCTGCAGATACTGTCTAATTCCACAGTAGCGGCATTGCGTGATATCACCACTCAATTGGAAAGTATGCGAATATATTCTGAGCAAACTAGATATGCAGTTGATTTCATCCTAGCTAAGAGTGGTGGTGTGTGCGCAGTAGTAGGAGACCAGTGTGTAGTCGGGATCACTAATATGGAAAAGAATATTACCCAACATATTTTAGACATCTTGGAAAATGTTATAGGAATGGAGAGCAGAAATTGAAGT
Source organism: Calotriton arnoldi (assembly GCA_963921515.1). Lineage (NCBI taxonomy): Eukaryota > Metazoa > Chordata > Amphibia > Caudata > Salamandridae > Calotriton > Calotriton arnoldi. The sequence continues at coordinate 377,770 of CAWUFW010011627.1, forward strand.
TGGTCCCTCTTTGGTGGGTGGGGTTGGATCCTTGAAAGGGTGATCTATTTCATTGTGATTCTGATTGTTTGCTGAGTTCTGGTACAGTGTCTCCCCTTATGTTGCTCCTATTGCACCACCCTTCTCGCCCCTAAGAGAATCTCAATCCATGATACCAATGCAACAATTATGATCCAAAAGGAGGTGAACGATCTTATGCAGATAGATGAGGGTATTTTTGAGACTTCTTCCCTCCTTACTGTTTCTCCCCCTGAAGCTGAAGATATGGAATGCTCCTAAATCAATTTACCATGTTTTATTGAATGATATGTCTTTTGTTACCATATATAATTGATTAGCTCATGCTAAAAGGAGGGTCTGTTAGAATAAAAAGTTATGCTTCTGTATTGTTTTGCATAAGTTAGCATTCACGGCGCCATTTTGTGAACGGGCGCCATTTTGTATCATGACCGAAACTAATTCTCTGCCATTTCCGAGAAACGGCCCTCTCTAGGTTATGTTTCTTCGGAGCTGAGTTCTGCCACACTAATGAATGCACTGTTCTTATTAGCGCATACCTTTCCTTTAGATGTAAGCCTTCTCCCACTTGTCTAGTGGCGGGCACGGGCGGAATGGCCTTGACTGATAGATAATGTGTGCCCGGCTTCAGAACCAAAACTTACTCCTTTGTAATTTACTGTCCAGCTGCGTTTCTCTGTAAAATTCCAGTGTGGGCGTGTTTTCGTTGATTCTGAAATGTACATAATGTATCGTTATGCTTGCTGAAGTCAGACTCTCTCTGCAACACTCTTAGCGACTGGGCAGACAGGGCTCCGCTCTGAGCGAACCTTGAATAAACTACTATTGGTTTGTATTCTCTACTGTCTGACTGACTCTTCATTTCGTAGAAGGCAGAGAGGTGATTCGTGAGTGACCAGAATCGGGCCACTTCCTTCATGATGCCTCGCCTCCCCTGTGGCAAAAAGGGAACTGACCTCGACCTCAGCACCGACGCTTCACATCTACGATGCTGTGCTGTGAGAAGTTGGCCTGGCATATGCTGTCCACTATTATAGTGGGCACCTTGCACCAGTCCAAACAACCCCTTATGGATGATAGGTTACAGACAACCTTTAGTGAAAGCTATCCTAGTGGTAGCTATGGAGAGCAGCCTTCAGGCTAAGTCTTAGAGGAATGTAAAGCAGCTTGTTTTACCAGTCTATAATCTCTTGAGTGACCAAATGAAAGAGGACCACACCAGGTATATATATAAAATATATGTATTTAGTCTTAAACACACCCCTCTAGTCTCTTTATGAGGTTAGAGTTCGAAGTACATACGTTACAAGTCAAATATCAGCAGTATTTAGCACAATACACGTTTGAGCCCTAGGGGCGTACCAAACCATATACTAAAATAGTGGTATAAGAACCACGACTGAACTAGACACACGGCCTAGAGCCTGTAGAAGTGCTTGGACCCCAAGGAACCACCCAAGGTAGTGACACAGGGGACCCACGGGGGACGCGTGCAGTGTGAGAACACAGCCGCGAGCCGCTGTTGACTTCTATGGGGAAAGTCGCGGTTAGAATTTTAAAGAAAAAGGACACTTCAGAGAGGACTTCCAGTTAACCCCTTAAAACTTAAGAGTTTCTAGGGCCCACACCCACGTGAGTACCAAAATACTCAAGTTACCTCACCCAGGGAAGCCGGGTGCATACGTGTTAAAAGGTGTCGGGAATCGTCGTCGTTTTCAATGTCGACCTCTTGGAAAGTGCTGCTGCCGTGAAGTGGAAGAGTGTCCGGTGCGATCCAAGCCTGGATCGAGGAAGAGGAAGACCTGAAAGCAGAGGGGACAGAGTCTGGGTCACTAGCCAGTGACCAGGGGCACGATAGTCGAATGCCCTCAGATGTCGGGTGCTTCAGGTGAGTTGACGGGTGCCTTGACTCTTCAGCCACGAGGTCCAGGAGGTGTCGACGACAACCAGGAGCTGGAATCGAGCTCCCCACAAAGATTGTCGAGTGCTGTGGTGTCGGCGACCAGATTGGACCCAACAAGCCTTGGCAACGGCAAGTCACGGGGAAATGAAGAAAAGGCTGCGGTGCAGACCAGCAAGGTCTGAGGGACTCACCCAGCAAGGGTAAGTCAGGACACTTCTGGAGCAACCAGAAAAGCTCAAGCAATTGAAGAGTTGCTTTTGTGGGGACCCACTAGCCAATGGAATAGAGATTGCAAAGGAGGCTCAAGGAGTCACACTTGGAGCTGGCCCACGGGACACTCGTGAAGTGTAGGCCAGTGATCTTTGCTGCAGTTAGTGCTCGGGGCTAGGGCTACTTGGAACCCAAAGCACAGCTTCGAAAAATGTCAGGAAGTTGGTGCACTTGCAAATGTGATTGGTGTCCAGGGGTCACGGTTCCACGTTACCCACGACAGCTACGGGCCTCAGCTTTGCTGGAAACTCAGGGCAACCTCGGGAAAGTCTGGAAATCTACCTCTGGTGATGCAAAGACTTCGGCGTCCAGCGGGAGCTTCAGTGATGCAGACTGGACAGATGCTTTGTTGGTGCCTGCCAAGCAGGGGAGTCACTCCTTGACCCCAAGGGAGATTCTTCAGTCCTCTAATCTTGATGTAGAGCGTTGAAGGTCCAGGATTCAGCTTCAGAGTTTTGTCCAGGGATATCTAAAGTCCTGTTGCCAGGGTTCCCTTACTTATACTAAGTAAAGGGGTTGGACTAACTCTGGGGACCCACCTATGGGAGGGTTTGGAAAGAGGGGTGGCTACACCCATTTCCTTTGTCCAGTTTTGCACCAGGTTTGAACTGGGGTATGCACGAGGACACCAAATGTGCCCCCAGTGCAGGACTTCAAATCACTCAGAGAGTGCACCACCCAGCCCTAATCCACTAAGTCCTGTCTGGGAGGTGGTAACACCTCCCTGAGACAGGAAACCTATTGTCCAGGCCTCCCCTGCCGGAGTTTCGGTCATCAGCAGGAGGCCAGACTCGTGTCTGTGGCTGCAGCAACCATTTTGTGATGCCAGGCTCTGGTTAGTTGGTTCCGGGTATACCGGTGCTGTCATGTCTCTCCCTCTAGAAGGGTGGGATCATACTCCCACACCAGGAACTGGTGTGGGGGTATGATTCCAAGGTGTTTGACACCAAACACGATATGTTTCCGTGCAGCCATCCCAAAGTTAGCATTTACCATTTAGATATAATGCACTTAAGAGTATATGGTCAGGCTGCACCACAGACAACCCCGGATAGGAGATTCCGAGAGCTGCAGAGGGGCTCTGCTCATGCATGGGCACCCTCTCACATATAACCAAGCACCCTGCCTTCAGGATTGATAAGGTCTGCCATAGGGGTGACTGATAGGTTTCTATGTGCAGTGTTAGGTGAGATATAGTGAACCTATATCTCTGTAAGGGGTACATGCACCACCTTACCCAGGCTGCAGTAGCAGTCCTGTGATGTCATTTTGGAGGGCCTTCCAGGGGTGGCACAATACATGCTTCAGCCCCTGGTAGGCCTCTGGGGTACCTATGCCCTGGGTACATAGTATACCATATACTAGGGACTTATAAGGGCACCCCAGAATCCAATCTGAAGTGTACTTAAGGTACAGGGAATCAATTTAGAGAGGAAGCAGCTAGGCTGGGATCCTGGATAGCAGGGCCCCAGCCAGACTAAAGTCGAAAAACAGTGATACACCAGCAAAAAGTGGGGGTAACCATAAGAGGCAGATCCTACTCTCCTACACAACCCCCCAAACGCAGGGACATTAAACTAACTTTGACCAGTTAAGTCTTCATGTTCTAAGTGGAAATATCTGGAGAGTCCATCTGCATTGGCATGGTTACTCCCAGGTCTATGTTCCACTGTATAGTCCATCCCCTGTAGGGAAATGGACCACCTCAAAAGTTTGTGGTTTTCACCCTTCATCTGTTTTAGCCATAAGAGGGGCTTGTGGTCTGTTTGAACAAGGAAGTGAGTGCCAAACAAGTATGGCCTCAGCTTCTTCAGAGCCCAAACCACAGCAAAGGCCTCTCTCAATGGCTGACCAACGTTTCTCTCTGGGGGTCAGCCTTCTGCTAATAAAAGCTACTGGCTGATCCTGACCTTCATCATTCAACTGTGACAGTACAGCCCCTACCCCCAACTCAGATGCATCAGTTTGCACAATTAACTTTTGGAGTAATCAGGACTTTGCAGAATGGGAGCAGTGCACATGGCCTGCTTCAGGTCATCAAATGCCTTTTGACAGCTAACTGTCCACTGAACCTTTTGGGCATTTTCTTAGAGGTTAAGTCATTCAGGGGTGTCACTATTGATCCATACCCCTTGACAAATCTTCTGTAGTACCCAGTCAGGCCTAAAAAGGCTCTCACCTGAGTCTGGGTAGTTGGAGCAACCCAGTCCATGGTGGTCTGGATCTTGCTCTGCAATGGTTGAACCTGGCCTCCACCCACAAGGTGGCCCAGGTACACAACCTGACTCTGCCCTATCTGACACTTTGTGGCCTTGATAGTTAGGCCTGCCTTCTGCATGGCCTCCAAAACATTTCTGAGGTGGACCAGGTGATCCTCCCAGGTGGAGCTAAAGACAGCAATATCATCTAGATATGCTGCACTATAGGCTTCCAGACCTGTAAGGACTGTGTTCACCAACCTCTGAAAAGTGGCAGGTGCATTTTTCAAACCAAAGGGCATCACCACAAATTGGTAAAGCCCACCAGGGGTAGAAAATGCAGTTTTTGGGTTTGCCTCATCAGCTAGTCTGATCTGCCAGTAGTCAGCTGTTAGGTCAAATGTGCTTAGATACTTGGCTGAGGCCAAAGTGTCTATTAGCTCCTCTGCCCTGGGGATTGGATGGGCATCAGTCCTAGTGACTGCATTGAGGTGTCTGTAGTCCACACAAAACCTCATCTCTCTCTTACCATCTTTGGTGTGAGGTTTTGGCACCAGGACCACTGGACTAGCCCAAGGGCTATCTGAAGGCTCAATGACACCCAGTTCCAACATTTTCTGGACTTCTGTCCTGATACAGTCCCTGACCTGGTCAGGTTGCCTGTAAATCTTACTTTTAACAGGCAGACTGTCCCCAGTGTCCACTTCATGAGTGCACCAGGTGGTCCGACTTGGAGTCAGAGAAAACATGTGTCTGAACTGATTGAGCACGTGTCTACAATCAGTTTGCTGCTGGGCAGTGAGGCTGCCTGCCAAGGCTACACCATCCACTGACCCATCATCAGGGTTCTGAGAGAGCAGGTCAGGGAGAGGGTCACTCTCCTCTTCCTGTCCCTCATCAGTTGCCATGAGCAAGCCCATGTCAGCCCTGTCCACAAATGGCTTCAGCCTGTTGACATGGAGCACCCTGTGGGGGCTCCTGGGAGTTCCCAGGTCTACCAGATAGGTAACTTCTCCCTTCTGTTCAACAATTGTATGGGGGCCACTCCACTTGTCTTGGAGGGCTGCTGGGGCCACTGGCTCCAGCACCCACACCTTCTGTCCTGGCTGGTAAACAGTCAGGACAGCCTTTTGCTCATGCCCGGCTTTCTGTAATTCCTGGCTAGCCTCAAGGTTTTTGGTTGCCTTTTTCATATACTCAGCCATCCGGGAGCGGAGACCAAGTACATAGTCCACTATGTCCTGTTTAGGGGTTTGAGAGGTAACTCCCAACCTTCCTTCACCAGACACAATGGACCCCTGACAGGATGGCCAAACAAAAGTTCAAAAGGGCTGTAGCCAACCCCTTTGAGGCACCTCCCTGTATGCAAATAAAAAGCAGGGCAAGAGTATGTCCCATCTTCACCTAAGCTTTTCTCGGAGCCCTTTAATCATGCCCTTCAAGGTTTTGTTGAATCACTCAACTAAACCATTGCATTGTGGGTGATAGGGTGTGGTGAACTTATAAGTCACTCCACACTCCTTCCACATTGCAGTCAAGTAACTGGACATAAAGTTTGCATCTCTGTCAGATACTACCTCCTTAGGAAAGCCCACTCTTGAGAAAATTCCCAGGAGGGCCCTTGCCACCACAGGAGCTGTAGTGGTCCTAAGGGGAATGGCTTCTGGGTACCTGGTGGCATGGTCCACCACCACCAGGATAAACCTGTGCCCAGATGCTGTTTGGGGATCCATGGGACCAACTATGTCAATCCCCACCCTCTCAAAGGGAACCCCCACCACAGATAGTGGTATCAGGGGGGCCTTTGTGGTACCACCTGCCTTCCCACTGGCTTGGCAGGTTACACAGGAGCGACAAAACTCCTTGGTGTCTTCAGACATGTGGGGCCAGTGAAAGTGAGGGACAATTCTGTCCCAAGTCTTGTTGTGGCCCAGGTGACCTGCTAAGGGAATATCATGGGCTAGTGTCAATAGGAAGCCCCTGAACTTCAGAGGTATAACCAACCTCCTGGCTGCTCCAGGCTTGGGGTCTCTACTCTCTGAGTACAGGAGTCTATCATCCCAATATATCTTATGGGTGCCACTAGCATTCCCAGCAGCCTCAGCAGCAGCCTGCTGTCTGAGGGGTTCAAGAGAGGGCCAGTTCAGCTGCTCCTGGCTCAGATCTGCCCTGGAAGGGCCCCTTGTCCCCAAGAACTCAACCTGATCAGGTTCAAGCTCCTCTGGGACAGTTCCTTCTTCAGGCCTGAGATCATCTTCCTCAAAAGACTGATCTTCCTCCTGAGCCAAGGGGGAAGGCACTGCCTTAACCCTTCTGCTCTTTCTCTTGGGAGGCACCTGGTCCATTATTCCAGAATCCAGGGCCTGTTCAGCTTTTGACATTTATACCTGTGACCTAATCACAGCAAAGACATGTGCAGGGATCCCGAGCATTTCTGCATGTTTCCTGAGCTCCACCTCTGCCCAAGCTGAGGTTTCAAGATCATTGCCAAGCAAGCATTCCACTGGTAGGTCTGCACTCACCACAACCTTCTTAAGACCAGTTACCCCTCCCCAGGAGAAGTTAACAACTGCCAGAGAATGGTATGTTCTGACATTGCTAGCATTGGTCACTTGGTACATTTCACCAAGTATAATCTGCCCAGGATCCACAAGATCTTGTGTCACTATGGTGACACTTGCTCCTGTGTCCCTGAATGCCAAAGCCTCCCTTCCATTAATTAAAGGCTGCTGTCTGTATTTGCCCAAATTATTGGGACTCACAAAGGGGGACATATCCATGCCCCCTATCACAGACTAGGACAGCCTGAGTTGGCACTCTGACTAGGCCAGAGCCCATCTCAGTACCCAGGGTCAACCCTACTAAACCCTTATTCTGAGTGTTTCCACCACCACTTGTAGCTGGACTAGGGGGAACAGTTGCCTTAGGGGCAATGGTGGCTGGATTGGAGTCTTTGGACTTGGTGCAATCACGTGTCCAGTGAGTCTTTTGCTTACAGACTTTGCACCATGGTTTCTTTTGGCCTTTTCCTTTATTAGATTGGGATTCCCCACCAGATGCAGATTTTTGGGGACCTTGAGAAGACTTCTGGTCTTTACCCTTCTCCCCACCCTTATCAGAGTTTTTGGAATCTTGCTTCTTCTGGTCACCACCTTGGTTCTGTACTTTCTGCTTCACCCTGGTTCTGACCCATTTGTCTGCCTTCTTTCCCAATTCTTGGGGAGAGGTCAGATCAGAATCAACCAGGTACTGATGTAGCAACTGATTCTGACAGTTATTAAGAATCTGCTCCCTCATGATTAAATTATAGAATCCTTTGAAGTCACACACCTTACTGCCAAGTAAACAGCCTTCCAGAGCCTTGGTAGTACAATCTACAAAGTCCACCCAGTCCTGTGTCTGTGCCTTTTGGGTATCTCTGAACTTTAACCTGTATTGCTCAGTGGTTAGGCCAAACCCATCTATCAGGGCACTCTTCAGGACTTGGTAATCATCAGCATCCTCTTCTCTTACAGTGAGGAGCTTGTCTCTACCTTTGTCTGCAAAGGAGAGCCACAAGATTGCTGCCCACTGCTCCTGGGGGACCCTCTGAACTTTACAGGCCCTTTCCAGTGCAGTTATCCATTTGTGGACGTCATCCCCACTCTGGTAGGGAGGGACAATCTTGCTCAGGTTTCTATGGTCATAAGACCTTTCCCTACCACTAGGGAAGTTGCTGCCACCATGGGACTCTAGTCCCAACTTTCTTCTTTGTCTATAAAGCTCTAGGGACTCCCTGTCTATAGCCAGCTGCTCTTTTCTGATCCTAAGCTGAGCTTCTTCATACTGGAGCAGTCTTTGTTTTCTCTCATTAGAAGTTTCCCTCCTATGAGAAGAAACAGAGGTCCCTACTGAGGTGTCAGAATGGTTAGACTCCTGAGAAGGAGATCTGGACCTTCTAGGCACACTCACAACTCTTCCTGGTGGGACAAAGGGGAGGTCATTCTGATCCTCCTCCTCATCTGCAGGAGGAGCTGCATTGTCCAGGGCAAGATCATTTTCATCTTCCTGGCCAGTTTCAAAGGGTAGGTCCTGGGTATTTTCACCCCTGTTCCCTTCCTCATCTTCTGCCCCAACCTCTCTGCCTACCCCTGCAGACCCTAGGGGTCTTCTGAGATCATCCAGCAGAAGCATCTCCATGAGACGTTGGGTGTTGGCACTTTTGCCTGTCTTCAGCTTCCTAATCTTGCACAACTCTCTCAATTCCAAGAATGGGAGGTTGTCATATTTGGAGGGTAGGAGCCCACTGGTTCCTGGCAGGGACCTACTGGTTCCTGGCCCTGAAGACATTACTAGTGAGGTGTGGTGTATGCACTACCTACTCTAGTGTGGCCTACTAAACTCTCTTGAGTTGTAGAAAGGGTGTGCTAAGCCCTTGACACACAACTCTAAGTTCAGTAGAACTTACTGTATTTCTAAGCTTGAATTTATATGTACCTTAGGTACCTTTAGTGGTTTTCAGTTAGTCACTTGAGATTATCTGGTAAAACAATAGCAAGCTGGAATCCCACACGCTGCACACCAATGTGAGAAGTTGGCCTGGCATATGCTGTCCACTAGTTATAGTGGGCACCTTGCACCAGTCCAAACAACCCCTTATGGATGATAGGTTAAAGACAACCTTTATTGAAAGCTATCCTAGTGGTAGCTATGGAGAGCAGCCTTCAGGCTAAGTCTTAGAGGAATGTAAAGCAGCTTATTTTACCAGTCTATAATCTCTTGAGTGACCAAATGAAAGAGGACCACACAAGGTTTATATATAAAATATATGTATTTAGTCTTAAATACACCCCTCTAGTCTCTTTATGAGGCTAGAGTTTGAAGTACATAAGTTACAAGTCAAATATCAGCAGTATTTAGCACAATACACGTTTGAGCCCTAGGGGCGTACCAAACCATATACTAAAATAGTGGTATAAGAACCACGACTGAACTAGACACAAGGCCTAGAGCCTGTAGAAGTGCTTGGACCCCAAGGAACCACCCAAGGTAGTGACACAGGGGACCCACGGGGGACGCGTGCAGTGTGAGAACACAGCCGCAAGCCGCCGTTGACTTCTATGGGGAAAGTCGCGGTTAGATTTTTAAAGAAAAAGGACACTTCGGAGAGGACTTCCAGTTAACCCCTTAAAACTTAAGAGTTTCTATGGCCCACACCCACGTGAGTACTGAAATACTCGAGTTACCTCACCCAGAGAAGCCGGGTGCATACATGCTAAAAGGTGTCGGGAATCGTCGTCGTTTTCAATGGCGACCTCTTGGAAAGTGCTGCTGCCGTGAAGTGGAAGAGTGTCCGGTGCGATCCAAGCCTGGATAGAGGAAGAGGAAGACCTGAAAGCAGAGGGGACAGAGTCTGGGTCACTAGCCAGTGACCAGGGGCACGATAGTCGAATGCCCTCAGATGTCGGGTGCTTCAGGTGAGTTGACGGGTGCCTTGACTCTTTAGCCACGAGGTCCAGGAGGCATCGATGACAACCAGGAGCTGGAATCGAGCTGTCCCACAAAGTCTGTCGAGTTCTGCGGTGTCGGCGACCAGATTGGACCCAACAAGCCTTGGCAACGGCAAGTCATGGGGAAATAAAGAAAAGGCTGCGGTGCAGACCAGCAAGGTCTGAGGGACTCACCCAGCAAGGGCAAGTCAGGACACTTCTGCAGCAACCAGAAAAGCCCAAGCAATTGAAGAGTTGCCTTCGTGGGGACCCACTAGCCAACGGACTAGAGATTGCAAAGGAGGCTCAAGGAGTCACACTTGGAGCTGGCCCAGGGGACACTCGTGAAGTGTAGGCCAGTGATCTTTGCTGCAGTTGGTGCTCGGGGCTAGGGCTACTTGGAACCCAAAGCACAGCTTCGAAAAATGTCAGGAAGTTGGTGCACTTGCAAATGTGCTTGGTGTCCAGGGGTCACGGTTCCACATTACCCACGACAGCTACGGGCCTCAGCTTTGCTGTGGACTCAGGGCAACCTCGGGAAAGTCTGGAAATCCACCTCTGGAATGCAAAGACTTCAGCATCCGGCAGGAGCTTCAGTGATGCAGACCGGACAGATGCTTTGTTGGTGCCTGCCAAGCAGGGGAGTCACTCCTTGACCCCAAGGGAGATTCTTCAGTCCTCTAATCTTGATGTAGAGCGTCGAAGGTCCAGGATTCAGCTTCAGAGTTTTGTCCAGGGATATCTAAAGTCCTGTTGCCAGGGTTCCCTTACTTATACTAAGTAAAGGGGTTGGACTAACTCTGGGGACCCACCTATGGGAGGGTTTGGAAAGAGGGGTGGCTACACCCATTTCCTTTGTCCAGTTTCACACCAGGTTTGAACTGGGGTATGCACGAGGACACCAAATGTGCCCCCAGTGCAGGACTTCAAAGCACTCAGAGAGTGCACCACCCAGCCCTAATCCACTAAGTCCTGTCTGGGAGGTGGTAACACCTCCCTGAGACAGGAAACCTATTGTCCAGGCCTCCCCTGCCGGAGTTTCGGTCATCAGCAGGAGGCCAGACTCGTGTCTGTGGCTGCAGCATCCATTTTGTGATGCCAGGCTCTGGTTAGTTGGTTCCGGGTATACCGGTGCTGTCATGTCTCTCCCTCTAGAAGGGTGGGATCATACTCCCACACCAGGAACTGGTGTGGGGGTATGATTCCAAGGTGTTTGACACCAAACACAACATGTTTCCGTGCAGCCATCCCAAAGTTAGCATTTACCGTTTAGATATAATGCACTTAAGAGTATATGGTCAGGCTGCACCACAGACAACCCCGGATAGGAGATTCCGAGTGCTGCAGAGGGGCTCTGCTCATGCATGGGCACCCTCTCACATATAACCAAGCACCCTGCCTTCAGGATTGATAAGGCCTGCCATAGGGGTGACTGATAGGTTTCTATGTGTCTGTAAGGGGTGCATGCACCACCTTACCCAGGCTGCAGTAGCATTCCTGTGGTGTCATTTTGGAGGGCCTTCCAGGGGTGGCACAATACATGCTTCAGCCCCTGGTAGGCCTCTGGGGTACCTATGCCCTGGGTACATAGTATACCATATACTAGGGACTTATAAGGGCACCCCAGAATCCAATCTGAAGTGTACTTAAGGTACAGGGAATCAATTTATAGAGGAAGCAGCTAGGCTGGGGTCCTGGATAGCAGGGCCCCAGCCAGACTAAAGTCGAAAAACAGTGATACACCAGCAAAAAGTGGGGGTAACCTTAAGAGGCAGATCCTACTCTCCTACACGTGCATCGTCCATAGATTTCGTTTTCCAAGGTACTGTTTTTTGGGGGTCCATGTGAGTAGGTGCCCGACACCGCGCACCACGCGGTCGGCGCTGTACTTTGGATTTATGCCTGTCACAACTTCATAATAGCCCCAGGTAGAGCTATTTGTTTCTACAAGTGCTATTCCTGCAAGTAACTGTTTTTCAGTGCTATTTTGATATATGGATGTTAGATTTTTGTGGTTTTGGTCTTGTTTGGTTTAGATATAGATACCTTATTTTTTTAAACTGGTGTGGTGTCCATTTGTGGTGTTTTCACTGTATTACTGTGTGTTTTGAGTACAAATACTTTACACATTGCCTTTGGGATAAGCCTGTCTGCTCATGCCAAGCTACCAAGGGGTTGAGCAGGGGTTATCTAAAATGTGTATCCCCTTACACTGACTAGAAGCAAGGGTACCTCCTTGGACAAAGGTTCAGACCTCTTCCAACTAGAGACCCCCATTTGTAACAGGTGTACTAAAGAGAAGGATTGTGGCTCCATCAAGATGTTGGTTCATCTGATTACAGCTTTTGATTTGTCAAAAGCTGTGTGATTCCACAGAAAGAGTGCCTACCCTCCAAACAGCTGTGATCATTTGTTTTTCCTGCTGCTTGTGCCAGGTTATTTATCAAGCATAGTCATTGTGTTTGACCTTTTGGTCACACATGTGCTGCTGTAATGGATTGAGCTTCACCTTGAAGTTTACACAAATGCCACTGTGATGCTATTAAACAACTTCTCCTAGATAATATGGGGCCAATTTACAAGCCGCTTGCGCTGCTGGAGACGGATGGGGCCAAATGCGTCATTTTTTAGTAGGCCTGTGTCAGAATATACCTGTACCAGAACCAGCTGTGCCACGCAGAAATTAATATATGCAAGGCAGGCGTTCCCACCTAAAATACACCATAAAACTCACTCTGTGATATTTATGATTTCCAAAAGTGATGCATCGTCAACAAGCGGTGCACTGAGCCAGAAATGCATCAAAATGTCTGCATGTCGGTAACCCAGGTGTAGGAAATGACACATTGGGTGTTCTATATGAGGACAAGGCATTCGAAACAGTCTAGCAAGCTGAACTACGCCATAGAGTTGCTCATTTTGCAGCTGGGAGTTGCAAGGAGAACACCACCCACAGCACCCCACCACCCTCCACCCCCTACCAACCATGTAGGCAGTGCAGGAGAAGGGTGCGTATTAATTGGCAGGGGACTTCCATCATTGATCTCAGGGAGGATGAGGTCATCAACTACCACAGGCTCAGGAGGGAGTCCATAGTCCAACTGCTACACCAGATAGCACCAAGGCTACAGCTGCCATCATCCACCTAACACCCGAGTACCTCCTCTTCCCTAACACTCAACAACTGCAGCTGAAGAGCCAGCAAGGTTTCTATACCATCACTGGTTTCCCACATGTGCTGGGTGCCATGGACTGCACATATGTGCAACTGGTTCCCCCTGTAGCAGCATCACATCTGTACAGGAACCAAAAGCACACGTACTTAATCATTATGCAGGCCATCATGGACCGTGGGGGGATGTTCACCAATGTACTGTCCAAATACATCGGGAGTCTGCAGGACGCATACATCTTCAGGCACTCCATCATCAACGAGCGCTTCCAGAATGGCCAATATGGGAATGGACACTTGTAAATAAGCAAAACTCAAGTACCTAACAGACATACTAACAGTAAGAAATGTATGACATAATAGTCCTCTTTGTGTCTGTCAACACAGATAGGGCCACACGTATGAGGAGTGTGCCTCAAACATGCACAATGCACCATGCATCATTGTACATGTGTATTTCTAACCCCCAAGTCACACATGGTAAGACAAGCAAAGCCACTTTGTGTGCCTTTGAATGGCGTAAAGATCAATGCAGTGTAGAATCAGTGTGTGCAAGGGAAGTCTTTCATCGGCATCGTGCGGGTGCACCCTCCTGCACAACCATAATCCTGCATGCAATGCAGGCCTCGCGGCATCTGTGGTGCAAGTATGTCTGTGCTCCTGCTAGGCAGCACATCGTGTGCGAGTGTAGGCAGAAATTTCAGGAATGTGCTGTATGGCCAAAATACCATACACTACTGCCCTTTCTCAGTGACATATTGCACTGTAGAAAGGTGGCTTGCTGCACTGTACAGTGTCACTCTCCAAAATATATGTGTCCTTGTGTCATGTGCACATGGGGCCTCATTTACAATGAATTGGTGTACGGCAGTGATGGAGCAAGGTCTCGTAAGAAAGAGACTTGCTCGGAGGCAAACCTCTCGTTTAACTCATTAACAAAGTTACTAACCATGTTTTGTGAATAATTAATACGCACCACATGAACACGCGGGTTAGCAAAGCTTGCTTATGTGTGTACTAATGCGGATAACAATGAAAACGGACTAATACCGCTTTAAACTGGAAAAACTTGTGCGCAAGCGTCAACTGCATCTACGCAGTATGACGAGACTATGCTTGGAGGGAAAATTCTAGCGCATGAGCAGAAGATAAAAAAATGGAGTCTTGAAGACTCGCGTGCATGGCATCTGCTTAGCTGAAACTAAAACAGGCTATTTTACTAATGCTAATGCGGGAAAAGGATTAATAAGCAAAGGTAAATAGAGTAGAGGTGGGTGGTATACAGTGAGACCATTTATTCTGTGAAAGTAACATTTGTCTTTTTGACTTTATTATTAGTGCGCATTTGGGCCTCTCTTGTATGACCGGACTAGATGAAATGACGCAATGCCTGCGCATGCCTATTGAGTGAAGCTATGAAGGTCAATGACGAAGCACTTGAATGGAGGCCAAATTGGAGCGCCATACCCTGGGAAACGGATGGTGAAAAGTTCAGCAATGAGATGATCTATTCTTCGTAGTGTTATTAATGTTTCAAAAAGATACACGTAGTGGATAGGAATAAAGTTTTGAATAAAAATTAACGGGATGGGTTTGCGAACAATGGATTAACAGAATAAAGTGACATGTAAGCATGGTGTGATGGAGCTTCCCCCCTTGCCTGACAGAATAGATTTCGTATTTTTACGATATTGTAACTTTAGTGGGTGGAACATGAGTATACGAAGGTATAACTAAGGTAGCTTTAGTTAGTTATGAGAAGTAGATGCAGCAGAGCTCGGGATGCTGTCTGGGAGTCGGGGATGCTGTTGCTGGAGAGATGCTGTGAGATGCTGATGAAGAACTGAATGCAGAATCTGAAGCAGAACTTACTATCCTAATTAATTGGGTTAGATCAGAAGATCGCGGAAGAATCTCGAGGAGGAAGAGAGTGTCAGAGAGGGGTGCGGCGCAATCGTCGGTATTCTAGAGAGGACAACTATGCTGTCCTGAATCCTGTCCTGAAGTCTTTGTCTCCTGACCTATCCTGGGGGACCCTTACCAGCCCTTTGGCCAGGGGGTTGGTCTTTCACACCATTCTTGGTAAATATATTTTTCATGTATTTTGTAGATTTTCTTTTCTCTCTGTCATCTCCCTTTCTGAGCATTTGTTATTACATGAGTCCGAAGTATATGCTTGATGTTTAATCAATTGAATTTTCTCTCCTAAAAATGAGGGTGACTGCACTGTAATTTTGAGATAATTCACATGCATTTAATTTAGATAAAGATTTTAAAAACTTACTGAGTCTGTGATTATTTTCTTCAAATAAAGAATAGTTAAGGGTTAAGTTAATTATCACCATCAACTAGTTCAACTAATGGTCCAGAGGAAAGAACCTTTTGATCAGTGAAAGGTTAGTTAAGAAAAGTAAATAACTAATCCTGAGAAATATAAAACGTTAAACCACTCCAGCGGTTTTACTCAACTTGTGTGTATGAAAAATAAGAATTATATGGGCCCAGGTGAGTATATGGTAGCGGAGTATCTGTTGTTGGTATACCGCTGGATCAGTTTTCTGGTAGCAGAGTTATGGTTATTATTGATTAGTTTGGTGATAAATATTGATTATTGATTATTGATTTATGTTTAACAAAAGAGTTAGTGTCTTGTTTTATGTTGTCCAGAATCCCGGTAAATGAATAGCGGGTGGTGACAGAAGCCACACTGCAGTGAGGTTACTCGTCTGTTGGAATAATACTGAGAAGCTACGTAGGGCTGGCAGTATTAAACTAGGGACTATTTCGTATAAAAGTAGAGTGCGGATGATAGCAAAAGGGGTTCACTGGTGAAACTTTGGTCTCATTTCCCAATACGGGTGTCACTGGAGAAGTAACAGGTTCTTCTGAGCTTGAATGAAGAGTAAACAGGGGTTGTACTCGCAGTGGAAGAAGAGTAATTTCTGAAACTCAAGTGTAAATTGAAATCTATTCTTTTGTTTAGTGGAACAGACAGAGTAGCAAATGTTTTTATGTTGTTATTAACAAAGAATTTTAATGAAAGGTATTAAGAAATAAGTTTTCGTATTACCTTGTGAAGGGAGAGTCAGTCACAGGAGTTGTACTGACGTCACAGAGAGCCGCGCTGGGATTGGTTGCAACAGCGGGCGTGTGACAGAAGCAGATTGTAAAGGAGGGGTCAGTAGAAAGGATTAATACTGACGTCACAAAAGGCCGCGCTGGCATTGGTTAGACCACGAGCGTGAGCCTGAGTCTGATTGGTTGATAGATAGAAGTCGCACTAGGATTTGTCAGAAAAAAATTGTATGTTGAGTCCTGATTTGACTGCGGGTGTGAGTCGTGCTGACATAGGACACGATGTAGGCAACAGAGCTAGAATATATACGGAAGACTCTTTCCTATATCAATCGTCTGAAATGTTCGGAAGACCAAAGAAAATGACATTAATGAAGAAAATAAAAAATTTCTTTAAGAAAGATAAGCCTGTAATGACTAGAGAGGGAATTCCTATTCCACCACCCAAAACACCTGCTTCCTTTATGATGATGGAGAAAGGATATCACATGTGTGTATGGTTGGAGAATTGGATAGAATATACTAAAGGTGATGGAGTTTTGGCTTTTCCAGAGCATGGTACTTTTAATTTAAAAATACTTCAGAATTTGAGAGGTCGAATGAATATGCTAGAACCGAATCTTAGAATGACACAGTATGAAGCTTTGGAAGAATGGTAAATTGAGGCATTTGATCGTGAAAAATACAGGAGTGGTCGGAGATTTAGAGGATTTTTACCTAGATATCCGTATGAGTCAAGTGGAGATCAAATGAAGCGTTGGAGGAGAGCTGTGGTGAGCAAGGGATTATATCCATTAATAATGGCTGAAGAACAGATAGGAGGAAAGTGTAAGGAAAAAACGAAACACTTGAATGCGACAGGATATGGCGAATCAGATGATAAATTATTAGAGGATATTTTGATTAAAAACCCTCCACCGTATCAAGAAGCACCTAGTAAGATTACCCCGAGTGCACCAGTGATAGGAATGCCTTTAACCCTACAAATTTTGCATGATGCGTCACTTAATAGGGTATTGCAGGATAATGAGAGAGAAGTTTTAAATAAAACTAGAGAAGAATTAGTTCGGAAAGTAAACCAACTGAATTTAAATGCTGAAGCTTTGACAGTACCAGTGACTATTGCCCATGTAATCCCATTATATGGAGATAAAAAGACTTGTCAGAAACCTCAAACTGTGACAGTTCCGTTAACTAGTCCCAGAAAAGAAGTAATAATTATGGATGATCAGGCCAGTGAAAGTGAATCAATTATTTCATTAATGGATCTCCCGAATGTAGAATCTTTAACTGAAACTCCGAAGAGAGTTACACCTATAAATTTGAGAGAAAAGAGATCTTTGGTTCCTATAGGAACTGGAGGTTCAACAGTAGTTACCCCTGAAGATATAGAGAGATGGGCACAGGAAATTGACAATCGAAACCACAACCAAAGGTTCTAGATATCAGCAGATTGAAAGTAGAGTTAGAAGAAATGATAACTGGCAATGTGAGCATAGAAAGACTGAGCATTTATAATATTGAGGCATTATTATTCTTATGTAAGAGTATAACCAGAAGAGCAAGAGTATTTCATGAGAGATTAACAGAAGTTGCTTCAGAAATTGGAATAGATATAGGGAAATCGAAATTGTTGCAGAAACCATATCGAGTGGATTTTACTGACAAAGATTTAGAAAGTGTAAATGTTTCTGGTAAGAGACTACAGATAAAAGAGTTGATGAATATTTTGCGAAAATGGGGAGACATTGACAAATGGAGAATTAGGTGGATAAGAAAGAAAGAGGAAGTACAAGCAAGAGAAGCATCAGCTGCATTTCCAGTGAGAGAATCAGCTAAGGTTGAGAAAATGAGTCCAATGAGAGAAGTTCCTGGTGGTGGATATGTTCATGTCCCTTGAAGTAGACAAGATATTTTGTCATTTACGAATGATTTCCCCAGATTGAGAGAAAAACCAGTTGAATGGTATAAACAAGTGGAAAGATTTGTGAAGGTTTCAAAGGTTCTATTGAAAGACCTGGATGGTTAATTTGACATTGTGGTACCTGCTGATTTATGGACAGAATGTAAGATCACAATTGATTGACCAAGTGAGGAGTATGCCAGAGACTCGAAGACAGGAGCCCCCTCAGAGGAGGTGATGAAGAAATATCATCAAGTAATTACTTTCCTGAAAGGGAAAATTCCTCCTAAAGAGACAGATTGGGTAAAGATAGACAGAACAACTCAAGAGCCAAATGAGTCCGTTCATGCATATTACGAGCGGTTGTTACAGGTGTTTAAACAGTATAGTGGTTTTGAGAACATTTGTGACAAGGATATGGGACATTTTGTATGTTGGTTTGTGTATGGTCTGAAACCAGAGATTAGTCAGATGATTCAACAGCACATGTTGTGCTGGCAGAGCAAAACAGTTGATGAGATTTTGAAATATGCTAAGTATTGTGGAGACGACATAGAAGCAAGGCGTAGAAAGCTAAAAGAGAAGATGATGTGGGCACAAGTAAAGCTAGCAGAACAACAGGAGAATAAATCTAATATTCAGACTGATAATCAGATGAAAGAGCAGAGTCAGAATGATCAAGTGGCGAATGGTAATAAAATAAGAGGACGAATGAATAGAGAGGAAGCGAAGAAGAAGTTTCCTTGTCATGCGTGCGGAAAGCTTGGACATTGGAAGAACGAGTGTAAGAGTATTCAGAATAATAGTGGGCCAAATCAAAATTTAATTCCACAGATGCAGAATGAAGTACTTATGAGTCAGCCGCAGCAGGTAGTTACTCCACAGTATCAGGTGCCACCAGCTCCTATGCCAAACTTTGTGAGTCCTCAAAAATACAGTGTGAACACCGGATTTCACGGAGAAAGTGGTAAGAATAACAGAGTGGTTATACAATATTTTTTGCAGAATGATGAAGAAAATTCGGACTATGTGCAATGACGGTGCCTGAGGGGGGAGGAAGAGGAGTGCGTGCTTGGCGCATCCTTGCCGGTAGATCAGTCAGGTCCATTTGTTGATGGGAAAGTTGAAGGTAAGGACATCACTTTTCTATTGGATACTGGTGCTACCCGGTCTACTGTGAGAATAGCAGACATCCCAAACCTACCCCTCTCGGGAGAGACTATCCAAGTTGTAGGAGTGTCAAATCAACAGATTAGAACCCCAATTACGAAACCAATGGAGGTACATATCGGAAATTTTAAAGAAATGCATCGGTTTGTAGTTTGTGATTCCAGTCCCGTAAATCTGTTGGGAAGAGATCTACTGTGCAAGATGAATTGCACGATCTATTGTACACCAGATGGTGTCGCTTTCCAAACCCCTGATGAAGATGTAATATATAAAATGATGCTAGCTAAGCAAGGTACAGAAGTAGATGAGATGTTTTCATTAATGACCGAAAGTGAATTACTATAAGAATTAAGAACCACAGTGAATCCAGAAGTGTGTGATTTTACAGGAAAGGACATTGGGCTAATGTCAGATGTAGAACCAGTTAAAGTGACGGTGAAAGAAGGTGCGGTTTATCCAAACACACGACAGTACAAAATGAGTCCAGAAGTAAAAGCAGGAATCGCCCCAGAAATTGACAGAATGATTAAACAAGGCATTTTAAAAGAGATAATCGGTAAACCTTGTAATTCGCCAATAATGGGACTTAAAAAGCCTAGCGGAAAATACAGGATAGTGCAGGATTTGAGAAAAATTAACAAAATTGTAGTGCCTTGTTGCCCAATAGTGCCAAACCCTGCGGTGATCCTTTATCAGATACCCTGGAATGCAGGTTGATTTACAGTAATTGATTTATGCCAAGCATTCTTTTCCATTTCTTTGCACCCAGACAGCCAGTATCTTTTCGCCTTCCGGTTTGAAGATCGTATTTTGGCATGGTGCCGAGTTCCTCAAGGGTACACAGAGAGTCCCTCAATTTTCAATCAGATACTGAAAAAGTGTCTGGAGTCATTAGTTATGCCCGGGAAAACAGTTCTGGTTCAGTACATTGATGACCTATTGGTGGCATCAAAAACACGAGAAGATTGTGTCACCGACACAATTGCATTACTGAACCATTTGGCCGAAGGAGTACACAAAGTGTCTCCAGAAAAATTGCAGTTCTCTCAACAAGAAGTTAGATATTTAGGGCATAAAATAGAAAGAGGAGTTAGAAAAGTGACACCAGAAAGAATAAAAATAATCAAAGAAATGCAGCTACCTCAAACACAAAAGGAGATGAGAATGTTTCTGGGAGTGGTTGGGTACTGTAGGCAGTGGATCAACAGCTTCTCCATGTTAGCAAAGCCATTGATACAATTAACTCGGAAAAGAGCGAAAGATTCCATCGATTGGAATGATGAATGTTTGGAAGCTTTTGTGAAACTACAAAATTGTTTATGTGAGGCCCCGGCATGCCTGATTATTCAAAAGAATTTGCGTTGTTTTGTTGTGAGAGAGAAAATTGTGCACTTTCAGTTTTAACACAGAGACATGGACTGAGTCGACGTCCAGTGGCGTATTTTTCTGCCACCTTGGATCCAGTGGCTTCAGCCTTACCTGGCTGCTTAAAAGCAGTAGCTGCTACTTGTATGAGTCTGGAGCAAAGTGAGTCCATAGTGATGGGACATCCTGTAAAGGTTTATGTTCCACACTTAGTTGAGATTCTTTTGACAAGAACAAGAACACAACATCTCACTCCCAGTCGGCTGACTAAGTATGAAAGGGTGATTCTGGGAGCAGAAAATGTGACAGTGATAAGATGTACGATAATGAATCCTGCTACATTATTGCCAGATCCATGTTGTGAAGAAGTGAGAGATGAGATTGATCATGATTGTCTGGATGTGCCTGAATTGTGTACTAAGCCCCGCCCAGACATAAAAGAAACACCATTGAAGGAAGCTGATCATGAACTGTTTGTGGATGGGTCTTGCCTAAGAACTGAAGGAGGAGGATTAAGTGCTGCATATGCTGTATGTAAAATAATGGGGGTGGTTGAGCATCCTGTTTACCGGGAGTCAAATCAGCACAAGTAGCGAAATTGGTGGCCTTAACAAAGGCATGTAAAGGTGGGAAAAATTGGAGAATAACCATATTTACGGACAGTCAATATGGTATCGGGGTTGTGCATGATTTTGGCCAACTCTGGATGCAGAGGGGATTTCTGACTTCTTCAGGATCTCCTATCAGAAACAGTAAAAATATAAAAGATTTGTTGGAAGCATTACAATTGCCAAAAGAAGTAGCAGTTGTTAAATGCGCTGCACATCAGTCAGGAAATGACTATGTGACGGCTGGAAATAGATATGCCAACCAAATTGCTTGATACTGTGCAAAAAATACAATGTCAATTAACAGAAAAATTGAAACGGGTGAAACCAGCTGCCAACTTATGTTTTTCTCAGTTCCAGAAACATGGGATGTGGTCAGACAGTTGCAGGAAGAAGTTGAGGAAAAAGAAAAGGAAATTTGGATAAAATCAAGTTGTACAAAAAGAACAGAAGATGAAGTGTGGGTGTACATAGATGGCAGACCAGTCATGCCAGATTGTCTGCTCTCACAAATGGCAAGAGTATACCATGGGACAACTCACATTGGTAGGGATTCAATGATCAGATTATTCAGACAGAGTTGGTACAATCCAAAGTTTAGGGTAGTCGCAGAGAGCCTTTGCCAAAGATGGTTAATCTGTCAGCAGCAAAACCCAGGCAGGAAGACAGTGGTCAGTTGGGGAAAGATTGGAAAGGCAGAAGGCCCCTTCACCAGATTGCAGTTAGATTTCATTGAGTTGCCTCCTTGCAATGGAATGAAATATGTACTTGTCATAGTGTGCCTGTTCTCGAGATGGGTAGAGGCATACCCCGCTAGAAGAAATGACAGTCTTACAGTTGCTAAACTATTATTGAGGGAGTTGATACCTCGCTTCGGTTTTCCAGTCACTTTGGAATCAGATAGAGGACCTCATTTTAACAATGAGATAATTCGATTAATCTGTGCTGCATTTAACATTGAACAAAAACTGCACTGTGCTTATAGTCCAGAGGCTTCTGGAATAGTTGAACAGCTAAATGGCACAATCAAGTCAAGATTAGGAAAGGTGTGTGCATCCACAATGATGAAATGGCCAGATGCATTGCCTCTTGTATTGATGAGTCTCAGAAGTATTCCTGACAGGAAAAAAGGATTGAGTCCACATGAGGTGCTCATGGGAAGGGCAATGAGACAAGCATTTATTCCTGGAAATAAATTAATGAATATAACTGATGATCTGGTATTGGACTATTGCAAAGGATTGGCTGAAATGGTGCGTTCTGTCTCTCATCAGGTTGGAGAAGACGCAGTTGAAAGACTGCCAGACCAAGCGCATGATTTGAATTCTGGAGATTGGGTGTTAGTGAAGAAACACGCAAGGAAGTCGTGTCTAGCACCCAGGTGGGATAAACCACGTCAAGTCATACTAGTCACTACCACAGCAGTGAAGTGTGCAGGTTTGCCCAATTGGATTCATACTAGTCATACCAGAAGAGTTCCGAGCCCATCTGAACAACAAGAGCAGCCACTGACTGAACAAGCTGAGACGTCAGAAGTTGAAAGCTGTGAAGCTGAAGAATCTAGAGTGATATATTCTGAAAGACAACTATATGACGAACAGCCTAGTACAGGTCAGGAAGAGTGGATACCAGTGATTGAAATACCTGATGCTGTTGTAGAAACAAGAAGAAGAACTGAATTAAGAAGACAGGAAGGTAGAGAGGAAAAGACAGGGAAAGAAGAACACACTCAGGTAGTAATAAACAAAGCCATTCAGAAACCTGAGCAGGGAAAGATAGATCTAGAAGAACAAGTTCAGGCAGAAGAAGAAGAACAAATTGAAATAAGACCTGAACAGGAAGAGGTAGATCTAGAAGAACAAGTTCAGGCGGAAGAAGAACACACTATAATAAGACCTGAACAGGTGCAAGTAGGGGAAGGTCCAAATACAGAAAATACAGACAAAGACAATTAGAAAGGGAAGAAGAACAAGGACAGATTGTGCCTAGATTAAGTGAAAATAAAAGAACTTTAGAGGGAGACAGAGAAGGTGAAAGTGCAGTTCAGGTCAAAAGAGTTAGAAAAGGAGACAATTGGCCTGTAGGAGTGAAGAAATTAAGATATTATCTAAGAAAATCAGAAAAGAAACCAGAGCAAGTAAATGAAATTACGAGTCAGACACAACCGAAACAAACCTTAGTAAAGCTTGCACGAAGGAGCCCAAGATTGAGAAATCTGAACAGAAAATACAAGGCCCCTGAGTGGACCTATGTTATTCTTGAAGAATTTGAAAACTTAGATTTATGTGAAGAATCAGAAAGAGTACATGTTGCACAGATTGATGAAAGCAAATTAAGACCTCCTTAAAATAAAAGATTGGATTTTAAGAAAATTTAGACAAAGAAAGAGAGAAGAAATGTTCTCTGATTAAGATGGCAGAAATTGAAGACACTGAAAGACCAAAACAAAGTCTAAAAAGAAAATGTTTAAGATTTTGTTTATGTAGTATTTTATTAATGGTATTAGTATGGTTATTTCTAACAATAGGAGTACCTTTGTTGATGGAAACAAGTAGCAAGAATAATACAATTACTAATGGGCGAGTAGAGAGGATAAAAGAGACTTAGGGGCCGATTCCGATTCAGGCCGGAAATCTCTCCGACCGAGCCGGACCCGGAGAGATTTCCGACCGAATCGGACACTGGCAGTCCGACCGAACGAGTACGATGCGCACGCATGCAATCGGACTCGAGTCGGTCGGACTCCCATTGAGTCAATGGGAGCCGGACGTACAACGCGTACGCGGGCTCCCATTGACCCAATGGGTGCGAGGTGAAAAAGGGTGCCCCCTACAGCGGGTACGCCTCGGAGTGACTCGTGGCATACATGCACAGGTAGGGGGGACCCATGGGTCCCCCCTGTGTGCGACTCGCGCAGCTACGCGTACAGGGGGGTCCGACACGGACCCCAAAAGTGCGGCTCCGACTGCTCTTTCGAGCCGGACGGTGCGAGTCGGTCGGACTGCTCGCGGCGAGCATCGTACTTGCCCGGCCGGGGAATGTCTCCATCGCGTGGTGCGCGTCGTGTCCATGCGAGTCGGTCGGAGTGCTTCGGACCCGCGAACAAGTCGGTCGGCGATTTCGCGTGCGCTCGCATCGTACTCGCTCGGCCGGACGCACATACGAATCGGTCGGGGAAGAGGGCTCCGAATCGGATCCGGTTAAGCCAAATCCGATTCGGTGCCCTACCGGCCGAGATCGGAATCGGCCCCTAAATTAGAATTAGGAGTAGAAGATGAGATAAATTATCATAACGAATCAGACAATGATTCATCTTTAAATGTGTTTACTAAATTGTTATTTCAGTATGTTAATACAATGGAGATTAGTAATTGTTATGTTTGTATGAAGTTACCCTCATTAGTGTCAGAAGGGGTGACGTATCACCATATACCTCTAACATATGGTGTATCATGTAGTGATTTATCAAGTTTATTTTACGCAACAGGGAGACTTCAGTATTTTTATTCAAACTTAGATGTAGTATTTTCAGAATTGCCTATTAGAAAGAATATGAATCCAGTAATTAGTAGTAAAAATGCTCAGTTCATGGGTGAATTCTTTTTACAATGAATTCAATAGATATAGCTCAAGCCCACAAGGATAACCTAACATGTATATTACGTGAAGAAGAAAAAGAGTTTTTGAATTTAGTAGAAGAAAGGAGTCAGGATTTAACAAAGAAAGCTGCTGAACAGAAATCCCATGTACCTCCATGGGCTGAGAAAGAGGGAATTTATGCAAAGGGCGAAGCTCATGCTGCGATGTCCCTAGACTTTGTGAAAAGGGGAAAATTCTGCCTCCATAGGTTAAAGACAGATTATAATAATTTCATTGGTTCTAGTGAGTGTGAACACAACTTCCTAATTCTAGGAGGGTGGGGACTAAAAGGGGGAAATGATCCTGTATTTCCAGGAATTTATTATAGGTTACCTGCAAGATGGTACAGGAGCTGTTATTTTGGAATAGTTTTTCCAAAAATATACCATGTGGACAGAATCAATGGAATCAATGGAAAATCTAATGGACTAACACGGAGAAGAAGAGCTAGTTTTTCTGAAATAGTAGGTGATATATTTAGTGCATTGATACCCTCAGTTGGAGTCATTCTAAATTCCCGTAAAATTTGCAAATTATCAACCATAGTTGATCGTCTTTCTACAGATACTGCAGGAGGATTCTTAATGATTAACACAGAAATGGTTGCAATAAGGTCTATGGTTTTACAAAATCGTCTTGCTCTTGATATTTTATTGGCAAAGGAGGGCGGAGTCTGTGGTATGTTGAAAATTCAACATTGCTGCACTTATATTCCGGACAAAAGCAAAGAAATTAAAGGGTATATTGGAAATATTACAAGAATGCATAATGACTTGACCCAACTGGAGGTTGACAGTGTTTGGGGAAAACTAACAAAGAGTATAACATCGATAGGGAATTGGTTTACTGATTTTGGGAAAAGTTTTCTAGGTCAAATAATCTTACCAGTAGTTCTAATAATGATAATAGTTATGATAGTAATGATCACATGTAAATGTTGCAGAAGCAAGGGAAAGAGAAGAATACATTTAGAAAGAGAAGGGAGAGGAAAGAAACGAAAGAGAGAATATGATGAAATTCAACTAGAAGAGATGAAAGGAAAATTATACAAAAAGATGAAAGATTTAGAAGGAAAAGAAGTAACTGACGAATTGATGAAAAAGAAAAGAGAAAACTGAGATGTGCTAAAGTTGGCATCTGGGAAGGGATGGGTAATTTTGTGATGGCTCAAAATGCTATCAGAGAGGGGGATTGATGGAGCAAGGTCTCGTAAGAAAGAGACTTGCTCGGAGGCAATCCTCTCGTTTAACTCATTAACAAAGTTACTTACCATGTTTTGTGAATAATTAATACGCACCACATGAACACGCGGGTTAGCGAAGCTTGCTTATGTGTGTACTAATGCGGATAACAATGAAAACGGACTAATACCGCTTTAAACGGGAAAAACTGTTGTGTGCATGCGTCAACTGCATCTACGCAGTATGACGAGACTATGCTTGGAGGGAAAATTCTAGCGCATGAGCAGAAGATACTAAAATGGAGTCTTGAAGACTCGCGTGCATGGCATCTGCTTAGCTGAAACTAAAACAGGCTATTTTACTAATGCTAATGTGGGAAAAGGATTAATAAGCAAAGGTAAATAGAGTAGAGGTGGGTGGTATACAGTGAGACCATTTATTCTGTGAAAGTAACATTTGTCTTTTTGACTTTATTATTAGTGCGCATTTGGGCCTCTCTTGTATGACCGGACTAGATGAAATGACGCAATGCCTGCGCATGCCTATTGAGTGAAGCTATGAAGGTCAATGACGAAGCACTTGAATGGAGGCCAAATTGGAGCGCCATACCCTGGGAAACGGATGGTGAAAAGTTCAGCAATGAGATGTTCTATTCTTCGTAGTGTTATTAATGTTTCAAAAAATACATGTAGTGGACGGGAATAAAGTTTTGAATAAAAATTAAGGGGATGGGTTTGCGAACAATGGTTTAACAGAATAAAGTGACATGTAAGCATGGTGTGATGGAGCTTCCCCCCTTGTCTGACCAATTAGATTTTGTATTTTTACGATATTGTAACTTTAGTGGGTGGAACATGAGTATACAAAGGTATAACTAAGGTAGCTTTAGTTAGTTATGAGAAGGAGTTGCAGCAGAGCTCGGGATGCTGTCTGGGAGTTGGGGATGCTGTTGCTGGAGAGATGCTGTGAGATGCTGATGAAGAACTGAATGCAGAATCTGAAGCAGAACTTACTATCCTAATTAATTGGGTTAGATCAGAAGATCGCGGAAGAATCTTGAGGAGGAAGAGAGTGTCAGAGAGGGGTGCGTTGCAATCATCGGTATTCTAGAGAGGTCAACTATCCTGTCCTGAATCCTGTCCTGAAGTCTTTGTCTCCTGACCTATCCTGGGGGACCCTTACCAGCCCTTTGGCCAGGGGGTTGGTCTTTCACACCATTCTTGGTAAATATATTTTTCATGTATTTTGTAGATGTTCTTTTCTCTCTGTCCTCTCCCTTTCTGAGCATTTGTTATTACATAAGTCTGAAGTATATGCTTGATGTTTAATCAATTGAATTTTCTCTCCTAAAAATGAGGGTGACTACACTGTCATTTTGAGATAATTCACATGCATTTAATTTAGATAAAGATTTAAAAAACTTCCAGAGTCTGTGATTATTTTCTTCAAATAAAGAGTAGTTAAGGGTTAAGTTAATTATCACCATCAACTAGTTCAACTAATGGTCCGTCGACCAGAGGAAAGAACTTTTTGATCAAGGGACACCTTCCTGCACAAAAACAATCCATAGCGCCTTTATCCTCATTCTATGTGTGCTGCATAATTCAGCACACATGGAAAGAGAAAAAAGCGAGGAGAAATGAAAACATTTCTCCCCAGTACGGTTGCTCTGGGGAGGTGTAAGCTTTTGGTGCTGCCCCAGGTTTATGTGATTTAGAAGATCTGGGGCTGCTTCAAATTCCATAGGTGTTCCCTGGGAACTCCCACCACAACGCCTATGGAAATCCTCCTTGACGCAGAATAAGGCAACGCAACGCTTTGAGCTGCCTTGTCTTACTCCATATCTCTGAGGCCATGCAAAGCCACGCAAAGTGTCTTTGTGTCGCCTCATAGATGTGACTGAGAGGTCTGAGCCACTGGAGTGTCAAAAAAAGTGATACATTGGTGACACAGGCCTCTTGTAAATAACCCCCATAGTGTGAACAATGTCATGCAATGTGTAACTATGATGTGCCACAGTGACATGCACTTACTAATCTGACAAAGGCAGTAGCGACACAACGTCAATGAGTAGCAATGTGTCACTTCACTCTGTGGGGATGGATGGAACCACATCAACTGCACTGGCAAACAAATCTTAACTAAATCATTTGACATGCCAGACAAGACAATTATGAGTACAAAGGCAAAATCACAGAAAAGTCTGATGGGACTGTCTCCTCACTAGAGTACCATCTCTTTGTATCACTCAAAGGCAACAAGGTCAGTGAGGTGAGAACAAGTACTGTGGAAGTCAGCAAGTGTGTTACACATGGCAGTATACTTGTTTGTTGAGCAAAGCTTCAGGAGCCAAACAGGAAGCAGTATGTGTAAATGCAATGTGTGGTATGGCATATCAGTGACCAGACAAGTCTATATCTCTATTCTGGATAACATTGTGACACCAACAATACAAAACATGCATGTTTGCCAGCAAAACTGACTGTCTCTGTCCCCAAATACACATGGGCAGACAGAGGCATTGACGAATGTCAGCAATGTGATGGTGCACCTGTTCTGTGTAGTCAGTAGGCCAAAGGACAAGCATATGAATCCAGCAATGTGAAACTTACATAGTCAAATAGAAAGATTCCAAACATGTCATACATCACTCATCAACATAGAAAAATATTCAACCTGGACAAGGCACCACAGTGTACTCAGGATTCCAATCTCAAGATTCATGTGCCACAGCAAAGAGGATAAACTCAAGGCATACAACTACACAAGAACATACAAGTTAAGGCCTATACATACATGTGAAAAAAACAATGTATTGTGTCTACTTTTGTAGTGCACAGCTCCTTGTAACAACATCAGTGTGCCTCACATGAACATTGCCCACATTACAATACATATGTGCTTAGGAAAGTGCACTCTGACAACTTCCTTGCCAAAATCTATAGCTGAAGGATAACAATGAATAGCATAACATTCCATGTGGCATGTGTGAACTGCACCACATGTATGACCCAAAATAATATGGTGAAGTAAGTTTCCTATGAAATGGCTGCGCCAACGTCAAGAAGTCCACTAACATCTGAGGTTGACCATGTACATATGCATGTACGAGTGCAATACATGTAGGCAATGTCACTACCTACCTAGGGAGGACCAACTAGTCAAATATCTGCTCACCAGTCTGACACTTCACAGATGTAATGAGAGCCCATATTATAGAGTGGTCAGGAGCATATCCACATTGCCATCACAGAAAGCTACTGTATCACCATGAAAGTCAGGATGCAGAAGTGTACAATGTATCAGGCCATGCTCAGCATTTGCTATTACACAGAGTAATGGATGAGACATGTGTAAACCTATGACCAACTATATGAGTAACACATATTGTGAAATACTGTCTGAAATGTATATGACTACTTAACTACACATAATACACATGGACATGAATGTAGGTGAACAGTGATCAAAAGCACTGACAGTTATTTTTTCTTTTTAACTTTCAGCTTAACAAGGATATGGTCTCTAGGCATGGGCCATGACTTCATATGCACTCCCTAGACTGAGCCAGAGAAAAACTATAATCAGGCACTCTGCAAGACTCACAACATTGTTGAGCGAACCTTCGGTCTCCTCAAGTCCAGGTTCAGATGTCTGGACATGTCAGGGAGGAGATTGCTCTACTCGCCCCATATGGTGTGCGAGATAATACTTGTCTGCGCCATTCTGCACAAAATCTGTATATTCACTAATGTCCCGTGGGATGGGGACCACCAAGAGCAGGACCCAATGGAGGAGGATGAGTATGAGGATGGTGGAGACATCCAGAATACAGCGGCTGACAATCGGTGATGCACACACATTGTGCAACATGTCTTCGCCCAAAGCACATGTACAGTGATGGAGCATGAACTACCATAAACTGAAGGTTCAACATGCAAATAAAAGTTGGAATCCCTTATTTGTCTTTGCGTTCATGTCACTGTCCCAGTAAATATCAATTCACTCACATCTTATCAACTTGAAGTAGGCCTCAAAATCTAACAATCATGTCATCAGACCTGTTGATCTACATTGGTCCATGCCGCACACCTATCAATTGCACATTTACAGAAATACTATGTGAAGGAGTGTACTGCATTAAAGGGACAGGTCAGGCATGCCACATTTCAAATTCCAAATTGATTTTCACTCTCTCTTTGCACTTGGACAGTGCAGAGCTGCACAGCTAGCAGTCTTGCTGTGTTGTGAAACAGCAAAGTGTACAACAGATAGCACTCAGTAACATTTTGAACCAAACCACAAACGTGATTCTTAATGGAACAAATCTTGTGGAAGATACAATCAGAGACAATGAGTGACAGTTGTAATGGACAAAGGCCTAGGTCATGGTGACATGTAATTGCTGTCACTTCTAAAGAGTGCATAAATGCATGTGTGACTTCAGACAAAACACAGGACATGTGAACTAGTGACTGGCTACAGTGTCACATATAGCATATCATGCTACAGTAGATAAAGGACATATTGACCATGCATTGCATAGCAATGCAGTGATGCACAAAAGCCTGTACTAATTAGATAATGAGCAGTATGTACATCTGAACACTAGTTGAATACCAAGAAGTCAAGAGGGGGAATGCATGTGTAGAAAAAGGCAGATACAACTGTATGTGCAGACACATAAACTCAGTGCACATGGTTCGATGGATGGATTTAGAGATGAAGTTTGTTCTGCATGGTAAGAGTTGTTTCCCTCTGACCTTAGTGTACAAGTGCATAGTAGAGCGGATCACTATTCTACTATCCAGCCAAAGGTGAAATGTAAGTTGAGTGTGTTCCATTATATATTCCTGTGTCAGGGAAGACAATATCCTTGGACCATGAGGCATACACAAAGGGTGGCCCTCAGAGAAGACTTACTGCTACTAATGTTGAGAGGAGTAACACAGAGATCATGTGTCTATGCCAGCATGATCTCCATTGAACATCCCAGTCATGGTAAAGTTGCACCCCATGAAGCACCACAAGGGTATCACAACATTATCCATAACAGAGGGCACTCGAGGGGGTAATGACAATGAAGTAGCTTTTGGTGTTACATATGTGGATCACCCTTATAGTCTGAGGCAAAGGTCAAGCAACCCCTCTCTGGCACAGAGCTATGCAATGCAGGGAATAGATATACTTATAAATATAGTGACACTCAGGATTAATCACACTTGTCTGGACTACTGAAGCTGGTCTCATGATAATCAAACCATCGGCTAACAGTTTTAAGTAAGAAATCTCACAAATATTAATGTTAATTGGAATTTGTAGAGCGCATAATCACCGGCAGGTCTCTTAGCGCTAAGAGAGAGTAGCACATGTACAAAGTGCATTGTACATGTGCCACACATCTTTTTTCTTACACAAAGCACATACAGCAGATGTGTCTGCACCATAATATAGATGCAGATAACACGGACCCCCTGAAAAATTGGTGAAACAATTCCTAGGACAGGGTAAATATATAGTAGAAAATAAATTCCTAGGCAACTGAACAAATAATTATCACTCTATAATTTAAAGCTCAGTGTAACAAACCAAAACATGTGCAATATTATCTCAAAAGTGTTTAATCTTCACATATACAAGTTCATAATAGTCATTTATTATTAAAAATATTTATCGATTGTATCGAAAATATTCAAAACATTATGTCACTTCATAAAAATATATAAAAATATACATAAAACACCATATGTGTGGCAGTAATGAAATCTTCTAATTAAATCTTCGACGCGCGTTTCGGCGTAAAGAACGCTTCATCAGGAATTGCCACAAAATTCTCTGAAAAACGATAAAAATATATACTAAATATCAACAATGGAAATACTCTTATTGATTACTAAACATTTGCACTGAGCTACTATAATCACATTAAAGACGTTGTTTCAAAAAAGTAATGGTCTTCTTTATAATAGTTTTCAAGAAGAGAAATGGAAACTTTTAGAGTTCACATATAACAATTTAGTCAACTATTGCTCCTTATTTCCTATTATGAAAAATATTGGTGTATATTTATTATACTTAAACATGGTGATATGAACTGTTTTCAGGTTTTAATATATCGAGAGGTTGAAACAACGTGACCGTACCACGTCAATAAAAAGATACACGACTGATTGTGTCAGTATCTGGATATTAAATTACCATTTTAAAGTAAGCATATATATAGGGTCAATATAATAACATGATGATATGTAAATAATAGAATTCTTCCAAATCTATTTTCTCTATCTTCTATTTTCTATCTTTCATCTTGCCTTTTTTCTATATTTCAGTATGTGACTCCAATGATATAATTGTAAAACAATATGGCACTAATATGTACAAAGAGAGTATGTAATATATTTGTATCAATCTTTAATGTGATTATAGTAGCTCAGTGAAAATGTTTAGTAATCAATAAGAGTATTTCCATTGTTGATATTTAGTATATATTTTTATCGTTTTTCAGAGAATTTTGTGGCAATTCCTGATGAAGGCGTTCTTTACGCCGAAATGCGCGTCGAAGATTTAATTAGAAGATTTAATTACTGCCACACATACGGTGTTTTATGTATATTTTTATATATTTTTATGAAGTGACATAATGTTTTGAATATTTTTGATACTATCGATAAATATTTTTTAATAATAAATGACTATTATGAACTTGTATATGTGAAGATTAAACACTTTTGAGATAATATTGCACATGTTTTGGTTTGTTACACTGAGCTTTAAATTATAGAGTGATAATTATTTGCACCATAATATGACATGGCAGATGTTGGCTACTGTAGTGTGCTAGTTGATGTCTGTCCGAATATTACAAGTGGTATTGTGGCCTAACACCACACCCATTAAATCTGTCAAGTAAATAGGTATGTAGGAAGCCACATACACTGTAGACTGGCTGTAACAGCCAGTCTCTGTGCCTCCCTTAGTGTTGATTGCATCTGTAACCAAAAATATGTCAGCAATGTAGCCAGATTTTATGAATGTTGATATGGTACATGATAGTGTATACAGCAGCGTATTTAATAGGTATAGCAATGCTATAAAATTGAGCTACAAGATGCCCACACAGCAGCTACCTATGTTCACGCAAGCATACTCCAACCCACAAAAGCAACTAATAGTATGGTATGTCAATACACATCACAGCATGTATATGGTCCTCACATTAACATATTGTCAACCTAAAGGTCAGCACAAGGAACAAGAAGCTCGAGTGCATCTAATGGGAGAACCCGCTCTGACCCAAATAAAGCAACCAAGTTTAAGAGGAGGTGCACACCTAGTGTCATTGATTATGTTATATTGGAAGTCAGCCTTTGGCCACAGCTTGACATGGTGGTCATGACACGCATAGATTGTGACCACAATGCTCTAATTGTCACATTATCTGGGGATGACTTAAGAGGTCTTTATCTACTTGCTTTACTGTGGTCCCCGAACCAATTACGGCTAATAACTTTAAAAGAGTTTTTTGGCCTAATGTAGCGGCAAATAAAAACCGTCATGCTGAGATCTACCAGTGGTTTGTATATTATCTGTCTGAATATGAAAATTCTTTTGTTGAGGATATGCAGATTTTAGATATTCATGGTTGATTTTTTAACACTTTACAGAGTATCTTCTACAAAGAGACTCGCTGTAAACGAATAAATCCTCCCCAGGATCCCAAATGGATGTTATCTGAATGCGAATCAACTAAACAAGCGTTGAAACGTGCTGTTAGGGTGTGCAGCCGCCCAGATATTTGTGCAGTGCACACGAAATACAAGCTATCAATCGCCTATGCCAAGCAGGATTGGGAGGATAGTAATTGGCAAGATATGCTTCAGGCGCTTAAAGTAAATGATGGTCAGACCTTCTGGCATATAATTGCAAATGGGTCTGTTGGGAGTATCAACCCAAGAAACATAATATACAACCTGAGAGATGGGAAGATCATTTCCACAAATTGTATGCTCAGGACTGTTCAAAAACACAGTCCTCTAGAGAGGAAAGTGAGTGTCATAAGATTTATGTATTAAGTTTGGGAAATGGGCAGACTGATAAGGTTTTTTTTTAGTCTAGAGGATACACTCTCTGCTATTGATAGTTTAAAGTTGTCAAAGGCCCCAGGACTTGATTGTATACTTGGAGATCTATATAAATCAGAAGCCCAGTTGTGGGCTACTTATGTGAATCTTTTATCAAATGCAATAGCAAAGGGTGGAGAGATCCCAGACACATGGAGTGGGGTAGAAATAATTTCTATTTTGAAGAAGGGTGATGCTGGATGCCACATTAATTACAGGCCTCTTAGTTTAATAGATAATCTTCAAAAGATTTTCTTTAGGTAGGTATTGATTAAATTGCAAGACTGGATGGATGAAGAGCAGATACTGCCCCCCCTTCAGACAGGGCTTTGTGCAAAAATTAGCACTCTAGAACAAGTTTATAAATTCTCACTTTTATACTGGAAATATGCCCTGCTTAGTTGCCAAAAACGATATGTGGTATTTGTTGACCTGCATGCAGCGTTGACTTGGTTCCATGTGAGAATCTCTGGAGAGTACTAGCTAACATGGGGGTTACCAGTGGCTTAATTGAGTTATTCACTAGACCACATGAAAGAAATTACACACAGGTCAGGTGGGGTGGCAAAGGGGAATTGATGAATTGCATCCCACTTTCCCAGGGGGTCTGATAGGGGTGCGTTTTGGTGCCTACCCTGTTCCCTCTTTATGTTAATGATGTGACCAAGGAGCTAACGAAATGTGTAAATGCCTCCCCCCTTTATGAATGGGATTAAAACACCTATTTTGTTGTTTTCAGATTATTCTCTGTTCATTTCTAAAACCCAGATGGGCCTACAAAACTTGCTAGATAATTTCTTAGAGTTCTGTAGGGATAGAGGATGGGAACTCAACACGACCCAAACTAAGTTTATGATCCTTGGGAAGAGTGCTTCTAAAAGCTGCACTGTTAAGGCTGGAACATACAGATTAGATAGGATGTATAGCTTCGACTATTTGAGTGGAACCATGTCCAATAAATTGAAGTGGGGGCCTAAAATAAACAAAGGCTCTCTTTTAATATCTCACAGATTAAAAGCTATACTTCGCTTTCAAAAGAACAGATAAACATGGTCCATCTCTCCCGCCCTGGAAGCCTATCGTGCCAAGGCCCAAAGTGCTGCTTTGTACGTAGGATTATACTGATACCAACAAGCTTGCTGTAGCTGAGAACAACTTTATTAAAGCCTTGGTTTCTGTACCAGCAAACCCCCCCCTTTTACCGCTCTATTTTGATTTAGGCATCAAACAAGCATTTGATTTGGCACAATTGAAACCGTTGTTATTTTGAATTCGTATTTGGATGACCCCTGAGTTAACAGAATATAGAGATTCTCTGAGTGACTTAAAGGAACTAGACCATGCCATAAAGGTGCCATGGTTAAGATTAATTTATGATGGTGTACAAAATGGGCTTGCTTAAGTTATGGAATTCACCTGAATCAATCTGCAAAGGAGATAAATTGGTTTCAAAATCGACCTACTGGTCTCGTGCTTGAAAAGCAAACTTCGAGGTGCAATCTGGGGCAGCTGACCAAACAGTTTTTAGTATCCAAGCCAACTCCAGCCTTTGAATACTAAATGGGTAGTATCACCCTGCCTTTGGTGAAGAGCTTGAATGTAAGATTCAGATTAGGCTGTTTACACTTATGATCATTCAGTAGGAAATGGTGTAAAGACCAGGTTTCTGATGTTTGCCCTGTCTGTGGCATGAATCCGTAGCCAATAGAGCACATCATGTTTGTTTGCTCAGGGCACCGTGGTAATCCCAGAAGATGGCTTCGCCCGATCTGTCTGACTATGGGGGCCTTCCATTGCATACAACTGAAGTAAATTCTGATGACTCAGACAACAGGTCATGTTGTATTTTCAGTGAGTGAAATCTTGTTTAATGTTTGACCTAAATGAGAGCAGAATTTGAAACAACCTTTATCTGTACCAGTGTGATTTAGAGTTGGCTCCCATTGTTGATTTAACTAATTGCATTTTCTGAACCATGTATTTTGTCCTACCCTTGTTGAAGCATCTGCACTTTAAGTCAATAAATTATTGTCTCACTTAATGTGATAGTATTTTTGTTATCGCTAACAGTGTTTTGTTAAGTATGATATGATCTGAATTGAGCAGAGCTTTCTGAAATTAGATGTTGCTGTAGAACCGGGATTCTCAAAGTACGGCACGCGGCCGCATGTGGCCCTCCTGACCATAAACATTCGGTCCCTGAGCAACAGCAGCACTGGGCGGCAGTTCACCCCATTCAGCTCTAACATTAAAACAATGTTAAATAAACAGGCAAGCCTTTACTTAAAGGTTAATCAAAGTTAAGAAAAGGAAGTAACTAGGTTGTCCTGCAATAGTTAACTTTAGGAACAACTTCATTTTCAAATCCATCTTGCAGCAAAAGTGTAAAAATATGATCAGGTCTCTTCAAAATTCAAAGTATTTCATTAAGATACTAACCATTTCACCTCAGTATATCAGATTATATCAGTGCATTGAGAATAATTCTTTTGAAGTGATAGTTTTAACATATGAATTTAGAAACATTCATTCTTCCCACACTGACAACAATGCCAATAGTGAACTAAGAGGCAAGTCAGTTGTTATGTGCACTTTTAGGGTGCCTTATGTACCTATTACACATGAACAACATTCTAGTTTATTAAATCAAACACAGGAGAAGGTTTTGTACTGTACACATCCTGAAGTAATGTATTTCGAGGTCTTCAAATATGTGATAATGAAGACAAAGGAGGAAAAGTGAAAAAAATCATCCTCCTTGGATCACACAGTTTGGTAAAGTGGGGAAGCTGGGATTAATCCCAGATTTTCTGGTTTCACATTGTGCAATTCAGCCAGTATATGCTTTGTTTCCCTTATACCCACCTTACCTTACCACCCCCTCCCCCACTGGACCACCACCGTGCTCGCATCAATGGCTCTCGGTCACATCGCAGACTAAACTTTGTGTCCCTTGGGAAAATGTTTGCGAGTGCCTATGCTGTAGAAGGATGCCTACTGATGATGTATCCTTTCACCACTCTCTTTGCACTTTGGGATTACTTTTAGTGTTTACAATAATGGGTTTCATATGGAATCCTTTTTGCTTTTATTTATATTTTAATTATATTTGATTCTCATTGTACTGTTAATCAATTGGGGAGCAGTTTATGATTATTGGGATCATTGTATATTTAGTGAATTGTTTTTAATACTAAGATATGTGAAGGCTCTTCCTGATTTAGATGTCTTGTAGTAAGTGAACTGATAGCCTTATTGTGATTTCTAACATATCTTTTGTGTTGCGTTGATGAAGAACGATGATATATGTTATTTGTTCATGGTTTTATGGATGTTTTACTTTGTTAACTTCGATGATCAAGAAATTGAAAAAAGTATTTTTGACGATGAATACTAAAACGCACCCATAGGCACAATATTTACAATGACAATGCACACATCTGAAGATATGAAGCCTGTCAGGTGAGACAAGGGGAGCAAGGTAAGTGAGCCTCAAGCTGTGGTCCCATGCATTTTACAAGTCACTAGTGTAGCACAGTCAATAGGCCAGTTGCATGGGTCAAAATCCACGCATTCACCCCTTTGCATGCCGCAGTGCAAAGGTAGAGTTGCTCGTAAGCTGCTAGCAGTGCCAATGCTTTGAAAAACGCATTGGGGTCAATGCGTCGTGCGGCAAGTATTTCTGTACTAATGTGTCAGAAAAAACAATGCATTTGTGAAAAACTGGTGGGATACAGGCAGGAAGTGACGCATTGGGTGTGGCAGGCTGCTAACTAGAAAGTGTGAATTTACTTTCGCTTTCCCTTTCTCTCTGTTAGTATGTGCATGGTGGAGGAGGTTGCCTGAGAGTGTCTGTTGGAGTAGTGTATCATTTGGTATTGTGAGTGTGTGTTGTGTCCAGATCTTGTCCCTGTTATATATATTGTGTAGTGTCATTGTTGTGTTTTTTGTTGTTATTGTACTGTCTAGTGTTTGTGTATTTGGGGTAGTGTGTTTAGGGTAGGTATAGTGGGTAAGGTTTTAGAGTTCAGGTATGTTGGGGGAGCTAGCGAGCCAGTAAGCAAGATGGATGCACCTCTGTGAGGCTCCTGCAGCCCAGGGCCTAGATCTGTCATTATCCTGCAGTGAGACCGGTCTTAGCTGCCCAAAAATTACAGGAGAGCAGTGGTGTGTGGCCCTGGCATGACCGGCAGTGGCTCCAAAGCGGAATCTGCAGCATAACAGCCGTATTTAGCCTGCCGCAACGTATACGGCACTGACAAGATGGCGGGTGCCAGGGCAGAATAATACTAGCGCCACTGCAGTGAGGCGGGGGAAAGGAGGCGCCTCTGAGATTCGCAATGGGACCTCTTGCCACGACGGCTTGACCGCCTGGAGCACGGCACGCTGGGGCCCGTGGGAGCCTGCAGGTAGGTAGCTGCGGAATGCGGGCGTGGCTTAACTAAATGCAGCCTACTCCCTGGAGGGCTTGACTCACAGTATGTGCCTGCGAGAGCCGAGACCGGGCAGCCCGTGACGTGGGTGCGGGGGCCCGGGACGACGACTACAGACCCCGGAGACAGCGTGGCGAATGCGGATGGCCAGATCCCAGCGCTAAGTCTGCCAAACGGTCCGAGGGTGCACTGAAATGACAGTAGTGAGGATCAATATTGCTATTGGAAGCCGCCCTGCTGGAAGATCAGACCGAGAGAGGCCTGCATGGTGTTGAAGCTACCTGGGTAGGGGGCCTAAGCGATGACAATTTACAGCGCTACTGCACTTTCGGAAGTGAACCCCTGTGAAACTGCCTAGTGATAAAGGAGCAACCCAACTGGAGGCAATCAATACACAGGAGAGTCTGCCTGAGCGCAAAGGAAGTAAACTTTATAACAAACAGAGGTTCGAGCCTACATTCTGGAAGTGATCTTGGAAGCAGCGCCATTCCGCCCGCGAGGGGCACTGAAGCCCGCGCTCTAGATAGAGATCCCCCACTGATGGCCATCTTGAAGAGAGACACTGCCTCCGGAACCCGCGCCAGTATCCCTGTGAAGGTGGGATATCCCCCGTGCTGCGCACTACACACTGGACAGGGCTATGGCCACTGGATAACCGGGGTCTTGGTCACAAGACAGGGCCTGGTTGAATTCGCAGATCCCTGTTGGGAGGAGCTCTAGCGACTATCTCGGGAAGAGCACCTGGTGCAGCTGTGCTATCTGCTGGTAACATTGATAGAGCTAACGAGCTGCTGGGTTGACTGCGTTAGTACTCTCTACCTCAGCGGCATAACCCCCCAGGAGCCATGGGCATGACAGATGGCAAGAGAAGACAAAAGAGGTACGGTGTTCCTGGGTGGCAAGTTGGCCACCTGGTTAGTACTCAGTGGTGGGGAGGTGGGAAATACCTCCTTTCGGAACTAGGACCCTCACACACCCAGCAAGCTAGGTGTCATGCTTCATCATATGGGTCTGCTCCTCGTCGAGCCGGCGCTGCAATGCTCGACGGGCACCCATAAAGGGGCTCTTTATCGGAGATCTTTTGTTCCTTGCCGTATAGGTGCCGTGGGTGTGAGGGGCCTGGTAAGATGTAGATGTGGTGTGTGGGTTAAAACAGGTAAGGGAATCCTCTATAATTATTTTTATTCTAGAGAGGTCACAACCTGATTAAAAAGTAAAAAGAAGAAGGAGGGCGACTATTTTGTTTTAATCTGACGAAAATTACGCTCTACCCTTAGTGGTCAACATGTTTCTCGCCTATAAAATGTCTCTAATAGATCAGTTGGCGATTCCTCAGGACCTAGTGACTAAATGAAAACTATCTACAGTGTGTGGTGTGGTTCTACATACCACTTCTTCTCTCGGTAGGACGTTGCCCCGGAGAAAAGCAGCCAACCTAGAGTACAAACAAAAAGGATCAAAAAACCAAATGGAAATATTGGTACATGGTCCTATTGATTCAAGTGGGTGTGTTTCACCGTACACAACCTCTTTGAATCTATACAAGTGATAAAAACAACATGATTTCATGCATATCACATTCTACGTGTGCCTTCATTTGTATTTAGAATATAAAACCTCTGTGTAACCAGTTAGAGTAATTGAACAACATGGTGAGTGAGTATCAGCTCACCTCTTAAGGATTCAAGTGCTGCTTCATCAAACCGCAGCGGAGTATATGGACACTCAACGTAGTGTCGCTGTTTATTAAAAGGAAAAAACAAACAACAAAATATGTTGGGTGTGGGCTTGTAGGCACAACGTTTAGTTGCTAAGGCCATGACTCTAGAGCATTAAAAGTGAAAGTGGGCATGGTTCAGGTTAAAGTAAGCCCAAAGTCGTGAAATTGGTATCATTGACAAGGTTATTCAACAGACTCAAAAGTGCCCCAGACCTGCCTGCGTAGCTGCTGGCGCCTTCACCATGCGCTCCGACATTATGCCAATCGTGCGATGTGTTAAGAGCGCCTACAGCGCCCAAGCTATGTGTTAGTGCAGAGCTCTACAGAACATCAGAGTCAGCGTACCCTTCCCAAAGACCAGCGGTAACTTGTCAGCAAATCCCAGCACCTCTTACCTCTCTTAAAAGCTTGTGACCAGGCATAGTCTCAACGTGTAATCCGTACTCACCTGCTCCCGCTCAGAGCAGTCCGGCTCACCTACCCGCTCCGCTGCATCAGGAAGGAAAAGACAGGTTCTCGGTTCCTGTCTTAAATACCCTCTCCTGGTGTCATTAAGCATGGTAAATCAGCCGCACCTGGTGTGCTACCTGCTGGTAACATTGATAGAGCTAACGGGCTGCTGGGTTGACTGCGTTAGTACTCTCTACCTCAGCGGCACAACCCCCCAGGAGCCATGGGCAAGACAGATGGCAAGCAGGCCAAACTGCCATTTGGACCACAGAGGTCGGCGAGGGGCCCTGGCAGAGATGCAGACATAGCCATGGCGGAGAACTCCCAACAGACAACACAGCCAGAGGACACAGATCTGCGCTCCCTGCTGCTCACAATGTGGCAAAGCCTCACATCCATTGAGTCTAAGATGGACGCCATGAACATGAGGATGGATTTTGTCACTCAAAGACTTGAGAAACATGATGGGCGCATCCGAGAGGCTGAAAATAGAATATCACAGCTGGAAGATGTGTCCCGGAAGGAGGGTAAGCAGCTGCACAGCATGGAGCGACTCTTGAAAATTATCGCGGCCAAAAATGAAGACTTAGAAGCAGGCTCGTGCCGTAACAATATCCGTATAACATGAGTACCAGAATCAACAGCCACAGGGCGACTGGAGGACTATGTTGAACGAATGCTGGTAGGCCTGTTTGGCGCTTCCTCGCTATCCAAGCTCCTAGTAGTAGAAAGAGCCCACTACACACTGGCTGCCAAGTCCCCACTGGGTGCTGCACCTCGTCCAATCATTGCCTGGCTTCTGAATTATAGAGATAGGGACTCCATACTACGTCTAGAGTGAGAAAAATGTGACCTAAACTATAAGGGGAACTTGATCTCAATTTCCCCAGATTTCACTAGGGCAGTTCAAGAGGCAAGGAAGAAATTTGCCCTTGTCAAGCGCAAACTGCAACAGGCGAACATTGCATATGCGATGCTGTATCCAGCGGAACTCCAGATTACCCATCAGGACAAGCAACACTACTTCACCACTCCTCAGCAGGCTCAAGACTTCCTGAAGAAGCTGTACCGCCACTCCCCACGGCTGGAGGAAGACGACAGAGGTCCCAGTTTGAATTCACCACTCTCTGAGAATGACTAACCTGACAAGGCTGCTGGCGTGATTTCTGTCTAATCTTTTCTATTATGCGCCAGGTGTTTAAATAAAGACAACGGGGAGGGAGTGGCAGTAGCCAATCCCGGTTGTAATACAGATTTTGCAACTTTCCCCTGTGACTCCATCTCATCCCAGACCCTGCACAATGCAGCTAACCCGGCTGGTTTTGCTTTATTAAAAGACTGTCCCCCAGACGCCCTCGTCCACCAGTAGGGTAATGCTGGGCTCTCTGGCACAATACCCCGGAGGGAATTCCCATGCAAACTTATGTCTCCCTTTTTCTTTTCTTATTCTTTTACCTGTCTGTTTTCCTTGACAGCCGTCCTTTTTGTCTCTCCACTGGCCTCTACCCATTTCAAGTTCACCCTTTCTGGAGGGACGGTCTCCTACTTCTCCCTGTTTTAATTACCTTAACCCACCCTTCTTTTCACAATCGTTCCCAGGGTCTCTGGGTCAGTTTGCTTAATAAGGCTGATTTTTGTTTTTATTGTGGTTTAATTTTGGGACACTGGGAGGGGAATTTCGCATGCAGGATTGGGCCGTACGCGTGTGTGGTGGGAGAGAAGAGAAGGGGTTTTGTTAAATGTTGTCTTGTTTATTGCAGTATCCAATGTTATGGGATTGTCACATATGACGCAGTGAGTGCACGTACCAAGTATAGCAGCCACCCTTGTAGACAGATGTTTATACCACAACACCATCTCTAAATGGCAGGCCATGCAGACGCCCCTCAGGGTGGGGAAAGACTAACCTATAGTTTACTGACATGGAATGTGCGAGGTTTGCGCGATCCCCGTAAGTACCGACATATATTGAGCTACTTAGAGCAACACAAGGTCCACATAGCCATGTTGCAAGAAACTCATTTAGATCCACACGCCAAAGCACGCAGTGTCCAGACTGTACAACACAGCACAGGGAGAGCAGCAGATCATAGGAGATAACTCTAGAAGCGGATGGGACAAGGAGCTCAGTTCCCCACTCACTGATAAACAGTGGACTTTCTCATGTCAACAAACAGAGAGGATAACGGTCAGTAGTCGTCTCCGGATAATCAATTTCAATTTTTTGCACCGGGTGTGTTACACGCCGCAGAGATTACTCAGATATAAATTACGGTCAAATGACAGATGTGATAGATGAAGGCAGGAGGGGGCGGGTTTTTTACATCTGGCATGGCAATGTGTCACCATTCAAACATATTGGGCGTAAGTGATTGCAGCCCTTTCTGAAATGACGGGCACCGCGGTCCCCTTGTCCCCGATCACAGCGTTGCTAGGCTACACTGAAGAGCTGCCAAGCGCACACAGGAAGTTCATCCCAATGGGCCTGCTTCTAGCAAAGTTCAAGGTAGCGTGCAGGTGGGGTAGAGGCAGGGCACCCAAGTTTAAGGAATGGCTCAACGATCTTATACACTAAGAACCAACTACCAACCTACGCTTAGCTACTACCCCCCCTCCTCACACCCAGCAAACATTTGGGACCCTCTCCTGGCCTATCTGATGATACAGTCGGAATGAGAGGGGGGGATGTGGGTGGGAGGGTACTGGTGACCATACTGATTATGAGTTTGGCGGTGTGGGAGTAGGCCACCATGCCAGCGCCCTGCTCCCACACTTCCAAACTTAACCGTTGGCCACCTGCCAGATTACGAGTTTCCTCTTGGTCTTCCGGGTGGTCCCACAGCGGTGCCTATTAGAAAGGCACCGCAATGGGAGCGCCAAAGTCCATTCCTGCATGGCATGGACTGTGCAGTTTATGCATTGCAGGGAAGGGGGTACATGCACACAGGGGGGCATACAATGTGCCCCCTGCAGTATCTCCTGGCCCAGAAGCCTCACACCAGCATTTTCTTGGGGTGAGCACCACCATGAAAGTGCTGGTGGTGAGAAAACTCCTAAAATGCTTGGTGGTGCTGCAGCGGCACTGCCAAGCATATCGCAGCCTCAGACTGCTGCTCTACTGCAGGAATCTAGGTTCCCCAGTGGTTGCGGTGGTCCCATGGCAGTCTGACCACTAGACATGTAATACGACAGTTGGACCGCCGTGTTTGGCTATCCACAGGCCACCAAACTCATAATCAGGCCCTCCGTCTGCATACTGGGTTATAATGGTAAATATAGTGTGGTAGAGTGTTTGAAAAAATATTTTTTCATATTTTTTTTATTTTTTTTATTACACTGTACTACACTATTTTCCCTCATAAAATTGAGAACACAGAGAAATTGTGGTCTAAACAATATCTCGCCTTCCAAAATTGCAAGTGAGAAATATAGATAATACCACACATAGGGCCTGATTACGAATCTGGCGGTCCTCGGACCACCAGACTCATGGTGGGGTGGTGGTGGTAGTCTTGCGGCCGCCATATTATGACCCTAATGGTTGTGCCACCCTGCGACTGCAATGAGAACGTCAAAAAAAGATTGGCAGTACCAGGGTGGTATGACCACTAGGGTCATAATGTTGTGGTTGCAAGACCACCACCGCCGCCCCACCATGAGTCCAGACTCTGAATC
The DNA here is from genome assembly GCA_963921515.1 of Calotriton arnoldi. NCBI lineage: Eukaryota > Metazoa > Chordata > Amphibia > Caudata > Salamandridae > Calotriton > Calotriton arnoldi. The sequence continues at coordinate 422,138 of CAWUFW010011627.1, forward strand.
AGGCCCTTAGTATATGTTCTGGATTTTAAGGGGAAATATAGTGTAGTACAGTTAGTAATACATTATAATTCCCCTTTTTAAAATTGTTTACCAAATCTTTTTTTATTTTTTTAAATGCACTTTACTACATTGTAGCACTACATTCCCCCGATAAACCAGAACATGGACTGAGTGTAAAATGTTTAAAAAATGTAATATTAAAAAATAAAAAAACACTGTACTACAATATCTTTCCCCTTAAAAATATTGTAGTAATGTTTTTTTAATATTTTTTACATATTTCATTTTTTGAATTAAAAAAAAATGTTTTATAAGTAGGGCAGTAGCTTCTAGATACTGCCGAGGTACTCTGTAAACTTAAAAAAAATATATATGTAAAAAATTAAAAAAATATTATAATACACCATAGTTGTAAAATATAGTGTAGCAGTGTATTTTTTTAACATATTTATTTTTAATAAATGTTTTAATTATTGCTGTGCTTCCTAGGTAGTACCGTTGTACTCTGTAAACCTTTTTTTAAATGTATAGAAAATATAAATAATGTTCCCTACCTATTACCATAAAGTGGTAAACAGTAGGGAAGAATATAAAACATACTACTTACCTATATCTAAGACCCTAACCCAGAACACAGCCTAAGGGCCTGTTTACAAGTTTGGCAGATGGGATACTCCATCTCAAACGGGACGGATATCCCATCCACCAAATTACAATTCCATTATATCCAATGGAACTATTTTGGCGGACAGGATATCCATCACATTTGTGACGGAGTATCCCATCCGCCAAACTTGTAATCAGGCCCTAAGTGTGGTAAAACAACAGGTCTGACTTTTACTTTTGCAAAGGCTGCCATTAGCCTATCATATACTGCCTTGTCATCAGCAGGTATCGTGGTATACCACGAAATTACCTCAGTATACTGCAGCCCACTACCTCCACGCTTACTGGATGGGCTGAAAATAATGCATTGGCCTCAAAACAGATGTTGCTGATTCTTATAAAGTATGCTAAAATTGACAGAAAGGAGATCTTGATGGGAATCAAAATATTAAAGCAAGAGTTCAAAAGTTATAAAGAACAATCCCTGATTGAGAATTTTGAGGAAAAATGAGATTGTGATTCACCAAAGTGGAGGAATTTATTAAGCAAAAAAACCTCAAATACCAGATACATGGGAGGGACTATGAAACTGGAAGTTTCTACATTTCCAAGATGTTTCATACCACTATGCAAAGAATGCAGTATGGAAGCAAATAGAGTAAGGTGAAAATCGACGCACACAAATTTAAGTTCTGGCTTGAGTTCTGGACCAGAGACTGATATGGTTGAGCAAGTCTCAACTATGGATTCGACAAATTCACCTACTTTTTAGAGGAACTGAAACAATTGAGTCTGGGCAAAACGATGGATCAAAAGAAACAATGGGCAAGATTAAAACAAGTGTGGATTAGTGAAAATGCATGCAGAAAACCCATGTACCACCCTGAGATAGCAGATGATCTTGTGACAGTTGTTTTTGCCATTTCTAACAGACATAACTGTTTGTGCCGCTCGGGTGCTGTGTTTACTGTACCTGGCTGGAACCATGTGGATCAGGGGAGACATACCTTTAAGGTTGTACTGACCCTGAACAAGTCTGGGAGTGGTTTGAAGGCCCTGGGAGGAAGATTGATTGGTACGAGCAAGAGCAAGAGGCGAGTAGGAGTTGAGAGGATCCTAGGTTAGCAAAAATCCTGATCATTTCATAGGAACCACTGGTGTGGGAAAGGAACATGATGTTTTGTAGGCCATCTTTTAGTGTATAAAAGGAGAGTGCAGATGCCTTAGGAAAGCTCACAGATGGAGTCATGCAGATTTGCTATTGCCCGCAGCAAATCTGCACCTGCCCCTGTTGCAATGTTCCCACACAGAGACAGAAAGAGGTCGGAGTGGGCTTCCCAGTGCTAGCTGCTAAAGTTGAGTTATCCAGGGGTGAAGGGCCAGGCTCTCCTGCTTTATCTTGATTTACAACATTATTATGGTGCTTTTGATTTATTCCATTGCAATTGATTCAAGAATGTTTTTTTCTGTTGTTTGTGCTAGCATTACACTATGTATATACATGTAACCATTTCTGCTAATGTTTAACCAGCCTGGCCACTTTACCTAATTGTGTGATTGTGTTTATTTAAGTCATATTGTATCAGCTACTTGTGTGTTGCTCTTTACTGAGTGTCATTATTGAGTTGTGCCTTATTGATATTGCTTGGGTTGGTTGCCAGCAACCGGTCAAACACAGATGCCATTGGTGAGTTTGAAGTACAATCCTTTGTAAAGATTAATAGGGTGTTGCTGCATAGTTCACACATTTTATGACATGAGATTGAATTAGCTTGGCCAATGGCCTTAGATACCTGTTAAATTATGTCGGGCTTAGATAAGAGCCCTGAGGAGCTGCCTGCTTAGCTGCTCTAAAAGAGGAGCGAAAGGGAGATAGATAAATTGCATGCATCCTTTTTTCCTAGAACAAGGCCAGCCACTGCAAGACTCTTCCCTTAACACCTGTCGCAGCCAGCCTGGTGATCAGGATGTTATGGCTAACAGTGTCAAGTGTTGCAGACAGGTAAAGTAGTACTAAAACTACCTGGTGTACCTAATCTGCCACAGGACACCTATTACAGGAACCAAGAACCCTTCCATTCCATGAAGGAGATGGAGCACAAACTGAGCCTGACTAATAAGATATGCTCCTCCAAAAAGCGGGAGTTTTTTTTCTTATCGAAATTCTCCAGAATTTTACTGCCAGATTGTTACATAGTGATTGAGTAGGAGTAACCTGATGTAAAACACAGGAGGAATTAGACAGATTACGGGTGATAGAAAAGATGGTCCATGAATAATTAGAAGCTGATAGAATTTTGTTTGCAAAGTATTCGGACTTAGCTATTGTAATCTGAGTCTTGTACCTCCTTAAAGACAACTTATAATCATTTTTAATTTTTCACGAGTAATTCGAGCACCATGCTCTTTCAAGTTTCTTACCAAATGGCTTATAGCTGCTTGCAACTCATCATTGAACCAAAAAGCAGAGGGACTGTGGTGCAAGTGCCTACATTATGTCAAGAATCCTAGTAATCTATGTCTGATAATTTTTGTACCATATGCCTCTGCATCCGAACTGGTCCCAGTAGGAGGAGGCAAAGATAAATGGAGATCCCCCCCAGAGCCTCCGGAGATAATTTAGACTAGGACTGCATGGGGCTAGCAAGATCCCTTTTCTAACTTGAACCCCCGGAATAGGTATTTTCCAGTGGTCGCAGATAAAAAGTAATCAATGAATGATTAGACTAAGCTAGAGCACACACCTCCTTTAAGTCAATCAAGCCAGGCGGAGAAAATATTAAATCCAGTGTGTGTAAATGAGCTTGTGTAGGACCGGTAACTAATTGCTGACGCCCCATTGCAGCCAATGAAAAAGAACATGTCTAGGGTTGCTGAGGGGTTAAAAGATTCCTCCTAGGTGTTGAAGTCCCCAAGCAGAATAAATCATGCAAGGGAGATGAAAATCTGCACAGGCCCCAGGAGCACAATACATTACTAATCGGGCCACAGAGCACTAGGTCAAAATAGTCAAACCCTAAAGGATCAACCTGACTGAAGCCTGTTATCTGGAATGTTTTTAAATTGAGATGTGTTTCATAGATAATGCTAAAACACCCCCAGTCCATGAGGATGTGGGAGGTGCATAGTATTACAGCTTTCAGAACATGCTGCCCCCACATCAAAATTAGAATCTGGCATTGTCAGAACCCCTTTCGGGCAGCATGGGGCACACAAGGGTTACTGGACCCAATCATAGCCTTTTACTCCTGATTTCTTGGGGCCTGACCTACTATGGATCCTGAGCAACTGGGCCAAGAACACCAACTATACTTGGCTCTCAGTGGTAGCTATGGTAGAGCAGTCGAAGATACCCTTGGGGGGGAGTGTGAATTCAGGTTAGTGAACACAACTTATAACCCAAAGAGTGCACAGCACTGTCAGTAAATCAATGTCCAGTCAAATACTTATTTTTGTAATAAAAAAGCATTTTATTTCTAACTCTATGCATTCATGCTCAGAGTTTACATCCGTGAGGTCAAAAATGGATCATACCATATAGAGTTATTATGTACTAAAAGAAAATGTAGCACCAAATTAATTTTGGGAAGGAGAGTAGATTCATGGTCAAATGTTTCAGAGAAAGGGGCTATCCAGAGGAGGTCTTGCATTTAGCATTGAGGATAGTAGAACAGCAAACCAGAGAGGTTATTCTGTTTGGAGAAATAGACCCCTAAAAGAAACCCACAAAACAGGACTGGAATATCAGATTATAACATCATACACTACCTCACACACTCAGATTAGATCCATTATTTACAAACTTTGGAAAATTCTGAAAGAGGATCCAGTAACTGGTAATTTGATACCTAGAGGACCTGCTTTAACTTTTCGTAGGGCACCATCTTTACACAATCTACTAGTTAAAAATGACTATAAATGTAACACAAATACATCTTTTCTAAAACAGTGAGGCTTCTAGAAATTTACAAAGTGTAAGACGTACAGATATGGATTTTAACGATAAATTCTTTGATAATCCTTTTACAGGTAAAAAAAGTACCTATCACTAAACACCTTATTTGTAGAGACACCTCTGTAGTATATGATTTATTTTGCCCTTAAGGTAAAATGTATATTGAAAGTACCATTCTACCAATTCATAAACAAATACTTCAGCATTTAAGAGCCATCACTAATTGAAATCTGTCCTATTCTGTTCGACTACATTTTGCCTCAACACATAATAGTATAATTGATGGATTATCATACCTTGCCCTTAATTCAGTTCTTTGGAGTGAAAGGGGAGGCAATAGGAAACAGAGACTATGATGTTTGAAATCCAAATACATTTTCGATTTGGATATATAAATACCATTCAGCTTCAATAAGGATGAGGAGTTACATGTTTTCCTGGGTTCATAAGAAAGATTTCCCACTCGCTGATATGGGATGTCATGATCTGTAAAACACACAAGATGATGGACGGAATGCTGCACATTGGCAAACATTCACCCCCAGTCACAGATCTGGGCTTAATCCATCGTTATTTTGCTTCACCACGCCACCCCAGTTCAGACATAGCCATATGCAAATCAGTCTTGACCCTGTGCCTCATGGGAACGGTCCAGACCGAACTGCCAAGCCATGTCTTCCCTGGACCGGAATCAAGCATCCTAGGACCGGTTTCAGGCTATCAGCCTTCATCAGCCAGGATAGCTTGACTCCAGTGGCGGAGTGAGCACGGGACCCACGTTTGGGCGTACCCTTCCCACTTAGGGCGAAATGCAAAACACACAAGATGATGGACGGAATGCTGCACATTGGCAAACATTCACCCCCAGTCACAGATCTGGGTTTAATCCATCGTTATTTTGCTTCACCACGCCACCCCAGTTCAGACATAGCCATATGCAAATCAGTCTTGACCCTGTGCCTCATGGGAACAGTCCAGACCGAACTGCCAAGCCATGTCTTCCCTGGACCGGAATCAAGCATCCTAGGACCGGTTTCAGGCTATCAGCCTTCATCAGCCAGGATAGCTTGACTCCAGTGGCGTAGTGAGCACGGGACCCACGTCTGGGCATACGCTTCCCACTTAGGGCGAAATGCAAAACACACAAGATGATGGACGGAATGCTGCACATTGGCAAACATTCACCCCCAGTCACAGATCTGGGTTTAATCCATCGTTATTTTGCTTCACCACGCCACCCCAGTTCAGACATAGCCATATGCAAATCAGTCTTGACCCTGTGCCTCATGGGAACAGTCCAGACCGAACTGCCAAGCCATGTCTTCCCTGGACCGGAATCAAGCATCCTAGGACCGGTTTCAGGCTATCAGCCTTCATCAGCCAGGATAGCTTGACTCCAGTGGCGTAGTGAGCACGGGACCCACGTCTGGGCATACCCTTCCCACTTAGGGCGAAATGCAAAACACACAAGATGATGGACGGAATGCTGCACATTGGCAAACATTCACCCCCAGTCACAGATCTGGGTTTAATCCATCGTTATTTTGCTCACTACGCCACTGGAGTCAAGCTATCCTGGCTGATGAAGGCTGATACCACATCTGAAGACCAACACATGTCATAGAGCTACTGACCATGCAGCTCCGACACCCAAGAAGGCCACAACACCCACTGCCATCACCCTCAGGACCTCCCCCCCGGACACCCGCCTCCCTACTACCACCGAGACAGCGCAGAACAGGACAGCGGACCTTCCAAAAACGGCATGGTCCCTCAGCCACACAATAGCTGAATCTTGGGAGATGTGGCAACCAAGTATGTTTGAAGGACGCAAGTCACCCATCAATAAAAATGCACACAATACCAAGTGTAGCGGTGATGTGGTGGACAGACCTCACTATGCAGAGCACAAACCTCTCCATGTGGACATATACTGCTGGTGCTTGTAGTGTTGTGGACAATAGATGCAACCATGTTACCTCAGGCAGTGGGGAAGATCTCGGTCATGTAGCTGTGTTGTCCCCCCTGGAAGCGGAGTGGGCTGGTCCAACGTACGCCACTCCAGCGTAGGAGTATGAATAAATAGGCTGGGGCTCTGGGCGTGGTTCACTTGTGGGAAGGCCAAAGCGTCTGCCAGGGCGGCAGCCCTCACCCTGCCACGAGGCCTCCGCCATGACCGCCGGCCTCCTCGACACAGGCCCCCTGCGAACCCAGCAGCAGAGCACCACAGACTTATGTCTGTACAGACTACTGCCTTCAATCTACACTGCGGACAGCAGGGCTCACAATTCAGATTGAGTCGCGATTGCAGATGATGCAGTCCAGTAGGCAAGAGACATTGCTCCCAGTGCGGCCCGCCCGGACCACGCATCATCGCAGGCTCCACACACGCTGGTTGCTTCAGGTGACACTAACTGTACAGCTCAACTCAATGCCACGTGGCTGTGGGCCCTTGCTGACCGCTGCCTCCGGCCTACACTGCAGTCATCAGGGCTCACATTTAAAATTGACTCTTGATTATTGACCTGACCTGACTCTTGATTCATTAATTGCAGAGTCCAGTAGGCAACTAAGTATTACGTCCCTAAAACCTACATAATCTCCTTTTAGTATCCTTGCTTCAAGAACTTGTTTTATATCAGTTATAGCTTTAGTACAATGACCAAATTCATCTTGCAAGTCCAAAGGAACACTGAATGGCAGTCTTCACTGCGGACAGCAGAGCTCACAATTCAGTCTTGATTTATTAATTGCAGACAGAATTGTACTCTATGTCCTCGAATTTTGTCAAGAGGAAGTGACAAAAAGCATTCCTTGATGTCTGTGCTGACTACTGCCTACACTGCGGTCAGCAGGGCTCACAATTCAGATCGAGTCGCGATTGCAGATGACGCAGTCCAGTAGGCAAGAGACATTGCATCATCGCTGGCTGCGCACACGCTGAGCGCCACACCTACCACTAACTCTATGCAGCTCAAGTCAACGCCACGTGGCTGTGGACTCTTCCTGACCACTGCCTCCGGCCTACACTGTGGTCAGCAGGGCTCACAATTCAGATCGAATCGCGATTGCAGATGACGCAGTCCAGTAGGCAACAGACATTGCATGATTGCTGGCTGCGCACACGCTGAGCGTCACACCTACCACTAACTGTATGCAGCTCAAGTCAACGCCACGTGGCTGTAGGCCCTTCCTGACCGCTGCCTCCAGCCTACACTGTGCTCAGCAGGGCTCACAATTCAAATGCAGTCTTCATTCATTAATTTCAGAGTCCAGTAGGCAACTAACTATAACGTCCCTGAAACCTACATATTTCGACAGTGTATTCCATAAATGTTTCATCTTTTGTTCCATACACCTACACTGCGGTTAGCAGAGCTCACAATTTAAATTGAGACATGATTTATTTATTGCAGAGAGAATTGTACTCTATGTCCTCGAATTTTGTAAACAGGAAGTGACTAAAAGCATTCTTCGATGTCTGTGCTGACTACTGCCTTCGATCTACACTACGGATAGCAGGGCTCACAATTCACATCGAGTCGTGATTGCAGATGACGCAGTCCAGTAGGCAACAGACATTGCTCCCAGTGCGGCTCGCCCGCACCACGCATCATCGCTGGCTGCGCACACGCTGAATGCTTCTGATGCCCCTATCTCAGTGCAGCACAACTCATGGACCCTTTATGATACAATGTTTTGGGTATAATTTCACATCTGCTGCCCCTACCTCAGTGTACCACAAGTCATGGACCCTTTACGATACAATCTTGTGTGTATTATTTCACATCTGTTGCACCTACCTTAGTGCAGCACAAATCATTGACCCTTTATGATTGAATCTGTGTGTCTGATCCAATGATTACTGTTGTACTTGTTGCCAGCACCAACCATTCCCGGAGGGCTGGCTTACATTCACCCCACACGCATCCAGCACAGACGTCACTGGACATGTGACCCTGGTAATAAAAATGAGTCGAGCGCACGTGCCCGTACCCAGTTCCACTATCTATCTGTGTCCGTGTGTTCATTATGTATGCAAGATGCCGCCCCTGGGCCCTACCACATTACATTGTGCTGTGGACAGCGTATGCAACCATGTTACCTCTGGCAGTGGGGAAAACTTCGGTTATGTAACTTTCTCTCGCTCATTGTACAAGTACGTACGTAGAGACTGCATCATTAGAGTACTGCAAGGAGAGTGTATAGTGAATTTATAAGTGCTTGGGGATTGGCGGAGTAATTGTATAAGTACATATGTTGGTGCAGCCTAACCCCGAACACAAGCTTGGCTCTAATTGGCTGCCCTCCATGTGCCAAAAACTGAAACTTGAACTTTGCATGGCCCTGTATTGCTACAGCTGCAACACTCCACTGAATGTGCAATAAACATTCATATCCACACAGATGTGTCATGTCCACCATCTTTCATGTGTGGAACTATGGATGAATGTAGGGTCAGTGATTCCCCGTACCTTCCATGTTGGCCATGTTGTGGGACTTGGCTCACAGAGTGACACATTGGCGCTTGCGACCCGGGTGACGTCAGCACTACAACAGGGACACCCGCATCAGTTGATTCCTCATACAGCCCAGGACGGAGCCACGCCCATAGCTCCAGAGTCATTCTTCACAGCCTCACGCGGGACTGGCATACGCCAGGCCAGCCCACTCCGCTTACGCTTACAGGAAAGGACAACAACGCTACATGGCCCAGATTTTCATTGCAGTGATCTGCTGGTCACACCCTAGTTGTCAGTACGCCACAGCCACTCCCTCACGGCTAGTATACACCCACACCACACCCATCCAGCACAGGCGTCACAGGACACGTGACCCTGCCAATAAAAAAGACCGGGCGCACGTGCTCGACGCCATTTCAGAGTTGCTCGCACCGGATGCACTGCGACCGGCACAGGCACACTGGCAGGGGACGGTGACTTTCGGTCCACTGAGGTACGGGTACCGTAACTGCTGAGCGGGTGTGCAGCATGCGGTGATGGCCCATCCCGGCGGTCTGGACAGCTCAGGTTTTGTGTGCCCTGCTAGACCGCAGTGTAGGCCTGAGCCATCAGACAGCGCAGGCCTACCGCCACGTGGCGTCGCCTCGCTGGTCACAGAGTTAGTGGCACCGCAAGGGCTGAGCGGGTATGCAGCCTGCGATGAAAAGCCTGGTGCACTGGTATGTCCTCTGCCATGGCAAAATCAAGACCCAGCACCAAATGTGAGACCTGGTGGCCTGCGGAGCGGGGCTGCATGATATGCAGGGTGCGTGTCCGCGGGCCCCAGGCTTGGGGCTTGCAGCGGCACATGGTAGGCCCTCTTTTCTACCCGCAGGTTGCAAAAGGTGAGCAGAGAGGCTTGTTTGCGCAGCGGCGGGCAGTCACCTCCGGGCAGTGGGAGTGGATGGGGTGCAGCAGCCTTGGTGCGCAGCGGCGGACAGTCAACTCCGGGCAGTGGGAGTGGATGGGGTGCAGCAGCCTGGGTGCGCAGCAGCGGGCAGACACCTCTGGGCAGTGGAAGTGGATGGGGTGCAGCAGCGGCGAGCAGACACCTCTGGGCAGTGGAAGTGGATGGGGTGCAGCAGCCTGGATGCACAAAGGCGGGACAGAGAATTAGGCGTGTGCAGTTGTATGTACTCTGCCATTACTGATTCCATACTACGTTTCAGATGAGTAAGCTTGAGGGCTCCACTATGTCCCGGCACGTGGTTGGAGACACACCGGTGACAGAAAGGTGAGCTGCGAGGGTTTTGTCCACAGTGTGGGCACTCACTGTCCCTCTCCATCTCTTCCTTTCTCTCCCTCTCCCTCACACTCTTTCTCTCTCTCTTCCTCTCTCTCTCACTCTATCTCTTCCTCTCTCTCACACTGTTTTTATCTTTATCTTTCTCTCTCTCTCTACCTCTCTCTCTCTTTCTCTCTCTCTCTTCCTCTGTTTCTCTCTTCCTCTTTCTCACACTGTTTCTCTCTTTCTCTCTCTCTCTTCCTCTCTCTCACTGTTTCTCTCTCTCTTCCTCTCTCTCTCACTCTTTCTCTCTTTCTCTCTGTCTACCTCTCACTCTTTCTTTCTTTCATTCTCTCTCTCTTCCTCTCTCTCACTCTTTCTCTCTCCTTTGATGGACGCATGACGCACAATTTTATCTTGCTTTTTGTCTAGCAGGCTGTGATTCACAGATTGACGATCCCCCCTCCGACACGGACCTCCCACCACGAGGCGATGACTTCAGTTCCACTGAGTTAGTGCCACCAGAGCTGAGCGCGTGTGCAGCCTGCGATGATGCGTGGCCATCCTGCAATCAACACCCACTTTGAATTGTGAGCTCGGCTTGACCGCGTGTACGCAACGCCTGAGGAGGTTGCTTCGGCACGTGGTGGACCCTCTTAGACACACGCCGGTGGCAGAAGGTGAGCAGAGAGGCTTGTTTCCGCAGCAGCGCGCAGTCACCTCTGGGCGGTGGGAGTGGATAGTGGGCAGCACCCTGGGTGCACAAGAGCGGGCAGACACCTCCGAGCAGTGGGAGTGGATGGGGTGCAGCAGCCTGGGTGCACAGGAGCGGGCAGACACCTCTAGGCAGTGGGAGTGGATGGGATGCAGCAGTCTGGGTGTGCAGGAACAGGCAGTCACCTCTGGGCAGTGGGACTGGATGGGGTGCACCAGCCTGGGTGCACAGCAGCGGGCAGACACCTATGGGCAGTGGGAGTGGATGGGGTACAGCAGCCTGGGTGCGCAGAGGCGGGCTGACACCTCTGGGCGGCGGGAGTCGATGGGGTGCAGCAGCCTGGGTGCGCAGGGGCGAAACAGAGAATTAGGAGTGTGCAGTTGTATGTACTCTGCCATTACTGATTCTATACTATGTTTCAGATGACTAAACTTGAAGACTGCACTATGTCCCGGCACGTGGTTGGAGACACACTGGTGGCAGAAAGGTGAGCTGTGAGGATTTTCTCCACAGTGTCAACACTCACTCTCCCTCTCCATCTCTTCCTTTCTGTCACTCACACTCTTTCTCTCTCTCTCACTCTCTATCTCTTCCTTTCTCTCTCTCACACTCTTTCTCTCTTTCTATGTCTCTTCCTCTCTCTCTCATTCTTTCTTTCTCTCTCTCTTCCTCTCTGTCTCACTCTTTTTCTCTCTCTCTACCTCTCTCTCACACTGTTTCTCTCTTTCTCTCTCTCTTCCTTGTATCTCACTCTTTGTCTCTTCCTCTCTCTCTCACTCTTTCTCTCTTTCTCTGTCTTCCTCTCTGTCTCACTTTTTCTTTCTTTCTCTCTCTCACTCTTTCTCTCTCTCTCTCTCTCCTTTGATGGACGCATAACGCACAATCTTATCTTTCTTTTTGTCTTGCAGGCTGTGATTCACAAATTGTCGAGGGATGACACGCCATACCTGTACCTACTTTTATTTTGCTGTTTTGTTTAAATAAAATGTTTTATATGTAAATCCATCCGGGCAATGGGACTGGATGGGGTGCAGCAGCCTGGGTGCACAGCAGCGGGCAGACACCTCTGGGCAGTGGCAGTGGATGGGGTACATCAGCCTGGGTGCGCAGAGGCGGGCAGACACCTCTGGGCGGCAGGAGTCGATGGGGTGCAGCAACCTGAGTGCGCAGGGGCGGACAGACACCTCTGGGCGGCGGGAGTCGATGGGGTGCAGCAGCCTGGGTGCGCAGGGGCGAAACAGAGAATTAGGCGTGTGCAGTTGTACGTACTCTGCCATCACTGATTCTATACTATCTTTCAGATGACTAAACTTGAATACTGCACTATGTCCCGGCACGTGGTTGGAGACACACCGGTGGCAGAAAGGTAAGCTGTGAGGATTTTCTCCACAGGGTCAACACTCACTCTACCTCTCCATCTCTTCCTTTCTGTCACTCACATTCTTTCTCTCTCTCTCACTCTCTATCTCTTCCTTTCTCTCTCTCACACTCTTTCTATGTCTCTTCCTCTCTCTCTCATTCTTTCTTTCTCTCTTCCTCTCTGTCTCACTCTTTCTCTCTCTCTCTTCCTCTCTCTCACACTGTTTCTCTCTTTCTCTCTCTCTTCCTTGTATCTCACTCTTTCTCTCTTTCTCTCTTTCTCTCTCTCTCTCTCTTCCTCTCTCTCTCACTCTTTCTCTCTTTCTCTGTCTTCCTCTCTGTCTCACTCTTTCTTTCTCTCTCTCTTCCTCTCTCTCACTCTTTCTCTCTTTCTCTCTCTCTCTCTCCTTTGATGGATGCATGATGCACAATCTTATCTTTCTTTTTGTCTTGCAGACTGTGATTCACAAATTGTCGAGGGATGACACGCCATACCTGTATCTACTTTTATTTTGTTGTTTTGCTTAAATAAAATGTTTTATATGTTGTAAATCCATAGATGACTGAGATTCTTATTTGTCCAACCTCACATACATCTTCTTTACTATAATTGTGCGACATCAGCCAATTTGTTATGTTCCAAATTTCCTAAGGTTGCTGTCACATTTGTTTGTGTGGGGGAGGTGAGGGGGATGGCGGACAAGGGGCTGGTGGGGGGGGTGTCAGAGCAGTGTTGGGTGTCCAAGCTGCATGATCGTTGGCTCCATTGCATCTGTTGTCATTCACGTGTGGCTCTGGGCTGGGCTCCCTTTCATATTGCAGATTGTAGTCCGACTTTACACCAGCTCGGAGCAGGTGTAAACTTTCTGCTACTAACGCACCTTATCGCTTGTTTTGTACTCTCTTTGACAATCTTGCTGGTGGTTGAGACACATGCGAAGTGATGTGTTTACTGCTTTTTGCACGGGAACGCCTACTCTACATCTCATTAGCAATATTTGCCGGAGTCATCCGTGACGATGCTTTTTGAGGCTGCTATCGCTGATAAACTGGTGATATGGGCTGTTTGCTCCAGCTTGTGAATGGTGCATTAAATTTATCACCATTTTGGTTGCGATAAAGTGCCGTTAACTCGGCGATATGTCCTTGAGAATAGACCCCTCGGCGTTTGAAAGACTTAAGAAGTACTCGAGTGCCGCGCTGAGAGCCGCGCACCCATCGCTTTCACAAGTTTGCTATGACAGGGCAGGAGCTGCGCGGCTCCCGCCCTGTCATAGCAAACAGCACTGTCCCGGGGATGGACACCCCAGGACACTGCAGGAGCCGGCCCTGTGGGGTGGCGGTCCCCAGGGCCATCACGGGCTGCAGGAGGGGGACCGCACGCCCCCCTCCCAACATGAGTGAAGCCCCGGGCAGGTGGTGGTCCCCGGGGCTGCGGGGGCCCCAGCAGGCCCCCGCTATTATTTTTTAAGAAATGCCCCCGGGACCAAGCCCACCCGGGGGCCTCATTAAAATAAAACACGGGAACCCGCGCTTCATTGTTTTTAAACAATTTTGGCGGAATTCACGACCCCAGCGCGAATTGCACCGAATTTCTTTTAAAAAAATGCTTTTTTTTGGCCCTGGGGGTCCTTCTGGGACCCCCTGAGCAGGCCTAGGGGGTCAGGGTGTTTCTACCCTGCCCCCTTCTCTTGTTTTATATCTTTGTTTCTCTGTTTTCTGGTGACTCGCTTCTACCGAGTCACAAGATGGCTGCCAACACTTCCTGGTTTGGAGTGTTGATAGCCAATTAGAATGAAGCTCGTGGTCAGGAGGAGTCGCGACTCCACCGCGTCCCTAAATATCGAAACTTTTATTTTTTTAATTTCTCAGCAACTAATGAACGGATTTACACCATTTAAAAAAAGGTAGCTTTCTTATCCATGCACTACCTTTTTGCCAAATTTGGGGTAATTCCGTTCAGTAGTTTCGGCTGTAGCCTTGCCCAAAGTTTCCTATGGGAAATTGATTTTTTGACTCTTATTTTTTGAATTTCTCAAAAACTACTGAACGGATTTACACCATTTAAAAAAGGTCGCTTTCTGAACCAAGCTCTACCTTTTTGCCAAATTTGGGGTAATTCCGTTCAGCAGTTCGGGCTGTAGCTCCGTCTCAAAATTTCCTATGGAAATTAACATGGGGAAAACGCGTTTTGGGACCCCCCTTTTTTCTCAGCCCCTGCTTGACAAATCACTCCCAACCTTTCAGGATAGGAGCTGACCTGGATAGACTTTTGTTTTGGAGAATGTCATGAAGATTCGTCAAACGACACCAAAGTTATTAGCAAATCAAAAAATGTTTTTCCTATGGAAACTAGGTTCTAACTATAACTACCTACTGGCGACCGCCAGTAGGTAATATATATATATATATATATTCACTGAAAAAACCATAGGTTTCAGACACGTTATAGTTACAAATTAGCATTTAAAAAACCTTTGAAATTCACTGAAAAAACCATAGGTTTTAGGGACAGTTATAGTTACTTGGACATTGCACTCGTACAAAACCCGTGAAATTCCCCGTTATAGTTAGTTCAGCTAACTATAACTCGCGCCCCGCAATGCACTGCTGATGACGTCACATATTACATCACTCATGACATGGTCAGTGACATCACTGATGACATCACTGATGACATCTCAAATGACATCACTGATGACATCATCCAGTGACTGTGTGTTTCTGTAAAGTTTAAATATTTTTAATATATATAGGAAAAGACGTATTGAAGAATGAGTGGGTGTGTAAGTGTCTGTATGGATGATTTAGTAGGTGCGTGACTGACTATAAGTGAGTGATTTAACGTATCTTACTGAATGCATGGGTTAGTGACTAAACTGGGTGAATGTCTGTATCCGTCTGTCTGTTGCTGTGTAAGTGGCTGCATGTGTTTGTGAATAGCTAAATGAGTGTCTATATGAGTTATTGAATGCTTGTCTGAGTATCTGTATGGGTGCCTGAGTGTTTGTGTGGGAGGGGTGTGTGCAACTCTGTGCATAGATGTGTGAGTGGGTGATTCACTGGGTGGATGGTTTCAAGAGTGCATCTGTGATAGACTGTATGGGTGGGTAAGTGTGTGTAAGAGTGTGTTAGTGAGTGAATGTATGTCCCAGTGGTACATGTGTGAGTAACTACATATGTGAAAGGCAGTATATATGTGTGTTGGAGTATATAAATAGCTATAAGCAAGAGTGAGTGATTGTGATAGTGGCTGTATGGATGAGTGTGTGCTTGTATCAGTGATTGTATAAGAGCGTAACAATGTGCTACTATTTGTATGAGTAAGTGAGCTGGTGTGTGTATAACTGTATAGGTGAGTAAATGGCAGTGTGTTTAATTATTTGCATGACTGACTAGGTGTCTGAGTATCTCTATGGATGAGTGGCGTTGTTTGAGTGTCTATATAGGAGTAAGAGTGCATATGATAGTCCTGTACTGAGTGACCGTAAGTATGAGTGACTGTACGGGTGAGTGAGTGGATGTGTGTGTGTAGACCTAAGAATCAGTGAGTGGGTATGTAGTTATTGGTGTTGGAGTGTCTATGGTTTTGCGAATGGCAGTCTGTAATTTAGAGTGGGTGTATCAAAGATTATATTAGGGTGTGAGGAGGTGCATCAGATTATCACGTGGATGATGTCATCAGTGATGTCATTTGAGATGTCATCAGTGATGTCATCAGTGATGTCACTGACCATGTCATGAGTGATGTAATATGTGACGTCATCAGCAGTGCATTGCGTGGGCGCGAGTTATAGTTAGCTGAACTAACTATAACGGGGGAATTTCACGGGTTTTGTACGAGTGCAATGTCCAAGTAACTATAACTGTCCCTAAAACCTATGGTTTTTTCAGTGAATTTCAAAGGTTTTTTAAATGCTAATTTGTAACTATAACGTGTCTGAAACCTATGGTTTTTTCAGTGAATTTCAAAGGTTTTTAAATGCTAATTTGTAACTATAACGTGTCTGAAACCTATGGTTTTTTCAGTGAATTTCAAAGGTTTTTTAAATGCTAATTTCTAACTATAACGTGCCTGAAACCTACGGTTTTTTCAGTGAATTTCAAAGGTTTTGTAAATGACAATTTTTAAATGTATTAATTGTTATACTAATTTTTTTCATACTGATTTACTACATTTTTAGAAACAATTTTTTTTACAGATTTTATTTTTTAAATTACATTGTAATTACATTATACATTACATTACAAAAAATACTTTCTCAGAATGAATTACTTTAGTTTAAATACTTTGCACATAGGCAATAGACTTTTAAGTACAGTAGTTACAGTTGTTGCAATGGGCAACACATTTTCAAACACAATGCAACATTCAGCTCAATGTGAATTTCTAGTTAAATGCAATTAGTTACTTTATGGATTTCTTTTCTAACCACAGGACTGGATCCTAGATTCAGTCCTGGTACATCTCCTGTAAACAGTTGAGTAAAAGCGTTTTGGTTACAGTCGTGATTTTTAAGGAATATTATTGTATTTTAAAAGTTGACACTTAGAAACTTTTTCTCATAGAATCACCAATGTTATCCTATGGAAGGAAATTCACTTAGCAGGTAAAAACTGTTATCGTTACTTTTTCTTACTCAGTGTTGGATCCTGGATCCAGCACTGGTGCATCTCCTGTAAACAGTTGAAAGAATGCGTTTAAGTCATACAGGTGATTTTTAAGGAATATTTGTAGTTTGTAAAAATCAACACTTTGAAACTTTTTGCTGAAAACCAGACAATGGATTCCTATGGAAGAAAATATAAGTTACTGGTAAGTACGGTTAAAATTACTTTTCAGGATTAGTACTGGGCTGAAAGATGCAGCACTGAGGTCTCTCCTGATAACAGGTGAGTAAATCGGAATTCGTATTTCGGCTGATTTTAGAGGAATATTTTAAAGTTCCAAAACTCCACACTTAGAAGAATTTCCAAGTGAAACCAGTCAATGTTAGCCTATGGAAGGAAATTCAAGTTACTGGTAAGTACGGTTAAAATTACTTTTCAGGACCAGTACTGGTCTGAAAGATACAGCACTGAGGTCTCTCCTTATAACAGGTGAGTAAATCGGAATTCGTATTTCGGCTGATTTTAGAGGAATATTTGTATGTTTCAAAAATCAACACTTAGAAACTTTTTCAGCAAAAAGCAGGCAATGATATCCTATGGAAGGAAATTCAAGTTACTGGTAAGTACGGTTAAAATTACTTTTGAGGATCAGTACTGGGCTGAAAGATGCAGCACTGAGGTCTCTCCTGATAACAGGTGAGTAAATCGGAATTCGTATTTTGGCTGATTTTAGAGGAATATTTTAAAGTTCCAAAACTCCACACTTAGAAGAATTTCCAAGTGAAACCAGTCAATGTTAGCCTACGGAAGGAAATTCAAGTTACTGGTTAGTACGGTTAAAATTACTTTTCAGGACCAGTACTGGGCTGAAAGATACAGCACTGAGGTCTCTCCTTATAACAGGTGAGTAAATCGGAATTCGTATTTCGGCAGATTTTAGAGGAATATTTGTATGTTTCAAAAATCAACACTTAGAAACTTTTTCAGCAAAAAGCAGGCTATGATATCCTATGGAAGGAAATTCAAGTTACTGGTAAGTACGGTTAAAATTACTTTTGAGGATCAGTACTGGGCTGAAAGATGCAGCACTGAGGTCTCTCCTGATAACAGGTGAGTAAATCGGAATTCGTATTTCGGCTGATTTTAGAGGAATATTTTAAAGTTCCAAAACTCCACACTTAGAAGAATTTCCAAGTGAAACCAGTCAATGTTAGCCTATGAAGGAAATTCAAGTTACCGGTAAGTACGGTTAAAATTACTTTTCAGGACCAGTACTGGGATGAAAGATGCAGCACTGAGGTCTCTCCTGATAACAGGTGAGTAAATCGGAATTCGTATTTCGGCTGATTTTAGAGGAATATTTTAAAGTTCCAAAACTCCACACTTAGAAGAATTTCCAAGTGAAACCAGTCAATGTTAGCCTATGGAAGGAAATTCAAGTTACTGGTAAGTACGGTTAAAATTACTTTTCAGGACCAGTACTGGGCTGAAAGATACAGCACTGAGGTCTCTCCTGATAACAGGTGAGTAAATTGGAATTCGTATTTCGGATGATTTTAGAAGAATATTTGCACAATGGTGAAGGGAGGGGCGGGGCCTGAGGTGACATCTGTGCAAACGCGCCCCGTGGCGCGTTTTAAATTGGGGGATTAAGTCCCCTTGAATCCTGAGGGTCCCTAGGGGCCAACTAGCCCACCAGGAACCTCCAATATGCGCCAGGGGCTGCGTTGCAGAGACGTGTAGAGAGGCCACACCCCTTTTACACCTCTCTACAACGCAGCTCTGTGGCGCTTTCTGGATGTACCTGTTGGGCTAGTTGGCCCCCAGGGACCCTCAGGATTGAAGGGGATTTAATTCCCCATCTTAAAACGCGCCACGGGGCCTGTTTGCACACATGTCACCTGAAGCCCCGCCCCTCCCTTCACCACTGTGCAAACGCGCCCCGTGGCGCGTTTTAAGCTGGGGATTAAGTCCCTTGAATCCTGAGGGTCCTCGGAGTCCAACTAGCCCACCATATACCTTCCAAAAGCGCCACAGAGCTGCGTTGCAGAGAGGTGTAAAAAGGGGTGTGGCCTCTCTACACGTCTCTGCAACGCAGCCCCTGGCGCATATTGGAGGTTCCTGGTGGGCTAGTTGGCCCCCAGGGACCCCCAGTATTCAAGGGGAATTCGTTTCTCTGCAAACGCGCCAGGGGGCGCGTTTGCAGAGTGGTGAAGGAAGGGGCGGGGCCTGCGGGCCCGATCGTTTTATTTTTATTTTTTATTTTTTGTCTCTGAAGGGGGCTGTGTGGCCCCCTTCCTTTTTCCTGTTTTTGGGCCCTGGGGACCCCATCCCCCAGGGCCTCACCCCTTTTTTTAAATTTAATTTAAAAAAAACGGGAAGGGGGCCGCGTGGCCCCCTTCCCTGGGCCTGTATTGGCCCCGGGGACCCCATCCCCCGGGGCATGGCCTTTTTTTTATTTTCTTGGGAGGGGGCTGCGTGGCCCCCCTCCTCAGGCCATTTAAGGCCCCGGGGACCCCATCCCTCGGGGCCGGCCTTTCCATTTTTTTTTTTCTTTTTGGGGAGGGGGGTTGCGTGGCCCCCTCCTGGGCCACTACTTGCCCCGGGGACCCCATCCCCCGGGCTGGCCCTCTCCGTTGGGGACTGTGGGGGTCCCCAATTCCCCACAGTCCCGCCGGCTCCCCACGTCCCTTGGGAGCCGGCATTGCTATTCCACATGGGGAGCAGCTGACATGCTGCTCCCCATGTGGAAAAGCAATGTGCTTTGGATATTGGAAGAGAGAGCAGGTTTCCCTGCTCTCTCTTCCAATATCCAAAGCAGTTTGCTATGGCAGGACGGGAGCCGCGAGGCTCCCGTCCTGCCATAGCAAACTACAGTGTCCCGGGGGTAGGCACCCCGGGACACTGCAGGAGCCGGCCCTGGGGGTGGCGGTCCCCAGGGCCATCAAGGGCTCCAGGAGGGGGCCGCGCGGCCCCCTCCCTACATCAGCACAGCCCCGGGGAGGTGGTGGTCCCCGGGCTTCGGGGTCCAAAACGGACCCCCATTTTAATTTGTTAGTGCCCCGGGGAGGTGGCGGTCGCCGGGGCGTGTGGGGGCTGGAGCCCCCACACAGGTTGCTCAATGAATAAAAAAGCCCCGGGGAGGTGGTGGTCCCCGGGGCTGCAAGAGGGCTCAGAGCCCTCCCGCACCATTTTTAAAAAAGCCCCAGGGGGTGGCGGTCCCCGGGGCTTGGGGGCCCTTGAGGCCCCCACACATAAAATTAAACCCCTCACCATGCCCCCGGGACTTGGGCCACCCGGGGGCAAAATACAATCGAAGCGCGGGAGACTTTTTCGATTTTTTTTTTCGGCAGGATTCGCGCACCCTGAGCGCATCCTGCCGATTTTTAAAAAAAATTTTTTTTTTTTGCCCAGGGGGTCCTTGTGGGACCCCTGGAGCAAACCTAGGGGTCAGGGTGTTTCTACCCTGCCCCCTTTGTGCGCTTTGCGCACTTGTTTCTGTCCCTCGGTTCTACCGAGGGACAAAATGGCTGCCAACATTTCCTGAATCGGAATGTTGACAGCCAGCTGACAGCCAATTAACATGCAGCTCGTGATCGGGACGGTGCGCGCAGGGTGCGCTGAGGGTACACGGACCCTACTCGGCCATAGATATCACTAACTTTTTACTTTTCATTTTCTCAGCAACTACTGAACGGATTTACACCATTTAACAAAAGGGTTCTTTCTGAACCAAGAACTACCTCTTTGCCAAATTTGGTGTAATTCCGTTCAGCAGTTCGGGCTGTAGCCGTGTCTAAAGTTTCCTATGGAAAAGTGCATGGGGAAAACACGTTTTGGGACCCCCTTTTTCTCGGCCCCCGCTTGACGAATCCCCCGAGACTTTCAGGGTAGGAGCGGACCGGAGCGGGCCACAAAGTTTGAAAATTTCGCGAAGATACGTCAACCGGCAAGAGAGTTATTTCAAATAGAATGTCGCGGATTTCCTATGGATAATAGGTTGTAACTATAACTATCTACTGGCGACCGCCAGTAGATATATATATATATATATATATATATATATATATATATATATATATATATATATATATGTGTCTATTAGCTTTATCGAGGGGTAAGCATATATATATTCACTGAAAAAAACCATAGGTTTCAGGCACGTTATAGTTAGAAATTAGCATTTAAAAAACCTTAGAAATTCACTGAAAAACCATAGGTTTTAGGGAAAGTTATAGTTAGTTGGACATATCATTCGTACATAACCAGAGAAATTCCCCGTTATAGTTAGTTCAGCTAACTATAACTCGCGCCCTGCAATGCACTGCTGATGACGTCACATATGACATCACTCATGACATGGTCAGTGACATCACTGATGACATCACTGATGACATCTCAAATGACATCACTGATGACATCACTGATGACATCATCTAGTGACTGTGTGTTTCTGTAAAGTTTAAATATGTTTTATATATACAGGGAAAGGCATATTGAAGAATGAGTGGGTGTATAAGTGTCTGAATGGATGATTTAGTAGGTGTGTGACTGACTCTATAACTGAGTGAATAAATGTATCTTACTGAATGCACGCGTTAGTGACTAAACTGTGTGAATGTCTGTATTCGTCTGTCTGTTGGTGTGTAAGCGGCTGCATGGGTTTGTGAATAGCTACATGAGTGTCTATATGGGTTATTGATTGGTTGTCTGAGTATCTGTATGGATGCCTGAGTGTTTGTATGGGTGGGGTGTGTGTGATTCTGTGCATAGATGTGTGAGTGGGTGATTCACTGGGTGCATGGTTTCAAGAGTGCATCTGTGATGGACTGTATGGGTGTGTGAGTGTGTATATGTGTGTGTTAGTGAGTGAATGTATATCTCAGTGGTACATGTGTGAGTAACTACATATGTGAAAGGCAGTATATATGTGTTTTGGAATATATAAATAGCTATAAGTGAGATTGTGTGATTATGAGAGTGACTGTATGGATGAGTGTGTGCTTGTATCAGTGATTGTATAAGAGCGTAAGAATGTCCTAGTATTTGTATGAGTAAGTGAGCTGGTGTGTGTATAACTGTATAGGTGAGTAAATGGGAGTGTGATTAATTATTTGCATGACTGACTAGGTGTGTGAGTACCTCTATGGATGAGTGGTGGTGTGTGAGTGTCTATATAGGCATATGAGTGCATATGATAGTCCTGTACTGAGTGATTGTAAGTATGAGTGACTGTACGGGTGAGTGAGTAGATATGTGTTTAGACCTAAGAATCAGTGTGTGGGTATGTAGTTATTGCTGCTGGAGTGTCTATGGTTTTGAGAATGGCAGTCTGTTATTTAGAGTTGGTGTATCAAAGGTTACATTAGGGTGTGAGAAGATGCATCAAATTATCACATGGATGATGTCATCAGTGATGTCATCAGTGATGTCATTTGAGATGTCATCAGTGATGTCATCAGTGATGTCACTGACCATGTCATGAGTGATGTCATATGTGACGTCATCAGCAGTGCATTGCGGGGGCGCGAGTTATAGTTAGATGAACTAACTATAACGGGGGAATTTCTCTGGTTTTGTACGAGTGAAATGTCCAACTAACTATAACTTTCCCTAAAACCTATGGTTTTTTCAGTGAATTTCTAAGGTTTTTTAAATGCTAATTTCTCAACTATAACGTGCCTGAAACCTATGGTTTTTTCTAACCCTGGGCATTGAATTCCGCTCCGCTCGCGGAATTTGCGGAATTTAGACAATTTCGCGTTCCGCGGAGAACGCGGAATTGCCAACAATTCCGCGATCCGCGGCGAAGCGGAATTATTTTCTTGTTCGCGCTTTAAAAATGCATTCTAGCGCGCGCGATTATGACTTACCGGGATTCCTGCGTTCGCCGACGGGTTTTCCTATTCGTTCGCGTGCGCCACGAGATTTCGGTAGCCGGCCGCGCGATCCTGCGAGAGTTTGCGATCGCGAATACGTCATTCGCCGCGCCATCGGACAACGCGAGAGTGTGCGATCGCGAACACGTCATTCGGGCGCGCCATCGGATTTCCGGCGGAATCTTTGTAAACCTGCGATCCCGAACACGCAAAATTTTCAATCTGGAGAAGAATAATATCGCGAGCAGCATAAAACCTTCTATAAACTGATGATTTCCATGGAAAAAAAACTCAGATTGATATTTGGGTGTCCTTTTTTGTCAATTTTTGGGGGGGGGAGAGGGAGGAAGTGCCACAGAGTCTACTACTTCCTGTTCCTTTCCAGCAGGCTCCTCCCAGTGCTTTCTCCATCTCCTGTTCATTTTCCACTTGGATTTGAGCTGGAAGGATCACTCTTTGTGTCTGCTGCATCATTATCATTGGCTTTGAGGATTTTTGGATTTGAGATTTTAGAAGTAAGTTGGTGTTGTTTGATTGGGTCATTGCAGTTGCTGCAATTACAATTTTTGTAATTTTCATCATTTTAAAAAATAAATATAGTGGTGGGTAACCACTGTAGCCAGTAGGCCCAGAGCTAGTCATGGGTGGGTGCATGATGAAACATGATGAAACAACTGTTCCTTTGCTGTGTGATGTATTTTTTAATTTCAAACATCATTTAGGGAGCATGGATGGCATTGGATTGAATTGCAAAATGTGTATTTTTGGGTGTATTTCAGTTTTTGGGCTGTGTGCTAAATACATGCCTTAGTTGTGTGTGGTGTGCTGCAGGCCTTGTTTAGCCCTGTGGATTTTCGTTTTTGCATTTTATTGCATTACAGGCAAAGCAGTGTTGTTTACCATGCAGCCTTTGCCTGGCTATTATAGGTCTGTTTTCAGTACATTGTTTTCCAGGCCTCCTGCTTGTTGCTTGTGATTTGTGAGTGTCCATGTGGCTGGTAGCCATTTCTGGTGGGAGTTATAAGTGTGCTGCTTTTTTGCCATATGGGCCTGCATGTGTTTCCTTTGTGACCTAGGCTTCTTGTTGTTGTGGGCCTGGCCATGAGGCTGGTGGCCATTTTGAAGCCAGGCAGAGTGCTTTTTGCCATAGGCCTGCATTGTCTGTCTTCAGTTTCTTGTTGTTGTGGGCCTGGCCATGAGGCTGGCGGCCATTTTGAAGCCAGGTAGTGTGCTTTTTTTCCATAGGCCTGCATTGTCTGGCTTCAGTTTCTTGTTGTTGTGGGCCTGGCCATGAGGCTGGCGGCCATTTTGAAGCCAGGCAGTGTGCTTTTTGCCATAGGCCTGCATTGTCTGTCTTCAGTTTCTTGTTGTTGTGGGCCTGGCCATGAGGCTGGTGGCCATTTTGAAGCCAGGCAGTGTGCTTTTTGCCATAGGCCTGCATTGTCTGTCTTCAGTTTCTTGTTGTTGTGGGCCTGGCCATGAGGCTGGTGGCCATTTTGAAGCCAGGCAGTGTGCTTTTTGCCATAGGCCTGCATTGTCTGTCTTCAGTTTCTTGTTGTTGTGGGCCTGGCCATGAGGCTGGCGGCCATTTTGAAGCCAGGCAGTGTGCTTTTTGCCATAGGCCTGCAAGCTTGTAGCCTAGTCTGCCAACAGGCCTTTCATCCAGTGGGCCCAGAGGTAGTCAGGGGTGCATGAAACTACTGTTTCTGTGTGTTCTGTTGAATATAAACATCATTTAGGGCACATGGATGGCATTGGATTGAATTGCAAAATGTGGATTTATTTTTTGGGTGTATTTCAGTTTTTGGGGGTGTGTTACATGCCTTAGTTGTGTGTGGTGTGTTGCAGGCCTTGTTTAGCCCTGTGTATTTTCGTTTTTGCATTTTATTGCATTACAGGCAAAGCAGTGTGGTTTACCATGCAGCCTTTGCCTGGCTATCGTAGGCCTGTTTTCAGTACATTGTTTTCCAGGCCTCATGCTTGTTGCTTGTGATTTGTGAGTGTCCATGTGGCTGGTGGCCATTTCTGGTGGGAGTTATAAGTGTGCTGCTTTTGCCATATAGGCCTGCATGTGTTTCCTTTGTGGCCTAGGCTTCTTGTTGTTGTGGGCCTGGCCATGAGGCTGGCGGCCATTTTGAAGCCAGGCAGTGTGTTTTTGCCATAGGCCTGCATTGTCTGTCTTCAGTTTCTTGTTGTTGTGGGCCTGGCCATGAGGCTGGCGGCCATTTTGAAGCCAGGCAGTGTGCTTTTGCCATAGGCCTGCAAGCTTGTAGCCTAATCTGCCAACAGGCCTTCCATCCAGTGGGCCCAGAGATAGTCAGGGGTGCATAAAAGAACTGTTTGTGTGTTCAGTTGAATTTAAACATCATTTAGGGCACATGGATGGCATTGAATTGCAAAATGTGGATTAATTTTTTGGGTGTATTTCTGTTTTTTGGGGTGTGTTACATGCCTTAGTTGTGTGTGGTGTGTTGCAGGCCTTGTTTAGCCCTGTGTATTTTCGTTTTTGCATTTTATTGCATTACAGGCAAAGCAGTGTGGTTTACCATGCAGCCTTTGCCTGGCTATCGTAGGCCTGTTTCAGTACATTGTTTTCCAGGCCTCATGCTTGTTGCTTGTGATTTGTGAGTGTCCATGTGGCTGGTGGCCATTTCTGGTGGGAGTTATAAGTGTGCTGCTTTTGCCATTTAGGCCTGCATGGTTTTCCTCTTGGCTTACTGCTTGCATCCATCCCCTTTGCCAGCTGCAGCTCCCTGAATGATGTGATGAGCAAATAATTTAATGCCAAACAGGGTCCACTTCTATTACATTTGTATTTTGGTTGTTGTTCCTCTTCTTTCCTATCCTTCCTGACAGTGTACACAGTATACCATGAAAGCCCTTGTTGACAGTCTCACAAATGGCTACACTAATTTATATCTTTTATTTGTTTGTTTGTACTACTAGTAATTGAACCACAACAACAAATGCAACATTTCACTGATGTTCTTCTCCTGGCTTCTTTGCTTTTAGGTGCACAAAAAGACAGAGGAGGAGGTGTCATCATCATCATCACCCGTTGTACTGCCAGGCTGAAGTCCTGCTGCGCGTCACGTCCACGTGTGACCACAGACATCTCTGCAACTTGTGCACCTGCGTCCTGCTGACATCTGAAGAAGATGGCCCCAAAGAAAGGTACCAGGTCCTCCAGTAGCAAGAAAGTTGCCAGTGAGAAGAAGGGAGAGAAGAAGGAAGTGGCACTTGCCAAGACTGGGGTGCCGGCCGATGTGTTTTTGGTAAAAAAACTTACGCCTGCAGCAGCGGTGTCCAGCGGGGACCAAGCTGGGAGCAGCACCTCTGCATCAGTGGCCCCACCCCAGCAACCTAGGCCCAAGCCCATGACTGTGGCAGAGGTAGCCAGTCTACTAACGACCAGTGATGTTGAAATGTCATTATCGCAAAGTAGTACCCAATCCACGCACTCGCAGGCGCAAACTCAGCAGATAAGTGGGCAACCCCAGCCGCAACCCGAACCGCAGCTGGAACTGCAACCACAGCCGGAACCACAGCCACAACCCCAGCCGCAGCCGGAACCGCAACCACAGCCGGAACCGCAACCACAGCCGGAACCACAGCCGCAGCCGGAACCACAGCCGGAACCACAGCCCACAATAGTAGCTGTTCCACCTGAAGTAGGGGCAGTTCAGGAAATCGAGCTTTTTACAGACGAAGAGGAGCAAGCCACTGTTCCAGAAGATCCAGTGTCTTCCATACCCCCAGCAAGGAAAAGGAGGCTTAGTACATCAACTTCTTCTTCAAGCCCCGCTTCTGATGATCTAGATGCCACTTGGAAGCCACCAGCTCAGCCTGAGAGTGATGCACACCACAAGACAAGGCTAGTGAAAAGGAAGGTTCCAGAAAGCCTTACAGTTATGGAGGTAGATGTAGACGAGGGGGTGATGATGATGAAGAGCCAGTCATCACGAACATCACTCCTGGGCCTGCGGAGATGGAGACCAACATTATTAGACTATCCCAAATCGCTGCGAGGGATGTAGCACGGATACCACCAACACAGGTAACGCCAACACGACCTCCAGCTTCCATATTTGCCTTTGCAAAGGCCCGGCAGGGACCTACATCAAGCTCAACCACCACCTCAGTAGGTGGTGGTAGTGTAAGTGCACAGAGTCAAATTCCATGCACACCCTCCATTTCATCTGGTATTGAAAGTGGCACCTCCAGCAGCTCCAGAAAGTTCTCCTCCCCAGTTTGGGACTTCTTTTCGGTTAGCAGTAAGGAGGAGAACATTGCTATATGCTCAATTTGTCGGCAGGCTGTTAGGCGGGGTAAGCTTGGTACAAACTATGGTACCGGAGGACAAACAAGTCATCTCAAAAAACACCACACTATCAGGTGGGAGGCTCACCTACTTCACTTACAAAAAAGTAAAACTGGACCCATTGCTGTTGTTGGGGATGAAGAAGTAGGGGAAGATATGATCGCGGTGGAAGGTCAACAAGAGGGAGACATTTCTAGCCCTACCCCCAGCAGTGTACTGGTAACGCCCACATCCTCAGCAACATCTCAGTGGCACAGTAGTAAGAGTCAACATGAGACACCAAGGCAACCGGGCACTGCAATGAGCAAAAGTGCAGCGTCGTTGAGCCTAGCTGGGTTCAAGAAGAAAGGTGCACCACTAAGGAAAATATTCCAGCCTACCATTGACAGCATGCTTAGGTCGGAGGGGCAGTACCAACGCAACCACCCAACGGCACGGTTGTACAATGCGAAGCTGGCTAAAATGTTAGCGCTGGACCTTCTCCCTTTTTCATTTGTGGAAGGGGTGGGTTTCCTTGAATTTGTGTCAGCCATCTGCCCTAAATGGAAGGTTCCCAGCCGGTCCTATTTTGCCCGAGTTGCTGTTCCAGCACTACATCACGATGTGCTGGAATTGGTTGGACAAGCTTTGCAGCAGAGTGCTGTTCACAAAATCCACCTGACAACAGACATGTGGACCAGTTGCCAAGCCACTGATAACATGTGCATCACTGCACACTGGGTCTCTTTTGTGGGGGTTAGAGACAAGCTATCTGAAGTAGGTGCTGTTGACACAGCTGCAATTTTTAATGCTTCTCGGAAACATGCAACTATAGCCATGTTCGCCATGGAGAAATCTCATACTGCTGAAAACATTTTGGAAGAGTTTAACAACAAGGTCTTTGAATGGCTGCGCCCCAGAGGGCTTCACATTGGTTTTGTTGCCACGGATAATGGCAGTAATATACTTAAGGCCATGACGCTTGGTAAGTATTTCAGGGTCCCGTGTTTGGCGCACTGCATTAACATTATAGTTCAAGACTTTCTGAAAAAAGAACCCATAGTCAGCAACTTACTGACCACCTGCCGCAGAATATGCACGCATTTCAGCCATTCTTTTAAAGCCCGGAAGCAGCTGAGGATCATTCAACGTGACTATAGAATGCCAGTCAAAGCACTGATCCAGGAGGTGGCAACACGTTGGAACTCAACGTATTACATGCTTGACCGTCTGTTTGAGCAGTACAGACCAATCAATGAATATGTCATGCAAAGGACGGATGCTGCTGTGAAAGGCATGACCCTTCAGGTGGACCAATGGTGCCTAGTTAAATCTCTTACAGAGATGCTTCTTCCTTTCGAGGTCTTCACACGTGAAGTCAGCAAGGAGGACTGTACTATGGGCCAAGCTATCCCATTGTTGCACATGCTAGAGCAAGAGCTGAAGAGGGTGTGTGAAGCGTACATAGGTGTGGAGGAAAAAAAGAAGCATACCAGTTGGCGGAGAGCTTATCATGTCGCTTAAGTGAAAATGCAAGGGTGCAAAATAAGATTCTGTCACAACAACATTACATTTGTGCCACAATTCTGGATCCACGGTACAAATCGGCACTGCACAGTAAGACATTACTCCCTTTTTCAGAAGTGGATGTTGCCCGGTACAAAACTTGGATAGCTGAGGCAGCCAGTACATTGGTAAATGAACGGCTGGTAATTAAAGGCCTCAAACCCACATCAAGTACTGCAGCAGGGCATCCTGCGTCAAGTTCAACTTCAGAGCCTGTGGGCAGTGCATTTGGTTCACAGCTGTCACCAACACTATCGACAACAGCAAGAACCGGATCATCATCAGCCCCAGTACAAACGGCACAGAATTGGTATTTACAGCAAGGACTTGCTAGGTCCAGTGCTGATGCAAAGACAAAAGAGGCCGCACTAAGTTTAGCACCCCTGAACATTGACCGAATGGTCCAGGCCTACCTGGATGACCCAACAGAGGTCTACATTGATCAAAACCCATTGCGGTATTGGTATGGCAAAAGGGGCCAATGGCCAGTGCTCAACAGGCTGGCGATCAACTATCTGGCTTGCCCCATCGCAAGTGTCTCTTCTGAACGTGTTTTCAGTGCTGCTGGTTCCATTGTAACAGTGAAAAGGACCAGTCTCTCACCCATAAACGTGGAGAGGTTAACCATGATCAAAATGAATCAGCAATTTATACCACCGAATTACACAATACATGAATCACCGCAGGAAGATGAGGACAGCGGCTCAGGTGATGGAAGTAGCGTGTTGGATGCTGATTACCTACTTCTGGTTGAACCTCCAGAGTTTGAGGACGAGCTATACTTCCCTGACGGTGACAACTAGGCTTCCAGTTCTTACTGTGGTTCTCCCTTATTTACTTCTATTTCTGTGTCTGTCTTTCTGTTTGGAAACTTCAAATCACAACAAATCCATCACCACCGTCTTCGTATTTTATTGCCTTATGAGTTTCAGCTCTCTGCATTTCAGTCCACTCCTCCGAGTCCTGCTCCTCCATCCTCCTGAATCGACCTAAATATATTGCCCTCAAGCCAGATGATGATTGGATGTAGCATAATCGAAGAAAAACTAAAATCTTGCCTCGTTGAGTCTCTCCAAAAGAAGTGGAACATGATGATGACTACTATAGCTATCCTCCTTTCCGAGCCGATACAGACTGCCCATTAACTGAAGATGAGAAGGAACAGGTAATGAATGATGACATGCATTGGACGCTGACTGAGTGATTTGTGTTGTTGTTGTTTGTAGTGCATGAAGGTAATTCATTGTGTACTATTATCTAATCTACACACTAAAAGTAACCCAATGCAATGTTTCTTTCCAATCTTGTTTTTCAATAACAATTTTCTACTTCTACTGCAGGCCGATCCATTGCATTTTGAATATGGAAAGGGGACTCAATCTGTACACTACTGCACACTGAGTTGGACAACACACCATGATGATGACCACAGTGACATTATCTCTTCGCACTCCAGTCACTCAGTACGATCCGAGATGATTGATGGAATAACTCAGTGCGTTTCATGAGTGCATTACAAGGTAACCAAGTCAACAACAACCACTGCAGACCTACATGTCTGTGTAGTGGTGGAGTCGAGTGTGGTGGTATGGTATGACTGACAGCGGGGCATTGATTTAGTCACTTAATTTGTAAAATGCTATGTTGCTGTATATCTGCTTTGTCTGCCTCTGTCAAAAAAGGTACGCTAAATGGAGGATGTGTCACGGGTGCCGTGGGCCTGCTCAGTCCTGTTGTTGT
Source organism: Calotriton arnoldi (assembly GCA_963921515.1). Classification (NCBI taxonomy): domain Eukaryota; kingdom Metazoa; phylum Chordata; class Amphibia; order Caudata; family Salamandridae; genus Calotriton; species Calotriton arnoldi. The sequence continues at coordinate 452,596 of CAWUFW010011627.1, forward strand.
TGGAGGTTAATGCTGGAAACAGACTAGAGTAGACATGATGTATCCAAATCCATGCCGCCTCTGAAAGTGTTCTTGTTGCACTCCACCGTAATTTAGGCATTTTTTTTCTACTTGATTTTTCAATATCCCTTTGGTTTTCCCATCTGCAATTACAGGCCGGCCCTTACCCTGTGCTACACTGGGAAAAACAACTCTCACTTACCTTACCAATGAATCTACATGTGCCAGGCAGGCAGTGGCGTCACGCAAGATTGATGGCCGGAGCGTCCATGGAATGGAGGACCAAGACGAATGCCGAGATGCAACTCCCCATTTTGACCAGGATAACATACAGTAACAGTATCAACTTTCATCATCTTTTAAATTTCGATTCTTTTTTTGTCTTCAATCATTACTACTGTGTGTTGTTGTTGTTATGTTTGCTCTCTGCTTATATAATTCAATTCATCCCTACAGCAATTTTTGACTTTTCTTTGCTATCTTTAAGCCCGGGCCGGTACAACAGAACAGAAACTGTATGTAATTCGGGTCTCTCTGAGGGCAGACAGGCAAGGCAAATTGCATAATATACTGCTGCCCTGTACTGTCTAATTGTCTAGTAGTAGTAGTTAGTAATATCATTAACCATCAAGTTATCATCATCATGCATGCATTTCCTGTTTCTCCCTTAACTGATTTATGGATATGGTTGTCTGCCAAGATTGTGTTTTGTTGTTGTCCATGCGTACTATTTTTCTTTCTCAAACCTTTCCCAAAACCCCCCTTCCCAACCATTCATCAAACCCTAACCCTCTTCCCCCGGGCTGTGTGGCTTATTGAGGTGTGACTAAATTAAATGTACACCAATAATTTATGACACGCTTGCTGGGGCGGATGTGGCTAAAGCAACATAAATGCATTTTCAAGGCAGGGCGCGGATCTTCTTCTGCTTGCCCACCCTCCTATGAGCAGTATATTTGGGATTTTTTTACCAAAGGAACCGAATCCATCAGCATTAATTGCCATCATAGATTGGATTTGTTGTCATCGTCCGAAACAGCACTAACGGTTACGCTTGTGTCGAGTCACGGACCACGGTGTACTGTAGGCCTAGTCGAGTGTCTCGACACAGCTAGAGTTTGTAACTCTATGTACTAGGCTATCCCCACAACCATTATGTTTCCTTGTATTTTGGCATATTATTGTTTGGCAGTAAGTTTCGTACTGTATTTTGTTCTACTACTCCTCCCACAGTCTCTCTCAGGCGACTGACTGTCTCATTTTCTTTTATTTGCAAGTGCTACTGCCAGGGTCTACTACTACTACCACCACAACCATGGCATGTTGGGAAAGAAAACCATCACCACCATGCAGCCATCGCCGTGCCCAAGTTAAACATCAAGCACAGGTAAGAGAAGAGGTTTGGGTGAGGCATAATTAATAACAGATTTTTTTCATTAATTCTATTTCACACACCCCTTTGAGTCCAGTTGCAGAATGCATAGATTAGCAGGAGAGACTGACAGTACTAGTAGGACAAGTCCCTCAGTGACGGGTACCGCATCTGTCTGTTTGTGTCTTAGTAACTCAGCCAATTATTTAAATCAAACACTGGCTGTGGCACTGCACCAGCAAGGAAACCGTGTGACGTAAAACCGTAACCCCACCCACAAAACATTAACCACATCGTATATAAAGTCTAAATATGTAATTTAATACCCTAACAAAAATAAACTATGTAAAAAAATCCCACAACACCTGACCCACCCCTCTCCCTAACCCCAACCAATGTTCATGTCCCGCAACGAAAAAGTCCAACAAATGTCCAAAAGTCCAAAACCCAACGCCCGATTCCCACCCACCCAAATAAGATATAAAAAAGGGGCAATAAATAAACGGGGTCTCAGCGGGCTCGCCTCTCCAGGACACGGATGCGCTCCTCCAGGCGGGCCACGCGGTGCTTCAGCGCGCGGCAGTTGCATCCACAGTGGGGGTGGGCAGCAGTGCTTCTTCCTGTGTGGCGGCGGGTGGCTGACAGGCGGTGACGCCGTAAGACTGGGGGGGTGTCTGGGGCCCGGGGCATTGGAGGAGGCTGCAGCTGCTGCCGCCTCCTCCTCCTCCTCCTCTAGAAGAACCAGGCGCCGGTATTCGGCCTGTATGGCCTCCAGCTTACGGCGCCGGGCCTTGGCTGCCAACTCCTTCCTGTTGACTTTAGGAGTAGCTATATCAAGAAGAAAAACAAGACTATTGTAAAATATACTCTTAGCAAAGCAGTCAGACAAATACATTCTACACATAGTAGCACAGTAGCACTAGCAAGCACAGTACATAACATTTGTGGTATGTATCTATCCTCCCACTACCTCGGCCTCGAACATTTGTGGGAGTTTCAGGCATTCCACCACCCATGCATCTGATTCATATCACACACCTATGCATGCATGCCACGTATCCTTCTCTGCCAGTCATAAATATAAAATCTCGCCCGTCCTTCCTCCTTCCACCCTTCTTTCCCTTTTCGTTCAACCCATCCATCAAGGTCATCTGATCAGACTTTTAGTCTTCTCCATAAAAATTTCACAGCTGAGTTGAAGTCCGATAGAGGCCATTGGTTACTCTCAGTAGACTCCCGTCGCTAATGCTATTGCTAATGCTTCTAAGTAAAGGGTGTCTTCTTCAACCGGCGTTCACAACTACTTCTTACTTAAGTCTCAACAGTACAGTATACATTACACCCTTGCAGCGAGTGTAATGTCAGTAAGTAAGGATTAGGAATATAACTTACCACCACCCGCCACTGCTGCTGGCTCACCCCTGCAGCTACTCCAACTGCCGCATCGCCTGCACCCTCAGCGGCCGCGTCACCTTCACCGCTGGCCCCGGTACTGGTGGTCGGTAGTACGCCTAGAAAAAACATTACACATTTTTCAGATGCCATATACACCTCCCCCTATTTTTCACTAGCATGAATGAAAAAAAAGTTAATACATATACAACATACATCACTAGTATAAATCAGGTAGTAGAGTAGACACTAGTAGTGTTATATGGTCCCTAGGGTCATTTTAGTCTTTGCTAAGTTACCCCGAGCCATGCAACCATTTTAGCTCTGTCTTTTATTTTTGCGCAAGTTACCTCGCAGCTTGTTGTGAAAGACGCCTTTGAGGCCACATGAGCTCATACTGCTACTGTCTGAGCACTGCGTACAAGGTCGGAAAACAAGCGACTTTGTTATGGAGTTATGGTGTTAGTCCATATTGCTTATCCATAAAAAAACAGCACTTTTTGGCACGACTGAGAAATGCTTGCACTATACTAACGCGCACCATTTTTCTCATTACAGACGGAAGATTCACTTATAAGAAGAACCAGAGCTTTGCAGAGCTTATGATTAACCACTACTAGATTCTTCTAAGGTGAGGGCTCCCCAGAATTCTCACATCTCCATTTAGAATTTTATATAAACTAGATTCCTACCAAGGGGAGGGTGGTTCGCCCACCACTGTTCAGTTATCATGATCTCGCCTTTTGGCTTCTATGGACTTGTAGTTGTAAGTAACTTGTAAGTCTAACTAACTGTAACAATGTTTATTGTTTTAATCTTATACATTTTGCTGTTGCTGCTGCATTATACAACATACAGAGCTTGTCAGTTGGAAATAAAAAGAAACCTTTTGAACTTACATAGACTCGGTGGTATTTGGTGTGGACTTACACAAGAGTGAGCAAAAGGGTGTGCATTGCTTCCGCGACAGAGGTTGGGAGTGTTATGTTGTCTGGGTTGTCTACTCATTGGGTATTTTGGGGGGGCCGTTTCGGAGTAATGAGACACTATAACTAGTCGGTCAGGGGATTGTGGTGGCTTCCGATTGAGGTGTGAGGAAGGTCCAACCTCCCATCACCAACGTCCTATTTTCTTGTGCAAAGTTCTGTATGTGCAGAATCCCTACAACAGTAGTAGTATGTCCTATCCTATCTAAAATTCTAAAATGTGGTTGGGCATTTTCTTGGTGGGAATTGTCAAAAAGCCTCAAGAATAAGAAGACTAGAAGTAGTAGAAGAGGACAACCCAAACTCAATGGCTATAGCTATTGGTGAATGAGTTTTATTTAAAATATTTGAAATAAAGAGTGGGCAACTGGGCAAGCTTAGCTACAGACAGACTAATAGTAGTAGTACAGAGAGTCATAGCAGACGCAGTTAGAGGTAGGGATAACAAGAATTTAGAAACAGATAGTATAGAGCAAAGAAGATTTTGTAAAAATTCGAATTAGGATACCGAAATAATAGTTCGGAAAAAATAAGGTGCAGGAAAAGTTTTGGAAATATAATTATTAATATTAACCACTGGTGGACTTACTGGGGCCAGCAGCAGAGCCCTCGATAGAGGAGTGGTCCTCTCCCTGGGAGGCATCTTCCAGATCTTCTGGGCCCACCGCCTGCGACCCCGTCTTCTTGCCCCTGGGTGCTGCTGATCATGTAAGATTTCATAAAGAAAGAGACAAAAATTAAAGTTTGGTGTGAAATAAATAAAATATTTTAAAATAGGCACCAAAAACATTTTTGGTAACAAAAATTGCAATAAAATTGACCTATCTGATCGACTGGTAGTATTTCGAGATTCACGCACCGTCTAGCAAGCCTAACTACCACCTGACCTAGCCCACCTATTCCAATCCAGAAGGGCCAATTGTTCAGTAAGTCTGCATTTCCATTTATTTTAGTCCTCAAAAATGCATAGATGGAGGACACATGCATACATTTTTGAATACACCAAATTGTTGGCTGGTTGCTGCTGATGTTCTGCTAGTGATGATATAAGCCTATTAACACTCAGTAAATAAACTACAAAAGGTTCTGCTAAGGACTGGGGTAAGCATCACTCAGCAGCACGTGACGTGACAGAGGATGCGTCACGCACACAACTTACAAATTACCAACTAATAAGTAACTAAACCTATCAATCCACCACTATCCCTTCTTAGTGGCAGGAGGACAAAGGAAGGACTACTCTCTCTAGCATTACATCACTTAAGTTCTCTAAAGTAAACTCTTACATAATCATCAGGCCAAGCGAGCGCAAAGTTGCAAACAAGTAAGATTAGTAGCGCCGAGCGCCTGTGTCATAACAATCACAGATTTTTAAACGTAATTTACCTGCAATGTAAGCAGCAGCATTCTTGCTGGTCGGAAAAAAAAAATATTCGCAATATATAACACAGAGCAGAAGAACACAAAGTAGTAATATTAAATAGCTACTCACCAAGCCCCGGGACCTCCACTCCTAGCAGGTCCAGCAGGTCCTGCTCCTGGTCCAGAATATCGGACCACCGGTGCGTCAGCTGATTCTGTGTGCGCCGGACACCAGAGCAGCGAAACACTGCCCGCCGCACCTTGCCCCACCGCTGCCGACGCTCCCGGAGCCCGTACCCGGACTCAGGCCTGCCGCCTGCTGCCAGGGTTAAGGGGAGGTGACGCTGAACAAAAAAACCAGTGCGGCCACCTCCGCCTCATTGAATAAGGCCCGTGCCTGCACCCCTCTTTGGCGCCGTCTTCCGCAAGGAAGGCGGTCGCGGCTCTGGCTCCGACTTCGAGCCCTGTGGCTGTGGCCCTTTGCCATGGTTCTGGGTAGGCGGGGGACGGAAAAGAAAAGGTAGGAATTAAATAAAGTAAGTAAAAGAAATGAAAAAGCAGGTAATAGAAAAAGTGTGAAAAAGTAGTTAAAAACACACAAAAAGTAGAGAGAAACTCAAAATATAGAATCAGGAAAATAGAGAGATAGATAATAAACAAAAAAGACCCAAAATAAGTTTACAGAAACAAAGGATTGAAAAGATAGAGGGAGGATTGAAAAGCAGGCCCAGAACCATAGAAATAGAGTGAAAAACAAGATGGCCGCGCCCATTGCGACCGCATGGGCAAGTTCGCGCGATATTTCCCCCGAGCACGCAAAAGCGTCGCGAACACGTAATGCGCGTTCCCGAACAGGAAACCCTTATCGCGAACGGGCGGGAGCATGCAATACGCGACCCGGAACAGGAAATACCATCGCGAGCGGGCGGGACAAGTGAAAATAAGATGGCCGCGCCCATTAGCGACCGCATGGGCAAGTTAGCGATATATTTCCCCGCGAGCACGCAAAAACACATCGCGAACGGACGGGATAAGCAATTCCGCGATTTCGTGGAATTTCCGCGAGCTCGCGGAATTTGTTAGCAATTTCGCGAAGATTTGCGTAACGCGACCGCAAATTCCGCCCACCCTTAATTTTTTCAGTGAATTTCAAAGGTTTTTTAAATGCGAATTTCTAACTATAACATGCCTGAAACCTATGGTTTTTTAAGTGAATTTCAAAGGTTTTTTAAATGCTAGTTTCTAACTATGCCTACAGAGGTAGGACATGTGAAGAAAGAAGAAGAAAAGCGCAGAAAGAAGGAAGACAAATGCAGAAAGAGGCAACAGAAGTCCAGAAAGACGAAGAAAAGTGCAAGAAGAAGGAAGAGATGTGCAGAAAGAACCAACAGAGGAGTAGAAAGTACTCCTGTGCCCCCAACGTTTTGCTGATGGGTACTGGTGGTAACTGACTCTGTCTCTGGTGGTAAAAGACACTTAGAATACAGTGAAAACACCTACATACACTAAGGAACCCTATGCGTTGGGGTACCCCTTTGATTAGCATGACCTCCTCTGTATTTGCCATGAGTTAGTGCCTGGGTCATTGGATGAGTACATGGGTACTCACTGGATGATTAGAGTACTGCAAGGAGAGTGGATGGTGAATTTATAAGTGCTTGTGTTTTGGCGGAGTGATTGGATAAGTACATGGTGCTCGCTGGTTGATTGGAGGAGTGCATGGGTAGTGACAGGGCGATGGCTGGACTGCATCAGTAGTGCTCAGGGTAAGTTGGAGGATTAATTCTCCTTGAATCCTGAGGGTCCCTATTTGATAAAAGCCCTGGTGGTGGCGGTCCCCGGGGCTTGGGGGCCTTGGAGGCCCCCAAACATTAAAAACAAGCCCGGGAGGTGGCAGTCCCCGGGGCTGCGGGGGCCCAGCGGGCCCTGCATATATTTGTTGGCAATGCCCCGGGACCTGGCCCACCGGGGTCTCAATTAAATGAGCGCGGTATTCCGCGCTTCATTTTCTTTACATTTCGGCGGGATTCGCGACCCCAGAGCGAATTTCGCAATTTTTAAAAAATGCTTTTTTGGCCCTGGGGGTCCTTGTGGGACCCCTGAGCAGGCCTAGGGGGTCAGGGTGTTTCTACCCTGCCCCTTTTCTTCATTTTCACCTTAGTTTCCCTGTTTTCTTGTGACTCGGTTCTACTGAGTCACAAGATGGCTGCCAACACTTCCTGGTTTGGAGTGTTGGCAGCCAATTAAAATGAAGCTCGTGGTCGGGAGGGTTCGCGGATCCACCGCGCCTCTAGATATCGATATTTGTTTTTTACAATTTCTCAGCAACTACCGAACGGATTTACACCATTTTTAAAAGGTCGCTTTCTGAGCCAAGCAGTTCTCAAATAGCGACAAAGCACTTTTGAATTATTTGTTATCTCTATGTTTTTTATCCAGTTGACCACTTGATTAAATGTTACGCTTAGGGAGAAAATGTGGTGTTACCAAGTTGGTGTTTCTGCTTCAGCTCGTCATTCTGTGATTCTGGTCAAATCACTTAATCTCCCCATGCCTACAACCAAAATGAGTTTGTCCTTGTATGATGCTCATGTAAAGCACTCCAATATCTGACCAGCCTGCACTATATAAAACTGCAAAAAAACAAAGGATAAAAAGTGTTTTCCACACTTCTGTCATTGGGCTATACGTGGGCTACATCTGGGTGATATTTGTGCTACATTTTGGCTCATTTTTCTCTGGTGGCCATCTTGGGAGACTTCAATTACATTCATTAAACTTTATTCGATCTGATTTAGAAACATAGATCATAAAAGTGTACATAAAAACAGTAAATCCTCTTTCTTAATACAATACAGTGAGAATTAATTAAAACCAGTAGGTAAAAACGGGTGTTACAAAGCCCGGTTCAGAGCAACTTCAGGTTAACAGAATAGTAAAGTTCAATGTTTCGCAAGATCAATCTCATGTACTTCGTGCAAAATATGCAATAAGGGGTCCAAGTAAGATGCAACGCTCCAATACCTGACCAGTCTGCACTATATAAAACTGCAAAAAAACTAAAAATAAAAAGTGTTTTCCACACTTCTGTCATTGGGCTATATGTGGGCTACATGTGGGTGATATTTGTGCTACATTTGGGCTCTTTTTTCTCTGGTGGCCATCTTGGGATACTTATTTGTTATGAAATTTCCTAATTTCCTCATTTACTGCAGTCTCCTCAGTAGGAAATGCTTTCAGTTTTTACTTTGATTCCATCAAGAAGGCATTCAGATGTGTCACACATTTGCCATAAATTCAGAATGTTAGCACTCTAGTTGCTCATTAGATCACTGTAGTAAAGCTACTGCTCACCAGGGAGTTAACTGGAAGTCTACTGCTGGTATTGAAAGTGATTGTTTCAGTCTGCATGTCAGAATTTTCTAATGAAATAGAAGAGGATTTGAGATCTCACTTAAAACATGCCCTAATTTTTCTTTCTGCAGAACTAACCATAATTTCTATGGCAAAATGAACCCCCTCATTTTTTTCCTTTTTAAAATAAATGTTTTAAGTGTTACCGGTTTATTCCAATCAAGATGGCTTCAGGTGTGCCATAATTTTGTCATAAGTAAGACTGTTAGCACTCTAGTTGTTCTTTAGAACACTCTGGGAAGCTGCAGCAGAACACAAAGGAATCAACTGGCATGCTGCTCCTATTGAAATATAACAGGAAGATATTTGTAATCTCACTTAAAACATGTCCTAATTTTTCTTTCTACAGCACTAACCATAATTTCTATGACAAAATGAACCCACTCATTTTGTTCCTTTTTAAATTAAATGTTTTAAGTGTTACCGGTTTATTCCAATCAAGATGGCTTCAGGTGTGCCATAATTTTTTCATAAGTAAGACTGTTAGCGCTCTAGTTGTTCTTTAGAACACTCTGGGAAGCTGCAGTAGAACACAAAGGAATCAACTGGCAGGCTGCTCCTGTTGAAATATAACAGGAAGATATTTGAAATCTCACTTAAAACATGTCCTAATTTTTCTTTCTACAGCACTAACCATAATTTCTATGACAAAATGAACCCCATCATTTTGTTCCTTTTTAAATTAAATGTTTTAAGTGTTACCAGTTTATTCCAATCAAGATGGCTTCAGGTGTGCCATACTTTTGTCATAGGTAAGGCTGTTAGCGCTCTAGTTGTTCTTTAGAACACTCTGGGAAGCTGCAGTAGAACACAAAGGAATCAACTGGCAGGCTGCTCCTGTTGAAATATAACAGGAAGATATTTGAGATCTCACTTAAAACATGTCCTAATTTTTCTTTCTACAGCACTAACCATAATTTCTAAGACAAAATGAACCCCATCATTTTGTTCCTTTTTAAATTAAATGTTTTAAGTGTTACCAGTTTATTCCAATCAAGAAGGCTTCAGGTGTGCCATACTTTTGTCATAGGTAAGGTTGTTAGCGCTCTAGTTGTTCTTAAGAACACTCTGGGAAGCTGCAGTAGAACACAAAGGAATCAACTGACAGTCTCTGCCCTTGTTGGATTTACATGTTTTACTGAGAATGTCAGACTTCATTCTCACATGACTGAGAAAGATAATGTGAATTAACAGAAAATATGCTCTCATTTTAGCTTTTGGAGCACCTTCCAAACCTCTGTGGGACAAGCATGAGAAAATTGTTTTCTCTCAAACATGATTCATGAAATCCCAGCAGAAGGTTTTTCACAGGGTAAAGTCATCCTAGAACACACCACAATTCCTAAAATTAGTATGGTACCATCAACAAATGAATTCTAATGTAACTAAAGTCTGTTTTCACCCTTTATAGTTCTCCTTTTGGTGACCCTCAAAATCTTCTATTCACTACAATGCATTTCATTGGGGTGCTATCATGTATATTGGTCCCAAGATGGCTGCCAACACTTCTTGGATGAAGTGCTGACAGCGAATCAGATCTCACGATGACATGTGTGGTTAGGCTCCGCCCAGATATATAAAGTTCTTTCTCCTTTAATATTTAAAAAACTACTGAACGGATTTACACCATTTTTAAAAAGGTCGCTTTCTGAGCCAAGCAGTTCTCAAATAGCGACAAAGCACTTTTGAATTATTTGTTATCTCTATGTTTTTTATCCAGTTGACCACTTGATTAAATGTTACGCTTAGGGAGAAAATGTGGTGTTACCAAGTTGGTGTTTCTGCTTCAGCTCGTCATTCTGTGATTCTGGTCAAATCACTTAATCTCCCCATGCCTACAACCAAAATGAGTTTGTCCTTGTATGATGCTCATGTAAAGCACTCCAATATCTGACCAGCCTGCACTATATAAAACTGCAAAAAAACAAAGGATAAAAAGTGTTTTCCACACTTCTGTCATTGGGCTATACGTGGGCTACATCTGGGTGATATTTGTGCTACATTTTGGCTCATTTTTCTCTGGTGGCCATCTTGGGAGACTTCAATTACATTCATTAAACTTTATTCGATCTGATTTAGAAACATAGATCATAAAAGTGTACATAAAAACAGTAAATCCTCTTTCTTAATACAATACAGTGAGAATTAATTAAAACCAGTAGGTAAAAACGGGTGTTACAAAGCCCGGTTCAGAGCAACTTCGAGTTAACAGAATAGTAAAGTTCAATGTTTCGCAAGATCAATCTCATGTACTTCGTGCAAAATATGCAATAAGGGGTCCAAGTAAGATGCAACGCTCCAATACCTGACCAGTCTGTACTATATAAAACTGCAAAAAAACTAAAAATAAAAAGTGTTTTCCACACTTCTGTCATTGGGCTATATGTGGGCTACATGTGGGTGATATTTGTGCTACCTTTGGGCTCTTTTTTCTCTGGTGGCCATCTTGGGATACTTATTTGTTATGAAATTTCCTAATTTCCTCATTTACTGCAGTCTCCTCAGTAGGAAATGCTTTCAGTTTTTACTTTGATTCCCTCAAGAAGGCATTCAGATGTGTCACACATTTGCCATAAATTCAGAATGTTAGCACTCTAGTTGCTCATTAGATCACTGTAGTAAAGCTACTGCTCACCAGGGAGTTAACTGGAAGTCTACTGCTGGTATTGAAAGTGATTGTTTCAGTCTGCATGTCAGAATTTTCTAATGAAATAGAAGAGGATTTGAGATCTCACTTAAAACATGCCCTAATTTTTCTTTCTGCAGAACTAACCATAATTTCTATGGCAAAATGAACCCCCTCATTTTTTTCCTTTTTAAAATAAATGTTTTAAGTGTTACCGGTTTATTCCAATCAAGATGGCTTCAGGTGTGCCATAATTTTGTCATAAGTAAGACTGTTAGCACTCTAGTTGTTCTTTAGAACACTCTGGGAAGCTGCAGCAGAACACAAAGGAATCAACTGGCAGGCTGCTCCTATTGAAATATAACAGGAAGATATTTGTAATCTCACTTAAAACATGTCCTAATTTTTCTTTCTACAGCACTAACCATAATTTCTATGACAAAATGAACCCCCTCATTTTGTTCCTTTTTAAATTAAATGTTTTAAGTGTTACCGGTTTATTCCAATCAAGATGGCTTTAGGTGTGCCATAATTTTTTCATAAGTAAGACTGTTAGCGCTCTAGTTGTTCTTTAGAACACTCTGGGAAGCTGCAGTAGAACACAAAGGAATCAACTGGCAGGCTGCTCCTGTTGAAATATAACAGGAAGATATTTGAGATCTCACTTAAAACATGTCCTAATTTTTCTTTCTACAGCACTAACCATAATTTCTATGACAAAATGAACCCCATCATTTTGTTCCTTTTTAAATTAAATGTTTTAAGTGTTACCAGTTTATTCCAATCAAGATGGCTTCAGGTGTGCCATACTTTTGTCATAGGTAAGGCTGTTAGCGCTCTAGTTGTTCTTTAGAACACTCTGGGAAGCTGCAGTAGAACACAAAGGAATCAACTGGCAGGCTGCTCCTGTTGAAATATAACAGGAAGATATTTGAGATCTCACTTAAAACATGTCCTAATTTTTCTTTCTACAGCACTAACCATAATTTCTAAGACAAAATGAACCCCATCATTTTGTTCCTTTTTAAATTAAATGTTTTAAGTGTTACCAGTTTATTCCAATCAAGACGGCTTCAGGTGTGCCATACTTTTGTCATAGGTAAGGTTGTTAGCGCTCTAGTTGTTCTTAAGAACACTCTGGGAAGCTGCAGTAGAACACAAAGGAATCAACTGACAGTCTCTGCCCTTGTTGGATTTACATGTTTTACTGAGAATGTCAGACTTCATTCTCACATGACTGAGAAAGATAATGTGAATTAACAGAAAATATGCTCTCATTTTAGCTTCTGGAGCACCTTCCAAACCTCTGTGGGACAAGCATGAGAAAATTGTTTTCTCTCAAACATGATTCATGAAATCTCAGCAGAAGGTTTTTCACAGGGTAAAGTCATCCTAGAACACACCACAATTCCTAAAATTAGTATGGTACCATCAACAAATGAATTCTAATGTAACTAAAGTCTGTTTTCACCCTTTATAGTTCTCCTTTTGGTGACCCTCAAAATCTTCTATTCACTACAATGCATTTCATTGGGGTGCTATCATGTATATTGGTCCCAAGATGGCTGCCAACACTTCTTGGATGAAGTGCTGACAGCGAATCAGATCTCACGATGACATGTGTGGTTAGGCTCCGCCCAGATATATAAAGTTCTTTCTCCTTTAATATTTAAAAAACTACTGAACGGATTTACACCATTTTTAAAAGGTCGCTTTCTGAGCCAAGCAGTTCTCAAATAGCGACAAAGCACTTTTGAATTATTTGTTATCTGTATGTTTTTTTATCCAGTTGACCACTTGATTAAATGTTACGCTTAGGGGAGAAAATGTGGTGTTACCAAGTTGGTGTTTCTGCTTCAGCTCGTCATTCTGTGATTCTGGTCAAATCACTTAATCTCCCCATGCCTACAACCAAAATGAGTTTGTCCTTGTATGATGCTCATGTAAAGCACTCCAATATCTGACCAGCCTGCACTATATAAAACTGCAAAAAAACAAAGGATAAAAAGTGTTTTCCACACTTCTGTCATTGGGCTATACGTGGGCTACATCTGGGTGATATTTGTGCTACATTTTGGCTCATTTTTCTCTGGTGGCCATCTTGGGAGACTTCAATTACATTCATTAAACTTTATTCGATCTGATTTAGAAACATAGATCATAAAAGTGTACATAAAAACAGTAAATCCTCTTTCTTAATACAATACAGTGAGAATGAATTAAAACCAGTAGGTAAAAACGGGTGTTACAAAGCCCGGTTCAGAGCAACTTCAGGTTAACAGAATAGTAAAGTTCAATGTTTCGCAAGATCAATCTCATGTACTTACGTGCAAAATATGCAATAAGGGGTCCAAGTAAGATGCAACGCTCCAATACCTGACCAGTCTGCACTATATAAAACTGCAAAAAAACTAAAAATAAAAAGTGTTTTCCACACTTCTGTCATTGGGCTATATGTGGGCTACATGTGGGTGATATTTGTGCTACATTTGGGCTCTTTTTTCTCTGGTGGCCATCTTGGGATACTTATTTGTTATGAAATTTCCTAATTTCCTCATTTACTGCAGTCTCCTCAGTAGGAAATGCTTTCAGTTTTTACTTTGATTCCCTCAAGAAGGCATTCAGATGTGTCACACATTTGCCATAAATTCAGAATGTTAGCACTCTAGTTGCTCATTAGATCACTGTAGTAAAGCTACTGCTCACCAGGAGTTAACTGGAAGTCTACTGCTGGTATTGAAAGTGATTGTTTCAGTCTGCATGTCAGAATTTTCTAATGAAATAGAAGAGGATTTGAGATCTCACTTAAAACATGCCCTAATTTTTCTTTCTGCAGAACTAACCATAATTTCTATGGCAAAATGAACCCCCTCATTTTTTCCTTTTTAAAATAAATGTTTTAAGTGTTACCGGTTTATTCCAATCAAGATGGCTTCAGGTGTGCCATAATTTTGTCATAAGTAAGACTGTTAGCACTCTAGTTGTTCTTTAGAACACTCTGGGAAGCTGCAGCAGAACACAAAGGAATCAACTGGCAGGCTGCTCCTATTGAAATATAAGAGGAAGATATTTGTAATCTCACTTAAAACATGTCCTAATTTTTCTTTCTACAGCACTAACCATAATTTCTATGACAAAATGAACCCCTCATTTTGTTCCTTTTTAAATTAAATGTTTTAAGTGTTACCGGTTTATTCCAATCAAGATGGCTTTAGGTGTGCCATAATTTTTTCATAAGTAAGACTATTAGCGCTCTAGTTGTTCTTTAGAACACTCTGGGAAGCTGCAGTAGAACACAAAGGAATCAACTGGCAGGCTGCTCCTGTTGAAATATAACAGGAAGATATTTGAGATCTCACTTAAAACATGTCCTAATTTTTCTTTCTACAGCACTAACCATAATTTCTATGACAAAATGAACCCCATCATTTTGTTCCTTTTTAAATTAAATGTTTTAAGTGTTACCAGTTTATTCCAATCAAGATGGCTTCAGGTGTGCCATACTTTTGTCATAGAGTAAGGCTGTTAGCGCTCTAGTTGTTCTTTAGAACACTCTGGGAAGCTGCAGTAGAACACAAAGGAATCAACTGGCAGGCTGCTCCTGTTGAAATATAACAGGAAGATATTTGAGATCTCACTTAAAACATGTCCTAATTTTTCTTTCTACAGCACTAACCATAATTTCTAAGACAAAATGAACCCCATCATTTTGTTCCTTTTTAAATTAAATGTTTTAAGTGTTACCAGTTTATTCCAATCAAGACGGCTTCAGGTGTGCCATACTTTTGTCATAGGTAAGGTTGTTAGCGCTCTAGTTGTTCTTAAGAACACTCTGGGAAGCTGCAGTAGAACACAAAGGAATCAACTGACAGTCTCTGCCCTTGTTGGATTTACATGTTTTACTGAGAATGTCAGACTTCATTCTCACATGACTGAGAAAGATAATGTGAATTAACAGAAAATATGCTCTCATTTTAGCTTCTGGAGCACCTTCCAAACCTCTGTGGGACAAGCATGAGAAAATTGTTTTCTCTCAAACATGATTCATGAAATCCCAGCAGAAGGTTTTTCACAGGGTAAAGTCATCCTAGAACACACCACAATTCCTAAAATTAGTATGGTACCATCAACAAATGAATTCTAATGTAACTAAAGTCTGTTTTCACCCTTTATAGTTCTCCTTTTGGTGACCCTCAAAATCTTCTATTCACTACAATGCATTTCATTGGGGTGCTATCATGAATATTGGTCCCAAGATGGCTGCCAACACTTCTTGGATGAAGTGCTGACAGCGAATCAGATCTCACGATGACATGTGTGGTTAGGCTCCGCCCAGATATATAAAGTTCTTTCTCCTTTAATATTTAAAAAACTACTGAACGGATTTACACCATTTTTAAAAGGTCGCTTTCTGAGCCAAGCAGTTCTCAAATAGCGACAAAGCACTTTTGAATTATTTGTTATCTGTATGTTTTTATCCAGTTGACCACTTGATTAAATGTTACGCTTAGGGAGAAAATGTGGTGTTACCAAGTTGGTGTTTCTGCTTCAGCTCGTCATTCTGTGATTCTGGTCAAATCACTTAATCTCCCCATGCCTACAACCAAAATGAGTTTGTCCTTGTATGATGCTCATGTAAAGCACTCCAATATCTGACCAGCCTGCACTATATAAAACTGCAAAAAAACAAAGGATAAAAAGTGTTTTCCACACTTCTGTTATTGGGCTATACGTGGGCTACATCTGGGTGATATTTGTGCTACATTTTGGCTCATTTTTCTCTGGTGGCCATCTTGGGAGACTTCAATTACATTCATTAAACTTTATTCGATCTGATTTAGAAACATAGATCATAAAAGTGTACATAAAAACAGTAAATCCTCTTTCTTAATACAATACAGTGAGAATTAATTAAAACCAGTAGGTAAAAACGGGTGTTACAAAGCCCGGTTCAGAGCAACTTCGAGTTAACAGAATAGTAAAGTTCAATGTTTCGCAAGATCAATCTCATGTACTTCGTGCAAAATATGCAATAAGGGGTCCAAGTAAGATGCAACGCTCCAATACCTGACCAGTCTGTACTATATAAAACTGCAAAAAAACTAAAAATAAAAAGTGTTTTCCACACTTCTGTCATTGGGCTATATGTGGGCTACATGTGGGTGATATTTGTGCTACATTTGGGCTCTTTTTTCTCTGGTGGCCATCTTGGGATACTTATTTGTTATGAAATTTCCTAA
Source organism: Calotriton arnoldi (assembly GCA_963921515.1). Taxonomy (NCBI): domain Eukaryota; kingdom Metazoa; phylum Chordata; class Amphibia; order Caudata; family Salamandridae; genus Calotriton; species Calotriton arnoldi. The sequence goes on from CAWUFW010011627.1 coordinate 468,988, forward strand.
TTTCCTCATTTACTGCAGTCTCCTCAGTAGGAAATGCTTTCAGTTTTTACTTTGATTCCATCAAGAAGGCATTCAGATGTGTCACACAGTTGCCATAAATTCAGAATGTTAGCACTCTAGTTGCTCATTAGATCACTGTAGTAAAGCTACTGCTCACCAGGAGTTAACTGGAAGTCTACTGCTGGTATTGAAAGTGATTGTTTCAGTCTGCATGTCAGAATTTTCTAATGAAATAGAAGAGGATTTGAGATCTCACTTAAAACATGCCCTAATTTTTCTTTCTGCAGAACTAACCATAATTTCTATGGCAAAATGAACCCCCTCATTTTTTCCTTTTTAAAATAAATGTTTTAAGTGTTACCGGTTTATTCCAATCAAGATGGCTTCAGGTGTGCCATAATTTTGTCATAAGTAAGACTGTTAGCACTCTAGTTGTTCTTTAGAACACTCTGGGAAGCTGCAGCAGAACACAAAGGAATCAACTGGCAGGCTGCTCCTATTGAAATATAACAGGAAGATATTTGTAATCTCACTTAAAACATGTCCTAATTTTTCTTTCTACAGCACTAACCATAATTTCTATGACAAAATGAACCCCCTCATTTTGTTCCTTTTTAAATTAAATGTTTTAAGTGTTACCGGTTTATTCCAATCAAGATGGCTTTAGGTGTGCCATCATTTTTTCATAAGTAAGACTGTTAGCGCTCTAGTTGTTCTTTAGAACACTCTGGGAAGCTGCAGTAGAACACAAAGGAATCAACTGGCAGGCTGCTCCTGTTGAAATATAACAGGAAGATATTTGAGATCTCACTTAAAACATGTCCTAATTTTTCTTTCTACAGCACTAACCATAATTTCTATGACAAAATGAACCCCATCATTTTGTTCCTTTTTAAATTAAATGTTTTAAGTGTTACCAGTTTATTCCAATCAAGATGGCTTCAGGTGTGCCATACTTTTGTCATAGGTAAGGCTGTTAGCGCTCTAGTTGTTCTTTAGAACACTCTGGGGAAGCTGCAGTAGAACACAAAGGAATCAACTGGCAGGCTGCTCCTGTTGAAATATAACAGGAAGATATTTGAGATCTCACTTAAAACATGTCCTAATTTTTCTTTCTACAGCACTAACCATAATTTCTAAGACAAAATGAACCCCATCATTTTGTTCCTTTTTAAATTAAATGTTTTAAGTGTTACCAGTTTATTCCAATCAAGACGGCTTCAGGTGTGCCATACTTTTGTCATAGGTAAGGTTGTTAGCGCTCTAGTTGTTCTTAAGAACACTCTGGGAAGCTGCAGTAGAACACAAAGGAATCAACTGACAGTCTCTGCCCTTGTTGGATTTACATGTTTTACTGAGAATGTCAGACTTCATTCTCACATGACTGAGAAAGATAATGTGAATTAACAGAAAATATGCTCTCATTTTAGCTTCTGGAGCACCTTCCAAACCTCTGTGGGACAAGCATGAGAAAATTGTTTTCTCTCAAACATGATTCATGAAATCCCAGCTGAAGGTTTTTCACAGGGTAAAGTCATCCTAGAACACACCACAATTCCTAAAATTAGTATGGTACCATCAACAAATGAATTCTAATGTAACTAAAGTCTGTTTTCACCCTTTATAGTTCTCCTTTTGGTGACCCTCAAAATCTTCTATTCACTACAATGCATTTCATTGGGGTGCTATCATGAATATTGGTCCCAAGATGGCTGCCAACACTTCTTGGATGAAGTGCTGACAGCGAATCAGATCTCACGATGACATGTGTGGTTAGGCTCCGCCCAGATATATAAAGTTCTTTCTCCTTTAATATTTAAAAAACTACTGAACGGATTTACACCATTTTTAAAAAGGTCGCTTTCTGAGCCAAACAGTTCTCAAATAGCGACAAAGCACTTTTGAATTATTTGTTATCTCTATGTTTTTTTATCCAGTTGACCACTTGATTAAATGTTACGCTTAGGGAGAAAATGTGGTGTTACCAAGTTGGTGTTTCTGCTTCAGCTCGTCATTCTGTGATTCTGGTCAAATCACTTAATCTCCCCATGCCTACAACCAAAATGAGTTTGTCCTTGTATGATGCTCATGTAAAGCACTCCAATATCTGACCAGCCTGCACTATATAAAACTGCAAAAAAACAAAAGGATAAAAAGTGTTTTCCACACTTCTGTCATTGGGCTATACGTGGGCTACATCTGGGTGATATTTGTGCTACATTTTGGCTCATTTTTCTCTGGTGGCCATCTTGGGAGACTTCAATTACATTCATTAAACTTTATTCGATCTGATTTAGAAACATAGATCATAAAAGTGTACATAAAAACAGTAAATCCTCTTTCTTAATACAATACAGTGAGAATTAATTAAAACCAGTAGGTAAAAACGGGTGTTACAAAGCCCGGTTCAGAGCAACTTCGGGTTAACAGAATAGTAAAGTTCAATGTTTCGCAAGATCAATCTCATGTACTTCGTGCAAAATATGCAATAAGGGGTCCAAGTAAGATGCAACGCTCCAATACCTGACCAGTCTGCACTATATAAAACTGCAAAAAAACTAAAAATAAAAGTGTTTTCCACACTTCTGTCATTGGGCTATATGTGGGCTACATGTGGGTGATATTTGTGCTACATTTGGGCTCTTTTTTCTCTGGTGGCCATCTTGGGATACTTATTTGTTATGAAATTTCCTAATTTCCTCATTTACTGCAGTCTCCTCAGTAGGAAATGCTTTCAGTTTTTACTTTGATTCCATCAAGAAGGCATTCAGATGTGTCACACATTTGCCATAAATTCAGAATGTTAGCACTCTAGTTGCTCATTAGATCACTGTAGTAAAGCTACTGCTCACCAGGGAGTTAACTGGAAGTCTACTGCTGGTATTGAAAGTGATTGTTTCAGTCTGCATGTCAGAATTTTCTAATGAAATAGAAGAGGATTTGAGATCTCACTTAAAACATGCCCTAATTTTTCTTTCTGCAGAACTAACCATAATTTCTATGGCAAAATGAACCCCCTCATTTTTTCCTTTTTAAAATAAATGTTTTAAGTGTTAATGGTTTATTCCAATCAAGATGGCTTCAGGTGTGCCATAATTTTGTCATAAGTAAGACTGTTAGCACTCTAGTTGTTCTTTAGAACACTCTGGGAAGCTGCAGCAGAACACAAAGGAATCAACTGGCAGGCTGCTCCTATTGAAATATAACAGGAAGATATTTGTAATCTCACTTAAAACATGTCCTAATTTTTCTTTCTACAGCACTAACCATAATTTCTATGACAAAATGAACCCCTCATTTTGTTCCTTTTTAAATTAAATGTTTTAAGTGTTACCGGTTTATTCCAATCAAGATGGCTTTAGGTGTGCCATAATTTTTTCATAAGTAAGACTGTTAGCGCTCTAGTTGTTCTTTAGAACACTCTGGGAAGCTGCAGTAGAACACAAAGGAATCAACTGGCAGGCTGCTCCTGTTGAAATATAACAGGAAGATATTTGAGATCTCACTTAAAACATGTCCTAATTTTTCTTTCTACAGCACTAACCATAATTTCTATGACAAAATGAACCCCATCATTTTGTTCCTTTTTAAATTAAATGTTTTAAGTGTTACCAGTTTATTCCAATCAAGATGGCTTCAGGTGTGCCATACTTTTGTCATAGGTAAGGCTGTTAGCGCTCTAGTTGTTCTTTAGAACACTCTGGGAAGCTGCAGTAGAACACAAAGGAATCAACTGGCAGGCTGCTCCTGTTGAAATATAACAGGAAGATATTTGAGATCTCACTTAAAACATGTCCTAATTTTTCTTTCTACAGCACTAACCATAATTTCTAAGACAAAATGAACCCCATCATTTTGTTCCTTTTTAAATTAAATGTTTTAAGTGTTACCAGTTTATTCCAATCAAGACGGCTTCAGGTGTGCCATACTTTTGTCATAGGTAAGGTTGTTAGCGCTCTAGTTGTTCTTAAGAACACTCTGGGAAGCTGCAGTAGAACACAAAGGAATCAACTGACAGTCTCTGCCCTTGTTGGATTTACATGTTTTACTGAGAATGTCAGACTTCATTCTCACATGACTGAGAAAGATAATGTGAATTAACAGAAAATATGCTCTCATTTTAGCTTCTGGAGCACCTTCCAAACCTCTGTGGGACAAGCATGAGAAAATTGTTTTCTCTCAAACATGATTCATGAAATCCCAGCAGAAGGTTTTTCACAGAGGTAAAGTCATCCTAGAACACACCACAATTCCTAAAATTAGTATGGTACCATCAACAAATGAATTCTAATGTAACTAAAGTCTGTTGTCACCCTTTATAGTTCTCCTTTTGGTGACCCTCAAAATCTTCTATTCACTACAATGCATTTCATTGGGGTGCTATCATGTATATTGGTCCCAAGATGGCTGCCAACACTTCTTGGATGAAGTGCTGACAGCGAATCAGATCTCACGATGACATGTGTGGTTAGGCTCCGCCCAGATATATAAAGTTCTTTCTCCTTTAATATTTAAAAAACGACTGAACGGATTTACACCATTTTTAAAAAGGTCGCTTTCTGAGCCAAGCAGTTCTCAAATAGCGACAAAGCACTTTTGAATTATTTGTTATCTGTATGTTTTTATCCAGTTGACCACTTGATTAAATGTTACGCTTAGGGAGAAAATGTGGTGTTACCAAGTTGGTGTTTCTGCTTCAGCTCGTCATTCTGTGATTCTGGTCAAATCACTTAATCTCCCCATGCCTACAACCAAAATGAGTTTGTCCTTGTATGATGCTCATGTAAAGCACTCCAATATCTGACCAGCCTGCACTATATAAAACTGCAAAAAAACAAAGGATAAAAGTGTTTTCCACACTTCTGTCATTGGGCTATACGTGGGCTACATCTGGGTGATATTTGTGCTACATTTTGGCTCATTTTTCTCTGGTGGCCATCTTGGGAGACTTCAATTACATTCATTAAACTTTATTCGATCTTATTTAGAAACATAGATCATAAAAGTGTGCATAAAAACAGTAAATCCTCTTTCTTAATACAATACAGTGAGAATGAATTAAAACCAGTAGGTAAAAACGGGTGTTACAAAGCCCGGTTCAGAGCAACTTCGGGTTAACAGAATAGTAAAGTTCAATGTTTCGCAAGATCAATCTCATGTACTTCGTGCAAAATATGCAATAAGGGGTCCAAGTAAGATGCAACGCTCCAATACCTGACCAGTCTGCACTATATAAAACTGCAAAAAAACTAAAAATAAAAAGTGTTTTCCACACTTCTGTCATTGGGCTATATGTGGGCTACATGTGGGTGATATTTGTGCTACATTTGGGCTCTTTTTTCTCTGGTGGCCATCTTGGGATACTTATTTGTTATGAAATTTCCTAATTTCCTCATTTACTGCAGTCTCCTCAGTAGGAAATGCTTTCAGTTTTTACTTTGATTCCCTCAAGAAGGCATTCAGATGTGTCACACATTTGCCATAAATTCAGAATGTTAGCACTCTAGTTGCTCATTAGATCACTGTAGTAAAGCTACTGCTCACCAGGAGTTAACTGGAAGTCTACTGCTGGTATTGAAAGTGATTGTTTCAGTCTGCATGTCAGAATTTTCTAATGAAATAGAAGAGGATTTGAGATCTCACTTAAAACATGCCCTAATTTTTCTTTCTGCAGAACTAACCATAATTTCTATGGCAAAATGAACCCCCTCATTTTTTCCTTTTTAAAATAAATGTTTTAAGTGTTACCGGTTTATTCCAATCAAGATGGCTTCAGGTGTGCCATAATTTTGTCATAAGTAAGACTGTTAGCACTCTAGTTGTTCTTTAGAACACTCTGGGAAGCTGCAGCAGAACACAAAGGAATCAACTGGCAGGCTGCTCCTATTGAAATATAACAGGAAGATATTTGTAATCTCACTTAAAACATGTCCTAATTTTTCTTTCTACAGCAGTAACCATAATTTCTATGACAAAATGAACCCCCTCATTTTGTTCCTTTTTAAATTAAATGTTTTAAGTGTTACCGGTTTATTCCAATCAAGATGGCTTTAGGTGTGCCATCATTTTTTCATAAGTAAGACTGTTAGCGCTCTAGTTGTTCTTTAGAACACTCTGGGAAGCTGCAGTAGAACACAAAGGAATCAACTGGCAGGCTGCTCCTGTTGAAATATAACAGGAAGATATTTGAGATCTCACTTAAAACATGTCCTAATTTTTCTTTCTACAGCACTAACCATAATTTCTATGACAAAATGAACCCCATCATTTTGTTCCTTTTTAAATTAAATGTTTTAAGTGTTACCAGTTTATTCCAATCAAGATGGCTTCAGGTGTGCCATACTTTTGTCATAGGTAAGGCTGTTAGCGCTCTAGTTGTTCTTTAGAACACTCTGGGAAGCTGCAGTAGAACACAAAGGAATCAACTGGCAGGCTGCTCCTGTTGAAATATAACAGGAAGATATTTGAGATCTCACTTAAAACATGTCCTAATTTTTCTTTCTACAGCACTAACCATAATTTCTAAGACAAAATTAACCCCATCATTTTGTTCCTTTTTAAATTAAATGTTTTAAGTGTTACCAGTTTATTCCAATCAAAGACGGCTTCAGGTGTGCCATACTTTTGTCATAGGTAAGGTTGTTAGCGCTCTAGTTGTTCTTAAGAACACTCTGGGAAGCTGCAGTAGAACACAAAGGAATCAACTGACAGTCTCTGCCCTTGTTGGATTTACATGTTTTACTGAGAATGTCAGACTTCATTCTCACATGACTGAGAAAGATAATGTGAATTAACAGAAAATATGCTCTCATTTTAGCTTCTGGAGCACCTTCCAAACCTCTGTGGGACAAGCATGAGAAAATTGTTTTCTCTCAAACATGATTCATGAAATCCCAGCAGAAGGTTTTTCACAGGGTAAAGTCATCCTAGAACACACCACAATTCCTAAAATTAGTATGGTACCATCAACAAATGAATTCTAATTTAACTAAAGTCTGTTTTCACCCTTTATAGTTCTCCTTTTGGTGACCCTCAAAATCTTCTATTCACTACAATGCATTTCATTGGGGTGCTATCATGTATATTGGTCCCAAGATGGCTGCCAACACTTCTTGGATGAAGTGCTGACAGCGAATCAGATCTCACGATGACATGTGTGGTTAGGCTCCGCCCAGAATATATAAAGTTCTTTCTCCTTTAATATTTAAAAAACTACTGAGCGGATTTACACCATTTTTAAAGGAGTCGCTTTCTGAGCCAAGCAGTTCTCAAATAGCGACAAAGCACTTTTGAATTATTTGTTATCTGTATGTTTTTATCCAGTTGACCACTTGATTAAATGTTACGCTTAGGGGAGAAAATGTGGTGTTACCAAGTTGGTGTTTCTGCTTCAGCTCGTCATTCTGTGATTCTGGTCAAATCACTTAATCTCCCCATGCCTACAACCAAAATGAGTTTGTCCTTGTATGATGCTCATGTAAAGCACTCCAATATCTGACCAGCCTGCACTATATAAAACTGCAAAAAAACAAAGGATAAAAAGTGTTTTCCACACTTCTGTCATTGGAGCTATACGTGGGCTACATCTGGGTGATATTTGTGCTACATTTTGGCTCATTTTTCTCTGGTGGCCATCTTGGGAGACTTCAATTACATTCATTAAACTTTATTCGATCTGATTTAGAAACATAGATCATAAAAGTGTGCATAAAAACAGTAAATCCTCTTTCTTAATACAATACAGTGAGAATTAATTAAAACCAGTAGGTAAAAGCGGGTGTTACAAAGCCCGGTTCAGAGCAACTTCGGGTTAACAGAATAGTAAAGTTCAATGTTTCGCAAGATCAATCTCATGTACTTCGTGCAAAATATGCAATAAGGGGTCCAAGTAAGATGCAACGCTCCAATACCTGACCAGTCTGCACTATATAAAACTGCAAAAAAACTAAAAATAAAAGTGTTTTCCACACTTCTGTCATTGGGCTATATGTAGGCTACATGTGGGTGATATTTGTGCTACATTTGGGCTCTTTTTTCTCTGGTGGCCATCTTGGGATACTTATTTGTTATGAAATTTCCTAATTTCCTCATTTACTACAGTCTCCTCAGTAGGAAATGCTTTCAGTTTTTACTTTGATTCCCTCAAGAAGGCATTCAGATGTGTCACACATTTGCCATAAATTCAGAATGTTAGCACTCTAGTTGCTCATTAGATCACTGTAGTAAAGCTACTGCTCACCAGGGAGTTAACTGGAAGTCTACTGCTGGTATTGAAAGTGATTGTTTCAGTCTGCATGTCAGAATTTTCTAATGAAATAGAAGAGGATTTGAGATCTCACTTAAAACATGCCCTAATTTTTCTTTCTGCAGAACTAACCATAATTTCTATGGCAAAATGAACCCCCTCATTTTTTCCTTTTTAAAATAAATGTTTTAAGTGTTACCGGTTTATTCCAATCAAGATGGCTTCAGGTGTGCCATAATTTTGTCATAAGTAAGACTGTTAGCACTCTAGTTGTTCTTTAGAACACTCTGGGAAGCTGCAGCAGAACACAAAGGAATCAACTGGCAGGCTGCTCCTATTGAAATATAACAGGAAGATATTTGTAATCTCACTTAAAACATGTCCTAATTTTTCTTTCTACAGCACTAACCATAATTTCTATGACAAAATGAACCCCCTCATTTTGTTCCTTTTTAAATTAAATGTTTTAAGTGTTACCGGTTTATTCCAATCAAGATGGCTTCAGGTGTGCCATAATTTTTTCATAAGTAAGACTGTTAGAGCTCTAGTTGTTCTTTAGAACACTCTGGGAAGCTGCAGTAGAACACAAAGGAATCAACTGGCAGCCTGCTCCTGTTGAAATATAACAGGAAGATATTTGAGATCTCACTTAAAACATGTCCTAATTTTTCTTTCTACAGCACTAACCATAATTTCTATGACAAAATGAACCCCATCATTTTGTTCCTTTTTAAATTAAATGTTTTAAGTGTTACCAGTTTATTCCAATCAAGATGGCTTCAGGTGTGCCATACTTTTGTCATAGGTAAGGCTGTTAGCGCTCTAGTTGTTCTTTAGAACACTCTGGGAAGCTGCAGTAGAACACAAAGGAATCAACTGGCAGGCTGCTCCTGTTGAAATATAACAGGAAGATATTTGAGATCTCACTTAAAACATGTCCTAATTTTTCTTTCTACAGCACTAACCATAATTTCTAAGACAAAATGAACCCCATCATTTTGTTCCTTTTTAAATTAAATGTTTTAAGTGTTACCAGTTTATTCCAATCAAGACGGCTTCAGGTGTGCCATACTTTTGTCATAGGTAAGGTTGTTAGCGCTCTAGTTGTTCTTAAGAACACTCTGGGAAGCTGCAATAGAACACAAAGGAATCAACTGACAGTCTCTGCCCTTGTTGGATTTACATGTTTTACTGAGAATGTCAGACTTCATTCTCACATGACTGAGAAAGATAATGTGAATTAACAGAAAATATGCTCTCATTTTAGCTTCTGGAGCACCTTCCAAACCTCTGTGGGACAAGCATGAGAAAATTGTTTTCTCTCAAACATGATTCATGAAATCCCAGCAGAAGGTTTTTCACAGGGTAAAGTCATCCTAGAACACACCACAATTCCTAAAATTAGTATGGTACCATCAACAAATGAATTCTAATGTAACTAAAGTCTGTTTTCACCCTTTATAGTTCTCCTTTTGGTGACCCTCAAAATCTTCTATTCACTACAATGCATTTCATTGGGGTGCTATCATGTATATTGGTCCCAAGATGGCTGCCAACACTTCTTGGATGAAGTGCTGACAGCGAATCAGATCTCACGATGACATGTGTGGTTAGGCTCCGCCCAGATATATAAAGTTCTTTCTCCTTTAATATTTAAAAAACTACTGAACGGATTTACACCATTTTTGAAAAGGTTGCTTTCTGAGCCAAGCAGTACCTTTATGCCAAATGTGGGGTAATTCCGTTCAGTAGTTTCCGCTGTAGTCTTGCACAAAGTTTCCTATGGAAATTGATTTTTGACTCTTATTTTTTAATTTCTCATGCAACTACTGAACGGATTTACACCATTTAACAAAAGAGCTCTTTCTGAACCAAGGGATACCTTTTTGCAAAATTTGGTGTAATTCCGTTCAACAGTTCGAGCTGTAGCTTTGTCTAAAGTTTCCTATGGAAAATAACATGGAGAAAACACGTTTTGGGACCCCCCTTTTTCTTGGCCCCTGCTTGCCGAATCACCCGAAACTTTCAAGATAGGAGCGGACCAGAGCGCCCCACGAGTTTTGAAAATTTGCGAAGATTCAGTCGACCAGCGCCAAAGTTATTGGGAATAGAATGTTGTGAATTTCCTATGGAAAATAGGTTCTAACTATAACTACCTACTGGCGACCGTCAGTAGGTAATATATATATATATATATTTAAATATATATATATATTCACTGAAAAAACCATAGGTTTCAGGGACGTTATAGTTAGAAATTAGCATTTAAAAAACCTTAGAAATTCACTGAAAAAAACACAGGTTTCAGGGACGTTATAGTTAGTTGGACATGTCACTCGTACAAAACCAGAGAAAATCCCCGTTATAGTTAGTTCAGCTAACTATAACTCGCGCCCCCGCAATGCACTGCTGATGACGTCACATATTACATCATTCATGACATGGTCAGTGACATCACTGATGACATCACTGATGACATCTCAAATGACATCACTGATGACATCATCCTGTGACTGTGTGTTTCTGTAAAGTTTAAATATGTTTTATATATATGCCAAGGTGTATTGAAGAATGAGTGGGTGTATAAGTGTCTGGATGGATGATTTAGTAGGTGCATGACTGACTGTATAAGTGAGTGATTAAACGTGTCTTACTGAATGCATGGGTTGGTGAGTAGCTACATGAGTGTCTATATCGGTTATTGATTGGTTGCTTGAGAATTTGTATGGGAGACTGAGTGTGTGTGTGGGTGGGTAGGAGGTGTGTGACTCTGTGCATAGATGTGTGAGTGGTTGATTCACTGGGTGTATGGGTTCAAGAGTGCATGTGGAAACAGCTGAATGGATGGGTGAGTGTGTGTATGGGTGTGTTGGTGAGTGAATGGATGTCTCAGTGGTACATGTCCAAGTAACTACATAGGGAAAAGGCAGTGTATGTGAGAGTTGGAGTATAAATGACTATACGTGAGAGTCAGTGATTGTGAGAGTGGCTGTATGGATGAGTGTGTACTTGTATCAGTGATTATATAAGAGAGTAAGTATGCGTTACTATCTGTATAGGTGAGTAAATGGGAGTGTGATTGATTCTTTGCATGACTGACTAGGTGTGTGAGTAACTCCATGGATGAGTGGCGGTGTGTGAGTGTCTGTATAGGTGTATGAGTGCATATGATAGTGTTTGATTGATGAGTGACTGCATGTATGAGTGATTGTATGGGTGAATGAGTGGATGTGTGTGTGTAGACCTAGGAATCAGTGAGTGCGCATGTAGTAACTGGTATTGGTGTGTCGATGGTTTTGAAAATGGTAGTCTGTATTTTACAGTGGGTGTATCAAAGGTTATATTAGAGTATGAGGAGGTGCATCAGATTTTCACGTGGATGATGTCATCAGTGATGTCATCAGTGATGTCATTTGAGATGTCATCAGTGATGTCATCAGTGATATCACTGACCATGTCATGAATGATGTAATATGTGACGTCATCAGCAGTGCATTGCGGGGGCGCGAGTTATAGTTAGCTGAACTAACTATAATGGGGGAATTTCTCTGGTTTTGTACGAGTGAAATTTCCAACTAACTATAATGTCCCTGAAACCTGTGGTTTTTTCAGTGAATTTCTAAGGTTTTTTAAATGCTAATTTCTAACTATAACGTCCCTGAAACCTATGGTTTTTCAGTGAATTTCAAAGGTTTTTAAATGCTAATTTCTAACTATAACGTCCCTGAAACCTATGGTTTTTCAGTGAATTTCAAAGGTTTTTAAACGCTAATTTCTAACTATGCCTACAAAGGTAGGACATGTGAAGAAAGAGGAAGAAAAGCGCACAAAGAAGCAAGACAAATGCAGAAAGAGGCAACAGAAGTCCAGAAAGACGAAGAAAAGTGCAAGAAGAAGCAAGAGATGTGCAGAAAGAGCCAACAGAGGAGCAGAAAGTCCTCCTGTGCCCCCAACATTTTGCTGACGGGTACTGGTGGTAACTGACTCTGACTAACCGGCCCTAGAGCCAGTGCTATGCTAAAAGACACTTAGAATACAGTGAAAACACCTACATACACTAGGGAACACTATGCGTTGGGGTACCCCTGTGATTAGCATGACCTCCTCTGTATTTGCCATGAGTTAGTGCCTGGGTCATTGGATGAGTACATGGGTACTGACTGGATGATTAGAGTACTGCAAGGAGAGTGCATGGTGAATCTATAAGTGCTTGGGTTTTGGCGGAGTGATTGGATAAGTACATGGTGCTGGCTGGGTGATTGGAGGAGTGCATGGGTAGTGACAAAGAGATGGCTGGGCTGCATCAGTAGTGCTCAGGGGATTGTAGCAGTGCATGTGTTAGTGCCTGGGTCATTGCATGAGTACATGGGTAGTGACTGGATGATTAGAGTACTGCAAGGAGAGTGCATGGTGAATCTATAAGTGCTTGTGTTATGGCGGAGTGATTGGATAAGTACATGGTGCTCGCTGGGTGATTGGAGGAGTGCATGGGTAGTGACAGGGCGATGGCTGGACGGCATCAGTAGTGCTCAGGGTATTGTAGCAGTGCATGAGTTAGTGCATGGGTCATTGCATGAGTGCATGGGTACTGACTAGATGATTAGAGTAATGCAAGGAGAGTGCATGGTGAATTTATAAGTGCTTGGGTTTTGGCGGAGTGATTGGATAAGTACATGGTGCTCGCTGGGTGATAGGAGGAGTGCATGTGTAGTGACAGGGCGATGGCTGGACTGCATCAGTAGTGCTCAGAGTATTGTAGCAGTGCATGAGTTAGTGCATGGGTCATTGCATGAGTGCATGGGTACTGACTGGATGATTAGAATACTGCAAGGAGAGTGCATGGTGAATTTATAAGTGCTTGGGTTTTGGCGGAGTGATTGGATAAGTACACACATGTCACATCAGGCCCGCCCCCTCCCTTCACCACTGTGCAAACGCGCCCCCTGGCAGGTTTTAAGTTGGGGGATTAATTCTCCTTGAATCCTGAGGGTCCCTGGGGGCCAACTAGCCCACCAGGTACCTCCAGTAAGCGCCACAGAGCTGCGTTGCAGAGAGGTGGTCCAAGGCCACTCCCATTTTACACCTCTCTGCAATGCAGCTCTGTGGCACTTACTGGAGGTACCTGGTGGGCTAGTTGGACAAAAGGGACCCTCAGGATTCAAGGGGGCTTAATTCCCCAACTTACAACGCGCCAGAGGGCCCGTTTGCACAGCGGTGAATGGAGGGGGTGGGGCCTGATATGACAAGTGTGCACACGTGCCCCATGGCGCGTTTTAAGTTGAGAGATTAAGTCCCCTTGAATCCTGAGGGTCCCTAAGGCCCAACTAGCCCACCAGGTACTTCCAGTAAGCACCACAGAGCTGCGTTGCAGAGAGGTGGTCCGAGACCACGCCCCTTTTTATACCTCTCTGCAAAGCAACTCTGTTGCACTTACTGAAGGTACCTGGTGGGCTAGTTGGCTCCCAGGGACCCTCAGGATACAAGGGGACTTAATCCCCCAACTTAAAACGCACCATGGAGCGCGTTTGCACACTTGTCACATCAGGCCCGCCTCCTCCCTTCGCCCCGTGGCGCGTTTTAAGTTGGGAGATTGTGTTTCTTTGCTGCTTGTGGCCTTTGTGTTGCCTCCCTGCTACTGCCCTGCTGTCACCGCTACCTAGCACCCGTGGAGATCCCTGGTGGGACGAGGGTCCCAGGGTTAACGCCATCTAAGCCTTCACACTCTGGGGTGGACTGCAACCCCCAGAGTGCACCGCTGTTCTCCGCAGCTGCCGCGAGTGAGTGGGAGGCGGGGCCAACGCGCTCATAGCGCAGCCTCTCCCACCGCGGTGCGGGTGTTTCTTTGCTGCTTGTGGCCTTTGTGTTGCCTCCCTGCTACTGCCCTGCTGTCACCGCTACCTAGCACCCGTGGAGATCCCTGGTGGGACGAGGGTCCCAGGGTTAACGCCATCTAAGCCTTCACACTCTGGGGTGGACTGCAACCCCCAGAGTGCACCGCTGTTCTCCGCAGCTGCCGCGAGTGAGTGGGAGGCGGGGCCAACGCGCTCATAGCGCAGCCTCTCCAACCGCTGCGCGGGACGCGCGCGGGAACGCAGCCCGGACGAAGCCCGGACCAAGGGCGGGCCCGTCTGTGCCCGTCCGGGGCCGTCAGAGGCCGGGCTGGGCTACCTCTCTGACATCTTGTATTTGCCGCGCCTTGCAATGGTGAGTGGGGCCTCATATTAACTTTATGTCTACATCCATCATGGGCAAACGCAATATCATTCCAGCATTGCGTAATACTACATCTATAGATAGTATGTTGGAGAGAGCAGTTGATATTGTCAGTACCGAAATTGAGCTAACTGAGAGGCGCTTGTCCCTGGGCTTAATGAACCCTCACTCATCGCTACAAATTGAGAATATTGATAACTGTGACTCTCAATTAATGTTGCCCATACAAGCTGACCATAGTTCACACTCACTAACTCGAGAAAGTGAATTGGGGGCAGAGGGAACTGTGGCCTCCGGACATACTGGGGTAATGGAGGACCCTGCACCTTCGACGCGTTCTAGGGACATTTTGGCATCGGCAATTGTGAATGTATCCCCAATCTCAGAAGTTGCCGGGGCAAAAAGGAAAAAGAAAACAGTTAAGCCGGTCTGTCCCAAACGGAAACAACCCCCACGTCTGAAGACACAGTGTACTGCGTTAACTACATGGATTCAGGGTCCGTCAGTTCCATCCGATTTAGTGACCACAAGCACCTTGGATGATTTAACACCTTTAGAGACATTAAATCACTCTGTACATACTCAAACTGAATCGTTACCGACACCTTTTTCTAATCTTAGACTTGGTGACACTGCTATTGATATTATTATTGATACAATGTACGAACGAGTTAAAGTGCTTGTAGATAAGAGTTTTGCTGCTCTATGGAAGCGTTTAGATCGTTTAGAATCTTTAACTAATAAGCTAAATCCGCCCTGTATGGCATCTAAGCAGTTATCTTTACAGGGTAGCACTCAAAAAAAAAAACAGACCTTGAGTGATGGAATTTTTAAAGATCCTAAAGATCAACAGGGGATTACAATTTTTACGCAGCCTCTAGTCTCTTGTGATACCTGTCGTAAAGTTACAGACTGCATCCCTTTTAAACCTTGTACTGACCCTGTTAACACCAAAAACGTAGCCTCTAACTCTACATTCCATTCGCCTACTCAAAGTTTCAATCAAGTGCTCCCAATAGCTCCTGTTAATACTGTTAATATTAATGTCAGTGGGTATGCTGAGTCAAGCAAAGATGTTTTAAGTTTACCTCCAGCAGCCTGCCCGCATGTCCTGATTCTCGCAGGGGTTCCCCCACTAGAGAAGAACAAACCTGAGTCTTGGGACCAATTACGGAATAAAAGTATTGACTGGTTGGCTAAACATAAAGGGTACAGGAGGTATAATATAAATGATATTATAATGAGTACGTAGGGTTGGCTGGGTTGGACCAGCAGAAAAAATCATTGAAGGAGACTGTATTGTCATTAACTTTCGACAACCAATACTTGTCAAATCAATTTTGACGGCCAAGGAGACTAACTGCCCCTTACCAACAAATATTCGGGCATTGCCCCTTGGCTTTTTATAGACCAAATTCTGAGCAGCAACCTTTAATTACCCCTTCATTTCTCTCATCAAATAGGTTCTCCGCCCTCTCTGATCTTGATAGCTTAGATTGACCGTCAATTATACCAAAACTCACTGATGTTACCCCTTTGACATCTATGTTGGCTATCCCAGAAAATGATGGCTTTGAGCCTGTGGCTATTTCAGAGAATGATGGTTCTGAGGCTTATGACCCAATGTTACATGTGTTAAGTTGGAATGTCGCCGGCTTGGCTTCTAAACTAAGTAGCGATGATTGGGTCAAGACGGTAAATAAATATGACATTTTAATGTTTCAAGAGACTTGGGCGACAATAGGGTTATATCTTGAAGGGTATGAATGCTTTAATATTACCACACCCCCGCCTAAACAAGGTAGACCCTCGGGTGGTTAACTATCTGGGTGAGCATTGCGTCGGGTGGCAGTGTAAAAACAATCCCCACTAAAAATGTTAACATCCAAGCATTGATATATACACGGGCGGCTTCGATTTGTTTTATTAACTTTTATAATAATGATTTTTTAACTTTACCGAATCCAAATTCTGCTAACCTTTTTAACTTTATATCGGACATATCTAATTTTACAGGAAATCAAAAACTTGCTGGGATTTGTCTGGGTGGTGATTTTAATGCAAAGATTGCAGGGGAAATATTTTAAATTCCCCTTGTCATTCTCTGGTCAACCCATGCAAAAGGGGGCTTGAGTTATTGGACCATTTAATAAATAATAGCTTGTTAAGTGTTATGGACATCGCAGCTGTAAACAATGTGGATAGCCCCATACCCACTTATAGAGGTCATGGCTGCGCCTCAACAATAGATTACGTTTTTATAACGGGCACACTAGAAGATTACTTAGTTAAAGCCGAGGTTAAACCATCTACTTTTGGGGATCATAACCCAATTTCAGTTTTATTCAGTGTTGCTCCCAGGCCTGATCCTAGAAAAGAGATAGGGGCCGGTAACATAGTATCCTCAACAGATAATTTAAGGGTTAAATGGAAAGGCATTAATAATGATAGTGTGTTTCATAAAATGTTAACAACTCATCGATCACTCTGTGAGACTTGCCTTTCACCTGTTGACCCTAATCCAGAGGCAGTTTCCTCATTTGTTCAATTATGTGCAGGTGTTAAAAAATTGATTTCTGGACCAGTACTCGCATCCAACTCTAACCCTAGGTGGTTTAACAGCATTTGCTCTCGGGCAAATAGAGAGCTTAGAGCTGCTCTCTCAGCTTCCCCTAGGGATGCAAGCCTCATTAGATCATTGAGGCTTGTATACAAGAGAGTGACTAAGCAGAGGAAAGACGAGATCCTAAAAGGACAATGGAACAACTTGGCTTGTGCTGCAAGATTTAATAACTCAAATGGTTTTTGGACAGCGGCAAAGTCACTGAGATCATTGGGCATCACACTTACTCCTTTAAGCTGTAATATATTGAGTGAAGCTTGGGTAGCCCACTTTTCCAACATATATGCAGCTACGCCTCAGTGTAAAGACACCAATGATAATTTTATTGTCACCCGAATTCAAATATCAATATCGGAGGTTGAGGATGCTATCGATCAACGTTTGGGTAACAAGGCCCCTGGCCCAGATGGGCTCCCTATTGATCTTATAAAATCTAGGCCAGAGTTCTGGGCCCCTCTTTTACTCAATGTTTTTAATAATTTATCAATAACTGAAATCCCTAATACATGGTCCACATCTGTTATTGTTCCAATTTTTAAAAAGGAGACAGATCCAACCCGAGTTGTTACAGACCAATTTCTTTAATCGATAATACCCTTAAGATATTGGGGAGGATATTATTCAACAAAATTAGAATCTGGGCCGAGGAGGAAAACATTTTAAACAGATGCCAGCTAGGTTTTAGAAGCAATGTTGGAACGGTGGAACAGTGTCTTAACCTTAATTTGATTATAGGTAAATACACCATAGCTCGAAATGGCCCCATCTATGTGGCATTTATGGACCTTACCTCGGCCTTTGATTTTGTTAATAGATCACGGCTTTGGAAATGCCTTTTAAATTACGGGTTGGATGAGGCTATAGTGCATTTTTAGCATATTTACATAGGGATTTAAAGGCAAGGGTGAGAATAAATACAGAAGGGGCAGTCTCAGAGGATATAGTGGTTGGAAGAGGTGTAAGACAAGGGTGTGTCTTAGCCCCACTCTTGTTCATTTTATATATTAATGAATTACACAATGTGTTGTCTGAACTGACTATAGATGTCCCAATGATTAATGGCAATAAACTGCCCGCTCTTTTATATGCGGATGACGCGGTTTTAATGGGTCGTACACCCAATGCACTGCGAATACTAGTTAGGGGTTTTGTTGATTTTATGAATGGCCTGAACCTTTATGCGAATTTTAAGAAATCCTTTTTAATGTGTTGTGGTCCCAAAAAAGTCTCATTAATGCTATTAATTCTGGTTCTGAAATTTTATTATGCACACGCACTTTTCCATATTTGGGTTTACAATTTTCAGATAACGGATCTTGGGTATCCCACTTGGCTTATGGTCGGAGTAAATTCTTAAAGGCAGTTAATTCGATTTTAAATCTTCCCCAACCAAAAGAATCGAGGTAGTGTTGTCCCTACTCAAAATCTATAGAACACAATGTGTACCCACTGTAACATATGGGGCTGAAATCTGGGGCTTTATAAATTCAAAAAGCGTCCAGGTCGAAGAAAACAGATTTTGTAGGAGAGTTTTGGGGATACCTATCTCTTCTTCGTCTTTTGTTTGCCATAATGAGTTAAAATTATTTTATTTAGAAGATTATATTAGGTCCCGCCCTGCCCTGTTTTGGTTGAAGGTTTGGCAAAACCCGGCAGCTTCGCTAACCAGGAAATTATAGTCGACTGTTTAAAATGCGATAAGGGTGGAGATATACCGTGGCTTGCAGAAGTGAGGGCAAGTTTAACTAGAGTAAATCTTGGACACATTTTTACAAACCAGATCAATTACAAGGAATTAATAAAAAGATTATTCGTGAGGCTATATATAAATATTATGGGGACATAAGATATGCACAAGAGCTTTCTAAAGTATCCGTCAGATGTTATATATCAATGGTAGACGACGGAGGTCCTTCTTCTTATTTACCAGTTAGTTACCTTTTAAGAGATATTACTCGCTGAGGTCGAAGTTTGCTCTTTCGCCTTAGATCTGGTACATTAAAATACCTGTTGTGTTTCCCCTTAGGCTTTCAGCCTAATATTGAGGAAATGTCTTGCCCCTGTGGCAATCAAGGTAAGCAAACCATGCTGCATTTTCTGTTCTTTTGTAATTTTTATCGGAAGTACAGTAAGCAACTCTTGATCCCGTTTTTTAGAGCTAGTGGAATAACTGATTTTAGGGTTGCATACGGGACTATCCTCCAGCTTAATGGGGAAAACTTAACACTTCGTATTTGTACTTTTTTAAAAATGGCTATTTGTTCCCGTGCTTCTATGTACCCTTGATAAACGGACTTGATTGTATTATATGCTAAGATATGCTGATTAGATCCTGACTAATATTCAAATATGTGGAGTTTTTCTGCTTGATATTCAATAGTATATCTCCCTCTGCTGCTATTTCCCCTATAACTATTTGCACTTTGCACTTTATTACACGATGCTGCTATATATATAATTTTATATACTTGTGACAATCCTATGATGTTTTATCGAATTTTTATGATTAATTCTGTGAGATTTGTTTGTGCTTTTATGGACATTTTATATCCGAATAAAGATATTATGATATGATATGAAAATGCTTTTTTGGCCCCTGGGGGTCCTTGTGGGACCCCCTGAGCAGGCCTAGGGAGTCAGGGTGTTTCTACCCTGCCCCCTTTTCTTGTTTTTCGCGTTTGTTTTTCTCTTTTCTTGTGACTTGGTTCTACTGAGTCACAAGATGGCTGCCAACACTTCCTGGTTTGGAGTGTTGACAGCCAATTAGAATAAAGCTCGTGGTCGGGAGGGTCCGCGGATCCTCCGTGCCTCTATATATCGAAACTTTTATTTTTTGATTTTCTCA
Organism: Calotriton arnoldi; assembly: GCA_963921515.1. Taxonomy (NCBI): domain Eukaryota; kingdom Metazoa; phylum Chordata; class Amphibia; order Caudata; family Salamandridae; genus Calotriton; species Calotriton arnoldi. The sequence goes on from CAWUFW010011627.1 coordinate 488,914, forward strand.
GCAACTACTGAATGGATTTACACCACTTAAAAAAAAGGGCGCTTTCTGAACCAAGCACTACCTTTTTGCCAAATTTGGTGTAATTCCGTTCAGCAGTTCGAGCTGTAGCCGTGTCTAAAGTTTCCTATGGGAAATTCATTTTTCGCCCTCTTTTTTAAAAATTTCTCAGGAACTACTGAACGGATTTACACCATTTAACAAAAAGGGCTCTTTCTGAACCCAGGGCTACCATTTTGCCAAATTTGGTGTAATTCCGTTCAGCAGTTCGGGCTGTAGCTGTGTCTAAAGTTTCCTATGGAAAATAACATGGAGAAAACATGTTTTGGGCCCCCCCTTTTTTCTCGGCCCCCGCTTGGTGAATCACCCCGAAACTTTCAGGAGAGGAGCTGACCAGAGCGGGCCACAAGTTTTGAAACTTTCGCAAAGATTCATCAACCGGCGCCAAAGTTATTGGGAAAAGAAAAAATGCTTTTCCTATGGAAACTAGGTCCTAACTATAACTATCTACTGGCGACCGCCAGTAGATAATGTATATATATATATATATATATATATATATATATATATCCAAAGAAAAGCCCCGAGCTTTAAGGATGCACTCCAAACAGAGGATTATGCTTACTATGCTTTTATTCATGAGAACCGGACACACGTCACCAATCAATGTGAATCCCTGACGCGTTTCGGTGCGGCTGCACCTTAATCACAGGGCGGGGCATGGCAATACTTGAAAATGAATAAAAGCACAGTAAGCATAATCCTCTGTTTGGAGTGTATCCTTAAAGCTCGGGGGCTTTTCTTTGGATATGTTAATACACGGCGGCCTCGGCCGTGAAAGGATTGCACCGCCGGATGAAAAGCAAACAGGTCTGCGGGTTGGAAACTGTTTTTCAGCCTACTTGCAGCGCAGAGGATATTTAATTTTGTGAACTGGACAGCTGAACCGAGGCCCACCGGAGGGCTGTGAACACCTTTAAGAACATTGGGAGTTATATTATGCTGGCAAAAAATACAGACCCCACAGAAGGGGAAGAATCGGCACTTCATTTCCCGGCATACCATTCACTGGAGAATGAATGCCACAAAGGGAAAATTCAAATGCAGTGCATTTCCAAGTATTGCCATGCCCCACCCTATGATTAAGGTGCAGCCGCACCGAAACGCGTCAGGGATTCATATTGATTGGTGACGTGTGTCCAGTTCTCATGAATAAAAGCACAGTAAGCATAATCCTCTGTTTGGAGTGCATCCTTAAAGCTCGGGGGCTTTTCTTTGGATATATATATATATATATATATATATATGTATGTAGACCCTTTTTTATGCTTGTGCACTGTCATCAAATAAAGCCGCTTTTCAAGTCCCCCGGAGCAGTGTCACACTCTTTTCCAGGAGGTGGGAGAGAGACTGGTAGCTATGTTTATGCCAGCTAGCAGGAGCTGGCTTTGTGACCTACCTCTCGGTCTGGTGCTACGCGACCTTCCTGTGGACTCTTTGTTTTTTTGCTGCAAACAGCAGTCGCGTCGCCCCCCGGTGCTGGAAACGGCACATGGGGAGAGAGTAGGCAGAACTGTCTGCCTGATAAGGGGGACTTGGGAGAACTTTGTTACCTGCTTACGCACTGCAGCGGCTGTGGAACGCCGACCAGCGGTAGTTGGAAGCATCACTTGGTGTTCAGTGGGTACCTTCACTGTATGGTCCCTGCGGCGAACTACGATGTCCAGCATGCAGTGGAGAAGCAGGCACAGCACAAGGAGCTTCACACCTGTGAGGCAGAGGAGGGCGTGATCACATGACAGGGAGTGGTCACAGCAGTTAAAACACCACTGCAAAGGACCCCTCACAAGGATACAACTGAAACGGGCACTGAGGAATCCATTTGAAGGATGAAACGCGTCTGCCGAGCGTTTCAGGGACCCTTTTATGCTTGTGCACTGTCATCAAATAAAGCCGCTTTTCAAGTCCCCCGGAGCAGTGTCACACTCTTTTCCAGGAGGTGGGAGAGAGACTGGTAGCTATGTTTATGCCAGCTAGCAGGAGCTGTCTTTGTGACCTCCCTCTCGGTCTGGTGCTACGCGACCTTCCTGTGGACTCTTTGGTTTTCTGCTGCAAACGGCAGTCGCGTCGCCCCCCCGGTGCTGGAAACGGCGCATGGGGAGAGAGTAGGCAGAACTGTCTGCCTGATAAGGGGGACTTGGGAGAACTTTGTTACCTGCTTTCGCACTGCAGCGGCTGTGGAACGCCGACCAGCGGTAGTTGGAAGCATCACTTGGTGTTCAGTGGGTACCTTCACTGTATGGTCCCTGCGGCGAACTACGATGTCCAGCATGCAGTGGAGAAGCAGGCACAGCACAAGGAGCTTCGCACCTGTGAGGCAGAGGAGGGGCGTGATCACATGACAGGGAGTGGTCACAGCAGTTAAAACACCACTGCAAAGGACCCCTCACAAGGATACAACTGAAACGGGCACTGAGGAATCCATTTGAAGGATGAAACGCGTCTGCCGAGCGTTTCAGGGACCCTTTTTTATGCTTGTGCACTGTCATCAAATAAAGCCGCTTTTCAAGTCCCCAGGAGCAGTGTCACACTCTTTTCCAGGAGGTGGGAGAGAGACTGGTAGCTATGTTTATGCCAGCTAGCAGGAGCTGGCTTTGTGACCTCCCTCTCGGTCTGGTGCTACGCGACCTTCCTGTGGACTCTTTGTTTTTTGCTGCAAACGGCAGTCGCGTCGCCCCCCCCGGTGCTGGAAACGACGCATGGGGAGAGAGTAGGCAGAACTGTCTGCCTGATAAGGGGGACTTGGGAGAACTTTGTTACCTGCTTTCGCACTGCAGCGGCTGTGGAACGTCGACCAGCGGTAGTTGGAAGCAGCACTTGGAGTTCAGTGGGTACCTTCACTGTATGGTCACTGCGGTGAACTACGATGTCCAGCATGCAGTGGAGAAGCAGGCACAGCACAAGGAGCTTCGCACCTGTGAGGCAGAGGAGGGGCGTGATCACATGACAGGGAGTGGTCACAGCAGTTAAAACACCACTGCAAAGGACCCCTCACAAGGATACAACTGAAACGGGCACGGAGGAATCCATTTGAAGGATGAAATGCGTCTGCCGAGCGTTTCAGGGACCCTTTTGTTATGCTTGTGCACTGTCATCAAATAAAGCCACTTTTCAAGTCCCCCGGAGCAGTGTCACACTCTTTTCCAGGAGGTGGGAGAGAGACTGGTAGCTATGTTTATGCCAGCTAGCAGGAGCTGGCTTTGTGACCTCCCTCTCGGTCTGGTGGTACGCGACCTTCCTGTGGACTCTTTGGTTTTTTGCTGCAAACGGCAGTCGCGTCGCCCCCCCGGTGCTTGAAATGGCGCATGGGGAGAGAGTAGGCAGAACTGTCTGCCTGATAAGGGGGACTTGGGAGAACTTTGTTACCTGCTTTCGCACTGCAGCGGCTGTGGAACGCCGACCAGCGGTTGTTGGAAGCATCACTTGGTGTTCAGTGGGTACCTTCACTGTATGGTCCCTGCGGCGAACTACGATGTCCAGCATGCAGTGGAGAAGCAGGCACAGCACAAGGAGCTTCGCACCTGTGAGGCAGATGAGGGTCGTGATCACATGACAGGGAGTGGTCACAGCAGTTAAAACACCACTGCAAAGGACCCCTCACAAGGATACAACTGAAACGGGCACTGAGGAATCTATTTGAAGGATGAAACGCATCTGCCGAGCGTTTCAGGGACCCTTTGTTATGCTTGTGCACTGTCATCAAATAAAGCCGCTTTTCAAGTCCCCGGAGCAGTGTCACACTCTTTTCCAGGAGGTGGGAGAGAGACTGGTAGCTATGTTTATGCCAGCTAGTAGGAGCTGGCTTTGTGACCTCCCTCTCGGTCTGGTGCTACGCAACCTTACTGTGGACTCTTTGGTTTTTTGCTGCAAATGGCAGTCGCGTCGCCCTCCCGGTGCTGGAAACGGCGCATGGGGAGAGAGTAGGCAGAACTGTCTGCCTGATAAGGGGGACTTGGGAGAACTTTGTTACCTGCTTTCGCACTGCAGCGGCTGTGGAACGCCGACCAGTGGTAGTTGGAAGCATCACTTGGTGTTCAGTGGGTACCTTCACTGTATGGTCCCTGCGGCGAACTACGATGTCCAGCATGCAGTGGAGAAGCAGGCACAGCACAAGGAGCTTCGCACCTGTGAGGCAGAGGAGGGCGTGATCACATGACAGGGAGTGGTCACAGCAGTTAAAACACCACTGCAAAGGACCCCTCACAAGGATACAACTGAAACGGGCACTGAGGAATCCATTTGAAGGATGAAACGCGTCTGCCGAGCGTTTCAGGGACCCTTTTTTATGCTTGTGCACTGTCATCAAATAAAGCTGCTTTTCAAGTCCTCCGGAGCAGTGTCACACTCTTTTCCAGGAGGTGGGAGAGAGACTGGTAGCTTGTATATATATATATATATATATATATATATATATGTCCCATAATTCATTCTCGCTCCTCCACACGGCAAAAGAATTCACGGCACCGTGAAGGAAAGGTATTCTTTTGTTTATTTATTGAACACACCATAGTGCAAACAAAAATATGGACGGTCTACGTGTTCCGGCTCCCAGCCTTCTACTGGACCATAGAGTGCCTTCATCTAGAGCGTCTTTAAAGTGCTCAAGTGCATTAACCCCACATTGCTTTCTATTGCAATACATCACTAGACTGCTAATCCCCATATTCTAGCAGTGGCAAATTTTGTCAGCCATTTTGAAAGTGCTTGTAAAGTACATACAATATATTTCAATATGTTCCTTCTTATGGCATAAAGTGCAGGTGCATATATTTTCAAAAGAGTGATCGGGATCTGATACATAGATTCTACAATAAGATAAAATAGCCCCAAGAAATTCATGTTGGTTTTGGTATTAACAAAGTTTTAAAAAGGTGATGTAAAAAGATTTCATTGCAAAAGAATTATAAGATTTATATACATGTATCAACTACTGATGAAATTCAATGTCATAAAGTGATCCGTGCAATTGAAGCGATATAGGTGAGAGAAGTTACAGTTGTATTTTATTAAATATCATCGTTCTCTTTTTCAATTAAGAGTAAAGTACATTATAATTGATTGCTATTTCATTCCATTACTATAATTCTAGCAAACATTTAAGAAAACTTCCTATTACCAAATTTCATCAGGGTTTCTATCTTGTTAGTTCTAACGGTCAGTTCCCATATAAGTGTATTGATATAGTGCTAGTGTATTTCAGTCAACATGATTTAAAAGAAGCATCATTCTACATCATCTCATTATTATAATACCTGCTTTTCTTAATGTTCTTGTTGTGAAACTTTTCTATTTTAAAACAATTGTGAGTGAGTGTTGACAGAAAAGGATTCATTTTCTTGGATTGGTTTAAATTTCTACAGATGTATATGCAGTTCTGCATCCAAGTTGTGTCCAAAAGGATTTTCTGTTCCAATAGCTAAGATAAGACGAGATTCTGTCCATCTTAGGTTTAAGGTTCTGTCACCTCCCCGTTCTTTTTGTTTCACAAGTTTGTTTTCAAAGTATTTTAGTTGTTGGCTATCACTCACAGAAAGGTCAAAAAAATGATTAGCAATTGGGTAGGAAAAGTCTTCATTTTTGAAATCACGCAAGTGTTGGAGATTTCGCTTTTTTTATTTGTTTATCATGCTTCCTACGTGTTGCTTCCCGCAAGCGCATTCTAATACGTATACCACATATTTTGACTCACAAGTGATGTGCTCGTTGATTCGCTCAGTTTTTCCATTTCAAAGTTGATATGATAGTGGGTTTTGACCATGTTTGCATGCTCGACTTTGAGCATTTCCAAAAACCTGGGGTATTTATCGAAGATGATATTGTTTGTTGCTTTATATTCAAATGGCTTTGTGTAAGACTTTCTCCCAGGGAGGCTGTCTTCCTATATATAATACTTGGATTCGGGGACAGTGTCTTTTTCAAGGTTTGATCTAGGACCAGAATTTTCCAGTTTCTGTGTATGATTTCTTTTAACTCTCTATTTTCATTATTGAAATCTTTGATCAGCCATATTTTTTCATCTTCTCCATTGTCTCTCTCTCTATATATATATATATAAAACCAAAGGTTAAATGGACGTTTAACATAACCAGAGAAATTCAGCAGTTATAGTTAGCTGAGCTAACTATAAGTTATGCCCCACAATGCAGTTTATGACCTCACATATGACATCTCTCATGACATGGTTAGTGACATCACTCATGACATCTGAAATGACATCATTGATGACATTACTTATGACATCTTAAATGACATCACTGATGACATCATCCAGCGAGTGTTTTTTTTAAAGTTACTGAGTGTTAAACGTATATACTACGGTAAGTGGCTGTGAGAGTACATGTATGGGTGAGTAAGTGGGTATATAAGTGGTGTATAGAAGAGTGAGTAGGTATGTTAGAGACTGTATGCATGAGTGAGTGGCTGTGAGGGTTTTTGTTATGGGTGAGCGAGTGGGTGGATCAGTGGCTGTAAATGGAGAATGAGAGGGTGCATGAGTAGCTGAATGGTTTACTCAGCAGGTACATAAGTGTCTGTATGGGTCAGTAACAGGGTATATGAGTGACTGTATGGGTGCCTGAATGGGTGTGTAAGTGGCTCTATGGGTGAGTGAGTGGGTGTGAGAGTGACTGTATTGGTGAGTGAATGGGTGTGTGATAGACCATGTGGGGGAGTAAATGAGTGAGCGAGAGATTGTATGGGAGATTATGTGCTTGTCTTAGTGACTATATAGGTGAGCAAGTACATGTGTTAGTATATCTATGAGTAAGTGAGTAGATGTGTGAGTAACTGCATGGGTGAGTGAGTGGATGTGTGAGTTACTGTATGGGCGAGTGAGTAGGTATCAGCATGGGTGACTGATTCAGTATGAGAATGGCTGTATGGGTATATAAGTGGGTATGTAAGTGTCTGTATGCCTGTATGAGTGGATGTGTGAGTAGCTGTATTGGTGAGTAAGTAGGTGCATGAGTGGCTATATATATGAGTTAGTGGTTGTGTTAGTGGCTGTATGGGTGACTTGATGTGTTAGTGGATCTATGGATCAGTGAGTAGGTGTGTCACAGTTTGTATGGGTCTGCGAATGGGAATGTCAATTGTTGTGTGGGAGTGGGTGCATAAGACTTTGTATGGGGATGTAACTAGGTGTGGGACTGGTTCTGTGGATGATGCCATCACTGATATCATCAGTGATGTCATTTGAGATGGCATCAGTGATGTCATGAGTGATGTCACTGACCATGTCATGAATTATGTAATATGTGAGGTCATAAGCAGTACATTATGGGGGTATAGTTAGCTCATCTAACTATAACTGCTGAATATCTCTGGTTTTGTATGGGTGAAAAGTGAGCCTAACTATAATGTCCCTGTAACCTTTGTTTTTGTCAGTGAATTTGTAAGGTTTTTTTATTCTATTTCCTAACTATAACATCCCTTTAACCTTTGTGTTTTCAGTGAATTTTCTAAGGTTTTTTAAATTCTATTTCCTAACTTAAGGAGAAAGGGTGAAGGGCCTCCCACGAGCTCTCAGCAATCCCCACTGGTTGGGACTTACTGAAGATAAAAGGAGGGGTTCTTGGCCCCCAAGGACCCTCATCATCCAAGGGGACTTCTACCCTCAACCAGTAGAGCGCCAGGAGGTGCATTTTCAGAGTGGTGGAGAAAGGGGGCGGGGCCTCTGACGTCCTCCCAGCAATCCCTCTGTGTGGGACTTACTGGAGATAACAGGAGGGGTTGTAGGCCCCCAAGGAAACCTCAACCGCCACGCCGTCTTCCTGGCACTGTAAAAAATTAGCTTTGTAACAGGGGACGGGGGCTGCATGTTCCTGCTCCCTGGGCTGATTTTGGCCCTGGGATCCCATCCTCTGGGGCCAAGCCATTTTTAATTTATATTCTTTATTAGGGGAGGGGGTCCATGCGATGCCCTTCCCCAGGCTGATTTTGCCCGGGGGACCCCATCCCCTGAGGCCCTGCAAATTACACTAAGGGGAGGGAGGACCTGGCCTCTCTATTCTGGGTGTCCCTAGGGCACCCAGTGACCTGTGTTGGGTACCGCGAGGAGAGCTTCAAGGTCCCCTCAGTACCAGCCAGCTCCCCACCTCCTGCGAGAGCCAGCATTGCTGTGACAGACAGTGGGCTGCTGAAAGGCAGCCCCCGTCTGTCAGAGCAATATTTTCATCTGTTTGTCTGCATGCAAATATGCATGCAGACAAACAGATGAAAACTCTGCTTTCTGCAAGCCGGAGCTGTTTGACAGCTCTGGCTTGCAGAAATTGGAGTTATGTCTGCTTTTGCTCAGCGGGAGCTGTCAGCTCCCACAAAGCAAAAGCAAACAGCTATGTCCTGGGGTTGGGCACCCTGGGACATAGCAGGAGCCAGTCCTGGGGGTGAAGATCCCCAGGGCCATCCATTGCTCCATGAGGGGGGCCATGTGGACCCGCCTCCAACATATGAGTTAGCCCCAGGGAGGTGGTGGTCTCTGGGGCCGAGGGTCCATGATGGACCCCCTACATTAATGTATTTCATCCCCGGGAAGGTGGCAGCCCTCAGGGCTGCGGGGGGCACATGAACGCTCTTGTTTTTGATAAATTGCCCAGGGGTGGTGGTCCGTGGGGCTGCAGGAGGGCTGCATGGGTCCCCCGCATTCGTTTTAGAATTTTCTCCAGGGAGGTGGCAGTCACCGAGGCTGCTGGGGAGGCCCTACGGCCCACATTTATTTTAAGATTAAATCCTGGGAAGGTGGCGGTCCCCAGGGCTGCGTTGCACCCACATTTCTTAACAAACATTTACCCTGGGGGTGGAGTGGGCCGCTAGTCCCCAGGGCACAGGGGGGCTGTGTTGGGACCCCCTTCACATTCACAATAACCAATGCCCTGCAGAGGTGGCGGTCCCCAGGGCTTTAATAAGTCCAGGGAGGGGGGCCCTGTGCAACCCCTCCTGATTTTAAGGTATGCCCCCGGAATGTGGCCCACCCGAGGGTTAATTAAAAACAGGCGCAGGATCCCATACTTGTTTTTTTTTTTGTGAATTCACAAATGTCACGATTTAGCTGTATTTAAAAAAAATGCTTTTTGGGTCTGTGTGGTCCCTCTGGGACCCCATGACCAACTTAATGGAGTCAGGGTACTCCAGCCCTGCCCTCTTTTCTTTTTAAAAATTATTTTTTGGGGCTTGGCTGAATTTGAGTCCTAAGATGGCTGCCAATACTTCCTGGTTGAAGTGTTGGAAGCCAATCAGAGTTCTGCATTTCCCTGCACGAGCTTGTGATTTTTCGCGAAGTTGTCACGGTCACAGATATCACTAACTCTAATTTCTTAAATTTCTCAACAACTACCGAACAGATTTACAGCAAATAGAATAAGTGGAATTTACATTACTGTTGGACTTGGCCCTTTTTGGCTAAAGTTCCCTAAACTTTTGCTTTCCCCCTAGACCTTTTTCCTGACATGGTGTTGCCAACTTAGATGCTTTGAACACTTTGCCACTGCTAAACAGTGTCAAAGTGCAAGTGCTCCCTGTAAAAAGTGTAATGGTAATTGGTTGTCCATGATTGGTATGTTTGCCTTACTAGTAAAGAACCTAGTAAAGTGCACTATGTGTGCCAGGGCTGGTAATGCAAATGCTACTAGTGGGCCTGCAGCACGAGTTGTGCCACCCACACAAGTAGCCTTAAAGAGGGAACTCAGGCCTGCCACTTCATTGCCTGTGCGCAGTTTGTTAAACTGCCTTGTTGTTCTGACAAGTGCACCCACTTGCCAGACCTTACCCTTCCCTTTCTATGCACATCAGACACCCCTATGGTAGGTCCAAGGTACCCCCTGGGCAGGGTGCAGTGCATGTGAAAGGTAGGACATGTACTAAGGTGTGTACCATGTCATGACAATGAAATAATCTCCATTTCGTTTTTCACTGTGGAAAGGCCATCTTGCCCATAGGATAAAATGGGGAGGCTGTATAATATGTTTTCCAGCCTATCTTCCCAAAGGCTTAAGATGGAGAGGTGAAGTTTAGTGTGCCTGAACTCACAATGTAATAACACATCTTTTTATGAAGGTGGTTTTTGCATTGTGTGTTTAGAAGCCACTCTTTTAGAAGTGGCTGGGTTTTTGTGCTCTAACATTTCTGTGTGTCTCTGCCTGGTTGTGGATTGACTGTCTGGATTTGAAAGTGAGAGGATCTGGGGAATGTCTTGACCCAGGGGAGGAGGTGAGACAGCAACAGGCTGACCTGCATCTGGAGTGTAGGGGGGAGGAGTAGCCCCTAGAGGTGAAGAGGCCTGGGCTACAGCCATAAACCAATGGCTCCATCCCTTGCTGAGTGATTGAGGATCCAGACCCCCACTATCAAAGGAATAAGGTGTCACTGGCAGGGAGGCACCCAGAACAGGGGTCAGTGCCCCCCTGAACACAAAGACTTCAAAGACATTTAGGGGCATAACTATGAGAGCTGAAACCCCTGAACTTTGGAGAAATAGATTGATCAAGATTGAACAAGACTGAAGCTACTTCGTGGTCAAGAGGAACCTTTGCCAAGGAAGAAACAGCTGAAGAGACTGGAGGAACGGACTGACCCTTGCTGTGTGTTCTGGGGCTGGCCTGCAGTTTGCTGCTTTAACCAAGGAGAGGCTAAAGGGACTTTGCTGTGTGCTGTGTCCCCCTGCTTGAAAGGACTTTGCTGTGTGCTGTGTCCGGAAGCAAGTTATCCCCAAGGGCCCGAGGTGAGCTGGCTCCCTGTTGCAGAAACTCAGGAACACAAAAGTTTCCAGGAGAGTCTCTGCGACGCTGTGTGCGTGCGCTTTTTGAAGCCTGAGACCCTCGTAAGAATTGCCCTGTGATAGTGGGCATCTGGAGTCCAAGCGAGTCTCAGCGACGCTGTGTGCGTGTGCTTTTTGCAGCCTGAGCCCTTCGTGAGGATTGTCCTGTGATCGTGTGCACCGGAGTCCAAGTGAGTCTCAGCGACGCTGTGTGCGTGTGCTTGGTGCAGCCTGAGACCTTCGTGAGGATTGCCCGGTTATCGTGCACACCCGGAGTCCAAATGAGTCTCAGCGATGCTGTATGCGTGTGCTTTGTTCAGCCTGAGACCTTTGTGAGGATTGCCTTGTTATCATGCACCCGGAGTTTAAGCGAGTCTCAGCGACGCTGTGTGCGTGTGCTTCGTGCAGCCTGAGACCTTCGTGAGGAGTGCCCTGTGATCGTGAACCCGAAGCTCAAGTGAGTCTCAGTGATGCTGTGTGCGTGTGCCCTGTTGCAGCCTGAGATCTTCGTAGCATCAGCGGCCCGGACCGGCAGCCCCGGAGGAGCCAAGCCGCCGGCCCAAGCCCGCCGTTGCCAGAGCAGGACCTCGAACCAACCTCGTCGAGGGAGGGCCCAAGTCCCACTGCCCGGAGTTCACAAAGATTGCATCGGAGGCCCAAGTCGCGGGAAGAGGAGAGGAGAGCTAGGTCGCACCCCCCAGGTAACGTGTGTCGACGGCTGGGGCTGGGTGCGGGCTCGGAGGGAGATGCTTTCGGCCTCTCCCATTCCTGCAGTGCGAGCCTCTGCTTCGGCTCGTATCGCGGCCCGTACTTGCCAACGGAGTGGCAGTACCGGGGCCGGAGTGCGGAGCTGCACTTTTTGTTTACACCATACCCGTGTGGGGGCAACTGTTGACAGAGGCTGACTGCGAGTCAGTACGAGTGGCGGAGAGACCGCCTGAGGCACCGTGATCGGTGCTGGAGTGTATTGCGCGTTGCATTGTATCTGCATAACGAACTACCTGATTAGTGTATTACGCATTGCATTGTTTCTGCATAACGAACTACCTGATTAGTGTATTACACATTGCATTGTTTCTGCATAACGAACTACCTGATTAGTGTATTACGCAATGCATTGTTTCTGCATAACGAAATACCTGATTGTTGCGTTACGCATTGCATTATTTTTACATTGCAAAGTGCCTGATGCTAGCATTACGAACTGCATTATTTCTACATTGCAATGTGCCTGATTCTAGCATTACGAACTCCATAGCATTGCATTAGGACTGCAGTGGAACATTTAGAAGTGCTCATTAATATCGCCAGAACTTACAAGGGCTGGCTGGCCAAACAACCAGCCAGGAAGACTATTACAAATACGCATATGTTGGATTTATATCGTGTGGTCTTATCATATATCTTTTTATATAAATTTATACTCGTTTTTATGAAACTCGTGTGGAGTCCATTTGTGGTGTCATCATTGGGTTGCTGTGAGCGTGGTTGCAAATATTTTACACATTTGCCTTGAAGATAAGCCTGGCTGCTAGTGCCAAGCTATGAAGGGGGTGAGCGGGGGCTATCTGAGAATCTGTCCTTCCTTTCCTTGACGTGAGAGCGAGGGTCCCTATTTGGCCTAAGGTACCTACCTCAGCTAACCAGGGATCCCGGGTCTAACAATTACCAAATCCAACTTTTTGCCAAATTTTATGTAATTCTGCCAGCAGATTGGGCTACAGTTGTATTGACATGTCCTATGTGAATTAACATGGGAAACACATCTCTTTTTGAGCTCCATTTTTCATGGCCCCAAAACTTTTCCTGTGCAACAAGAAATACTGTCACACTTTTTTTGGAAGATTCGTCAACCCGCGCCACAGTTATAGGCAAGTCAAAAAATGCTTTTCCTTTGGAAACATGGTCATAATTTTACCTACCTACTGGCGAGTGCCAGTAGGTTTCATATATCTCATCTTTCTTAAAAAATTACCAATTATTTTAATTAAATGTCTATTTCAAAAATTCACACAATGCAGTGTTTATTAATATTGCTACCAAAAAACATGTTTAATAAAGTTTTATTAAAAACCATGTCTGTGCCTCTTTTTTACATAATTTATATTATTACATTTTGCTGGGTGAAAATTTGAAAGCAAATAGTAAGAGACATATTGTTTTTTTGGGTAATATAAGAATAAAACAAACATTTCACTGATCCTTTCTTTTAACATTTTTTAACCCCAGAAATACAATCATAAAAACAACCACAATAGCTTCTTTTGTTTCTTTTTATACATCTTCGGGCCACATAAAAAGCAACCATAGAATCAGCCCCTAGAGGGTGCTGCACTCCAAGCTGTAGAGCAAAAGCTCCAGCCAGGGAAGTGCTTTAAATTATAAGGTAAGTTCTCTTGGGGACATGGATTTAATGACCTAGGAAACTTATTTTTTCTAATGTTGTTGGGTAGCTGCAAATCTCCTTGCAGCCCCCACACCATAAAAAAATGGTAGTGCCCCTGCCCTTTATAGGGATATTGCCAAAAACAAAAATATGTAAATAGCCCTCGAAGGGCATTATGGGGGATACTTTAAGGAGCAGTGAATAGTAAATGGGCAACACAAGGTCTTTGTAAATCTGGCCCCCTGTATGAAGTTATGCACCTGAAACCTGTTGTTTGACAACTGGACCTCAAGTCTGTTGTTAGGTGGATGGAATAAACAGATTCATAGCATTGCCAAACAATTGCAGCACATCATGATGCAGTGCTGACACATCAGCTGTGGAAAAATAGGTCTGGCTGGAAACCTTCCATTTTGGGTAGAGGGTCTCCATAAATTTCTGAAATCCCTTTCCTTTTTCAAAAGGAATAGGTAGGAAGTCAGTTCCTAACATTTTAGCCAAAATCCCTTTGTATAAACTGACTTTTTCATGATTTTGATGGTACATTGAGTCCTTGGTAACTTAGCCTTAAGAGCATGCATTTTGTATTGTGTTACTACTGTCCCAAGTTATCTATGGGTACCAGCAGCAGGTAGGCTACTTGCACACTTTGGGGTGACAATCACTGTATCCTACTGTCCCTTGTGCCATGCAGAGGTTGCTGCAGGTGGTAATTGCACACTATGGGAATGACTCAAAGGGCTGCTTTTCATAATGCCGCTGCTGTAATCTTCATCTTCCTCGTCACTATTTTATTCTGTCATTTCAGTTGCTACTTTTCTCTCACCAGCAGCAGCTATGTTTAAGGTACTCTTCCCAACATGATGGTGTATTGTTTTTTCAGATGGTTCAGTTGGCCTCATGTACAGTAATGCCCACCTGGCTTACCATGATAAGCTTTGTTACAGGAAGCAGAGCATTCTGCAATCTGCTACTCATGCAGACTAAGCAGACTTAAGTTCCAAACTGAGGAGGAGAACTTTCTTACTGTGCCAAAGCCTGAAGAACTGGAGATGAATATAGGTGGGGTGTGATGGTGGTTGCAGGTTTCCAGGGTCTTGCAAATATGGAAGCAGGTGGTGTTGGTAGAACCAAATGCCTTTGACCAGGTTGGGCAGAGGTGAGCTGTACTACCTCTGTGCCATTTTTCACACTGACGATCGCTGGTTCATCCTTATCACCTTTCTCACTTACAAGGCTTTCGGAAGCTTCCTTTTCCCTTATCACTCGTGGCGGTCTCTAACTCGATCACGGTCTAATCCATGTCTAGATCATCAGAAGTGGGGCTGGAGAAAATGGGGAAGTGCTCTGGCTAAAAGATTGTAAAGCCAATGGGGAAATAGCAGTCTCACCAACATCTTGCTCAGCAGGAAGCTCAAGCTCCTGTTCTACTCCTCCTTCCTGAAGATCTCTTGCTGACTGTGGCTCCTGTTGTTGACTTTCACTGCTCTCCATGAATGCAGTCACTACAGCATTGAGAGACATGGGCTTAGGTTTTGGTGGTGGTTCTGTTGATGCAAGACTGATCCTCCCAGCCACTTCCTGTCCAGAGGAGGGTGCAGCAGGTACGTCATGTTTCCTGAAAAAGGATGAGGACTTGATACCAAAGGAGGCAACAGGTGTCTTCTTCTTCTGACTGGACACTTTTGTGGGAGAAAACTCCTTCTTTGTGGCTATCTTAGCACTAGTAGTTGGTACTTAGCATGAGAAGAAGCACTTAGCAGAGGAGGACTCAGGTGTCACTGTCAGATAAGTTGCTGGCATTGCTCTGTCTCATGCATCTGCATGCAACTAAAAACAAAAAGCCAAGAATTCAGTGAAACATGGCCAATCTAAATCTAGCCGAGGTAACTCAAGTTTAGTCATCATCATCATCCGCATCATCATCATCACTAATGCTAAAAAAAAGTGTACTCGAACCATGCATAAACTAAATATGTTTCTCATGCAATTATACAGGAAAGGTAGTTTATGACCCATTAGGGCTCATAAGACACCTGTGGGTGGTGGTAGTACAGGGAAAAAATTAATTAATTAATTATAAAATTGCTGGTGTCTCTCCAGGGCCCATGGAACACCTATGGGTGGTAGAGAGGGTACTGGGAATTTTTAAAAAAAAATGAATAAAATAAGTGCTGGTCTCCATCTCCACCAAGACCCATGGGACCCCTATGGGAGGCATGCGAAGCATGGAGTGCATGGAAAAATCACATACATTAATGATATAATTGTTGGAGCCCATCCAGAGTCCATGGGTCCCCTGTGGGAGGCAGAGGGGTGCAGGGAAAAATACAATATATGTGTTAAGTAATTGCTGGTATCCCTCAAAGACCCTTGTGACACCTTTACGAGGCAGGTGGTGCAGGGATATATTGAATACATGAATTAAATAATTGATGGGGAGAACATGTTTATACAATATCCTGAAAATAGCAAGACGGGAAAAAATATCTTATTATTGTTTGATTGTATTGCTTCATCGAAACTGCAATAAAAATCTGTTTACAAAAAAAAATGAATTAAATAATTGATGGTGTCCATCCAGGTCTCTTGGTACTCCTATGAGAGGCAGAGGTGTGCAAAGACAAATCAAATAAATACATTTAAATATTGCTGTTGTCCCTCCTGGACCCATAGAACCACTATAGGAGCCAGGGGGTGCAATGAAAAATTGAATACATTTATAAAATAATTTCAGATGTCCATCCAGGGCCCATGGGGCTGAGGGTGCAGGGGAAAATCACACAAAGGAGTCAAATAATTTGTGGTGTCCCTCCAAGGCACTAGGGAGGCAGGAGGTGCAGGGAATATTCAAATAAATTAATTATATAATTGCTGGTGTCCCTCCATGGCCATTGGGACTCCTATGAGAGGCAGGGGTGAAGGGAAAGATCAAGTAATTAAGGTAAATTATTGCTGGTGTCCCTTAAAGGTCTTTGGGAAGCA
Organism: Calotriton arnoldi; assembly: GCA_963921515.1. Classification (NCBI taxonomy): domain Eukaryota; kingdom Metazoa; phylum Chordata; class Amphibia; order Caudata; family Salamandridae; genus Calotriton; species Calotriton arnoldi. The sequence goes on from CAWUFW010011627.1 coordinate 505,092, forward strand.
AGGGTGCAGGGAAAATCAAGTTAATGGGTTATGTTTTGCTGGTGGCCTCTCACGGCTTATGGGACTCTTATGGAACACTGAGGGTGCAGGGGAAATTGAATAAATTAAGGCAATAATACATGGTGTCCCTCCAATGCTCTTGGCACCCCTACAGGAGTGAAGGAAATCAGGGAAAATCTAATAAATGAATTAAGTTATTGCTGGTGTCCATGCAGGGCTCATGAGACTCCTATTGGAGGCAGGGAAAATAAATACATGAATACAATAATTTCTGGTGTCCACTCAGGGCCAATGGGACTCCTGTGGGAGGCTGACTGTTGTGGGGAAAAGTTGAATACATGAATTAAATAATTGATGGTGCCCATCTGGGTCCCATGGGGCTCATATGGGAAGCAGGGGTTAGAAGAAAGACTGAATGAATGAATTAAATAATTTCTGGTGTCCATTCAGGGCCCATTGGGTCTCTATGAGAGGTGGAGGAGGCAAAATTCAAATAATGTAATAAAATAATTGATGTTGCCCCTGCAGGGCCCATAGGAATCTGTGGGAGGCAAAAGGGGCAGCCAAATCCAAATAAATATATACAATTAATGTTGGTGCCCCTCCAGGGCTCACTGGGTCTCTGTAGGAGGCAAGGAAGGACAGGTACAAATAAATAAATAAAACACATTGTACTTCAATCAGATACAACCACAAATAAGTATATAAGGAAAAAATAAAAAAATGAACAAATATGCCACAATGTTCCTAGAGTATGGCTTTTGAAAGGTTTGAAGCATACACCGACATCACAAAATGCTGGTAGATAGCTCATCCACCACATGACCACTGAAGAAAGTGGCATGGAATACAAAACTAAAATGGCCACTAAACAGACACATGCCTACTGGCTCCACAAAATGATGGTCATCGTATGGTCAGCAAAGATGGAGGCATAGAGAGCGAAGATAACATGGCTAACACACACACACACACACCTTCACTGGTTCCCAGTAAAAGAAAGAATCAAGTTTAAGACATTCTGTCTAGCTCATAGAGCAACAAATAGGAGGGGCCCCTCTCTGATCAGGGACCTACTGGCTCCTTACACTCCGTCTAGGATTTTAAGATCCTCTAAGGCACAACTGCTGAAAGTGGCTAGAGTTCAAAGGATGAGATGGGGTGACCAATGAACTCTATGCCGGTTGAACTCAGAAGCAAAACGAATGAGCTTTACTTCAGGAGAATGCTCAAAACATGGCTATATCCTCACTTGCCATCTTGCTCAGTATTGCCCCACCTTGCAAGGGCTAAGCCTCAGTCAGCGCTGGGAAGCCTTTGGGTAGCCATGCACTTTACAAATCAGCAGAACATAACATAACATAACACACACACACGGAGGTGTCTGACTATGGAAAACACATACACTAGCTACACAAAATGGCCGCTGCCGCATGGTCAGCAAAGAAGGAGACATGGCAAACAAAGAAGGCAATTGTCCTTTCCTGCCTCGAGCACCTCCCCCACAAAAAAAATCTTAGGACATTGCAGGGAAAGGATTGTGAAGATATATATTTCTTATCCAAAATAAATCAGGACAAACTCATGGAACTGCCATTTGCCCACCACCATTAAATCATCAATCCCAAAAAGTAAAATTAAATTACCTTTGTGAGAAATTGGGTTGGTGGTTTAATGGGGGTGATCCCTGTTTAAGCAACAGCCACAATCCCTGTCAGGGTGAACCACAAAAGTCACTAAATTAACCTGTACTTAACCCTCTGGTAGCTTGGCACAATAGCAGTCCAGCTTAACTTAGAGGCAATGTGTAAAGTATTTATGCAGAACACAAGCATATAAGTGAACACACAACACAAGAAAAATACCACACCAATTTAGAAAAAAATAATAAATGTTAATAAATTATTTGACATGAAAATGGCAAAAGTCTAATCAGTAGAAACGGAGTTATGAATTTTTAAAGTTTTTTGTAAAGACTAGTGCCCAAAAGATCAAAGCACCAACCTCAGACATCTAGTTGCTGTAGACAGGAACAAAGTCGAAAAATATGGCCGACCCCAATGGAGCATAGGTCAGATAAAAGATGTAGATTGGGCATGGTCAGTGCTTACCAATGGACTTAGAAGAATTTTTGAAGAAAATGTTGTGAGAAGGTAAAGTTCAGCAGTGTAAGGCTGCAGGAGGGAGCGTTGTCACCGGTGGACCGCTGGACAAAGTCGCAGTGAAGGTTTCTGCATTTGGACTTAGTAACTATTTTGGAAGTCGAAAATCTTCAGTGGGATGAAGCTGGAGGCTGTAGCCAGTGATTGTTCCAGGAGGCCGGATGCTGAGGGACTGCTGAACATGATTTTCTGCAGTGGAGAAAAATATAGCAGGAGCTACTGTGAAGTTAGGCTGAACTGCCATGTGTCCCAAGTTTTGGATTTTGGCTATCTGGGTACATTTAGTACCACAACCAATGGTGAGGGACTGGAGAGGAACTGCTTAGGGGTTCAGGACTCACTCAGGCTGGGCCCAGGTGTGGGTTAAAGATGATGAGAGCCTGTTATGTCCCTGTGGCTCTCAAAAGGAGGCCAACAAACTAGCCCTCTGAGTTACTCTAGAAGTCCTGGGTTCAAGTGATGAAGCAGGGCTCAAGCAGCAGTGCAGGCCTCTGAGAGGTCAAGGCAGGCACTAGGCAGCAAAGCAGTCCTTTCAGGAGCAACAAAGCAGTCTTGTGGAGTACACAGCAGCCCACAGCAGCAGGCAGTCCTCTTAGAGTCCTTCTGCAGGTCATGAAAATGAACTGAGGCGTTAGTCTGAGGGTCCAATTTGTATACCTGGGACTTTCTTTGAAGTAGGAGACGTTTCTAGAAGTTTTCCTTTAAAGTGCTTGGAATTTCCTGACTCCCCTGGGTCCAAGCTGGCTGTAGGGACAATGCAGTGGTGACAAGCCCTTCATGTGAAGGTGGAGCACAGCCTAGTCAGTTGCAAGTGGGACAGTGCCCAGCTCAGCCCCATCCTGCCGGCAGATGCCCTATTCAGGCATAACTACTCCTGCTATTGTGTGACTATCTTGGAGGAATTCACAAAGTGCAACTGCCAACTGTATCAAGGCATGTGACCTAGGACAGGCAGTAGGCTTTAAATAGCAAAGGGCAGGAAAATGCCAACTTTCCACAAGTGGCATTTTCAAAATTGTAATCTAAAATAAGAGTTCATCATTAAAGAGGATATTTAAGTACAATTTCATAGATAACAAACAATAAATGCTTACCTCTTCCCAATGTAATGTTAGGGCTTATTAAATGTAATAAGTCAACCCAATGACATCCTATGGGACAGGTAGGCCTCACAGTAGTGAAAAACACATTTTGAGGTTTTTCACCACCAGGACATTAGAAACTTAAAAGTACAGTCCAACCTTTCAAACGTAATGCACTCTGCTCTATGGGCTACCTGGGGCCTACCATAGGGGTGATGTATATGCAATTAAATTGGAGTTTAAGGCTTGGCAAGGGGGTTATATTGCCAGGCCAAATTGGCAGTTTAAATCTGCATTCAGGATGCAATGACAGACCTAGGACATGTTTTAAAGGACTACTTAATTGGGTGGCACAATAAGAGCTGCAGGCCCACTATTTGCATTTAATTTACAGGCCCTGTATATATGCTATACCATTTTATTAGGGACTTGTACGTAAATTAAATATGGCAATTATATGTAAGCCACTTTTATCATGTTTGGAGGAGTGAGCACAAGCATTTTAGCTCTGGTTAGCAGTGGTAAAGTGCACATAGTCCTAAAGCCAATAAAAACAAATTCAGCAAAAATAGAAGGAGTGAAGGCAAAATGTTTGTGGGTGACACAGAAGAGAGAGCCAGGTCCAACAAACCTATAAAAATTCCATACAATTCCCTAACCACAAACAGACCAAGGCAACATCAATTACCCCTCCAAATACATACATGTTGCAGATAAAAAGTAAAAAACAATTTATCAACCACGTCACACATATATAAGCTCACAAAAAATTGATGGGGGAGCACATAGGGAAGAGGGTACCTGAGAACAGAGGACAATGTCTGACTTCATGATCCTGGAATCCAGGAGTCACCTCAAGCCTACCCATCCAACAACAGGCACATATAGTCAACAAAGAACCTATATTGTGCAACTATTCCAAAGCCATCCACAAGCCCCTAAATGTTTTAAATACATACAACAGCAGTTAGAATGTGAAAAATACATCAGAAATATACCCGGGCCTGGAGCAGGGCAGACTAGGCCCCACGCAGTAAAACAACTTGACAGTAAAATGATAAACAAATCAGTACCAAATTCACAAAAACATACAAGAAAATTGAGAAATGTATATTTAACTCCAGGCCTCCACCATCCATAAATGTGCAATCCACCAACAACAAAGATACACAAATAAAAAAAGAACATAAATACTGCTGCCTGCCCTCCCTCAGACAACAAACTTTTTCCAAAGTGCTGAGGGAAATTACTTGATTTTTCCTAAAAAGTGAAGATTCCATGAGTGTGGACGCAGCAGAGATTGCATATCCAACAACAACGATACAAAAATTAAAAAAGAACAAAAAAACTGGTGCCTGCCCTCCCTCAAACAATAAACTTTTTCCAAAGTGCTGCAGTGAACTTACCTGATTTTCTCTACAAAGTGAAGATTCCATGAGTGTGGATGCAGCAGGTATTCCATATAAAATGAGAGTGATGCTTTCCCCAAAAAATCCAACTCCAAAGTCTCCAGGACAGAAAGAGATAGCTGTGACTATACGTACAATAGCCTCCCAGTCTCTAAGGTACAAACAAAAGGCTCTTCGCGCTAAATAACTGAACCAAATGGTTGGTTCGGGTAAAATATCTACTCAAAAATGCTGAATTTTCAGTTGAATTTCCGGCTGCTCAGGTACAAAAGCTTCCAGAAATGATTGGTGCTAGCCGCCTGCATTAAAGAATTTCTTCTGAAGTTTGAATTTGCTGCTTAACGTTCTGATCGCATTCACAAGAAAGTGATTGATTGCATTTGCACTTATCGTGTTGTTTCAGTGCTTCTCATAGTATGATTTTCCCGAAAGGTAAAGTTGTTACCAAGATCGCGTAATCTCAGTAATTACGTGCAAATTATATGATGCAAAATAACTGAAATGACGCCAATTGTGCAATGGCCCAAGCCTAGACATTTGGAGCATCTGGGAGGAAGTCATGAAGATCAGGAAATTTATAAACCCATTTCTTTCATAAAAGATCCTTAGCTTCCACAAGTGAAACTATAATTTTAAATGAGATCTGCAACCAAATGATTTTTTATGCTAGGAGGCATTGCTTTGTTTTAGTGTCAAATAATTAGTTCACTTCTTCTTTCTAGTGATTGCTTTTCATAACTGAAGCCAACATATTGTCATTTTTCAATGTTGTTTGATCCAGAAAAAATCCTGTAACAAATGTGCCTTTTCTGCATGGTCACTTCAGATTTTTTTCACCTTTTTATGGACCTTATTTTGGCTGGTATTAGGACTCTGTGCATTGTGAACCTCGTCCACGGAGTGTGCTCTGGCTCTAAAATGTATTGGTAAAATTGGTTTCACCCAATTGGCCTTTTTACTGTCCTGTAAGCTCAATGTAGGCACAAAAAATGCACATGATTTTTGTCATATGCAGGTTACAGTCTGCACTTACACAACCCAAATACATGACAAAAATTATATATTTCTGCCAGGAGCAGTGCTATGGCAAGGCTGCATTTTAAATACACTACAATGACACATGGCAGGGAAAAGTGCCTTTACCAGACCTAGGGGCATATTAGCAAGAACGGCGTCAAAATTATCGCCGCTTTAGCGGCAGGAAACTGCGATAATGGGCTTGATAATATGCCCTTGAGAATTCCAATAGAAGCCCAGGATCACAGCAGAACATGGGCTTCTATTGGTATTCTCAAGGGCATATTATCAAGCCCATTATCGCCCATTATCGCCGCTTTAGCGGCAGTTTCCTGCCGCTAAAGCGACGATAATTTTAACGCCGTTCTTGCTAATATGCCCCTAGGTCTTAAATCACACATAAAGCGTGCCTCTTAAACCCACAGGACCAGGTGCAAATATTTGAAAATAGGTCATACTACATATTAGGGTTAGTGTGCTCTCAAAGTGAAATAAAACTAAAAGTTACTTTATGGTTTAAGCTTTGCTAGATTGAGATTCAGACTTTTATTACCTATCTTTGACTGAAGAAAAATGCTTCGAAATTATGTCTTACTTAGTTTTAAAATTCTGATTTAGTGGTGAAATCAGATTTTGCTAACTTAAGTAGAAAGGTAACTTCCTAAAAATGTACTTTGTGCTGCCATAGCAAAAACTAGTCTTAAAACCAGTTGCTACTCAGCCCATCCAATGCTGGAATATACATCACTGACTGGGAGACTTAACAACTCTGGCTCAGAGGACAAAATCCTGCCTCTGAGCCAAGGAAGAGCAGATGGTTGTGAACAGCTGACCACTTAGCAGTGATCAGCTATGAAATCTTTGTAGTTTGCTTTCGTGTAATTAAGCAACATTACAGAAAAATCGTGCAATTACCCAAAATGTGAATCTGTCATTTTGCACTATATTTTGTCGCAAAAAGCATCCTTACTTCAATTTTTGGAGTGAAGATGTGTTTAATCCAAAATAATGCAAACTGCAGCCCTTCCTTTTTTGTTGTTCCAGTACATTTGCAGTAACTTTGTACTGCCAGTTGCACATTTGCAGCACATTTTTACTGCAAATGGCGCATAATAATGTGAAGTGGTATAGTGGTGTAATACTAGGAAATGCGAAATTCCTATAATGACACTAGCTTAATTTATATTTCGCCTAGGCCTAGAAAGGAACAGTTGGCAGAACAAAGGCAACTTTAGCACTACCTCTTTTCAACTGGAGATGCTGGTGGGCTTCTCCAAGACTCTTCTAGATAGCTAGGCTCCACTCACAGTAGGGGAGAGAACCAGTTTAGACCCTATCAGATGGGAAGAGAGCTCATCTAAATAGGTAAGTCGCAAAGGAGCTAAAGATAGGCCTGCATGATAGCAGACAAGTTATGCAATATTGAAGCAGGGGCTTCAGGATGTTACATTGAAGCAAAAAGGAATTGCTGCAACTGGAGGTGGGGGACTGAGAGAAAATGTCTCAAATCACTTGCTAGTGCACAGGATAAATGTGGTACCTCAATCACCACCTCGTCAGAGCATTCCTAGACCTGGGAAGATTACATTTGAAGAAGAAGATGTCCTCGTTTTAAGAATCCTTCAGACCCCTGCTAGAAGGAGAGGACTCACTCAAGGACTCCTAACTCCTTCTAACACCCAAGGACTGGAACTGCTCCCCAATGGCCAACTTGTTGGCCTCCTGTTTGTGTGCTTCAGGACACAAAAAGCAGAAGGACTCCTGACTCCAAGAGGGCCTAGGTGATCACAGAACACTGCTCCGTGCCGGAGACCTAGCTACAGAGAGACTTGGGACCTAGACGCTTGCCTTGAGGAGCTAAGGCTGCAGGACTGACTAGAAGGAATCTTTCCACCAATTGGAGAGAAGTGGGACTTTGTTGCACCTCCAGAGGACCATGGACAACATGCTGAGGCTTTCCTAGGCAAGAAATATCTTAGGCAGGCAGGAAAACCAGGTTGTTCCAGCTTGCTGCAATGAAAACTGGTTCAGTGCAACCTTAAGGTAAATGTATCTGGCCTCATGAAACACTGTCTGTATACAGCTTCCAACATGGATCATTTTAAATTCCAATAAAAGTGACTATGTCTGAAATTCAAACCTTGGACTAGGGCATAGGTCTTCAAACTGTGGGGCGCGCCCCCCTGGGGGGCGCAGCATCCCCTCGGGGGGGCGTGCACTCCACCCCACCAGTTCACCTTCCATTGTTTCTTCCAGGCACGTAACGCCCATTAGGCTGAAAGGGCTTCAGCCCCCGCCGTCGTGTGTCTCAGCCCGAGCTGCTGCTGCAAATCGAGCTGCTAGGGGCTCAGCTGGACAGTGTCTGGAGTCTTATCTCATGCACGCCCGAGTTTTTCACAGGTCTTTAAATACCATTTGCATATTTACATATCTTTGTAAACTGGTTACAGAGGCTGTTTGTTTTCTGGTTCCAGTACCCCCTGGGCCCCCACTCTGCCTATTCCTTACATTTGGATTTTATTTTTTACTGCCTTAGTTTGAGAATGCATTTTATGAAAAGGAATATAAAGAAGGGTTACCAAAAGACAAATGCCAGCCATATGTTGTTTAAAGAGCCTGCAAAGGCCTTGTCTTGACACTAAATAGGGTTATAAATAAAATAGTATGTATTCATTTGTAATGTGACTTTTCAATCTTTGTTCCCTTTAATTATCAGTCATGGATCATTCAGGCAGCCCCAGAACACAATTAAAAATGCTTTCTATTTATTTTTGCTGTTCCAAGTATGCACAGATAAGTGCTGAAAATAGGCTTTAGGGGACTGCTTATTTTTGTACCGTCTGGCACATCAATATAATGAGCTGGCAACCCTAATCGCAAGACTGGAAGTTTGTTGCAGGATGAGCACAATATTTATTTCCTCCACCCTCGATCCCTGGACCCTGAATAATGCCATAAAAGCAATAGTCTAACTTATATCTGAAACCCCACGCCAGCCCTCAATAACATGCTGAGTAACTTCAACTGTGTCTGGGAATGGACCCTGCATTCAGACTACTCACTCCTCATTCTCACCCTTCACTTTTACACTCACCCTGCACTCACAGGGATTAAAATGTACTCACACTGATCACCATGCCCTCACACTACCTGCTCACCCTGCACTCACAGTGACCACACTGCACTTATGCCACTCGCCATGAACTCACACCGTTCTCCCTCTACTTACCCTGCGGTCACATGAGCACACCGCTCACTCTGCACTCACAGTGATCACTTTGCACTCACAATGCTCTTGCGCTGTTCACCCTGTACCTCAACCTGCAGTCACACGAGCACACTACTCACCCTGCTCATGTGACACTTCACTCACCTGTGCCCCTCACTGCTCACTCTGCAATCTCACTCAAACAAGCCCGTCAATAATCATACATTCATTTGTCCCACTCTGCACTTACATCCGCACCCAAATTCATATGGCCACCTCACTCACCCTGCAGTCACTCCTGTCACCCTACTCTCGCACTGTTGCATCGCTCACCGTGCACTCACATGGGCACTCCTGTCACCCACACAGCGCAGAGGGCTAATGTGCCTGCTACAAAGAACGTGCACCATGCAGATCACAGAACTGAGTGTTAGTAAACTATGGATAGCCCTATAAAAAAGTGAAATGTTGGTCAGAAAGGGGCTATAGAGAGATGAGGTGCATTGTTGGTGAGTGGTAGTGAGGGAATTAATGGAGAAGGAGGAAATGGGAGAGGGGGCACACAAAAAGACTGTTGGACTGTGCGCAACCAGTGTTAGGGCTAGCCCTGGCTGGGAGTCTTAGCCCCCCCCAAAGTTCGGGTCTAGTTGCGCCCCTGGTTGCTTCCCACGTCGGAAGTACGTTTGCTGCCTGTTTTTCATACCCCATCTCGAGTTAGGGCTCTCTGATTGGAGTAGTCATTCAGAACCACCAATCAGCATGTAGTTCCTGCAGCAGAGCACTGCTTTGACGTCAGCACTGATGTTCCTCCAATGAACAGGACAGCAGGAGAGATGCCAGGGAGTGCCACAAATTTTGTATACATAAAGCAGCAAAATACTTTAACTTTGCTGATGAAACAGCACTTCTTCACTGTTGCCTTTTGCCTCGTGGTTGCTGAATTTAACATCTGGTTGCTGCCGTTCGCCTCGCTCTTGAACCCTTCCCCCTCAAGGTTATCCTGGTTTGTACCCTCTCAGCTACTGCATTTCACTGCAAGGAATTTACAACGGTTGTTTCCTTCCTGAAGAGTCCATTCTCTGGCAGGTAAGAGTGAAGAGCTTTTTGTTTTATTTTTTAAAGCCTCGCTCCTTTCCCCTTCGTCCCACTACTAGTGGGAACGTTGGATGTTTCTAGGAGGAGTGGATTTGGCATTAATGCCATAGGTCCTGACTTTGCTTCTGGGGACCCGGGTTCGAGTCCTGGCATCGGCTCAACATCACGTGATCCTGGGCAAAATCACTTATTTTACCAGTGACTTACGAAAAATGAATTTGACCTTGATTAAAGTTGCTGGTGCTTGTTTAACATGTTCCAATCCCTAGAGCTGAATCCACAAGCCTAATATAACAAATACTGTGAAGTATGCCTGCCATCTGTCCTCACTTCTTTCGCAGACCAAATTTAAATGCTTTCTTGTGCAGCTATTTCTGAAGCTTTGGAAGGCGATCTTCTTTATAAGCCAACTCTGCTAACAAATTGACTCTTGATGCTGCTAGAGAATAAAGATGTATATATCCTCTTGAATCACTTATATCACATGTGTATGAAGTAAATGTTAACCCCGGGCGGATAACTCCGCTCTGCCAGCGGAGTTTGCAGATGTTTGCCTACTCCACGCTCCGTTGCGAACGCAGAGTTTAGGCAAAACTCCCCTCCGTAGCGGAGCGGAATTAGCCAGCCCCTCCACCCTCCCAAATTAATTAAAAATTAAAAAAGAAGTCACTTACCTGTGTGGCTGCCTCCTCCTCTGCCTGGCCGCTCTCCTTCCTGCTCCTCGCCGTCCTTCTTCTATGAAAAAACCCTACGTTGTACTTCTTGCATATGCGCATTCAGGCAGAGGAGGAGGCAGCCACGCAGGTAAGTGCCTTCTTTTTTATATTTTAATTCATTTGGAAGGGGGGAGGGAGCGGTGCGGAGTTCCGCAGAGTTTTTTTCAAATTCTGTGGAGTTCCGCATGGAGGCACTATGCCAGGTCCACCCGCTCTTAGTAAATGTCCCCTAGGCCTTCTTGGAAAACTGTGGCTGGCCTCCTACTGGCATGGCAACACCTGGCCTTCCTCCACATAATCGCAGATTTTTCAATAGTGTCAGAAAGCAAGTTTTGTGGAACCCCTTTTTCTAATATCTTGTTTAGGGGCAAGGATGTAGCGCAACAGCCAGAGCTGATGACTGTGGAGCTGGGGAACCAGGTTCAATTCTTGGTGTCTGCTCAACATCCTGTGATTCTGGGCAAATCACTTAATCTCCCTGTGCTTACAAAAAATGAATGTGTGCTTGTGTAATGTAAAAGATGCTCCTGTAAAGTGCTCCAATACCTTTGGGTCATGTTTGCGCTATATAAAACTGCAAAAAATATATTACAAAATTTTGTGAGCACTCCCGTTTCCTGGTACTGCTCAAGACTGGAAGTGGAGCACAACCTAAGGATGGCAGAAGCAAGAATCCATCCACACATTGACTGTCTCCGTGGAAAAAACAGGCACACTCCTCACCTGTGTTTTGGGAGTGTTTTTACTAATCTATCCTAAATTTGGTGTTTTATGTGAAAAATAAAGCACCAATGTAATTTTTTGTGCTACTTTTTTCTTGGAGACTTTTCATTTGAACTTTATAATAAGCACAAGCACTACAAAAACTTCAGTTTACTAAACACTCTTACTTTATTTAATATTATTTGCCCTGTACGACCTGGGCTCTGCAGGAGGGAATGGCCATCAATGATGCAGAGTACCAGTTTCCAGAAATGTTTTGTCAGGTGGTGGTGGTGGGGGGCTCGACGTGTAAAAAGGTTTAGATGGGGGGGCTCAGCCGAAAAAAGTTTGAGGGTGAGGTGGTAAACCTATCTGACCCGACACACGACCTTGGCAGGTATGAAATCCAGATTTGTTCCGCTCTGTGCTTTTGGTGCCATAACCAATGGCTACAAGGTAGAGCCAGATGACGATATGTATGACTTTGAGGGATCCACGTAGGCAACAGCTTTAGACCTTTCCCCGCTGAAAGATTTTGACTTCCAATTCGGAGTCTACATCACCGACCTCTGCTCCATCAGGATCAGCCTGAAATTGTACGTAGGTCCTGTTCAACTTTGAACAGGGACTTGATTGGAGATTTACTTTTTCTTGGTTCATTTGCCTTAAAGAAGTCATATCTCTGGTTCCCCTTAAAAAAAGTTTGTTGATGTATCCCTTAAAGCATTGGAGGATTCGGTAAAAGACAGCAGAGTAACAGACTATAATCGACTGTGCACTTTGTTTTTGCAGCAGCACACCCTGAGCCATTGTTTTACAGAGCTGCACTAGCACTTGAGTAATTCTTACTGATCCCAGGGATCTTGGGAAAGAAGCAGACTTCTTGCTCAGCAACAGAGTGTGATGTGAAAGAGTGTACCGGAGGGGTGGAACCACAGAAGGCTGGGTCATGCCCCGAGAGAAGTCTAAAAATGTGAACCCATTAAGCCAAACGTCTGAAAAGGGGAAAGAATCTCAACACACTACAGGGAAGTGGAAATGCAGGATCCCAGGGTTGAAAAATTGCTTTTAGAGGAGCGGATGCTTTGACGGTCATCGCATGGTGCACAAGAAGCATGATTCCTTTTGCCCCATGAAGGAACTCACTAGTGGGCACAGGAGTGGCTAATGTAGTGATTGGTGATTGTGAGAGTAGAGCATGTCCTTGCCTTGTGTCCCTTTGTTGGGACAGTGAACCAAAAGGTAAACTGGTGATCTGAGATAATTCTCCAAGGAGTCATAGTAAATGAAGTTGATGTCACTGCTCTGCAGGTACCTGTGACAGATAGAACCTGGTTGTAGAAATTCTTGTTTCTCCAGAACAGCATCTACAGGAGGAGAAGTTGGGTAAAAATATCAATGGTGGGTGAGGGGAGTATGACCACCCTTTGGCCATTGTATCCTTAGACTCAGGGGGAGTAAGTTGGCCAGAGGAAGGTAACTGGATATCTTCACTTCCCCATAGATTACATCCTTTGCAGTGAACTACTACAGGTAGGAAGACAACCAGTGGATGTGAGCATTCAAGTAGTCTCACTACAGGTCTTTGAGGGTACTGGACCTACGTTTATGGTACAGGGACCCAAGAGGAAAGAAGGGGTTAAGAGGCTGGTGTTACATGCAGTAGGATAGGGGTTACCTGCTCTGACAGGAGAGGACCTAAGTCTGGCGCTGGTGAGGTCACTTCTGTCTTGGAATTGCTGAATGTGTTGTCACAGAGACAGGAGATAGGAGCCCTGGAGCAGGTAGGTTCCTAGTACAGAGAAACGGTTGGTCACCCCTTATATAGGCAGTGTGTCTGCAATGGAAGTCCTAGACTGCCAGACTATTGTTCAGTTTCAGGGTACACATTCTGTACTAAAGGGAGTGTCACCCCTAAGGTTGTGGAATGAGGGTGTCTGCAGCCTGAGGTTATTACCCCTAACCCCAATCAGAAAGTCTGAGAGTCCTCATTGAGGTTACTTAGCCAGTGACCTATGGAAAAGAGAGTGTGTCCAATGGAAGTCAAATCAGAAGTCACCTGCATTGGCCTCCCAGGACGCCTTTAGAGACCATTATGTGACAGAGAACCTTAGACCATGGGTGATTCTGGCCTGAAGGACTTGGCGCTCAGACGTGTTGTTTCCTAGTTGGTGGATGAGAGGATATGGTAGCAGGGTGAGTTATAGTTCATATAGTATGGCTTCTGTGTTCACTACACTGTGTACGGAGGTGCGCAAATCACAGTAAGATTTGGGTGGGCAGTGACTTGAAGTTGTAACTATAACTTTAGAAAGTCTAACCTTGCTGTAGATTAAGTTGGTTTTGTATACAAAGAATTAATAAAGTTTTCCTAACTATAACTTAACCACAACCTTTGTTTTATCATAGAATTTCAACATTTGTTTTTATAAAAATGTGTTTCAAATTGTAGAGTGGAGCTTAGTGGAGTTTCATAAGGTGGAGTAGAGTGGAGTTGCATAAAATGGAGTAGAGTGTTGTAGGGTGGAGGGTTGTAGAGTGGATAAGGTTATCATAGAGTGTTATACAGTGGAGTGGCATTGAGTGTTATAGAGTGGAGTGGCGTAGAGTGAAATGGCGTAGAGTAGAGTAGTAAAGTGGAGTGAAGCACAGTTGAATAGTAAGTCATAGAGTACAGTGGAGTAAAGTGGCATGGAGTGGTGTAGAGTATTGTAGAGTGTTGTAGAGCACCACAGAATGTAGTGGTGTAGAGCAGAGTGTCGAAGAGTGTTTTGAAGTGACATAGAGTGATGTGGCGTAGAGTGGAGTGTCATAGAGTAGAGTGGAGTGGCATTTCTGAGAGTGGTGTTGAGTGTCTTTGAGTGGACGGGCAGAGAGTGGAGTGGCGTGGAGTGGCATGTTGTGGAGTAGAGTGGCATGTCATGGAGTAGAGTGGCTTGCTGTAGAGTGAAGTGGCATGTCATAGAGTGGAGTGGAGTGGAGTGTCATAGAGAGAATTGATGTCTCATAGAGTGGAGTCTAGTGGCGTGTCACAGAGTGGAGTGGAGCGTCGTAGAATGGAGTGGAGTAGAATGACATAGAATTTCATGGAGAGGACAAGAATGGCATACAGTGGATACAGTGAAGTAAAGTGTCATAGAATGGAGTGGCTTACAGTTGAGTGGCATGTCATAGGATAGAGTGGAGTGGGGTGTCATGAAGTGGCGTATCGTAGAGTGCTATACTGTGGAGGAACATAGAGTGGCGTGTCATAGAGATGAGTGGGATGTTCTAAATTAGAGTGGTGTGTCGTAGAGTAGATTGGTGTGTTGTAGAGTGAAGTGGTGTGATGTCAAGTGGAGTCTTTGATCTGTGTGTCGTCGAATAGAGTGTCATAGAGTGCCAGAGAGTGGAGTAGAGTGCTGTAGAGCAGAGTGAAGTAGAGTGGAGTAGAGTGTCATAGAGTGTTGTACAGAGGAGTAGCAGGGAGTGGCGTAGAGTAGAGTGATGTAGTAGAATGGAGTAAAATAGCATAGAGTGGCATAGAGGGAGTTGCATAGCATGCCGTAGAGTGAAGTACAGTGTCACAGTGGAGTAGAGTGTTATAGAGTGACAAAGTGGAGCAGAGTGTCATAGAGTGGAGGTGTGTAGTGCATTGTACAGTGGAGTAGAGTGTCGTAAACTGGAGTAGAGTGGAGTAGCATGCAGTGGGTTGGTGTGGAATGTTGTGTCGTACAGTGTTGTGGTGTAGAGTGTCATGGCATAGATTGGAGGACCGTAGAGTGGAGTGGCATAGAGTGGAGTGGAGCAGAGTGGAGTGGTGTGTTGTAGAGTAGCTTGTAGTGGCGTAGAGTGGAGTGGTGTGTTGTGCGTAGAGTGGAGTGGCATGTTACGATTCACCACTCTATGACACGCCACTCCACTGTACTCCACTGCACTTTATGACAGACCACTCTACTGTATGCAATCCATTCTATAACACTCTACTCCACTCTATAACCATCTACGACATGCCAATCAACTCCACTCTGCAACACCCCACTCCACTCTATGAGATGCTCACTCCGCTCTACAACACTTCATTCAATTCTACTCCATTGTACTCTATTACTCCACTCTATACCTTTTCACTCTACACCACTGTATGCTACTCAACTCTATGACACTCTATGCCTCTCCATTCTACCACACTCTACTCCACTCTACTCCACTCTTGTCTACAACGCTCTACTCTATGCCACTCTGTGAGATTCTACTGAACACTCAACTCAAAGAGACTCCACTCAACGAAATTCCACTCAACAACACACCAGTTGACGTCACCCTAGTCCATGAGACTTCACTCTACGACACCGCTTGCTGCAACACTTCACTCCACTCTATGCCACTCCACTCTACAACAGGCCACTCCACTATATGACACAGCAATACAGTCTGTGACACGCCACTCCACGCCCCTCCATTTTAAGACACTTTATGGCAAGTCACTCCACTCCACTCTAAGACACGCCACTCCAATGTACACCACTCCACTCGATGACACTCTCCGCCACTGTGAGGCCCTCCATTCTATGCCACTCTATGGCACTCTGTGACACAACACTCCATTCCACGCCACTCTATGACAAGCCACTCCGCGCTATGACACTCCAATCCACTCTGCGACACTCCACTGCACTTTAAAACATGCCACTCCACTCCACGACATACCATTCTACTCTACACCACTCCACTTTGCACCCCTCCCCTCTAAGACACTCTGCAACATTCCACTCTATGACACGCCACTCCACTTTATTCTAAGTCATGCCACTCCACTCTATGCCACTCCAGTGTACTGTACAACACGCCACTCCATTCTATGCCACAACACTTTGACATGAGACCCTATGCCACTCCACTCTATGCTCCTCCACTCTAATTCATTGTACCACACCCTACTCCATTCCACTCTATTCTACACCCCTCCACTATACAACAATCTACTCCGCTCTATGCCACTCTATGTTACACTACGACACTCTACTCCACTCTACGACACTCTACGCAACACCCAATATGCCACTCCATGCCACTTTATTTCACTGTAGTCTATGACACACTAGTTCACTGTACTCCCCTCTACACCACTACTTCATTCTACGCCACTTCATTCTACTCCACTCCATGCGACTCCACTCTACTATACTCTATGCCCCTCCTCTGTACCACACACTACAACATTCTACTCCAGTCTATGGCACTCCACTCTACAACCCTCTACTCCACTCTACGCCACTCCACTCTACTCCATTCTACAACACTCTAACCCTACAACACTCCACTATACAACACTTTCCTCCACTGTACTGCACGACACTCCACTCAATAACACTCCACTCGACAACACTCCACTCTACGATTTGAAACACATTTCTTTTTTTAAATTTAAATTCAATGAAAAAAACAAAGTTTGAGGAAGTTATAGTTAAAGTTAGGAAAACTTTCTTAATTATTTGTATACAAAACCAACTTAAACTACACAAACATTAGAAATTCTAAATTTATATGTTATAAATTAAAGTAATAATTTCCAACTTACTATGACTCGCGCACCTGCGTACAAAATACACACATAAATAAAAAACAACATACAAATAAAAACAATTCAATAACAAAATGTATTATATAATATAAAATGTATAAGTTCCATTTCACCAATATTAGGAAAACTGTTAGACTCCAGAAACATTAGATATACTATTTTCACTCCCGTTTAAGCTACAGTAGGGAAAGTGTTGGACTTTGGAGGGGTTATATTTACTATTCCCACTTCATTCTAAATAACAGTGGGGAAAGCGTTGGACTTCGGAGGAGTTAGATTTACTATTCCCACTCCAATCTAAACAACAATTGGGAAAGATTGGACCTCAGAGAGGTTAGATTTACTATTACTGCTCCAATCTGATCAATTTTATAGAAAGTGTTGGACTTTGAAGGGGTTACATTTACTACTCCTACTCCAGTCTAAGCAACAGTAGCAAAAGAGTTGGATTTCGGGGGTTGTGATTAACTATTTCCACTCCTGTCTAAGCAACATTAGGGAAAGCATTGGACTTTGGAGGTGTTAGATTTGATATTGCAACTCTAGTCTTAACAACTGTAGGGAAAGTGCTGGACTTCGGAGCGGTTAGATTTACTATTCCTACTCCAGTCTAAGCAACAGTAGGGAAAGTGTTTGACTTAAAAAAGATTACATATATTAATATAAGTCCTATTATTTTATTTAAAAATGTTGAACACTTAATATAAAACATTATTAAATTACAGCATGCAGAAATAAACATGTATATAGTTTAACAAAAATAAAAAAAACAATATGTAAATTTAAAAAAAAGAAAGGAAAAAATGACATTATCAGTTATTTATTTAATTTCATTTAATTCATACAAAACTACAATTTAAGCTGCAAATATAATTGCACAAACAAAATTTCACAAACACTGCAGATCTCTCTTTTGCCCCCTCAGCTAGTACATGGATGCTGTTACACCTGGCACCATTGGCGTGGGTCTCCCCTGCATTTTTGCCTTTGCCTCCTGTGTTTTTGCTGTGAGTTGATCTCCGTTTTGCTGGTCTAGATGCTTTGGGCACTTTGCCACTGCTGTTCGGTGCCAAAGTACAAGTGCTCCCTTTGTAAATTGTTGTTATGGATTAGTGATTCATGATTGACATATTTGATTTACTTGTCATACCCTAGTATAGTGCACTGTGTGTGCCCAGGGCCTGTAAATCAAATCCTGCTAGTGAGCTGCAGTACTGATTGTGCCACCCACAGAAGCAGCCTGTTAAATGTAACTCTGGCCTACCTTTGCAGAGCCAGTGTGCAGTCTGGGACTGCCATGTCGACTTGGCAAGTGCACATACTTGTCAGTCCCTAAACCTTCCGTTTTCTACATAATAATCACCCCTAAGGTAGGCCCAAGGTACCCCTGTGGGTAGGGTGCATTGTATGTGAAAGGTAGGACATGCCCTGATGTGTGTGGCATGTTCTGATAGTGAACTACTGCCAATTTCGTTTTTCACTATTGCAAGGCTACCTGTTCCCGTACGACAGAATGGGGAGTTTGTTTTGCTAGGTTTGTGTATTGCATGTCTGGCTTTTGGATGACAGGGGCTGGAAAGGGGCAGCAGCTCCAGAAGTCTGATGAGTCAGGGCTGGGCTGAATAGACCTGTGCTGCATTTAGAGTAGGGGGAGGAGATTTCCTTTCACCTGAATGGGCCTGGTCTGCCTTCAACAATGCTGTCGCCACCTCCTGCAAGGAAGCTACACCAGTGAGGACAGAACTGGTTTTGGCTGGGTACAGACACTCTCTGCCTTCAGAGAACAAAGGAGTTTTGTGTATAAAAAGAGGGGCCCAGACCCCAGACTTTTATATCAATTCTGGGAATCAAGAGGAACCTTTGCCAAGGAGAAGAGCCAGAGAAGCTGAGGAGGAATGCTTCCCCTGTGCTGTTTGCTGTCTGGGGTTGGCCTGCAGTGGCTACTTGCTGCCAAGGAAAGGAGAAAAGGACTTTTGCTGTTTGCGTTGTCACCTGCTTGAAAGAAGATCTCCAAGGGCTTGAAACTGAGCTTGCATCCTGTTCTGAAGTCTCAGGGACACAAAGACTTCACCACCAGCTCCCCTGAATTTCCTTGCTGGGAATTCTAATCTGAAAAGAGGTGCCTGCTGCTGTTCTGGACCTCTAGAGACTGTTTTCCGCTAGGAGCTGGAAAATCGATGCAACTTCGAAGAAGCGAGACACACCCGCACCTATTTCCGACGCATCACCGAAGAAACCGTTGCAGCTCCTGCCGTGGCTCGAGAAATCGCCGCACGCCGCACCGAGTGCACCAATATCCGAAGTCCGAGATCACCACACCGAGTCCGAAGCAAGGCCTGCTGTGCGGCTGCACTAGTTTACGCATCATCACCGGATCGTCGCATCGCATCGAAGCGCCAAGTCTGTCGCATCGTTGGGGGGCGCAGTAAGAAACCGATGCATCACCTCCCCACGCAGTAAGAAATCGACGCATCACCTCCTCTTCGGTAAGGAACCAACGCATCACCTCCCCTGAAGCAAGGAACCGACGCATCACCTTCCCTGAGTGTAAGGAACCGACGCATCACCTTCCCTGCGGCCCGTTTTGTTTGTTTGCATGACGCATCCCAGGTACTTTGTGAGAAAAGTGTTGCATCTGCAATTTGGCTTGAAGTGAACTATTTCTACCATCTGAAAGTCATAGTTTTATTACTGTATGTGTTCACAAATGCTTTACACACTGCCTCTGAGATAAGCCTGTCTGCTTGTGCCAAGCTACCAAGGGGGTGAGCAGGGGTTATTTTAGAAGTGTATCCCCCTTACCCTGACTGGAAGCAAGGGTCACTATTTGGACAAAGGTACCTACCTCTGCCAATTAGAGACCCCCATTTTTAACAGATGTTAAGTCAAATGTGCTCAGGAACTTGGCAGCTCCTAACTGATGAATGAGCTCATCAGCTCGGGGGATCATGAGCCAACAAAAGTGTTCTTTCCTCCAAAGCCCTCTGAACAGCTGCCTCCTCCATTTTGAGTTTGGCCAGTTGTAGCCTGAACTCCCTTTCAGCCCTCCTGTCCTCCAGCTCCTCAGGGGACAGGTTGTGGGAGGACACACTGCTCCTGGCAGGGGACCTTATTCTTATAGGCAGGATTTCCACCTCTCTTTGTTGTAGTTCTGGGTGTGTGGCCATGTCTTCTCCTTCCCCATTCTCCTCATCTTCCTCCACATCTACCTCCTCCTCCTCAGGGTCAGTGCTCTTCTGCTCTCTGGTTGCAGCCTGCATCCTGCAGACCTCCTCATAGTCTCTGAAGTCTATTTTAACTTCCACTTTTGTGACCCCCTTCCCTAAGGTAAGAGGATTCTCCTTGCAGAGATTCCGCTACTCTGCCAACTTCAACAGTCAGTGATGTTAAGTTCTAACTCCGTCTTCTGAAGCAGGTATCACAGGTAGAGCAACTGTGAGTCAGGAATTGAATTTGTAAAAAGGAAAAGCAATAGCCAATCAAGGAGAATTTAAATAAATGTTGACTCTGATGTCAGATTATTTATATGGAATTTTTAGTTTTGCACAAAATCTCTGGATAGCACTTCAGAAACAGGAGTACTGGATCCCACAGTTGAACACCAATGTAAGAAATTGGGTTATTGGTTGAGAGGGGTGGAACCCTCACTCAGACGGCAGTCTTGTCAGGGTGAAACACAAAAGTCACTAAATTAACTTGTGCTGAACCCTCTGGCTGGTTGGCACAAAGCAGTCAGGCTTAACTTAGACACAATGGGGTCGATTCCGATTCGGGCCGGAAAAAGCACCGACCGACTCGGAGCCGGAAAAATTACCGACCGACACGTACCAGTGGCGCCCGACACGCCAAGTACGATGCAAGCCGCGATAAATCCGACCGACATGTCAGGAAACCAAGCCGACCGACCGAGCCGCTCGGAAAATAGCAATCCGGCCGGAAAAACACGCGAATCCAACCGACCGACACGCACCCGGAACAAATCCGACCGAATCGTACCCGCCAACTCCAACCCGCAAAGTACGATGCAAGGCGCGAAAAACACGACCGAGTCGGACGGAGGACAAGCCGTACGACCGACACGCATACAAAACCGAGCCGAAGCAACACAATACACCGCGACCGACGCGTACGCAGCATACAAAACTGCACAAACACAGCGTGAACGAAACGGAAAACACCGTACGAGACCAATGCAGGGTCCGACTCGATCACAAGAACGTTTCCAACATACACAAACAGCACAAAGGAAAAATCAACCAAAAAAAGGCCAAACAAGCAATTACCAAGCCAATAAATACTGGGGGGTGGGGACAGAGAACAAAGACACACCCACAACTCCACCTATATAAAGGACACAAATCACTACCATGAGCCTTTGCAAATGCCATTCCACTGCCAGCACCCAAGAGAAAGCAACCACACACCCACAGCTCATCCCTCACACAAGCCACACACCATCAGCACACCAACAAATACCTACCTCACATACACCCAGCAAAACACACACTCACACACCCTCACCTGCACACCAACACACACATCACTCACCATCACCACCCATCACCATGCCCCCCAAGAAGAATCACAAGTTCCTAGATTGTGAATTGGAAGTCCTGGTAGACGAGATCCTCAGGGTAGAGCCACAGCTGTTTGGCACATTGGTCCAACAGACCCCCATGTCGCAGAAAACCAAGATGTGGGAGAGGATCATCAACAGGGTGAACGCCCAATCACCATGTCGGCGCACAAAGACCGACATCCAGAACAGGTGGTATGACGTGCGCAGGAGGGTACGGAAACTGCTGAAGCAAGACTACATCAACAGCCAACACACCGGCAGTGGCCCTCCTGCCAAGCCAATATACCTCAGGCCCTGGGAGGAGAAGGTGCGGGCCATCCTACCGCCAGTGAGCATATATGGACTAGAGGACATCCCAGAGCCTGGTGAGTACACAACAAATGTACACAATATACTGCCACAAAACACACACACATCACTGTCAAGGGGAGAGTCAAACCATGCACTCATAGCAATCACACAGCAACCAGAACAGAATCATCCCAAAATGTGTATGTCAGTCAGAGAAACACAACACATGCCATCAAAAAAGTCACATCCAACTGTGCCAACACATGTACAAACACAACCACAACTACAGCTAGGCAGTGGCACAAATAGAACCAACAAACACATCCACACATGTAGCCACCACAACAACACCAACACACAGTGAAGACCACTCAAAGGAAGGAATCCTGTGTATGCTGGCCAAGTCAGTGTAGCCAATAGCATCATGGGAGTTGCAGTCACACATATTGCCCGCCCCAAAACTGTCCCATCAACACCACCATGAACCATGCGCACATCACAGGGAGTGGAGAAGGACTCACAAGATGGCTGACACTGGCTACTGCTGTGGGGAGCACAAGGCCCTGCTGCCAACTGTGCACCAACAAACAGCAGGACACCACTGACTGACATCCTGAGAGACAACTCACACTCCCTGCAATGCAAGCACGTTCCATGGTGGGATATCTGGCTGGCTGGGTGGGAAGGGGGACTTGCAGCACTGACCATAGTCACCAGCACCTCCCCTCACACCCTCCCCAACACAAACTCCACAGTACCCACCTGGTAGAATGCAATGCCCTCCATCCTAACACAAGATCCCACAAAGCACCACCACCCTGGGTTATGTTGTGTGAAGCACAGGGACACTCTTGGGACTCTTAGCCAAACAACTGCCAGGACAACACTCCCAGCCATCCTGTCAGCACAGCCAGCCCAACCCACAGGGAAGCAGAGTCAAAAGGAAGGAAGCATGGGCATGCTGGGAAGGGGGGTGGAGGCAATAGCATGATGGGAGTCGTACTCACAGACATTGCTCAGCCTCACAACTGGCCCATCAACACCACCCTGAACCGTGCTCACATCACAGGGAGTGGAGAAGGACTCACAAGATGGCTGACACTGGCTACTGCTGTGGGGAGCACAAGGCCCTGCTGCCAACTGTGCACCAACAAACAGCAGGACACCACTGACTGACATCCTGAGAGACAACTCACACTCCCTGCAATGCAAGCACGTTCCATGGTAGGATATCTGGCTGGCTGGGTGGGAAGGGGGACTTGCAGCACTGACTATAGTCACCAGCACCTCCCCTCACACCCTCCCCAACACAAACTCCACAGTACCCACCTGGTAGAATGCAATGCCCTCCATCCTAACACAAGATCCCACAAAGCACCACCACCCTGGGTTATGTTGTGTGAAGCACAGGGACACTCTTGGGACTCTTAGCCAAACAACTGCCAGGACAACACTCCCAGCCATCCTGTCAGCACAGCCAGCCCAACCCACAGGGAAGCAGAGTCAAAAGGAAGGAAGCATGGGCATGTTGGGAAGGGGGAGGAGGCAATAGCATGATGGGAGTCGTACTCACAGCCCTACATCCCCCACCACATGGCCCAGCAAGCTCACACTCACGCATGCACATCCCACAGAGAGTGGAAAGGCCCATCAAAGATGTCTGACACTGTTGCTGTGTCGTGGGGAGCACAAGGGCATGCTGGGTACTGCTCAGCAACCAACAGCAGGACACCACTGTCAGCCATCTTGCCATTGCCCTCACACCCACACCCACTGAACTCCACACAAAAGCAAGTAAGTATGGGAATGCTGGCAAGTGGGGTGGAGGCAATGGCATGATGGGAGTCGTAGTCACAGACATAGCTCACCCCCACAACTGTCCCATCAACACCACCCTGAACCATGCTCACATCACAGGGAGTGGAGAAGGACTCACAAGATGGCTGACACTGGCTACTGCTGTGGGGAGCACAAGGCCCTGCTGGCAACTGTGCACCAACAAACAGCAGGACACCACTGACTGACATCCTGAGAGACAACTTACACTCCCTGCAATGCAAGCACGTTCCATGGTGGGATATCTGGCTGGCTGGGTGGGAAGGAGGACTCGCAGCACTGACCATAGTCACCAGCACCTCCCCTCACACCCTCCCCAACACAAACTCCACAGTACCCACCTGGTAGAATGCAATGCCCTCCATCCTAACACAAGATCCCACAAAGCACCACCACCCTGGGTTATGTTGTGTGAAGCACAGGGACACTCTTGGGACTCTTAGCCAAACAACTGCCAGGACAACACTCCCAGCCATCCTGTCAGCACAGCCAGCCCACCCCACAGGGAAGCAGAGTCAAAAGGAAGGAAGCATGGGCATGCTGGGAAGGGGGTGGAGGCAATAGCATGATGGGAGTCGTAGTCACAGACATTGCTCAGCCTCACAACTGGCCCATCAACACCACCCTGAACCATGCTCACATCACAGGGAGTGGAGAAGGACTCACAAGATGGCTGACACTGGCTACTGCTGTGGGGAGCACAAGGCCCTGCTGGCAACTGTGCACCAACAAACAGCAGGACACCACTGACTGACATCCTGAGAGACAACTTACACTCCCTGCAATGCAAGCACGTTCCATGGTGGGATAACTGACTGGGTGGGTGGGTGGGTGGGAAGGAGGTCTGGCTGTCAACCAAACACAATCAATGCAGACCATGTTCACACCCCAGAGAATACATAGAAATGCCCAAATAATGCAGGACAATGTGCCACACCAATATCAACCCCTGACTGTGACGACTTAGGACAATACAATGTACAGGCCCGCACCCCGAGGCACAGTCACAACTGTCAGGTGTGTCAACCACTGATGCCTGCAGAAACATGACATACATTGTTTGTGTCTCCCAAAAACAGGTGATGATAGGGACACAGCAGCAGACGCTGAGGAGTCCCAGTCCCAGGCTCAAGAGGATGCCGAGCTCACTGGCGTCGTACAGCCTCTGTCCTCCTCGGACGATGAAGAACAACCTGGCACATCCGGTGCAAGTCAACATGCTGCACCAGCAGGACCACCAGCTGCAGCACCAGCAGGTCCACCAGCTGCACCCCCTGCACCCACCCCTCCAACGACTGTCACCACGAATACCATCCCTGCCGACATGGACAGAATAAGGAACAACACCAGCGCAGTGACCCTGGACCAACCTGGGGCCATGGACACCACCACCACCACCAACCCCCAAGGTGGACCAGGGTTATCTGTGCGTGCAACTGCACACACTGCACATGTCAGCAGGGGTGGTGGGAGGGGTGGGAGACAGAGGTCGCTGCTTGCAGACGTTGCTGGTGTGCATGAAGACCCACAACTGGTACGCATAGCTGATGCGTACC
This sequence comes from Calotriton arnoldi, assembly GCA_963921515.1. NCBI lineage: Eukaryota > Metazoa > Chordata > Amphibia > Caudata > Salamandridae > Calotriton > Calotriton arnoldi. Next base: position 530,308 of record CAWUFW010011627.1, read on the forward strand.
AGTCCAGCACCGGAGAGCTCAGCCAGGTAGTGGGGCTCCTCAGAGACATCAAACAGCAGCAGGCTGCCCATCATGCCCGCTTGGACTCCCACATGTCCAACGTGGAGTCACACATGTCACGTGTGGACTCCCACATGTCCCGCGTGGAGTCCAAGTGGGATGTACTACATGAGATGACGGCGGTGCACAGGGACATTTTACAATGCCTCCGCCAGATGAACAGCAACCAGTCCACACCTCCCTGTGTGCCAACAACATCTGGTACCGAACAAACTGCAACTGCCACAGGGAGGGAGGAGGACTCTGGCGGAGAGTCCCCTGCACCGCAGCAGCCTGCACTTGAGGGCCCCCCCCAAGAAGAGGGGTCGTCCGAGGAGGGGAAAGTGAGAGGCTGATGGCCAAGCGCAACTCCCAGGAAGCCTGAACCTGTTCTGGATTTTCGCCTTTGTGCACAGACTGTTCACCCTGTTGATGGCAACACTACTCCCACACATTGCATGGGGAGTACAAGTTGGAACAATGTGTCAGACAACTGTGGCCCCGATACTGGGGATCCTGTCTACCTGGACTTTCTATTCATCTAGGAACTTGGGATTGCAAGATTCATGTACAGCACAATCCATCCTATGCACTATTATCACAGATGTATCACAATAAACACAATAATACACCATACTTGCCTCTGTCGTGATTCCAACGTGGGTGCTGTTATGGGGATGATGAACAGCAAAATTACACTGTGTATGCGAACTGCAACAGCAAGGACAACACAGGCATGTGAGTACAGGCAACGTGACACATATGAGGGAGACACACCACCAGGGCTACACAACACATACACACCTAGGCCATCTGACTCATTGCCTACACTGATGTTGCCAGGGAAGACGGTGCAATGCACAGACACCACACCCATTCCCAGTTGTAGTCAAGTAGCCCACAGGTGCAGTAAGCAAATGGCAGTCAAATGTGTGACCACAGACAACGCACATCACTAAGTGAAGCACAGGTTTATTACACAGTAGCAACATGCCGTAACCACTACAGATGCAAGGTAACCCCACCTGGTAGCGGGCACACAGTCAACAACTGTAGACAGAAGGAAGTCCATGGGTGTGGCGCACATCACCTGTAGGGACACAACAGCTACCAGCCTGGATGTGCAATCACGTCGTCGGTGGACACAGTTGACCAAACGAATCTGAAAGTACCCTGTGAAGGACAGAAATGACACACAGTCAAAAGCAATGCAGTACAGGACAGAACAGCAAAACTCATGCACAATACATGTTACAAGATACCCACCCAGAACCAAGTTAGCATGTCAACACTGTTGGGGAGTACAGCCCACCTGTCACCACACATCGCAACACACATCCTGTCAAGTAGCCCATGGACACACTCCAACAGCACCAGAGCACCACCCACACATCATGCCAACTCACATCATTCACATGACACCTCAGGATACTCACATTCAGCTAAAGAAGTTGGTGATGAGCTGTGTGCGGACATCACCATCACCATCATCATCATCGTCGTCACTGGCATCGTGGTCCAGGCCAGGATCCTCCACAGGTGGCGGATGTTGGTCATCGTCATCCTGGATGAGAGGCAACTCCTTCCGCACTGCCAGGTTGTGGAGCATGCAGCAGACGATGATAATCTTGCACACTTTCGCAGGGGCATATGGGAGGGACCCTCCGGTCTTGTCCAGGCAGCGGAAGCGGCTCTTCAGGAGACCAAAGGTCCGCTCAATCACTCTCCTGGTCCGACCATGTGCCTCATTGTAGCGCATCTGGGCAGGTGTCACAGGGTTCCTGAGGGGTGTCAGCAACCACGGCATGTTGGGGTATCCCGAGTCACCTACGGACAGACAAGTGCACATCAGCTGACTTGGAAAAGTGGGCGGAATACTACAGATCAGATCACACACAATGGCACAAAGTCAGTACACACCGACAAGCCAGGCACGCTGGTTCTGCATCTGTGCCATCAACCTGGGGATGCGACTACTCCTCATCACAAAGGCATCGTGTGCTGAACCAGGGAAACGGGCACACACGTGTGTGATGGTCATGTCTGCAAGACACACCACCAGTGCATTGACCGAGTGGTAGTGCTTGCGGTTCCTGTAGGCCTGCTCCTGGGCCTGTGGTGGTACCAAAGCCACATGTGTCCCATCAATGGAGCCAATGACATGCGGCATCCTCCCCAGGGCATAAAAGTCACTCTTCACGTCAGTGAGTCGTCGCAGTCTAGGGAAATAGATGTACCGGTTCAGGAAGAGCAACATTGCCGCCAAGAAATCGCGGAGCACACGGCTGAACATGGTCTGTGACATCCCACCAGCAGACGCCACAGTATGTTGGAAGGTACCGGTGGCAAAGAAGTGTAGGGCTGCCATCACCTTCACCTTGGGGGTCAGCGCTGTAGGATACGGCCGGCCAGGCTGCAAATGTGGGGACAACTGCACTGCCAAATCCTCAATCAGCTGCCTGGTGAAGCGGTACCGTCGGATGCTGTCACGTTCCACCATCGTTGCCAGGTCTGGGAATGGCCGATGGACAGCAGGAGCCCTGCAGTGCAGAGGAGAAGTAAGCAAGATCGTCAGTCACCCCACATATGCGGCATTGAACACACTCAAGATCCCAACATACATCATCATGAGGCACAACTACATGAAGTGTGCAGTACCGGAACGACATGTATGGTACATACATGGCCAACATCTGTCAACACGGTCCTACAGGTGGCATCAATTTGTCCCAGGTTGGCCCATTGGATATCATGATGCTGTGTCACAGTCACCCCCCAGTGACATGTGAGGACAGATGTGCCCCAGGCACCACAGCTCAACGACAGGCACATTCCCAGGGACCCTGTAATGCCACATGGACACTGGCATCACCTGGAGTATCATGTGTACACCACAACAAAACAAACATGACCCCCACAGGTAGTGGCCACACTTGCCATGGCAGGAGAGCCATGGACGTCTGTGACACACACGCACAACATCAGAGTCCATGCACACACAACGTGGATGTGGAGACTGTCTCCCATTGTGCACATGAAATCAGAGACATTGTAAACACTACATGCACAAAGACTGTGGAGGGCCATCACTATTGTGCCACTGGGACACCCTGGCTCAAACATACCGTCCCACATGGGACTCACGGGGTATGTGACATGACATACACAAACACCACTGTGAAATGTGACCATGGCACATGCACAGATATGAACAGTTGCACATCACAGTGGTCACGTACACGTAACACCCAGGATCCTGTCCCCATTAACACGTGCACAGCCTGGGGGTGGCTGCCCACAGGTGACACCCACAGGACAACATGTACACCAACATACACACAATAGGAAATGCAGCCTTACATGCCTTATGATGAGGTTTGGACAGGCTGTCGTGATGTAGGTGTGCCCCTCACTCCCTGGGAGCTATCTGTGGCTGGCATATGTCCATCTGAGACAGGCATGCTGACATATGCCAGTCACATGTACAGTGATGCGTTGAACAGCAATGGACCGATCGGTGTCTCCGGCCGGCCCATTGCTTTCAATGTGTGCGGGTACGCGTTGTACCCCTGTGCGCGTTGTACTGCAATGGACCGATCGGTGCCTCCGGCCGGCCCATTGCATTCAATGTGTGCGGGTACGCGTTGTACCCCTGTGCGCGTTGTACTGCAATGGACCGATCGGTGCCTCCGGCCGGCCCATTGCATTCAATGTGTGCGGGTACGCGTTGTACCCCTGTGCGCGTTGTACTGCAATGGACCGATCGGTGCCTCCGGCCGGCCCATTGCTTTCAATGTGTGCGGGTACGCGTTGTACCCCTGTGCGCGTTGTACTGCAATGGACCGATCGGTGCCTCCGGCCGGCCCATTGCATTCAATGTGTGCGGGTACGCGTTGTACCCCTGTGCGCGTTGAACAGCAATGGACCGATCGGTGCCTCCGGCCGGCCCATTGCTTTCAATGTGTCGGGTACGCGTTGTACCCCTGTGCGCGTTGTACTGCAATGGACCGATCGGTGCCTCCGGCCGGCCCATTGCATTCAATGTGTGCGGGTACGCGTTGTACCCCTGTGCGCGTTGTACTGCAATGGACCGATCGGTGCCTCCGGCCGGCCCATTGCATTCAATGTGTGCGGGTACGCGTTGTACCCCTGTGCGCGTTGAACAGCAATGGACCGATCGGTGCCTCCGGCCGGCCCATTGCTTTCAATGTGTGCGGGTACGCGTTGTACCCCTGTGCGCGTTGTACTGCAATGGACCGATCGGTGCCTCCGGCCGGCCCATTGCTTTCAATGTGTCGGGTACGCGTTGTACCCCTGTGCGCGTTGTACTGCAATGGACCGATCGGTGCCTCCGGCCGGCCCATTGCATTCAATGTGTGTGGTGCACGCGTTGTACCCCTGTGCGCGTTGTACTGCAATGGACCGATCGGTGCCTCCGGCCGGCCCATTGCATTCAATGTGTGCGGGTACGCGTTGTACCCCTGTGCGCGTTGTACCTCAATGGACCGATCGGTGCGCACCCATTGACAATGGGCTTGCCTGGCAACGGACGCGTTTTCGAATATTCGAACGAGTCGGTTGCTGGAAAATCAGTTGGTCACCCACAACAATGTTGCAAAATCATGTATGTCATGAAGTTGAAATTTTGAAGGATGCTGTGGGCGTGTTTTGGTGCTGCTATTCCATGGATTGGCCAGATTCAGAAGATGCAAACGACTTGGACCTATCACTTTGGACACAAGCGACAGTATCTGCCTCTCCAGCACATATATATTGCTGCATGTTCCCCTGAGAGCCCACTTGCCTGCACTACATGCTCCAGGACGACATCTGCCACTGCACTGCTGCTGTCTCTGCCCCTCTGGACCCTGCAATGGCACGTACTGTGGAGAGAGCCCCAGCCTTCAGCCTTGAAGAGAACCAGGCCCTGCTGGACAGCCTACTTCCACAGTACAGCAAGCTGTATGGGACACCAGGGGAGCAGGTGAGTGTTCTGTGCACTGCCTTTCTGAATGTGCATTTTGTCTGACTAGCAAGGCTGAGAGTCAGCACACCACTGGCTAGCAGGCTCACTGAGTAGTTGTCACCCCCCATAGTGTGTAGTGACTTGCACTGGACAGGTATGGTGCAGTGACAGTGCTTCTGAACAGGGTTTTACTCCCCATGCAATGATACCATGTAGTGACTTCTGGAAAACTGTCCATGGGCAGCCGTGCACTGCCTGGGTACACCATGTGCCCCTGTGATTGCGACATGTATATGCAACTGTGTCATGCACGGATATGTTGCATGTGTAGTAATGGCCTTATCACTTTGTCATCCTGACAGGCTTCTGCCCATCGGAAGCATGAGATCTGGAAGGACATCGTCCGGGCTGTCCGGTCCGTGGGGGTCTACAAGCGCCGGATCCGCAACTGCCAAAAGAGGTGGCAGGACCTTCGGGGCTGGACCCGGAGGATTGCACGGGTCCAGCTGAAGCTGTCGCCTCCTCGCAGGAGGGGCGGAACACGGACCCTGACCCCCCACATGCTCAGGATCCTGGCGGTGGTCTTTCCAGACCTGGATGGGCAGCTGAAGGCCAGAGAGCAGCAAGGAGGGGGTGAGTCAAAGACTGCACTGTGTACTCTGTCTAACATGCTATGTGCCCTCCTCGGGCCAGGTTGAACTGCCACAGTACAGCAGTCATGTTGTCCAGGAGCCATGTCCCTCTATTGTGCACTGCCCACTCCTCATCTGATACCCAGGTGTGGCCCTTACATGCAGGGAATTCTGTCACTTAGGACTGTGTCCTTGCAGTTTGCTTGACTCAAGGTGGGAGACAGCATCTGTTTCCCTGACTCTGTGGTGGGCATCATGGGTGGGTCCATTGCTTACACAATGCCTGTATTCTGACATGTATTCAGCGTGTTACTTTGATCTGTGGTCCAATTGCTGAGCTGATCCACCACATGTGGCTGGGGTACCTGGCACACACCCATGCTGCGGGTGGGAACAATGTTTGGGCCCCAGGAGTATGTATATGACGTGTGTCACACATACTTAGCCAGCTGCCTACAGTCCAGGGCTCATCCCTCATTCATGTGGGGCTGGACAGTCATGCCTACTCCAGGCCATACAATACACTCTGTACTCCCACTCCCGTGTATCAGAGGACACATTGTGCACAGTGATTTGACCCCTCAGGTGTCTGCCTCTGTGTCAGTGTGCTGTGGATTAGTCGCCAGGACTGCTGTGGAGTTTCTTGGTAGGGGCTCAGCATGCCACTGGAGATGTGACCATAGGAGACGATACTTGTGTGACACATAGGTGTCTGATCAGCTGCCCATGCAGACTGGGGCATGTAAATGTGAAGTTCAGGCAGCTGTTCCCCATGCACAGCAGAGTGTGAGGGGCTCAGGTTCAGAGGGTAGTGTCACAGGTCTCCCATATGTCCAATAGGTATGACCTGGACAGATGAGGGTTAAGAGGATGTGTTGTGGGGGGGATGTACATGTGCACTTGTGCAGCTCCAGGACTTGCATTCCCCATGACCTACTATTGTGACACAGTGCAGAGTGTTGTTGTCTGGCTGCAAAGTCATACATCACTGAGCCAGTGATGTATGACTTTGCAGTCATGCCTCCGCCATGGCATGTGTCTACTGATTGGTGAGCCTGCAGGGGAGTGACATGTGCTACATGCACACCATAGTGGCGCTGGCTATCAGGACATGGGTGCATCATGGTGTCTGTCGCTGGTATGCATCACATGCATTTCCTATTTGACTCTGGGCATCCCTTACATCCGGAAACCTGTACTGACTCAGTGGCAAGAGCTGTGATGTGTCCACACCGTGTCCTCTGCACTGTCCAACTACTGTGTACTTGGTGCATGTGTCAACACTGGGGTGTTGCAATCCAACAGACACCAGACAGATGGGTGCAAGGCCATGTGGGATGTGAGTGCCATGCTTGGCATCAGACTGACAATTGACTTCTCCTGTTCAATTAGTGCACTTTTAGCAATGTACAACTAATGATGCCAGGGCTTGCTCTGTGATGTGCTGTGCTCACAGTGGTGTGTGCGTTATGTGCAGGTGACTGATGTCTGTCTGTTTCCCCATTGTTTGCAGATACATCCACGGCCACGGAAGGGGACAGCTCCACGGACCAGGAGGAGCCGGAGAGCCAGACTGGGTCAGCAGCCGAGGAGTGGTCGGAGGGACCCAGTGGCACGGAGGGCGAGGGGAGCCACACCGAGGAGTCCTCAGCAGCATCCACCTCAGCTGAGGACCAGAGCAACTCGGAGGATGACTCCCTTGTGGAGGCGGGTGTCAGCAGCCACCACACCCCAGCTAGTGTTGCTGTCCCCGCCACCACCAGCACCACCGCCGCCCTCCCATCGGCTCCCATTCCCCAGGTCCGTGGAGGCTCCCATGTCTGGGAGCGTGTCTCCTTTGGGCCAGGCACCGCACCCCCTGCCCCTGTGTCCCCTGCTGCCCTGAGTGAGGAGTCTGTGTACCTCCTTCGCCAGCTCCATGTAGGGCAGACAGCCATGCTGAGTGTCCTCCATGCGCACACCGCGCTGTTGACTCAGCTGGTGTCGTTCATGGAGGGCATCTCATCGGGCATGTCTGACCTACAGAGGGGCAATAGGTCCATGGACTCCTCCCTGACGGCAGCAGTGTCCCTCCTCAAACGGTCCCTCACCCCTCCTGCCTCTGCTCCATCCACACTCCCCAGCACCTTACCCATCCCAGGCACACACACACTGGCACAGGCACACACCAGCACACACACATCCAGCACACTGACACACACGCCAATGACAAAACGCACACGCACGCACATTCAGGGGACTGAAGCCAGACTCACAGGGGATGGGGCCCTGGAACACACACACGCATCCACATGCACTGCGCAGTCCTCAGTTCCCTCTCCCTCCAAAGCACCCTCCCTTGCCTCACCTGCAACCCCAAAGTCACAGCAGCTCTTCCTCTGTGACCTCGGCCTCTTCCCCACCGATGAAGCTGCTCCAGCATCCCGGGGGAAGAGGAAGCCCACCCACACGGAGCAGAGTGCCCCTCGCCCCCGGACACCCTCCCCCAGGCGCAGACGGACTGAGGCCCCCACCCGCAAGTCCCCCGGAGTGCTAAGAGCAAGACCCCGCCACCGCCCTGCAGCTCAGGCACAAGGTCTCCGTCCTCCATCCCTCAGGCCCCCACTGCACAGGTGCCCCCACCACACCCTGCCCCAGGTTCCCCCACCCACAGATATACCATCCCCAAGATGCTCCGGCCTTCTCCCCCTGCCACTTGCTCTCCCAGCACCACACCCCCCGCTGCGCTTGTCTGTGCCACTGATGTGGTGAGGGTGTCCTCCCCCTCTGTCCAACCCACCTTGCCTGTTCCCCATTCTCCTCCCCTGGAGGTAGGCACTGCAGTGGAGTCCACTACCGCCCTGTCTGACTTGGGCACTGCAGTGGCGGACCTGTCCACCCCATCTGCAGGGTCCACTGCAGTTGTGCCGGCACCCACGACATCTGTGTCATGCCCCCAGTTGTGCCGGCACACACCATGTCAGACACCTCCACTGCAGTTGTCAGTAGCTCTCCAGCACCCACCACCCCTTCCCTGACTCCCCCTGGTGAGCCCTGATCCTGTCCCTGCGGTGCCTGGCCTGCCCCCGGTTGCCCCTCCTAGTGGATTGTCCCTGGTATTGTGCAGGCATGCGTAGGGTGACATCTGCCAGTGTCACCCTGTTTGAACTTTGACAATGGACTGGCCATTGGCCTTTGCTCTAATTTCTTCTGGACGTCGTTATCAAACAACACATATGCTGAATAAAGCAACTTTCTTTTCTCTAGTGCTCATGCTTCAGATGTACATGTTGTTGGTGCAGCTAACCATGCCCTTGCTGCAGTGATGGTGATATCTGGTCTCATGATTATGAAGTGTTACTGTGCAGGAACCCATGTGGTCCAGGGGGAATGTGTCCTATCATGTGGTGTATCCATGTCATCAATAGCAGCATCTGAGGGTGTCATGTGTTCAGTATTTGGCAATGGGTTTCCTACTTACATTGGCAATTTCATATCTGTGGCTTCCACCCCTGCACATCTGTTGTGCCTGCCATCGTTGCATTTGTCTACTTCCCTGACCGTGTTGCCATCTCCAGTGGACATGCAGGTTTGGGCATCAATGGGGAGGGACTCATCCGTGTAGTCAGTGCAACATTGCTATACAAGTGTGTTGGATCTGTGCTGATGATTCCGTTGGCACATCCATGACCAGGCTGATGTGATGGGAGCCCTCATTTGGTGCTAATTGTTGATTGTGTGACCAAGTGCTCAGCTGACATGATGGGGCCCTACTGAGGCAACATATGGCACAGCTTTCCTCACACAGGAGTGGAGTCCCCTCATGGCAGTGTGTACACGTGTGACATTGCCTGCGCCCAAGGTGTGTGTTGTATGTGCATGTCTGTGTGTTCACTTCCATTCATCTGCGCATGCTGTGATCCCTAGTGTTGTACCTGTTTGTGATGCTTGCTGACTTGAGCTATGTTCCCCCAAAGTCTTCTCCCTGTGTATCTGTGATGTGGGTGCATGGCACATTACTGGTCATCAGGGTGTCACCCATAAGTGTGTTTGCTGTCAGGGCAGAGTTTGTGTGCTGACGCAGATGGGTCACAGTCAGGTTTCCCTTTGGCACTTGTTGTTTGCCCCTGTCATGTGATTTCCAGTTTGTGTTATCTTTCAGTGATTGTGACACGTTGTGTGTGTGACTGCTGGCACTCCTTAGGGTCCGGGCTGCAATGTTGGTTGTTGTCTATGTGTGTTCTTTGTGGGTGACCTTGGCTTCTTCATTGGTGTGTGACTGTGGCTGGGATCCCATTGGTCCGTGTGGTATTGCCGTCATGTTTATGTCCATGTACAGCGTAGTGTGCAGTGTGTCAGACATTCAGGAGTCTTGTTGAGTGTCCATGTGTGATGTGTTTCTACACCTTGGTTCCCACCCACCACCCTGGAATAGTCATGGGTGCATGTGCAATGTCACCAGTGCATGTGTACTTCACTGCTGCACATTGTTGGAGGTCGAGGGGTGTGGTCTTGAGTGTGTGCAGATGAGAGTTGTTGCCCGGCTAGTCCCCTGCCTCCATGTTGGCCTTGGCTTACTGGCCATGCTGATTGATTTGTGCTTGTGTAGGTGTGATGGTAGTTAGTTGCTCAGGACACCTGACTGTGGTTCACAGTGTGAACGACATTTAGCTTTGTCATCACAGTGGTATTTTTATTCAGCCCAGGGTCACCACATTGTGGGGGCCCTGGGGGTGGTGCTGTGGTGTGTCTGTGACTTGCTGTGTCAGTTGTTGTTCCTACGTGCCTGTGTGACATGTGTGTTTTGTGCTCCCTCTCACCTGTCAATGCCTGCTTGCCCACATAGGGGATTTGGATCCATGAGTTAGCTTAGTGTGGCAGTGTATGCACATCTGTATGATTGGTATTCAGCTCTCCTCATGTGTTGTGTTGTTGCCTGGGGACACTGGCACCCCCACCCCTCACCTGCTGTGTATGATGACAGTGTTGGTCTGCCTGTTTGTGTTTGTGCATCTGCACCACTGCATTGGCATATCTTGGGTGTGCCATTGGCTGTATGTTGTTTGGTGTGTTTCCCCTGCTGTCCCTGGGACTCCTAGGTCATCGGTCAGCACAGTGATCATGGTTTGTGTGTCCCATTGCTGCCATGGTATGGTATCTGTTCACCTCACATCTGCTGTCTCCACAGGGTATCTGCATTTGTGTGCCCATTGGTGCAAATATGTGGTTCTGCATTCTGATGGTCACTTCTGTCATTGTGTCATTGATGACTGTTGACGGTCTCAGCCCCCATGGGTGTTGTTTGTCTGCACATGGCCAAAGGAATGTTTCATTTGCACTGCAGTATTTGGCTCCCCCAATTTATGTTGCAATGGGACACATACACTACTTTGCCACAGATGAGTTTTTGGTTCTGTGACCAGGAATGATCCATGCAGTTTGGCAGTTGCAGCTCTTTCTTTGTCAACAATTACCTTTTGGTCACTGTGATGATGAGGGTGTAGACCCCATTGCCACAATGGTCAAAATGTGCTTCAGCTATGGACCCCACACTTACCTTTTGGTCACTGTGATGATGGGGGTTTAGACCCCATTGCCACAATGGTCAAAATGTGCTTCAGCTATGGACCCCACACTTGCCTTTTGGTCACTGTGATGATGGGGGTTTAGACCCCATTGCCACAATGGTCAAAATGTGCTTCAGCTATGGACCCCACACTTGCCTTTTGGTCACTGTGATGATAGGGGTGTAGACCCCATTGCCACAATGGTCAAAATGTGCTTCAGCTATGGACCCCACACTTCCCTTTTGGTCACTGTGATGATGGGGGTTTAGACCCCATTGCCACAATGGTCAAAATGTGCTTCAGCTATGGACCCCACACTTGCCTTTTGGTCACTGTGATGATGGGGGTTTAGGCCCCATTGCCACAATGGTCATGGGCTGCTTGCATTGTGGGTGCCACACACATATATGTGTGGCACATGTGCTAGGGGGTCACATTGTATGTTCAAAGTCATGTTCGGTGTTGTAGGCATTTGACACAGCCTGCTCACACGCTTGTCATGGTGGTGGGGGGATGTCTTAATCTTGCATTCCCTAGGTTGTGGTGTGCTTGTTGTGTCATGCATTGTCCATCCTATGAGTGGGGGTGGTAGTAGTGGTAGGCATCCAGCCCCCTGGCTAAGGGTGGTAGTAGTGGTAGGCTTCCAGCCCCCTGGCTAAGGGTGGTAGTAGTGGTGGGCATCCTGCCCCCCTGGGTGAGGGTGGTAGTAGTGGTGGGCATCCTGCCCCCTGGCTAAGGGTGGTAGTAGTGGTGGGCATCCTGCCCCCCTGGGTGAGGGTGGTAGTAGTGGTGGGCATCCTGCCCCCTGGCTAAGGGTGGTAGTAGTGGTGGGCATCCTGCCCCCCTGGGTGAGGGTGGTAGTAGTGGTAGGCATCCTGCCCCCCGTGGGTGAGGGTGGTAGTAGTGGTAGGCATCCTGCCCCCTGGCTAAGGGTGGTAGTAGTGGTAGGCATCCAGCCCCCCTGGCTAAGGGTGGTAGTAGTGGTGGGCATCCTGCCCCCCTGGGTGAGGGTGGTAGTAGTGGTGGGCATCCTGCCCCCTGGCTAAGGGTGGTAGTAGTGGTGGGCATCCTGCCCCCTGGGTGAGGGTGGTAGTAGTGGTGGGCATCCTGCCCCCTGGCTAAGGGTGGTAGTAGTGGTGGGCATCCTGCCCCCCTGGGTGAGGGTGGTAGTAGTGGTAGGCATCCTGCCCCCCGTGGGTGAGGGTGGTAGTAGTGGTAGGCATCCTGCCCCCTGGCTAAGGGTGGTAGTAGTGGTGGGCATCCTGCCCCCTGGGTGAGGGTGGTAGTAGTGGTAGGCATCCTGCCCCCGTGGGTGAGGGTGGTAGTAGTGGTAGGCATCCTGCCCCCTGGCTAAGGGTGGTAGTAGTGGTGGGCATCCTGCCCCCCTGGGTGAGGGTGGTAGTAGTGGTAGGCATCCTGCCCCCCGTGGGTGAGGGTGGTAGTAGTGGTAGGCATCCTGCCCCCTGGCTAAGGGTGGTAGTAGTGGTAGGCATCCTGCCCCCTGGCTAAGGGTGGTAGTAGTGGTAGGCATCCTGCCCCCTGGCTAAGGGTGGTAGTAGTGGTGGGCATCCTGCCCCCCTGGGTGAGGGTGGTAGTAGTGGTGGGCATCCTGCCCCCTGGCTAAGGGTGGTAGTAGTGGTAGGCTCCTGCCCCCCGTGGGTGAGGGTGGTAGTAGTGGTAGGCATCCTGCCCCCTGGCTAAGGGTGGTAGTAGTGGTAGGCATCCTGCCCCCCTGGCTAAGGGTGGTAGTAGTGGTAGGCATCCTGCCCCCTGGCTAAGGGTGGTAGTAGTGGTAGGCTTCCTGCCCCCTGGCTAAGGGTGGTAGTAGTGGTGGGCATCCTGCCCCCCTGGGTGAGGGTGGTAGTAGTGGTGGGCATCCTGCCCCCTGGCTAAGGGTGGTAGTAGTGGTAGGCATCCTGCCCCCCGTGGGTGAGGGTGGTAGTAGTGGTAGGCATCCTGCCCCCTGGCTAAGGGTGGTAGTAGTGGTGGGCATCCTGCCCCCCTGGGTGAGGGTGGTAGTAGTGGTAGGCATCCTGCCCCCGTGGGTGAGGGTGGTAGTAGTGGTAGGCATCCTGCCCCCTGGCTAAGGGTGGTAGTAGTGGTGGGCATCCTGCCCCCCTGGGTGAGGGTGGTAGTAGTGGTAGGCATCCTGCCCCCCGTGGGTGAGGGTGGTAGTAGTGGTAGGCATCCTGCCCCCTGGCTAAGGGTGGTAGTAGTGGTAGGCATCCTGCCCCCTGGCTAAGGGTGGTAGTAGTGGTGGGCATCCTGCCCCCCTGGGTGAGGGTGGTAGTAGTGGTGGGCATCCTGCCCCCCTGGCTAAGGGTGGTAGTAGTGGTGGGCATCCTGCCCCCCCTGGGTGAGGGTGGTAGTAGTGGTATGCATCCTGCCCCCCGTGGGTGAGGGTGGTAGTAGTGGTAGGCATCCTGCCCCCCTGGCTAAGGGTGGTAGTAGTGGTAGGCATCCTGCCCCCCCTGGGTTGGGGTGGTGGCGCGCATTCAGGCCCCTGTGTGCATATGTGGCATTGGTGATGGGCATCCCGCCCCTATGGTGCTGCTGTTGCTGGTGTAAGTATATTCAGATTCCCAGTGTATGTGTGTGATGTGTCGTGTACGTGTTGTATGTGTTTTGTGGTTGGTGTCTGACTTACCTTCTGCGCCGTACGCGTCCGTGCCTGTTCCGGTAGTAGATGTAGAATATTGGTATGATCGGGACGAAGGGATTCATGGTTGGTTCGTGTCGTTCGTCCTTCTCGTTGCTTCGCGTCGTCCTCGTCGCTTGGCTTCGTCCTCGTCGCTTCGCTTCGTCCTCGTCGCTTCGCGTCGTCCTCGTCGGTGCTGTGTTCGTCTCGTAGCCGTGGATCGTGTTGTGGCGCGATTCGGAGCTTATGTGCGCCTCTCCCGGATGCTTTGACGTGCCGTGCGTAGCGACGGGTTCGGCGCGTACGGAAAGCGCATCGTACTTGTCCGGCCGGACGGGGCTGCATTTTCCCTTCCGTGCGACTCGATTCGGCGTTTCCGGATTCGCCTCGGTCGGAGAACAGGACCTGGTTTGGGTGAGTACGGCTCGGCCGGAATTTTTGCTGTTGTGCGCATCGTACTTGCTCGTTCGGTGTGCTGTACGGATCGGTCGGGAAACTGGCTTTCGCATGGCTTTTTTCCCGACCGAATAGTATTGGGTGCGCCTCCGACCGAGATCGGAATCGGCCCCAATGTGTAAAGTATTTATGGAGCACTCAAACAGTAAAAAAGTGAAAAAACAACACAAGAAAAATCCCAAACCAATTTTTAAAAATGGAGAATATGTTACTAAATAAAACAATACCAGAATGACAAAAATACAATCTGTAGAATAGGAGTTATTCAGTTTTAAAGTTTTTTTAATGAAATGAGTGCCTAAAAGCACAAAGCGCCAATCGCGGTCATCTGGTCATACTAGATCACAGAAAAGTCACAAGTTCAGGCCATCTTCGATGGAGTGTGGTTCGGACAAGGGATAAGGTCAGTCCCGCTGAAAAAGTTACCTTCTCCAAGTCTGCCATAAAGAGTTCTATTCAAGGTGCAGGAGGCCGCGATGAGTGGGGACAGCTTTGCTAGTGGTCATCGCTGTAACACAGAGAGCAGGCTAGGTGTTGTGGGCTGCCATCACTGTGGTGCGAAGAGCCAGTTGGGTGTCGCGTATAGTCGATGCTGTAGCTTTGCACTGGGGGTCACTTCAGGCTGTTGTTGCTGTAGCATGAAGTATGGTTCACGCTTTGCCAGTCGTCGCTGGCAGTCACTGTAGCATGAAGAGCAGGTCCCACTGGAACTTCACGTTAGTGGTCGCAGCTGGCGGCAGAGCCTTGATGCGAACAGGTCCATTCTCAGTCACAAGGAGCCCAAACTTTAGTATTTTAATGCTTTTTGCAGAGGAGTACACTTTGATACCAGCCAAGGGTCTGGGACCTGGGGAGACATCTCTTGGGGATCACAGACTCACTCCAGCAGAAACCAGCAGGGCTCAGGCAAGTCCAGTTGCAGCAGTTCATCTGGGCAGTTACAGGTAGGCCTGTGGAGCTTGTTATGAGCCTGTAGCTCAAACTGGAGGCCAGTCAACTGACCCTTGGACTTACACAGTTTAGCTTGGGATGAAGGTAAGCAGGTCCAGTATTTTTTCTCAGACAGCAAGGCAGTCCTCAGCAACAGGACAGACCTTCTATAATGTCCATATGTCCAAAAGTGTTCTGCTGAGTGGCTCTGGAGGTCCAATATTTATACCTGGTTCCAAATTTGTATGGGTGATTCCCTATACCACTCCCACATCGGGTTCTGGAAAGTTCTTCCCTTCCCTGTCATGGCTCCAAGAAGTCTGTGGTGACAAAAGCTAGGTGTCAGGTTCCTTTGTGTGTGCTGGAGGAAAGCCCTTTAAAGTGCAAGTGGGGAAGGGAACAGCTCATCCCCAAAACATCCGAGCATTATGGGTCATCCTGCCCATATCTAACCCCCTTCATGCCACTGTCTGGGAGGAACATACAACCCCAACAGTTGAGTCATTCACAGTCATGTGACCCAGCACACTGCCAGAAGGCACAAATGGTTAGAATAAGAAAATGCGAACGTTCTAAAAGAGGCATTTTCGGAATTGTGACCTAAAATCCAACTTTAACATTTAAGAGAATTTTAAATTACAATTCATTTGAATGTAAACTATATATTCCTATCTGCTCCCAACCCCAAGTTATCACTTATTAAATGTAATCAGTTAACCCAGTGTTACTCAATGGACAGATGGGCCTTACAATAGTGAAAAATGACTATAGAAGGTTTTCACTGCCAGGAAATGTAAAATCTTTTAAATACGATGGACCCTGCCCTATGAGCCTTCCTGGCCTACCTTAATGGTGTTTACATATCTTAAAAAAGGAAGGCTTAGGCCTAGCAAAAGATTTATTTTGCCAGGTTGAAATGGCAGTTTAATACTGCACTACACGCTGAAGTGGCAGACCTGAGACATGTTCTAAAGGGCTACTTACTGGGTGAAATAATGAGTGCTGCAGGTCCACTAGTAGCATTTAATTTACAGTCCCTGGGTACATGCTGTACTATTTAAAAGGGACTTACAAGTACATTAAATGTGCCAATAAGGTGTAAGCCAATATTACCATGTTTGAATGAGAGAGCACAGGCACTTTATCAGTGGTTAGCAGGGGTAAAGTTAACAGAGCCCTAAGGCCAACAAAAACAAGATCACCAAACCAGTAGAAGTGAAGGCAAAACATTTGGGGGAAGAGCATGCCAAGGATGTCAGGGGTAACAGTTCTGCATAGTGTGCTTGTGATCTCCAGCTGGTCATGAAAAATAAGCAAAGTGAAATGTGCTTCTAAATGAGCAGAAACGACAAGAATCCGGATTTTAAAATATTAACAGTTTCTTTAAGTTTCATCATCTTTGAGTTCAAAATATTATTACTAAAACATCACATTTCTGTTGTGGTTGATCGACTTTGTGGAAACATTCGACTGGCCTTGATTTTTTCGTATTTTCCACTCCTCTTACAGGAGAGGTTTTCCTGCTAACAACTGTCAAATCAACCTCTGTACCTTTTACTTTTTAGAGCAATCCACGCTGCTCCGTCTCATTCACTGCCCCTTGACAGGTAAGCAGCTGGGAGAAATGAGAGGTTTCTTTGTTTGACCCTGTGTTAAAAATACCCATACAATAAGAAGCATGTCATCTTTTTTATCTTCTTCTGTCCATTTTGTACCCATCACTCTTTCATTGCAAGGATTTCTGTCAATCCTATTATTTTCTTTTCTTCTAACGTTCTTCAATTCGTTACAAATATTTATGAGAAATTTGTTGTTTCCTATAAAGTTACTCCCATTCTACCCATGTGAGTTCATTTTCCTTATTTATACTAAATATCCCCTTCTCTCTTTTACCAAAACAACTTTAATTCTGCTGCCTGAATGACAAGTGCTCTTTGATCGTAATTTGATTCTTCTATTCTGTCCAGACCTCCTCTCCCACTGTGTCTACTGTTTCCCAACTCACCTCTTCACTAATTAATTCATTAATTTGCCTTATTACCATGCTTTAGCTTCTGTGCACAATTGTGGCCTGTGGTTTCCTCCAAGACCTTCATACTTATCTCTTTTGAAGACTTTTGAGAACTTTTTATGTGTGGATACTCAGCACTCGTAAAGATGCTACTCGTAAATCCCTTTATGAATAGCAAGCAATCCTAAACCTACTCAAAAGTGTATGGTTACCTTCGTGAATCAGGCCTAGAAGCTTTATCTACCAAAACTATACCAGAAAGTTGTTTCATCAAGTTGTGGTGCTTTTAAATCAGTCCTTAATGGGATGTAATCAAATAAGTCTCAGCATTCACTCTTCTCTTTAGGGCCCCAATTACAAGTGAAGCGCTATTACTGATTTGGCTAGAACCAATGTTTCTGACCCAGTCACAATTACAATAAAAGTAGGGAGACCACCTCCCGAGAGTCCTCTGGGAAACTAGTTAAAATCTTCAGGTGAGAATGTAATGACTTATTGAAAATTACTATGGAACACAGGATGCAATTTCTGATGCAGACTCTGAATCTCCTGGAATTCTTGCATCCAGAAATTACCAAGACCAACATTTCTGTGTTGCTTTCACATCAAAACTTACTTAACCTCACAAGGGGCTAATGGTCAGCAAACATTGCAGCTGGATTTTCTGCGACCAGAAGAGAAACAGGACTCACAGAAACTGAATTATCCCCAGTCCACCTGCACTTTAACTTCCAATTCTCATATGGCAAAGGAACAATCCCTGAAAATCAGTTTGAAGCGGTTTTAAATTCTCAATCAATCAAAAATTGTAATTCACCTATAAAATGCATAATCATAAACGTATATCCATAAAACAATAAAAACAACAGGGCTTATTTACAAGCCCCTTGAGCGACTTTTGCGTCATTTTTAACATGGGAAAAGTGACGTACGGGTGGCGCAAGGGGCTTGTAAATAAGTTCCAACATTTTGAACAATAGGACAAATCAGTACATAAGTACTTAATCATGCATCGAATTGCGACAGTACGTTTCAAGAAAAGCCCAAACTCTCAGACGAGCCATGTCATCGCCCAGTCACTGTAAAAAGTATAAAGGAGCAACACATTTTATAAAATTCCTTTGTGTTAAAAACGGAATTCGAAATATTCTAGTACAAAATTCATAACATTTACATAAAACATAAAATGCAACAACATTTGTTGGGAGGAATCATCACAAGGGCACTTGTCCATGCTGGAACTGCCGTATTAGCCAAGCGAAAATCACAAGGATTACCAGAGAGTGCCCGGCCTAAACCTAAATATTAATGCCCGGTCTCAATGGCTGATATTACACGCCAAGTAGGGTTTGATAAACAACGTGGCTGGTACCGTAATGTACTGACATGTACTGGGATTATGCAATTCAATAATTTATCATTTAAGACATGTTAAATCAAAAATGGAGCTCTGTGCCCAGAGTTAGACCTGCTTACAAACAGTAAGTAAGTACATTTTATTGTTTAGTTAATTAAAACCATAACAATTTAAGCACAGTTCTAAATAATCCATTTAAAACTTAATAACACCTCTGAATAAAACACTGTTTTAAAATCACCAAAAAAGAAAATATAATGCATCCATTTATCTTCTAAGATCGATAAAAATGTGCAAATAGGCTTAATACATAGTTGATCGGGTTGAAATTTTCTACCTATTAACAAATACCTAGAGGCAGAACTTTGGGGGTCATTAGGATGGCGGGCAGACTTGAGTTCGCCCACCATCCTAGCAGTAACGGGACCGCCCGCCTGTCATGCGGCGGTCCCGCACCCCTAATTATGACGCAACTGCCACCCCGGCGGTCGCATCTGGCAATTTAACATTGCAGCGGGTGCTGCTGGCTGCAGCACCCGCCGCAATGTCAAATGACCATATTGTGCATTTCCATGCACAACGTGGCAGGCACCACCTGGTTCTGGCGGCGAGGGGTAGGTCGTCCATTCGAGTAACACGGATTTGAGGACACAATAATTAAATGTGTCTCAGCCTGACGGATACTGTTGAGGCGTGGCTACTATAGCTATTAGGTCGTCCACTGCATCTGTGGGTACTTTAGCTGCAGAGATACAACGTGGTATTTAGGTCAGTTCACTTTTACCACGATGTGTAGATAGTTTTATTTTAGGTCCTGATGAATTGCCGCTTGATCCTCCAGACAATAAGGCAAGAAACATGTCGACCCCTTAAGAGTAGAGCGCAATTATCCTGAACCATCACTTCAGATAGCCGCCACTCTTACTTTGATTTTAATCAGGCGGGGAGCCAGCCAAAATAAATTGCTCATTTGGACTTCCCAACCTGATTTATTCTTTCACCTTCACCACACCACATCTACACCTTTTTAGGCCCCTCACCCCCACTGCACCATATGGCTAGAAACAAAAGATATCCGCCAAAGAGCCCCACATTGGGTGCCCATCGGGTATTGCAGCGCCGACCCGACGAGGAGCAGGCTCAATGATGAAGCATGACACCCAGCTGGCTGGGTGTGTGAGCACCCTAGTTCCGAAGGGAGGAATCCCCCCTCCCGCCCATCACTTTAGGACTTCCTTCAGCCCTTGTGACAGCATCCTGCAACTATCTCCCCTTTTCCATACCTGTTTAGGGACTGCATACCTCTTTCTCTAGTATCTGCCTGGGCATATATGCTGGACCTTACAAAAAGCCCTGTGTCCCCCATTTTGGTTGATTATAAAAATGAATACTCATGTGTTAAAAAATACTCGTTAACTTTTTTATATAATAAATATATTTTATAAAAAATGTATAACTTACCACTGGCACAGGATGCAAAGGAAATAGGGGTTTTGGGTGGGGAAGTGTATTAATACATGGGTATTTAAAATTAATACCTGAGTATTAAAACTAATACTTGAGTAATAAAATAAATACACGACTAAAAATTCACAAAAAAATCATAACATTCAACTTATAAATCCATCATTTATTATTTTCAATATTAAAAAAATTAAAAATTGAATGCATTTATGATATGACATTTTGGTAGAAAATAACATTAATAAACAAACAATATTAAAAAATACACTTCTTTAAAAATATAAATCTCGTTTTTTTTTAAAAGAGTACATACTAAAAAAAAGTCCATGTAGCTAATTTAATATGACAAAACAACTACTTATAAAAAATATATTATTATATTAAATCAAACTGCAATAACAGAAAACATAACAAATAAGCAACCATTTTACTCAGCACAAAAACAAAAGTCCTTCAACACTTTCTATGAATGCACCTTAGCCTGCAGTTTGCCAAAATGGCGGGCAATTCATCATAAAAAGATATAACGAACAATTTTAAAAAGGTAAAAATAATTACACAATTAGTCAGCATTTGAAACATGCCAAAAAAATATGCACAAAACATATTTTCAAATAAATTATGGTTCACCATAAAAAAACGTATAAAAGCAGCCGACCACCATTTTGAAAACAGTGGTAAACTGACTTCCACAGAGACCACATGCATTTTGCCAGCCAAGCAGTTCTCGAACTCAAACAGTGCCATCTACAGTTTCAAGTACGTGTACCCATAAAAAATATATAATAGTACAAAACTAAAAAATAGACTTTAAAGAAATTAAATTTAACATTTTATATATTTTACACTATTTTCAGATTTTAAAAACGGCGTTATATTTACACAAATAACAACACAGCCAATAAATCCCAAAACTCTGTAAGTAAAGAACACATTTTTTTCCATAAAAAAACAGATTCAAAGAGGAAAAATTTTCAATTTTCAGAAAGTGTACAAATGTAAAATTCCTACTCCAAACTATATTAAAGGCAAGGAAACACCATTATGTTTGTGATTTTACAATTAATAATTCAACTGCAAACTATCTTTTTGTCAAAAAAAGTAATAAAAACAAGTGGGGACAATTTTACTATTCTAACTACAAAGAGTGTTTCACTTAGAAAAGGTGCATTAAGCAGGTGTGTGCAAAAGTACTATTCCAACTCCAACCTGTGCATGTCTCAGTGGAAATGCATGATAGTGATAGGAGTAAATTAACTATTCCTACTCCGACATGTGCATACCTCTGTGAAAGAGCTGAATAGTGGTGGGAACACAATTACTATACCTACTCCGACCTGTGCTAGCCTCAGTGAAATTGCTGGATGGTTATGGCGCCAAATTGACTATTCCTACTATGACCTATGCTAGCCTCAGGGAAAATGTTGGATAGTGGTGGAGGTTTAAATACTATTCCAACTCCAAACTGTGCATGCCTCAGGAAAAGTGCTGGATGGTATTGTGGACAAAATTACTATTCCTACTCTGACAGGTGCTTACCTCAGGGAAAGTGTTGGATAGTGGTGGGTGTAAAATCACTATTCCTACTCTGACATGTGCTTGCTTCATAGAAAATACTGGATGGTGGTGGGGTAAAATTACTATTCCTCCTCCGACCTCTGCTTGCCTCGGTGAAAGTGCTGGATGGTGGTGGTGGTAAAATTACTATTCCTACTCCGACCTCTGCTTGCCTCAGGGAAAGTGCTGGATGGTGGTGGGGGCAAAATTACTATTCCTACTCCGACCTCTGCTTGCCTCAGGGAAAGTGCTGGATGGTGGTGGGGGCAAAATTACTATTCCTACTCCGACAGGTGCTTGCCTCAGGGAAAGAGCTTGATGGTGGTGGGGGTAAAATTACTCTTCATAATCCGACCTGTGCTTGCCTCAGAGAAAGTGCTGGATGGTGGTGGGGGTAAAATTACTATTCCTACTCCGACCTATGCTTGCCTCAAGGAAAGTGCTGGATGGTGGTGAGGGTAAAAATACTATTCCTACTCCGACAGGTGCTTGCTTCAGGGAAAGTGCTGGATGGAGTTGTGGGCAAAATTAATATTCCTACTCTGACAGGTGCTTGCCTCAGGGAAAGAGCTGGATGGTGTTGGGGGTAAAATTACTATTCATAATCCAACCTGTGCTTGCCTCAGAGAAAGTGCTGGATGGTGGTGGGGGTAAAATTATTATTCCTACTCTGACCTCTGCTTGCCTCAGGGAAAGTGCTGGATGGTGGTGGGGGTAAAAATACTATTCCTACTCCGACAGGTGCTTGCTTCAGGGAAAGTGGTGGATGCTGGTGGGTGTAAAATTACTATTCCTACTCCGACATGTGCTTGCCTCAGGGGAAGTGATGGATGGTGTTGGGGGCAAAATTACTATTCCTACTCCGACAGGTGCCTACCTCAGGGAAAGTGTTGGATCGTGGTGGGTGTAAAATTACTATTCCTACTCCGACATGTGCTTGCCTCAAGGAAAGTGCTGGATGGTGGTGGGGTAAAATTACTATTCCTACTCCGACCTGTGCTTGCCTCAGGGAAAGAGATGGATGGCGTTTCAGGCATAAAACAATGTTCAAATATTAAAAAACATTTTTAACACATTTATTTTTGTCAACAGATAAAATAATCATCAAGCACAATTTCAAAAGGACACAGCCCATATTCTATTAAAAAGACAATCAAATAAAGAAGAAAAGAAAAAAATGAAGGTAAATAAAAAACAAGTTTTTAGAAATATTAAAACACAAACAATGTAATGGAAAGTTGAATATACTATGGAAAATAGGAATTAAAATCTCTTTCTTTTTGTAAACATATTTCAGCAACTTTTCTTTACAGATTTTTCATCAAACTAAACATTTTTGAATTCACAAATCGAACAAGAAGGAACCCAACTTACAAAGGTACATTTTTTACGATTTCTTTTTGTAAATAAAGTTCAAATAGGTGAAAAAAAAGTGTACAATTTCCTTCAAACATAACCTTTTCCAAAACAGACATGTATGCAAAAGAAAACCAAATTTACAAGGTAAATAAATAACCAAACCTTCATATATTTAAAGTTTAAAAAACCTCACGAATAAAAAGTAAATCCGAAGCAAACTATCCATTGAAAAACAAACCAAACTTTCAACTGTTCAACCATTACAAATAACTAATCAATTCCATTGCAGGTTAATTCCAACTATCAAAAACACCAAAAAAGACTCATTGTTTTTTTTCTCTTCCATTCCCAACTAAGAAGAAAAAGTCACACTAGTGAAAATCACCAACACCACATAAAACGACCACCTCAAAACATCGGATACACCAAAAGCATCAAAAAACAGCAAGAAAAAAAGGTACGATAAGACACTATATAATGTGTATAACAACTTAACCATTTTTCTCTCCTAGGTAAATAATTTTTTTTATAAACTGCAATATTCAAACGCAACAAGGCTAAACAATTTATTAAAACATCATAGTGCATTAAATTAAAACAGGATAAAAATATACATAAAATGTTCACAAACGTTTTTGCTCAAAACAGGAAATCACCACCACTTAAAAATATATTAACCTTTTTTTTTCTCTTTCAATCCATAACAGATAATGTTTTCTGATCAAGAGGCAAAATACATCTCCTCCAGCTGAGGGAACCGTCTCCTAAAGCATAGTGGGTATGTTTATTGTAAGGAGAAACTAACTAAGCCCAGGTGTCATTGGATGTGTGTGCAATACTATTCATCCCATTGCACAGGCAGAGCGGTTACTCTTGATGACTCTGTTTTAAAATGCACAGAGCATAACCACTCTGTCTCTGCAATGGAGATTGAAGTACGAGAAAATATAAATGAAATAAAAGCTATTGCATCCACCTTCAATGAACCCTGTGGTCAGTTTTGAGGGAGGTATCCCAACACATTTCCTCTCATGTTGCTAGTAGTATGCCCATAATACCTAACCTACGCAGAATTATTCAGCGTAAAAAACAGGCAAGAAACCCACAAAGAGTAACACCCAAACCTTTTCTGACATTAACATTCCTCCTGAACTTTCTATAACAATTACTAATGAACCATTTCTTTTACATGACAACCAAAACCCTGAAAAAAGAATACTAATCTTTAGCACATAACCTGGTTAAGTTGGAGTGTAGTGATATTTGGATGATGGATGGGATGTTTAAATCCACACCCCATCCATTCACCCAAATATACACTATTCACGCCTATATTAATAATACAGTTGTTCCATAGTGTACAGTTTACTCCCTGATAAACAATCCTCAACATACACAGAATTTTTGACAGTGATAAAAAAAACTGCAAACAAAAGTCCTAAAAAAGTATTAATTGACTTTGAATTACCAATGATTAATACAATTACCAAAATGTACACGGATACCCAAATTCAAGGATGTTTTTTTAACACTTTTCTCAAGCATCTTGACGAAAAATTCAAAAAACATCCTTAGTTGAGGATTATATATCAGACAGCAAACTTCAATTTGAATTAAAAAAAACTAACAGCCCTTTGTTTTGTTCCTCCTGACAGTGTAGACGAATACTACACTTCTATTACAGAATCTGAATACTTTACATCAAACGAAGACAAATTGGCACCCCTTCTAAATTACTTTGAAGACACATGGATTGGCCATCTAAGCAGGTCAGGTCACAAGAGGAAACCACGTTTCCATGTGAAGTGGTGGAACTGCTACTCGACCTGCTTAGAGGGAGGAGCAAAAACAAACAATGCCATAGAGGGATGGCACAACTCCTTCAATAAATCAATTGGCAAACCTCATCCTAACTTCTATCATTTCTTGGAAATTTTAAGGAAGGAGCAAAGTTTCCAAGAAATGAGAATGTTTCAATCATTAACTGATAGTCTGAACCCACGAATTTCATAAAGAACAATAGAAATTCAACAATTTACGGTGATGGTGGCTTCACACTACCTAGACAATATAACAACTTAACCATTTTTCTCTCCTAGGTAAATAATTTTTTTATAAACTGCAATATTCAAACGCAACAAGGCTAAACAATTTATTAAAACATCATAGTGCATTAAATTAAAACAGGATAAAAATATACATAAAATGTTCACAAACGTTTTTGCTCAAAACAGGAAATCACCACCACTTAAAAATATATTAACCTTTTTTTTCTCTTTTCAATCCATAACAGATAATGTTTTCTGATCGAGAGGCAAAATACATCTCCTCCAGCTGAGGGAACCGTCTCCTAAAGCATAGTGGGTATGTTTATTGTAAGGAGAAACTAACTAAGCCCAGGTGTCATTGGATGTGTGTGCAATACTACTCATCCCATTGCACAGGCAGAGCGGTTACTCTTGATGACTCTGTTTTAAAATGCACAGAGCATAACCACTCTGTCTCTGCAATGGAGATTGAAGTACGAGAAAATATAAATGAAATAAAAGCTATTGCATCCACCTTCAATGAACCCTGTGGTCAGTTTTGAGGGCGGTATCCCAACACATTCCCTCTCATGTTGCTAGTAGTATGCCCATAATACCTAACCTACGCAGAATTATTCAGCGTAAAAAACAGGCAAGAAACCCACAAAGAGTAACACCCAAACCTTTTCTGACATTAACATTCCTCCTGAACTTTCTATAACAATTACTAATGAACCATTTCTTTTACATGACAACCAAAACCCTGAAAAAGAATACTAATCTTTAGCACATAACCTGGTTAAGTTGGAGTGTAGTGATATTTGGATGATGGATGGGATGTTTAAATCCACACCCCATCCATTCACCCAAATATACACTATTCACGCCTATATTAATAATACAGTTGTTCCATAGTGTACA
This sequence comes from Calotriton arnoldi, assembly GCA_963921515.1. Classification (NCBI taxonomy): domain Eukaryota; kingdom Metazoa; phylum Chordata; class Amphibia; order Caudata; family Salamandridae; genus Calotriton; species Calotriton arnoldi. Next base: position 556,211 of record CAWUFW010011627.1, read on the forward strand.
GTTTACTCCTGATAAACAATCCTCAACATACACAGAATTTTTGACAGTGATAAAAAAAACTGCAAACAAAAGTCCTAAAAAAGTATTAATTGACTTTGAATTACCAATGATTAATACAATTACCAAAATGTACACGGATACCCAAATTCAAGGATGTTTTTTTCACTTTTCTCAGGCATCTTGACGAAAAATTCAAAAAACATCCTTAGTTGAGGATTATATATCAGACAGCAAACTTCAATTTGAATTTAAAAAAACTAACAGCCCTTTGTTTTGTTCCTCCTTACAGTGTAGACGAATACTACACTTCTATTACAGAATCTGAATACTTTACATCAAACGAAGACAAATTGGCACCCCTTCTAAATTACTTTGAAGACACATGGATTGGCCATCTAAGCAGGTCAGGTCACAAGAGGAAACCACGTTTCCATGTGAAGTGGTGGAACTGCTACTCGACCTGCTTAGAGGGAGGAGCAAAAACAAACAATGTCATAGAGGGATGGCACAACTCCTTCAATAAATCAATTGGCAAACCTCATCCTAACTTCTATCATTTCTTGGAAATTTTAAGGAAGGAGCAAAGTTTCCAAGAAATGAGAATGTTTCAATCATTAACTGATAGTCTGATCCCACGAATTTCATAAAGAACAAAAGAAATTCAACAATTTACGGTGATGGTGGCTTCAGACTACCTAGACAATATTGCGCACATCCTCCATTTCTAACCTCCACTATCTCCTTACTTGCCTGTTTTGCCCAATTAAACCCCCTAATTCAATTGACATTTTTTAAAATAACATAATTTTTTTTTTAAAGTCGGGTCTCCTTCCCTTCTACTGTCTTCTTTTTCAACTCTCGGACTTACTTTCATTCCAATTTTTTCACCAAGAGTCCTTTGTAAACATTTAATCCTTTGCAAAAAATCCATAATCCTTTTTACTGTCCATGACCCGAATAAAACTTTTAAAAATTGCACAGTTCTTAAAAAACATATTATAACAGTATTTTCTTTTTCTGTTAACATTAACTGTGCATACCTACAAAAATCGCACCCAAAAGCCCCCCCAAAAATGAAATATGGTTTGGCAAAAATCCCAATAAAAATCCAGCGAAGCAATCCAATATCAATCGAAATTAAAACCAACTGTAATCCACGTCCAGAAATCCATCTCAAAAGAAACAATTTGATCTTTCCAAAACCAATATACAATGGATTTAAAAATATCCAACTTCTTTTTTTAAAAAGAGACCTTTTGAAAATTCATATAAAAATACATCTAACCACGACGACGCATTAACTTTATTTTCACAAAAAAAGTCACAAAACCAAACAACAGAAAAAAAGATATCTTTTGAAACACTTTTGTTTAATATAAATTTATAATCAATATATTTTTTTAAACTTTATTAAACAAAAAGTGTTACGAAAGAATGAGACCCAACGTGGGTCTACTACTGCAAACTGTTATGGAATGAATTTGTACGTTAACACACAATAAAAGTACCAAAAACACATTTACTCCTTCTAACTACCTCCCTCCTCTCTCCTTACAATAAACATTACCACTATTCTTTTTTTTTAATAATTAAAAATTGTCTTACCTTGATGGAGGTCTCCCTTGCATCTGATCCGTAGCGCGACGATCCTCGTAATGACGAAAGTTACGTTTACGCGGCAACGTCATGTCGTTCTGTAAAAACTAAAAAAGGACAATTCCACCCATTGAGTTCAATGGAAAAGCATGGGAAACCCTAGAAAAGAAGGTTAATTTTTTTTAACAAAATATTTAAATATTTTATCTCCCCAAACCACTATTTAAAAAAAAAAATCAACAGCCTTTTTATTAAATTTTGTTATTTTTAATTAATTTTATTGATTAATTATTTTTAAAGATTAACATTATACTATTTTAAATGTATTTTTATATTACTATAATGAACCCCTTTTTTTAATAAATATTTTTCTATTCAACTTTTTATCTAACATTTTTTAAATAAATGTCCCCAAAATTACTTTTTTAAATACTCTAGTAATAATTTTAATACCTGAGTATTAAAGATAGTGGAGGAAATTATGAACAAACAGTTAGCTCAGTTCATACAAGAAAATGACTTACTTGATCCCTCCCAATTCGAGTTTCGACCTAAACACAGTACAGAAACAGCACTAATCAAGGCCACCGAAGAGATCAGGAGGGTGATGGACAGAGGGGGCATTGCCGCCCTCATCCTCCTCGCTCTGTCGGCGGATTTTGACACTGTGGATCATAACCTACTGCAACTGCGTCTGGAAACGTTAGGGGTTAAGGGTATGGCACTGGCCTTGCTATCCTCCTTTCTAAAGGATAGAAGACAAACAGTGACACTGGGCCAGTTTAAATCAACACCTTATGTCCTTCCTTGCGGAGTCCCACAGGGCTCGTCACTCAGCCCAGCACTTTTTATTGTATATGTATCAGAACTCGCCCCTTTGATCCAAGACTTCGGTTTTAGTATCACGTCATATGCTGATGACACCCAGATTGTGGTGGCAGCGTACAAAGATGAAGCCTCCCCATCCTTGCAGTTTCAAAACTGCAAGATAGAAATAAACAGGCGGATGGGGAAGCATTGTCTCAAGCTAAACTCTGAGAAAACCGAAGTGGTGATCTTTGGGAATATGCAACCCAGTTGGGATGACCTTTGGTGGCCAGCGGAAATAGGCAACTGCCAAAACCAGTTCATAAGGCAAAAAATCTGGGGGTGCTGATTGATAATAAACTCACCTTATCTCAGCAGACCAATGCTATTGTGTCCACCTCCCATTTCCTGATCAAGAAATTGAAGAAGATTTTACCTTATATTCCCGTCAACTCCAAAAGAACGGTAGTGACCGCACTTGTGCAGACAAAGGGGCCGATTCCGATGTCGGACGGACTCAGGTCCGTCCGACATCGGTCAGGAGCTGTAACCGACCGACCTGCTGTCGTCGGTTACGGCCCTGCAAGTACGATGCGACCGAACCCTGTTCGGTCGCACTCGTATACTTCACAATGGGAGCATGCATTCCGAGCGGAATGCATGCTTGTATTGGGAAAAGCAGGGGTGCAGTTCATCCCTGCACCCTGTGGCCGGCACCCCAAGGTGCCTGCCACCGGGTGCAGGGATCAACAGAGGGGCACCATTCGGCGGTCTCACACCCATGGTGGCCCTACTGGGGGCCCCCAAATACAGTTTCCGACTGCCTTTTTGTGCCGGAAAGACCGGCACGAAAAGGCAGTGAAAGACTGCCATCGTACTCCCTCGGTCGTGAAGAGGCGGCCGGGGAGTACGGAAGGATTTCCGGACGGCGGACGGGCTCTCGGAGCCCGTCGGAAGCCATCCGGAAATCCGAAGTCGGATTCCTTCCGACCGAGCCCATCGGAATGGCTCGGTCGGAAAGGAATCCGGCCGGCACGTTCCGAATTGGTCGGAAGGGCTCCGGCCATCGTTCGGTGCCCTTCCGGCCGAAATCGGAATCGGCCCCTAAGTTAGAGTACTGCAACGGACTCTACCTGAATATGCAGAAATACCTTAAAAAACTTCTGATGATACAGAACGCTGCCGCAAGACTGCTACTGAATGTCCCTAAATACTAGTCAGTAGCTAAGGAAATTTGAAGACTCCATTGGCTTCCGGTAGTGCATCGTATTAAGTTCAAGGCGTTATGCTTAGCTTACAAGGCCCTGAACAATACCGGACCAATGTTTCTCAAATATCTCTTTTCTTGGTACCACCCGGTCAGACAGCTACGCTCTACCGGCGCCAGACTTATGAGGGTTCCAAGGATCCAAACCTCATGCTGGGGAGGCCGAAGCATCTCGTATGGCACAGCAAAATTATGGAATACGCTTCCAATCGATATCAGAAATGCTAGCTCACTGACCTCTTTCAGAAAGGGTCTCAAAACATGGTTATTTCAGAATTAGATCATTTTCCCCGGGCTTACCTCTGTCTTAGCACCAAGACACCTCTGGGTATTCGTGCGCTCAATAAATTTTATTAACATAACATTAACAGTATTAAATAGATCCCCCACTATTCTTTTTTATCTATTTTTTCACTATTTTATTATTACTAAAAATCATTCCTGTAATTTTTATTAATATTTTTAAATATACTTTTTATTCTTCAAATTACAATAATTTGCTCCTTCAAATTTTTAATTTTTAATAAAAAGATAAAAAAATATAGTAATACAATTAATACCTGAGTATTAACTTTATGCTACAATATACTTCAAATTAAATCCCAAATCAAATAAACATTAAGGGGCCGATTCCGATCTCGGCTGGTAGGGCACCGAATCGGATTCGGCTTAACCGGATCCGATTCGGAGCCCTCTTTCCCGACCGATTCGTACGTGCGTCCGGCCGAGCGAGCACGATGCGAGCGCACGCGAAATCGCCGACCGACTTGTTCGTGGGTCCGAACCGCTCCGACCGACTCGCACGGACATGACTCGCACCGCGCAATGGAGACGTTCCCCGGCCGGGCAAGTATGATGCGTGCCTCGAGCAGTCTGACCGACTCGCACCGTCCAGCTCGAAAGAGCAGTCGGAGCCGGACTTTGGGGGTCCGTGTCGGACCCCCCTGTACGCATAGCCGCGCGAGTCGCACAGGGGGGACCCATGGGTCCCCCCTACCTGTGCATGTACGCCGCGAGTCGCATTGAGGCATACCCGCTGTAGGGGGCGCCCTTGTTTGCCTTGCACCCATTGAGTCAATGGGAGCCCGCGTACACGTTGTACGTCCGGCTCCCATTGACTTCAATGGGAGTCCGACCGACTCGAGTCCGATTGCATGCGTGCGCATCGTACTCGTTCGGTCGGACTGCCAGAGTCCGATTCGGTTGGAAATCTCTCCGGGTCCGGCTCGTTCGGAGTGATTTCTGCCCTGAATCGGAATTGGCCCCTAAACATTAAACTTACTTTGGAAAAATACCTCAGTATTATTTTTTCATTATTAAAATTAAAATGTTTTAATCAAAATATTACCTGAGTATTAAAAGAGTATTAATATTCAATTTTAACAAACATATACATAAAATAACTTATCACAAATACTTACCTATCAATACTTACCAATGCGTTGTAATAGCATGCGTTGTAATGGTATGCGTTGTAATGGCATGCGTTGTAATGGCAAATGCGTTGTAATAGCATGTGATGTAATGGTGCCTGTGTTGTAAAAGTTGTGTTGTAAAGGCATTACGATGTAATGCCTGTGTTGTAATGGACCTCTCCCCTCTAGAAGTCCTCGTCCCTTTTGTTAAAAATTCTTTATTCAGTAAAGTGACACGTGCTTTCTGTAAGCATGGGCAAATGCAGATTAAATGAATAAAGTCCTCTTTGGTTCCACCACAGGGTCTACATGCTATGGGCCCACTATAATTCCAAGATGGTTTGTCGGCCAGTGATGGTAGTTGGCCAAAGTGGATTGCCATCAGATGTTTTTTTATTCTTGTCGAAAACGTTAGACCTAGGTAGGCTGCCATTTGAAGGGTTTTGTCATTTTTAATCACCATCCAACTATGTGATCTGGAACTAAAAATATCCTAATCAAGTTGTAGCGAATGAAGTTTTGCAACTTTATTTAGCATGCATTTAAATATAACAAAGGAAAGGTTCTTATTCCAGAGCTCTGCAGAGTTGGTTAGTGCTAGTGCTTTGAACAGATACTGATTATATGTTGAGTTTTTACTTTTTCTTCGGCCTCTTTCCATAGAGCTTTGTTGATCGGGCTGTGCACCAAATTTTGTTTTATTTTATACCAGCATTTTAGAATCTATCTACAGTTTCATTAATCAGGCCAAATTCTAGGCGTACCTGTTCTGGTGAGGCAGATTTAGGTAGTTGGAAAAACAGATTTATACGTTGTGACCAGCAGCTTATTTATTAGTGCAGAATCTTTTCCATACTGGATGACACTCGCATAAGATATTGTAGGTAATAATTTTGTCGCTATTACCGCAAGCAGTGATTTAAATGATGGGCCATTTAGTTGTTTTGCCAGTGTGGTAAATGCGAATAATAATGTCCTTGATTTTTGCAACATGTAATTGTTTTGCACTTGATGCATAAATCTGCTGTCAATGTAAGCTCCCACGTACTTGTAGCTGGTCACTTCTTCAAGCGCCTTTCCGTTTAGCCAGATATTCAGAGGGGGAGGAGGCAGATTACAAATCTATGTGGTTTTCATTTTTGATGTGTTGATTTCTATGTTATTGGCTGTGACATACATATGCATTTCATTCAACGACCTCTGAAGTCCTACTTTTGTTTAACTCATCAGTGCTATGTCATCTGCATATAACAAATGTGATATTGTTAGATTTCCCAAGTGCGGCGGGTGGGAGTTAATCTGGGCAAGTCAAGGTGTCAGGTCAGACAAAAACAAATTAAAGAGATGTGGCGCCAAGACGCATCCCTGTTTGAGGCCTTTGTTTGTGATCAGTTCTCTTGACAGTCTTGAGTCATCTCTCAGTTTAACTCTAATCCATGTCTTAGAGTAAAGTAACAATATTCCTTTCAGAATTGTGTCTGGGATGTCCTTAGGCTCTTAGTTTTCTCCAGAGACTACTTCGATCTATGCTGTCAAATGCCACTTTTTCGATAAAGCAAAGATATAGTTTTTGCTTGTTGCGTTTGCTTTTTTTTGTGACTAGTGACTGTGCAAGTATGTTTGTGATAGTTCCAATCCCTTTTCTGAATCCTGTTTGGATAGCCGGGATCAAATTGTTAATTCAGACCAGTCAATCAGATCTTTAAGGATCAGCGAGGCATAGTACTTTGCTTCCACGTCTTGAAGCGATATAAGCCTATAGTTGGCTGGGCTTATTCTATCGCCTCCTTTATAGATTGTGGAGATGATTGAGCCTTGCCAGCTTGGTGGTATTTTGTTTAATAGCCCTATTTCTTTATACAGAGCGTATAGTTGGTTACTCCAAAACGCCGGGTCGTGTGTAAAGATCACCTGTGGGATGCCATTAGGTTCTGGTGCTCCTTCCTTTCTGCCGTTCCTTGTTATATTAGTTATAACTTCGGACTGAATGTTTTGTGATGCAAGTAAGCCCACAGCATCTTGTCCATTACTTGAATTGATGATCATATCCAATCCTACCCCCTGCTTGTGAGCTATTGTGCTGGCCACAGGGCAGATGGAAAAAGGGTTTCCCCATAAACCTCTCAGTCAGAAAATTGACCCAATCATGTTCCTGGACGTTGGAGGACAGCACATTATTTGGTCTATTCAACTTGTTTATTGTATCCCAAAATGTACTTGAATTGACTTGCTTTGCACTATACAGTAGTTTAGCCCAAAATATATCCTCTTTCTCTTTTTTTTCTGCCCAAAATGTTTTTTTGTATTCTTTCCATAATAGCCTGACTTTATCCCATGCCAGCTCATCACGAGTAAAAGGTTTTAACTTACTTACCGCTTTCTTTAGTATTTGTTTCAGGGACTTAAGGGGACAGGAAATTAGTTTACCTGTTTTTTTTGGTTTTGGCTTTGTACAGTCGACATCAGAGGTATTAAGTTTGAGGTAAATTTCATCTAAGCATCTATATTATCTTGTTGCTTAGTGCGGATCACTAATATTTGTTCCTGCACTGTATATTGCAATTCTTCTAGGGAGTCACTTGTCCATTCAAGTCGCCTTAAATTGACTGTATTTGTGCTGCCAGCATTTATAGTTACTTCTTTGTGTTTTGGCAAAGTTAGGTTGAGTTGAATACATTGATACGAATTATCACTTTTGGTAGTGTATTCGATTGAATATTGTGAAAGTAGTGGCATTAATGGTAGCGTGACTATTGTATAATCAACCATGCATGAGCTCCATGGAATGTAAATTTTGGAGGGGTGTCGTCCAATGTTCTGCCATTTAATGCCCTCATCCCTAGATATTCCAATGCTGTGATTAGGGACTGGCCTATGCGATCTGGTCTAGCTATTGTTGAATGATACTGAGGGAGAATACACCAGTAAGTATTATCTGCTTTTCAGATCTCGTCCTCCTCTGGAGTATATATTAAATTGCATTTGAAATCTCCCGTTAAAAGTATCTCCCAAAATAGGAACAATAATCTTGTGTCTGTGATAGTTGTAATAAGTATTGAAATAAGTATTTTTTTTCCTTACATTGGGGTGCACATACATGTTTATTAGCAGCAGTGTGTTTGATTTGAGTGTACTATCAATTGTACATTTGACTATTTGTATTCCAATATCTGGCAAAGTGAGCTTTTCGAGTTTAATGTTTAAGGCTGCAGACACATAGATTGCCAGTCCTCCTTTATGACGTCCATACTGCCATTTGTTCTGCAGGTAGGCTAAAGTGAATAAAGCCCCTTATGGGTACGTTTTCCAAAGCCCAAGTTTCTTAGAGGGCTATTGTCTCATAAGGTTCCCAGTCCTGAGGTGGAATCCCTTCTTCCAGCCACTTTTTTGATCCTGCAATATTCCACGTGAGTAGACGGGCAATGTTTATTTTTTTTTCTGTGCTAGGTCATTGTACTCTATTGGCGTTATGAGTCGCTGGTAGCCAATCCCATTGTCTTCTGTCTGAGCTGTAAGTATTATGCTGCTCCTTATAATCATTGGGCATTCTTTTTTGATTCAAGCTTCCTCCTTTGGCACTCTGTAGAACTGAATATACCAAGGTCTTGTCAGTAGATGATTTAAATTTGTCATCTGGTTTTGATGAGAACGGGCAAGGATATCATGTTAATGATGGTTTAATAAGTTTTATGCCCCATGTTTCAAATTGACTCCAGCATTCCAGAATACGTTGCACTATTTCTTCTGTTTGCCATGTTGTGTTTTTGAGTCTTCCATTGGGAGGAATTCTACTATCAGGAGATTTGACGATACTATATTTTTTAGTGCTGGAATCTCTGCTGTTAGTTTTAAAATGACCCCCTGTTTAATATGTCATGCCGACACTGCGATTCGTATTCCGGTTTTAGTAATAGTTCATGTATTACTTGTTGAATAGTGGAGTGATCCTGCTTCTCATGTGGGAGTGGGACAACTTCTCCAAAATTCTGTATATTAACATTGTCAATGGTAAACGGAAAGCACTCTTCTAACTCCATACTTTCCTTTGACGACCTGATTCCAGGGCAGTTTCAGTGTGTCAGCTTCTAGTTTACCTGGACAGTCGAGACCGGTCTCTGTGCTTTATTGTGTACCTGGGTACAGTAGGTCCTGTAGCCTGAAAGTCCTGGGAGATGGTGGAAATCGATTCTTGTCTGTTTCCCAGTGCACAATCTCTTATTGAGAGATGTCGATCAATTTCTCCTTTTTCTCTTCTGTCTACCGTTTCTTGTCTAGAGAGTGTTACCCGTTTTCCCTCAGCTATGATCTCTCCAGATTGTATTTCGTTAGTATCCTTAACTACTGGTTCAGAGACACTTGTCACCAAGTTGTTTTTTGTGTTATTCTTCAAATCTAGTTGTGAAGGATCCTTACCTAATCCTTGTAGTGAACATGCGTCTTCTGGTGTGTTAATCTCCATATTAGTTAGCTTGGAATTATTTGATGAGCCGAATTTATGGTTGCCATTCAAATATGGAATATGGTTTTGGTGTTGGCAAATTTGATTGTTGTATATTTTTGTTTCTTGCTTTTCTTTCCCGCTTTCTTTCTCTTTTTGTGTTTATAGAAGCTGTAAGATGATCCTGTGTTAGTTTTTCTGATATTTGCTCAGTAACCCCTTTTTTATTCTGCTTGTTTTGCGGAGCCTTTGTTGCTCTATATGGACATTTACCAATTTGTCTGGCTTAGCAACTGAGCTGTTGGTATGATTCTCCTTTTTAAGATGTAAAATTGTTCTAATATTGCTGGGAGGGAGCTTAATTTGTCAATCATAGGACCACATGGGCAAGTTTCTTGTAGTGGCGAATGAACTGCTTGAACTCTTGTTATTAAATTAGTTAATTTTTCTAGCTTGGTATTTATACCTGCAATGAAAGAAGCTATAACATTCATTAGTTCAATCGGAATATCTAGTTTATCAGATTGCATAGAAAGTGCCTCAGTTGAGGATTGTAGCATGTGAAGTAAAGTTTTGAAGTCATCAGTCTGACTACTCTGTACACTAAGGGGCCGATTCCGATCTCGGCCGGTAGTGCTCTGAATCGGATTCGGATTCACCGGATCCGATTCGGAGCCCTGTTTCCCGACTGAATCGTACGCGGGTCCGGCCGAGCGAGTACGATGCAAGCACCCGCGAAATCGCCGACCGACTCGAACGCGGCTTCAACACGCTCCGACCGACTCGCATGGACACGACTCGCACCGCGCTATGGAGACGTTTCCCGGCTGGGTAAGTACGATGCGCGCCGCGAGCAGTCCGACCGACTCGCGCCGTCCGGCTCGAAAAAGCTGTCGGAGCCGGACTGTACGCCTGTGCATGTACGCCACGATGCGCTTGGACGCGTACACGCTGTAGGGGGCGCCCTTGTCCGCCTCGCACCCATTGAGTCAATGGGAGCCCGCGGACGCATTGTACGACAGGCTCCCATTGACTTCAATGGGAGTCCGACCGACTCGAGTCCGATGGCATGCGTGCGCATCGTACTCGTTCGGTCGGACTGCTAGGGTCCGATTCGGTCGGAATTCTCTCCGGGTCCGGCTCGGTCGGAGAGATTTCCGGCCGGAATCGGAATCGGCCCCTATGTTGCAGCTGGTGTATATTTTTAGATCCAATAACGGAAGCTCCTTCATAATTCAGAATTAGTGCATTGTCCAATTGCTCAAGAGGAGTAGTATCGAGAAAGTTGCAGGCTGACATGCTGTTTTTCTTTCCTACATGATCATCATCAGAGGACCCCAAGACCTTCTCAGCCAATATTTCAGGATCTTCTTTTCTACTTTTTTCTTTCTTACTTTCCAGCTGAAAGGACATATTGGTTATTGCTCTTAAATGGTCCTCATTTGACAGCCGAGTAAGCGACCTCACCCATGTATTTTCAAAATTGCCCTGCCGGATTTGTGAGGGACCTCAAGGCCCCCAAAATGTTTCTGACTTTAAAATAGTTCTCGGGTGGAATGGGGCGGGATTAACTCTTCCACTGTATTTAAGATCAATTCTGAAGTTTTTGTATTTCCATTTGTGTTCTCCTTATCCTCATAAAACATTTGATCTTTCGAGGAGGATCTACCGATTGGTTCTACTGTAGTCCGGCTTGTACTAATGCTCGAACTGAGGCTTGAAGGTATCACCCACCTGTTTAGATTTTCTGTATGTATCTGAGCTTCTATAAATGTCGTTTTTAATATTTGTTCGCTGGTACTTGCTAATGTCCTTCCATCTATTTTTATGACAATGAGTGAGGTATTATGTACTTCCTCAGTACGTTGATTGCTGTCGCATGTCTGGTTACATTGATTTTTTTTTGCCGCTCATCTTGTAATTGAGAATGTAATATTCTCTGCGGAGCTAATGGGGTTAAAAGTCCAGCTACATCTCTGGCATTGAGTATATTGCCACTCCTGGGTCTTTAAGAAACTGGAATTTGATGCTCTTATTTCCTTTGCATTTTAAATCTGCCTTGTCGAATATGGAAAATAGTGGTGAAATTAGAGGATTCCCCTGTAGGTTTCGGGTTTCCACTAATTTTGCTTACTTGACGGATTTATTTAAAGGGATTTTTTTTGTTCCACGCCTTAGGCCAGAGCCCTTCTGCCCCGGGGGTTGTCTCATTTTTCCTGATCGTATTTCTTCCTTTTAGGCCCGTCTTTAACGGTGATGTTTGTTGTTGACTAGGTCAGTGTTGTTTTTCCACAGTGTGACCAGATGTCAACTACCAGATCCCCACACTTACCACTATGTGCTGGGAGACTCTTTGTACCAATCTATCACCTGCTCCTAGAGGCTATAGTGATATTCCCTGTTCCTATCTGCTTTCTTTTGTTTCCCTCTTGACCTTGAGGTAGGCTGGAGAGGGGTGATAGCCACACAAGATTGTAGATGAGTTGGACGCTAATCCAATCTTCCTCCTTCCCCTGGGCTGGTCCTAGATCATTCCCACCACGTGGGCTGTTGAGGGTGGCACTGAGTGATCCCTGTTTCCTGTTTCTACCTGGTAACCACCACTGAAAACACTCTACTCTTTGAACTCTCCTAAGGGCACCAACGCTTATCCGCCACCTTAGTCTTCAGTTGGTGGCAATGGCAATAGCAGCAAGCAGAGGGTTTTGACAGTGGCTACAGCAATGCCAATGGCAACAAGTGTAGCAAACGCAACATCAGCAGCATGGCAGATTACTGGCAGAACAAGACCAGGCACCGAGTGGGAGCACACCGCACAGCCGCAAGCCGCACCCAGACCTGGCTGGGCCGCCTCTGTGGGCCCGGGCTCACACTCGCAGGTGGGCACTCTGCCCCCTGCACTCGGTACTCGGTTGGTTCCCTTGCCTGGGTTCACTGATGCTCCATTGGCTCAAGGGGATGTGGTAAACCTCGAAGGGTGCCTCTGGCAATTCCAAGCTCTTTTTTCTAAAGTTCCAACCGAGGTGCCACACTGCCCACCCGCAGCCACACTGCTGCCACATGGACTAAAGACGACAGGCAAGTCAGGCAATCAGCCTCGTAGTCTCGTAGGTTGACAACTAAACCATTGCAACGTGCTGTTATGCTTCACTCTGATTTTGCACTGCTTATACTGCTTGCACTGGTTGCAACGGTTGTAGCCAGCAACTTAGAACACAGATTTGTAAGCTATTCATCGAATCAGCTACGTACTGACAAATTGCTGTACTTTTACAGTGTGGGAGGATATAAATATAAGCATGCTATTATTATTTTTTTATTTTTTTCCCCCAGGATGCAAGGGGGGATGTGGCAGAGGGGTAGGTATATTCTGTCAGGGAGGAGCAAAATGGGAGTGGACCTCTCCGGTGCGCAAGCTACACCGGCCTAATGCCAGCCGCCTACGCACAACCGGGAGGTTCCACGGCTCTAGCTTCGCCCACCCGTCCGTTCACACTTGCCTCACCCGGCGCAAGGTGTGGGGCTCTCGTCCTCAGCCGACGCCCTCACCCTTCCGCCTCCTCCTCTGTTTTCGGTGTTCGGTTCTCGGCTTTCTGCTTTCGCCTGCCTGGTCCCGCAAACTGTGCAGCATGCGACGCGGCCACTCTCCGCTCACTCGTCACGTCACTTCCGGTCTCTACTCCAACCTCAAGTCCAAAGTATTATCTGTGTATAATCCTGCTTACAAACAGAGGTGGGATTGCCAACCAGCTCCAATCTCCCTAGCATTCTGCAAGTGTTTTCTATATATGACAACAATGGGGTATATAGCCCTTTGTCACACTGTAAGCAGTCCATGCTGATATCCCAATTAAAAGTGGCATGTTCATTACTCCAGACAGTTATTCAGAGTAGCAGGACAATTTTGATAATGTCCTCGATGTGAGTCCCCTCTCTTAATGTTGCATGTAGTGGGGACTCCTGAGGGGTAGTGAAAGTAAGTGCTGACATTAGTAGACCCCTAAATCTCGGCACCATATAAACCATCTGGAAGGCTCTGGGATATAGATATCTAGGAAAGCACTAGGGGCCTCATTCATGAGTTTTTTGCCGTAGGGCAACGCAGCAGGCCTTGCTGCTGCGCTGCCCTACCGCAAAAGAAAAGGGCAGGCATGCGCCGTATCTATTAGATACAGCTAGATACGGCGCGTTCCTGTCCTTTTCCCCTGCGCTGGCACACAATGGACTGCCGTGCGCCAATGCAGGCACCTTTGCACCATGGTGCAAGGGTGCCTGCATTGCGGGATGATTGTTTTTGTGCAGGAAGGAAAACCTTCCTGCACAAAAACAATCACAAGAGGCTTTTTCCTCTTTCTATGTGTGCTGCAGAAGAAAGATATTTCTCCTTGTTGTGCCTACCTTACGCCTCCCCTGGGTAGGCCTACTTTTGTGGTGCTGCCTCAGACATACAATTTCCTGTAAATCTGGGGCAGTGTCAAAAACCCATGGATGTTGCTGGGAACGCCCCCAGCAACACCAATGGAATGCCTCTTTCACGCAGTGTTCTGCGTGAAAGGGGCACATATTTATTAGGCCATTAAAAGCTACGTAACATGGCTTTACGTGGCCTTATAAATATGCCAGTGGCACATTGTGCAACCGGAACGTCAAAAAAGTGATGCTCTGGCAGCGCAAAAGTGCTGGTAGGGCCTCATAAATGAGGCCCTAGAGGTTTACCTCTCTCATGACGCTTGCCCAAACTTGGTCGGCAGGAGCCCATCTCGCTCACTCCATCCCAACAATAGCTGCACAGGAGACTTCCGATGGTCTTAGGAAGAAACACCCACCCTGCGGTAAGGCACACTGGAGAGGTCCTTGCTGGTGGTTCTTCTGCTGGCACAACTAGGTAGATATGGCCACCAGTGCTGGACTTTAGAGAACACTAGGGGGCTCATTTTTGAAGAAGCCATGCAGTGCAGCTCAGCAAGTCACTTTGCAGCGCTGCATGATAGGGAAAGGGCAGGAATGCGCCGTATCTAAGGCAAAAGGGTGCATTTCTGTCCTTTTCTCTACACTGGTGCCCTTTTGGCAGCCTAGTGCCAATGCAGGCACCCTTGCACCATGGTGTAAGGGTGCCTGTGTTGCAAGCAGGATTGTTTTTGTGCAGGAAGGGCCATTTTCCCGCAAAAAACAATCCTGGGAGGCATATTCCTCTTTCTATGTATGCTGCAGAATGCAGCATACATAGAAAGAAAAAGAAACGAGGAGAAATAGAGATATTTCTCCCTGTTATGCCTCCCCTGGGAAGGCGTAACATTTTGGTGCATTCCCAGATTTACGAGTTCTGGTAATCTGTCAAAAATCATGGGAGTTTCGTGGGAGCACCCCTGCAACGCCCATGGAATGCCTTCCCAAGGCAGATTAACAAAAAGCAGCGTTTGCCCTGTATTGCTTACTCCTGATGTATGAAGCTACTCTGGGCCACACAAATTGGCTTTGCTTGGCTTCATAAACCACATTTTGGGTTTGCATCGTGGTGCAAGTGCGACGCAAACTCCTTCATAGGTATTCCTCTAATTATAGAAATCTCGCAATATTCATCCAGCCTCACGAGATCACAGGAACTTTCGGCAGTCATCTTGACTGATCAGCTATATAACAAACCCCTGTTCAATGGCTCATGTCTGTTAATAATAGAGAACTTGAGGAAGCAGTGGCGAAGCTGTGGTTCCCAGGTTAGCAAATAGTGCTTCTGTTTCTGGAGTCCTCCCATGTACAGAAAGAAAAGGCTGATGCGACCTGCAATGCAAATTACCTGTTAATATAATCTTGCATGGTCTGGAGAGCAGTTTAGTGAGAGTTTACTATTAGCCGCTTTACTGATGGGCCTTCGCCACCCCACCCCACTTTCAACCTACTTCCAGTTTGTGGTAGAAACCACTATGAAACCCACGGGTGATCGAGGAAAGCTATATATTTGTAAAAAAGTGGACAACATTCCAAAGTCAGCAAGGGGTCATTTGTGTAGATCCCTCAAGGTTTTCCCAATAAACTAAGTGTTGAAATAAGAAAATATTGTAAATGAGTAGGAAAAAATCCTTTTTTGGTTATGGGAATGATAGGGTTTGTAGGTTCTCCAAGAAGCCGAGGTACCCAGAGCCAACAACTGAGCTGCACTGTACAATGTTTTTTCATTGTGTACTGAGTATAGACCAATTCATATGGTGAAATATGTGAAAAATAGGTATCAAGGTAACCTATGAATTTCTGAAATGGGCACATGATATGGAATTTAGGAGCAGTGGTTATTTGTACATCTCTGAATCTGCGGGTATTTTTCAAAATGTCTAAGCATGTCCTCCCTGCACGCCTCCTTAATTTTCCCTTTACCCTCTCACTTTATAATAAATATTTTCCTTTTTCCAGCTGTTTCTCCTTGCTCCACCCATATTTACCCCAGAAAATATAGACCTTAAGTTTGTGGAGGAGAACACTGCACATATAGGATAGGAAAGGCGCAGAGAGCGATCTTCTCTGTACCTTAGTGAATGATATTTGTAGGTAAATAAAAACTACAGGAGTCCTACATAAACAGGCTTTGGTGAATAGGCTCATTCATATCCATTTATTAGCTGCAAAGTTACTGATACCGGCTTGCAGTACTCTAGATTGCAGTGCTCGAGATTGCCCTCTGAGTTGCCTGGGGATAGGGAACTTCCTGCCTCAACGAAGATGGGCACATTGGCAAAGGAAGTAATATTGAACTATGGCAAGAGAGAATAGAGGAAAAATGAATAATAAAAAAAGTATCATTTGTGCATGAAGAGTCAACCATTGGCAACTTCAATATGTCAGGCTTGCATAACCTATATTTTTTGCAGACATTTGCAGGCATGAAATAAGCATTAAAGGTAATAAAAATGTAAATGTTGCGGTCCAAATTGGCATGAATATTATGCATAAAGTAAGTAAAAATGACGCATCACAAAAATGATTAGAAAAAATACATGAATTAAAAGCTCTGTGGACTACTTTTTATGTGAATGTATTCATGTGCACAAACAAGATGCCATCACTCGCAGTGAATAATGCCAGTGGCTGTAGTGGGCTAACCTGAAAACGGAACATTGTGAATTTGATGCTCACCCCGGAGAGAGAGGGAAGCTGACCCACCTGCCTACTGCCAATCTCAAATGTGAGAGGTCAAATATTACAATTGTGAGAGACTGTGTCTGTGTTGTGTCTTGTCAGTATAGTCTGCTATAATGTGACATTGGTGCCTGACCATGCTTTACCTTCCATCAGTGGCAGGGTCTGGCATAATTGAATGGGAGACTGGATGAGAAAAAACGATGTGTCAAATCCCTGAGTTATATCATCCTCATGAATATCTACTTCTGGTGACCATTCACATACACGTACTTGCTCTCACCTTGTTAACAAGGGGCGTTTGGGATTGTCTACCCTTCCTGCTTATTGGTGTCAGGAACAGGCATTGCTTATAGAGTCACTTTCAAAGCAGAAATGCCAGGGGTTGATATCCTCCACTCCTTAAGTGTATATATTATTGGCAACTGAGCCCTATCACTTCTCTTTAGACATTAGGTAAGGTAAACTCCTTTCCTTGTTGCCTGCAACTTTTTCAGGTCCCCCTGCATTTGTGATACTGATAAGTGTTCTTTAGCTGATTGCTTTGATGAAGTGACTGGGTCAGAGTAGGTGGACTTGAGAATCATTGGTGTCAGCGCCCAAAATTGGGGGGGCCAATTGATGACCAGTGCAAACCCAAAGCACTTACGACAAATGCTTCCTATTTTTGGCATTCCTCCATCTTCAGGCCAATGGATCTTAGCTACCTTGGCTGAATGGAGCTGCAATAATATCTTCTATTCAAATCTACTCATCAACTTTCATTAACTTACTGTTCAGTCAATGATGAGAACTTTAAGATTGTTTCAAAGCTTTATTTCTCATGAAGAGATTAGTATTATTTTTGTCGTTTTTATTCAGATAAGTCAAATTACAGAAATATCGAGAAAAGGTTCTGTTAGAGTCAGCATAAAATAGACAGCGTGTTCCATAAAGGAATTAGTCCCTATCTTAATCTAAGAGTCCTAACCTAAATAGGAACCCATGAAGAGTTCTTTTTGAAAAGAGCAAGATTTTGGAACTTTTTGTTAATTAAAGAATGAACTCCCCATAAACAGCAGTTCCAGAAACTCACCTGAGTTCCCCAACAAATTGCAGTAGCACCTTGTTAATAAATGAAAGAAAATTTAACCACAGCAGTAGCTACGATCAACATAAGGAGAAAGTCTCCCCTCAAAAAGGTCAGAGTAAAGGAAATCACCTTTAGCAGTAGCTTACAGCAATCAGGGCAGGAATGAAGGAAAATAATGCATAAAGCATCAGAGGTAAGATGGTATGGGAATGATTGGGGTTGAATAGAATGCCTTTCTAACTAGGAACACGTATATATGAAAACATAAACTATTTGCAACAATCAGCATGATTAAGTCATCTGCATCCAATGGAAACGGGTTTTCCGATGGTCAGCTGTCTCTCCTCCCATTTCTCATGTTAAACATTCATGCCAGTGAGCAGTTATCTAAAATTTCTAAATGTCTTCGACTTGATACATTAGGGAGGGTTCTCATAAAAACCTTTGCATGCCTATTCTGTTAGCTGGTGTTAGTATCCCATTGTGTGAACAAAAGGCTAGTCTAAGGCAGTGAAACATTTCTATCAGTAAGTTTTTATGAAACCATGCAAACAATATCCTTAAAATGCTATATATTGCTAATACTCTATTCATTATAAAATATAGCAAAAGGCTTTGTTTAGTGAAAAGAGGAAATCATATGGTGTGAGCAAGCAAAGTAATACATTTTTCCTAGAAAAGCACATTTTAAAGTGATGAATGATTTTGCAGTTAGAAGATGAGGTCAACAGTTCTAAAAGATATTTTATTTTATATGTCAAGCAGAAGTCAAAGAAATTTTCAGGCCTAGTCGTAGAACCACATTAGTTATGAGAGCACTACTCAGGCACATTTTCTTCAACAGTTATCGAAGTCAAATTCTATGAAAAATGTAGACTTTAACACTGGTGAGCTGACACTTTGGTCCACGGTGACCACCTGTAAGGGTCTCTCGATTCAGGTTCAAATTATCCACCAAAAAACAACACAGCAATGGTCTTGTTTCTCATGATACAATATGATAGCTTCTTGTACCCTCTTTGCATGTTGCCTGGTCAATATCCACTGTCTACTAATACTTCTTTTAAAGAGGAAAATTCCCATATTAAACTACCTACCATATATTTGTTTTATGTCTGCAACTCGGAAGACAAACGTTCACAATTAATGGGAAGAAACCCATGTTAATAGAAAAGGGAAAGAAGAATGGAAGGAAGGAAAAGTGAGAGGAAGAAAGGATGAAAGAAAGGTCGGATGAGTGATAGAACGGATGAGTGGGTGAATGAATGAGTGGATGGATTAATGAGTAGGTGAATGGATTGGATGGGTGAATGGAGAAGTGGAGGGACAGGTGAAAGTATGGCAGAGTAAATGGAAATCTTAGAGGGTGATGGATGGACTGGTTAAGAAAGGCAGGGTTAATGCATTAACGGAAAAAGAAACAATTGATGGGTGAAAACCTTTATTGATGGATGTGCAAGCCAATGGATAGATATATGGATGGATATACTCTTAGATGGCGAAGGTGTGACTGGATGCAATGGTGAAAAATTGAATGATGAATGAATGGATGACAGAACGTAAAGGTGAAATGGTGGATATCAGAGGTTGGATGGAAGGATGAATAAATTCTTGGACGGAAGAGAAAAGGGAGCGCTTCTAGGAAGGCTCGAGCTCCCTTTCTGCGCTTGATTAATGCCATCAGAACTTTTATTCAAAGCGGGGGTATTTTAAATTCCTTGCTACTTCCTTGTGGAAAATAAAAAGGGCAGGAATCGCACCTGAGAAGTAGATATGCTATCTACCATTTTGTAATATTTATTATTACCTACATTTCAATAATTCTAACAATAAGCCACCACTACTCAGAAAATAATCTTCGCGTATTGGGCCCAATGTGTTTAGATGTAAGAGGACATTATTTATGAGCTAAGGGAAGAAAATTAAAATCAAGCTTGTAATTTGGAATGATTTTTGGAATACTAAAGGAAGCCACATTGTGCATGCGTATGATGAATAGCTTAAGCTGAAACACGGCTTGTGAATGACGCCGCCCAGCCACATTCTTTTTACAGCTTTGCTGAAATCCATTTTTATGTGACATCACGTGTTCCAGCTCATTTGCATCTGTTTACAAGTGTGCCTGTAATAGAAGAGCAGCGGTTAATACCGGGGCTTAATGCTTGCGTGTGATCAGAGGGAAAGACAGAAGACCGAGTGAGGTGAAGTGGGCGAAATATTATTTTTTCATAGATAGCATTGATTTAAACCACAGGATGTGGCAAGTTACAAGCGGCCTGATTAAATCATTCGGTTTCTGGAAGCCTCCAAAAAAGGACAAATCTTTGAAAAACAGATTGCTGTCATGTTATTCCCGAGTGAGCTGTCTATTCCTTTTCATTCTTTCCCTTCTACCTGAAACCGCCTTCACACCCCTCCCCTCACTCCCTCCATTCCCTTTGCAGGGCAGCGGTAATCTTGGAGCATTCCCTCACGACACTGGAGGAATGACAGTCCTAGTTGCTATAGCGATGGTAGACTGTTGCAACAAATATGACCAAGGCGGTGTTCACGATTGGCAGACGAAGTGAAAGCAAAAAAATAGAGCTTGTTGATATTTATAATGGCATCTCGATGCATTAATAATACTTCAGGAAGTAAATGTGTCTAGATATGCAGTGAATGCACGAATAAGCAATAGACGTCAGTCGAGAAATAGCTAATCGGCTTTTCAATAAACCCTATTATAGTTCTGATTATTCTTTAATAGCATCAATATATTTATGTCAGTCCTCTATGAAAAAAGAATTAGCCAGTGGAAGTGGTGCTGGAACAAAAGAGTGGGGGAGCAGCCAGACAATTTTTGTAAGAGAATGCTGAACCCCCTTGCTGCCCCCTTGTAATTTTTGAAAGGCCACAGTGTGCCTTTTAAAGCACATTTTACCCAAACCACAAGAACAATGTGGTTTGCAACGGTCCCCTATGGGAAGCATATTCTCTGTCTGCATGGACACCTGAAACTGTGAAATTAGCAGAAGCAACCACCCAAAAAAAACCAAGGGCCTCATTTATGGCATTTTGGCGTAGGGTAGTGCAGCAGGCACTTTGCTGTGCTGCCCTACACCAAAGTGAAAGGGCAGGAATGTACCATATTTAAACAATACGGTGCATTCCAATCCTTTCTGGCTGCGCTGGCTCCATTTTGGCAAACTTAGGACCCTTAGGCACCTTTGCACCATGGTGCAAGGGTGCCTTTGTTGCAGGAAGGATTGTTTTTGTGTAGGAAGGGACACCTTCCTCCACATAAACAATCCAAAGAGGAGTTTTCCTCTTTCTATGTCTGCTGCAGAATGCAGCAAATATGGAAAGAGGAAAAAACTAGGAGAAATTAAGGGGCATATGTACATGCCCCTATCGCCACCACAACGTCACTTTTTCCAAAGTTGTGGTGGCGATAGGGGCTTAGCCTTATGTACACGGCAGCGTTAAGCCACTTAACGTGTCTTAACACTGCCTTGTAAATAAGGCCCCCTTTCATGCTATAGTTAGCGTGAAAGGGGTGGGCAGTGGGTTTTGCGGGGGCGGTCCACTGCAACACCCATTGATTTTGACGCTGCCCCCTATGTACAAGGGCAGTGTACATAGGAGGTAGCGCCAAAATTAAGACCACGGAAAACCTGGTCTTAACTTGGCGAAACAAGTAGAAATGCATTATTTCTCCTCGTTTTTGCTTTTTCCATGTGTGCTGCCTTGTGCAGCACACATGGAAAAAGCAAACTGCCATGGATTGTTTATCTACACAAAGGTCCCCCTTCCTGTACATAAACAATATGTAAAACAAAATGCCATTTTGTGACTTTGATGATTGCTGCATGAAGCAGCACACATAAAAGTGACAAAATGACATTTTAGGATTGTTTATGTGCAGGAAGGGACACCTTCCTACACATAAACAATCCTCCCCTGCACTCAGACACCCTTGCACTATGGTGCAAGGGTGCCTGTGTTGGCGCTACACTGCTAAGTGTAGCACCAGCGCAGAGGGAAACGCAAGGCTGCACCATATCCTTGTAAATATGGTGCAGCCTTGCGTTTCAGAAGTGGCGGAGTGAGGCGCTAAGCCATGACGGCTAATGCCTCACTACGCCACTTCCTCTTACATATGCCCCTAAGTTATTTCTCCTCATTACACCTCACCTTGGAAGACGTACAAATTTAAAAAATGAGAGAGGGGTCCTCCTTACCAAAGGGACAGGACACCAAAATGACAATAAGTCAGAAACAAGTTCCCTTTGGGTCGTTTAGAAGCATTCAATCATAACACATCCATACACATACACACTAGTATCACCAACGAGTGTCACAAAAACCCAAAGCTAATATATAAATCTTTTATTCAATGGATCCTTATTCATATATAAAAACTTTAAAAATTCCAATAAAACAGTGAATTGATTATCACATAAATCAATGATTCACAAATGTGAGATAATACTCATAACATTAAAAAAATGAGAGAACAAAAATAATAACAATAACACATTTTTTATACACAAAGCATAAAGTCACCAGGTCATTTTCAGAGTCAACACATCATAGTATACTGCAAGACCTCTGACCCTCGGTCTGAGATCTGCTCTTCCCCAGCAGCTCCGCTGTCCTGTGCTCGGCCTCCGATCCCCATCCAGGTAGGATTCGAGACCCGTTGCAGTGCTTGCCATTTTCTCTCTGCTATACTGCATTTTTCTTCCTTGTGCTTGTGCCCATTGTTGAGTTATTTTTATCTTTATTCCTTGTGCCGTCCTTGCTTGATTGGCTTCTGTGCCCATTCTGTTGACTCGCTTTTTCGTCTTTTCCCTTCCGTTTTGTTTTGTTTTTCCCCCGTTCCCGCCGACACCTCTGCCCCCGTAACCCCTCCGCCGCTCCCGCCTCCCAGCTACACGTCCCTCCCCCCTCCCCTACTTAATGGCGGCCACTGTGGGGGAGCGTGAGCAAGACCTCTGACCCTTGGTCTGAGATCTGCTCTTCCCCAGCAGCTTCGCCGTGCTGTGCTCGGCCTCCGATCCCCACCCAGGTAGAGTTCGAGACCCGTTGCTGCGCTTGCCATTTTCTCTCTGCTATACTGCATTTTTTATTCCTCGTGCCGTCCCTGCCTGTGCCCATAGCTGTTTTGCTTTATTGCTCTCATTGTGCTTGTGCCCATTGTTGAGTTGTTTTTATCTTTATTCCGTGTGCCGTCCTTGCTTGATTGGCTTCTGTGCCCATTCTGTTGACTCGCTTTTTCGCCTTTTCGCCTTTTCCCTTCCGTTTTGTTTTGTTTTGGTTTTACCCCTGTTCCCTCCGACACCTCTGCACCTGTGACCCCTCCCCCGCTCCCGCCTCCCAGCTAGCTACATGTCCCTCCCGCCTCCCCCACTTTTGCGGCCGCTGCGGGGCGTGCCGTTGGCACGCCAAAGGTGCGCCTAAGGCAAGCCCGTCTGCGCCTGTCCGCGACCCGACCGCGGCCAGTGCCAGGAACCCTGGAACTACGACCTTCCACCACTACAATCCTGCCGCTCTACACGCACTCAACCCCGGGAGAAACAACGACTGCCAAAGTGCTACACCTAACACCACTCACGGCCAGTTCTCCTGTCGACACTGCCGACAATCCTTCACCATCGACAGCGCCCCCACGACCGCCGAACCATCTCCGAACGCCAGCACCACCGAAGCCCTAAAATGCATCCTCCTCAAAGTACGCTCCCTACACAGACACGCCGTAGAGATCTGGGACCTGCTCGACACACTCTCGCCCGACGTCGCTTTCTTCACAGAAACCCGGACTAATGCCACGTCCACCCCCGACATCGCCACTGCCATCCCTGACGGATACAAGATCCAGAGAAAGGACCGCCCCCACCGCCCAGGAGGAGGACTCGCCATCGCACACAAGAGCTCCCTCCGACTCTCCACCTCCAGCACGAGCGAGCCCCTCTCCAACACAGAACACCTCCACTTCCAGATCCAAACCAGCCCCAGAACCACGCTGCGCGGGACCCTCGTCTACAGACCCCTGGACCTCGCGCCTCTGCCGCCACCACCATAGCCGACCTCGTCACACCCCACGCCATCGCCTTCACGGACTACATTCTCATCGGAGACCTGAACTTCCACCTCGAGAACCGCAGCGACCCCGACTCCACCACCCTGCTTGACAACCTCGCCAACCTCGGACTGAATCAGCTCGTCACCACGCCGACCCACAGAGCCGGACACACCCTCAACCCCATCTTAGCAGGAGGGACAAACATCCACTTCAGCCACACCATGCAGCCTCTCTGGACAGACCACCACTGCGTACACTTCACCTTCAACACCACCATCGCACACAAACCCGCACTGTGCCTGCTACGAAGGAACTGGAGCAAGATCACAGAGGAACACCTCAACACCACCCTCCTCCACGACCCCCCCTCCGCCACAACTGATGCCAACTCTGCAGCCAAAGAACTACACCACTGGATCGCCAGCTGTGCTGACAAGCTCGCACCCCTCTGCCACCCTGGCAAACAACGCCCCCTGAAGGCCACCTGGTTCTCCACCGACCTCCAAGAAGCCAGGTGCTCCTGCAAACGCCTCGAGAAACTCTGGCGGAACAGGAAAACCACCGAAGACCAGAACAACTACAGGAACGCCATGAACGAATACCACCAGCGCATAAGAGCCACCAAACGGACCTTCATCAAGAATAAAATCCACACCAACGCAAGTAACGCAAAAGAACTCTTCAACGTCATACAGCAGTTCACCAAACCCCCCAGCGAAACCATGGACGTCACTCCATCTCAGGACCTCTGCAACAAGCTCAGCTCCGACTTCCACCTGAAAATCAAGGCCCTCTACGACAACTTCAGCGAACAGACTCCGGACACCGCCACCCTCTCCACAATCGACAACCAGCCGACCATCACCACCTGGAAACCGGCCACCACAGAAGACACCACCACGACCATGAAGAACACCCACTCAGGAGCCCCCACGGACACCCTGCCCACCGCACATCTACCACAGAGCTGCCGCCGCCATAGCACCCGAACTAAGCGGGACCATCAACACCTCCCTCGAATCCGGCACCTTCCCTGACGACTGGAAGCGGGCAGAGGTCACGCCCCTCCTCAAAAAACCCTTGGCCGACCCGACGGACCTGAAAAACTACCGGCCCATCTCCCTCCTTCCCTTCGCAGCCAAAGTCACCGAAAGATTCATCAACGCCCAGCTGACCACCTTCATTGAAGAGAACGCCATCCTCGACCCATCCCAGTCTGGATTTCGCAGCAACCACAGCACCGAGACCGCCCTCCTCACCGCCACTGATGACATCTGCATGCTACTCGACCAAGGCCACACTGCGGCCCTCATCCTACTAGACCTCTCCACAGCCTTCGACACCATCTCACACCGCACCCTTGCAGCCAGACTACATGACGCCGGTATACGGGAAACCGCCCTCGACTGGATCCGCTCCTTTCTTTCCGGCAGAACCCAAAGGATCCGACTCCCTCCCTTCCTATCCAAACCTACAGAGATCAACTGCAGAGTACCCCAGGGTTCCTCGCTCAGCCCCACGCTCTTCAACATTTACATGGCCCCCCTCGCCGCCAACGTCAGACAGCATGGGCTCAGCATAGTATCCTACGCCGACGACACCCAGCTCATCCTCTCTCTCACGAAGAACCCTGAAGACACCAAACTCAGCTTCCAAGAAGGAATGAAAGAAGTTGCAGCCTGGATGAGCAACAGCTGCCTAAAGCTGAACTCGGAGAAGACAGAGGTCCTCGTCCTTGGACCCTCCCCCACTGTGTGGGACAACTCCTGGTGGCCCCCTGCCCTCGGAAACCCACCCACCCCGACATACCACGCCCGGAACCTCAGCATCATTCTAGACTCCTCCCTCACCTTGACCCGCCAGATCAACACCGTCGCCTCCACCTGCTTCAACACCCTCCGCAATACCTTCAAGTGGATCTCCCCAATTACAGAAAAACCGTCACCCACGCACTCATAACCAGCAGACTGAACTATGGCAACGCCCTCTACGCCGGAATCAACAAAGCCCTGCTACACAAGCTCCAAACCATCCAGAACACCGCAGCCAGACTCATCCTCGGAACCCCACGACACAAACACATGACTCAGCACCTATGGGACCTACACTGGCTCCCCATCGAAAAGAGAGTAACCTTCAAGCTACTCACCCAAGCCTACAAATCCCTCCACAACATCGGACCCAAATACCTCAACTAAAGAGTTTCCTTCCACGTACCCAAAAGGAACCTCCGCTCTGCCTACCTCGCC
Organism: Calotriton arnoldi; assembly: GCA_963921515.1. Lineage (NCBI taxonomy): Eukaryota > Metazoa > Chordata > Amphibia > Caudata > Salamandridae > Calotriton > Calotriton arnoldi. The sequence continues at coordinate 582,250 of CAWUFW010011627.1, forward strand.
CTGGCAGAAACCCCACGCATCCGCAGAACCAGAGCAGGCAGAAGAGCCTTCTCCTACGTCGCAGCAAAGACCTGGAATGAGCTCCCAGTCAACATCAAATGCTCCACCACTCTGCACACCTTCAGGAAGAACCTCAAGACCTGGCTCTTCGACTGACCCGGAGCTGCACCTCCCCCCCTCCAGCGCCTTGAGACCCTCACGGGTCAGTAGCGCGCATTACAAACCCCCTGATTGATTGATTGATACTGTTGTTATTTATCAACTCAAGACCAATACGATTAGGTGCTTATAAGTAGCGACGCATTTCGGTGGAGTTAGCTGGTCCAACTACCTTCTTCAGGCACAGTAAATCGATATCTCCCAACACTTCACCTATTAAAAACATTATATAAAACCAAATTTCAGAATTCATCATTACAATACATATTAATAACATCAAAATTGGGTCTTTATAAATTTCACATGGTATATTCACAATACAACTTATTTGTATACCCACAATATATATATATATTCACTGAAAAAACCATAGGTTTTAGGGACAGTTATAGTTAGTTGGACATTGCACTCGTACAAAACCCGTGAAATTCCCCCGTTATAGTTAGTTCAGGTAACTATAACTCGCGCCCCCGCAATGCACTGCTGATGACGTCACATATTACATCACTCATGACATGGTCAGTGACATCACTGATGACATCACTGATGACATCTCAAAAAACACCCTGACCCCCTAGGTCTGCTCAGGGGATCCCACAAGGACCCCCTGGGCAGAAAAAAGCATTTAAAAAAAACAAAAAAAAACGATTGTGCCGCAGGCCCCGCTCCCTTCCTTTACCACTCTGCAAACGCCCCCCCTGGAACTCCAGGGACCCTCAGGATTCAAGGGGACTTAATTCCCCAACTTAAAACGCGCCACGGGGCGCGTTTGCACAGTGGTGAAGGGAGGGGGCATGGCTTCAGGTAACATGTGTGCAAACAGGCCCGTTGCGCGTTTTAACCCCTTCCATGCTCATGACGAGCTCAGCTCGTCATGCTGCGCAGTGCTCGTGTGCGCATGACGAGCTGAGCTCGTCATGAACCCGTCCGCTTAATGAAACGCCTCGCACAGGGCGAAAATCGGCCGCGCATGGAAGCGGTTAAGATGGGGAACGAATTCCCCTTGAATACTGGGGGTCCCTGGGGGCCAACTAGCCTACCAGGAACCTCCAGTATGCGCCAGGGGGCTGCGTTGCAGAGAGGTGTACAGAGGCCACGCCCCTTTTTACACCTCTCAGCAACGCAGCTCTGTGGCGCTTTCTGGACGTACCTGGTGGGCTAGTTGGCCCCCTGGGACCCTCAGGATTGAAGGGGATTTAATTCCCCATCTTAAAACGCGCAACGGGCCTGTTTGCACACATGTTACCTGAAGCCACGCCCCTCCCTTCACCACTGTGCAAACGCGCCCCGTGGCGCGTTTTAAGTTGGGGAATTAAGTCCCTTGAATCCTGAGGGTCCCTGGAGTCCAACTAGCCCACCATATACCTCCAAAGCGCCACAGAGCTGCGTTGCAGAGAGGTGTAAAAGGGGCGTGGCCTCTGTACACCTCTCTGCAACGCAGCCCCTGGCGCATACTGGAGGTTCCTGGTGGGCTAGTTGGCCACCAGGGACCCCCAGTATTCAAGGGGAATTCGTTCCCCCTCTGCAAACGCGCCAGGGGCGCGTTTGCAGAGTGGTAAAGGAAGGGGGCAGGGCCTGCGGCACAATCGTTTTTTTTTTTTTAAATGCCTTGTGGGACCCCCTGAGCAGACCTAGGGGGTCAGGGTGTTTCTACCCTGCCCCCTTTGTGCATTTTGCACACTTGTTTCTTGTGTTTTGTTTTTTTAATCGGCGGGATCCACGCACACTAAGCGCATCCCGCCGTTTAAAAAAAAAAAAAAAAAAATTCTGCCCAGGGGGTCCTTGTGGGACCCCCTGAGCAGACCTAGGGGGTCAGGGTGTTTCTACCCTGCCCCCTTTGTGCGTTTTGCGCACTTGTTTCTGTGCCTCGGTTCTACCGAGGCATTAAATGGCTGCCAACACTTCCTGATTTGGAGTGTTGACAGCCAATTAGCATGCAGCTCGTGATCGGGACGGTGCGCGCAGGGTGCGCTCAGGGTGCGCGAATCCGACGCGCCCATAGATATATATGTGATTTTCCTTTTGATTTTCTCAGGAACTACTGAACGGATTTACACCATTTAACAAAAAGGGTTCTTTCTGAACCAAGAACTACCTCTTTGCCAAATTTGGTGTAATTCCGTTCAGCAGTTCGGGCTGTAGCCGTGGCTAAAGTTTCCTATGGGAAAATGAATGGGGAAAACACGTTTTGGGACCCCTTTTTTTTCTTGGCCCCCGCTTGACGAATCACCCCGAGACTTTCAGGATAGGAGCGGACTGGAGCTGGCCACAAAGTTTGAAAATTTCGCGAAGATTCGTCAACCGACGCAAGAGTTATTTCAAATAGAATGTTGCGGATTTCCTATGGAAAATAGGTCCTAACTATAACTATCTACTGGCGACCCCCAGTAGATAATATACAAGTGTTGTGAGAAGGTGATCGTGTGGCATATATATATATATATATATATATATATATATATATATATATATATATATATATATATATATATATATATTAAGCTTTGGTTCACACTCAACCCTTGGTGATTAACAGAACACACTCAAAACCATAAAGCCATTTAAAATTAGTGATGAAGTGGTGATGAGTAGTTTAGGGGGGAAAGAGAAACTGCCTCCTCCAAAATACTGTATCTTCTCTCAGATGTGTGTCCCACGATTGTTGATTAAAATAAAGGAGAGAGAAACCTCTCTAAACTACGGTGGGTAATAAAAAAGAGAAAAATATATGTATATATACACATGAAGGGCCACCTAATAAATATATAGTATGACCTAAGACCACTGGTATTCTACCCAGTGTTACCTTTACAATAGTTGTTCAAGTGCAGTGCAGGTATATGTATCCCTGCTTTGAGTTAAACTGCGGGGCAACCTCCAGGAATGTAAAATCTCCTTGTGGTCCCACTTCTTTTTTGCATGAAGCCAATCGCCTATTTATGAAAAACTCAGTGTAAGCCCTTGTTTAAATACATTGTTTTATAGCTATCATAGCTAGCAGTCATATTAGTCCATTAAAAGCTCTTCTCATGTGCGAGCCTACCCAGTATGTGTCATAGACTTATATAAGTAAAACTGGGACAGCTATCATTCCCTTACATGCACCATTGATCTGAAAGGAACCTATTAAAGGTGTAAACCCCTTTCTTCTCCGGAACGGGTGTTGCGGACCACTACCAACACCCCGTGCATACTCTTGCTTCAACCGTTTTTGTGGCTCTCGTTGGTGATACTAGTGTGTATGTGTATGGATGTGTTATGATTGAATGCTTCTAAACGACCCAAAGGGAACTTGTTTCTGACTTATAGACGTACAAATTTGCCACTTCCCTAGGTTTACATGTTTCTGTAAATCTAGGCAGCGTCAAATACCATGGGTGTTGCATGGGAAAACCCAACTCAATGCCCATGGAATGCATCCCGGGCGCAGAGTAAGGCGACGCAGCGATTTACGCTCCATCGCCTTACTCATGGTTTATGAGGCCACTCAAAGCCACGTGGCTGTGCATGGCTTCATAAATCTTTATACATTTAATAACAGAACCCAACTTGGCCCTCGATCAATAAATTATTTCAGAAGCAAAACATACACATCAATCCAGTGTGTTTTTAGAATTAATCAAATTCTTATTTAGAAACATTCAATCATTACAATCATGTTACCTAGTTCCTGAAAAAACGTATCTTTCCAAGTTCAAAGATAGACACAACAATGTACAAAAAGTATCACAAAATTAAATCAAGACAACATTAGGGATCCAGAAAAAAATTTGGATACGTACGAGCTATAGGCAACCAATCCAAACATGTGCTTGAAACATTCAATGTATTCCCCTAATAAGACATGAGGGTATCATGTGATTATGATATCATTTCTGCTTATTTAAACCAACAACTTTCCATAGTTCATTTGAGGATTTCCAATTGAAATAGCCAAGTAATGGATGAAATGCTCTCTTTCATTCCTTAAGTTGCGGCCAAAGCGTTTTGACCTCAGGAGTCATAGGGGGTACAATACATTTTAAGAGGTCATCATCTGAGTGTAATATCCATCGTTAAGTCTGGTTAATAAAAGAAATCAAATTAAATACAATTATATAGAAATATGGTCCAGTTACATAAAGGGATGAGCACAACAATGCAAAGCTCCATATTACCAAATTAGGTGATCCCTTACACCATTCATTGGGTACATAGTGTTGAGGGCAAAAAAACTGCAATTTTAGTGAAATCCGTGCAGGCAAACAATCCTCATGTGAGCGACCACATGATACCACAAAACCCAAGCAAGAAGCAATTTATTCACTGCTTGCCACATAGGACTGCCAAGGATAATATTTCAAAGACCTAAAGGTAGGAGTAATTGTGTTAAACAAAATACTCCTTATGGGGGTCCACTCTGGTGGACTTGTTAACTTACATATATGATTTTATATGAGATGCGGACTCATAGCATGATTCAATCGATGTAGGCAGTTTTCCTGCGGGTTGCCGCTGAACGGCACACGTCCACGAAAGGTTGGAACCAGGACCAGAAGTTCTACATAACGGGGGATGATAAAGGTATACATTGTAATAGTTGTTCTAGATGCTGCAGATGTAAATTAATGAGTTAAGCGTCGAAGAACTTATGCATGGTGGATTTATTTGTCACACATACAATTTCTTCTGTACAGTTGGATACAAACCGGTATGTTCTCCCACACAAATTTGGGAAACCTCCCCTTTAGTGGTTCACGCTCCGTCGATGCAATCAAATGTAATTTATTCCAAATGTGGCTGATGTGCTCTGACTTCCGGTCGAATTGTAGGGTTGTATTGGAAATGTACATGTCCCTGGCAAATCACGTACCCATCTAGATTCTTCAGAGGATTGTTAAAATAGAATATGGAAACATACTATTTTATCCATACATAACAATGCTTCAGTGATGTAGATAAATGCATTTAATACCGGGTAAGGCTGGTTGATTTGCTAGTTTGTACGGGAAATATAGTTACTGCAGGATATTCCCTTACATATCCCTGGCTAACCACACGAAGTGTACCTATCTAGATTCTTCAGAGGGTTAAAATACAGAAGGGAAACATACTTTTTTACCATACAGACCATCTATGGCAACATACTTTTTTACTGTACAGACCATCTATGACAACTTCGACGACAACAACCTACATGCGGAACCCACACTCACTGTTCCCTACACCACGCAGCCGACACCCAACAGCTGGACCACCCTCAGCATGAAAGACACCCTGAATACTATGAAGTGAACCCACTCAGGGGCCCCCATGGACCCCTGTCCCCACCACATCTACAACAGAGCCGCAGACATCATCACCCGAGCTTTGATGAATCATCAACCGCTCCTTCAAGACCACCTCCTTCCTCGATGACTAGAAACACACGAGATCAACCCTCTCCTGAAAAAACCTTTGGCAGACCCCACCAACCTCAAGAACTTCAGACCGATCTCCTTACTCCTGTATTCGGCAAAAGTCATCAACAGTCAACTCACCTCCTTCATAGAAGAAAACAACATCCTCGACTCCTCCCAATCAGGCTTCAGGAAGAATCACAGCACCGAAACCGCCCTTCTTGCCACAACAGATGACATCCACTCCCTCCTCGACAGAGGAGAGACTGTGGCCCTCATCCTCCTGGGCCTCTCCGCTGCCTTCGACACAGTCTCTCACTGCACCCTAGCCAGCAGACTCCACGACGCAGGAATCCAGAACAAGGCCCTCGACTGAATCCGCTTATTCCTCTCCAGCAGAACGCAGCGGGTCAGACTCCCTCCTTTCCTCTCGGATCCCACACCAACCGCCTGCGGAGTCCCCCAAGGATCCTCCATCAGCCCCACCCTATTTATCGTCTACATGGCCCCACTCACATACATAGGAAGATCACACGGGCTCAACATCGTATCGTATGCAGACGACACCCAACTCATCCTCTCCCTAACCAACTAACCCAACATCTCCAAACACAACTTTCAAGAAGGAATGGGAGCAGTCGCCAGGTGGATGAAGAACAGCTGCCTGCAACTCAACACGGACAAAACTGAAGTACTCATCATGTGCCCACACCCCGACACTTGGAATGACATCTGGTGGCCCCCGCCCTGGGGATCCCCCCCCACGGACCATGCACGCAACTTCAGAATAATTCTGGACTCCGAACTCAAAATGGACTGCCAGATCAACGCTGTCACCTCTTCCTGCTACCACACCCTCCGCCTCCTCCGAAAGACCTTCAACTGGATTGCCCTCGAACACAGGAAAACGGTCACCTACGCCCTCATCAGCAGCAGACTCGACTATGGCAACTCACTCTACGCTGGGATCAACAAGAACCTCTTCCGCAAAATCCAGAACATCCAGAACTCTGCCACCAGACTAGTCCTCAACCTACATCACCACTGCCACATCAGCCAACACCTACAGACACTGCACTGGCTTCTAGTTGAGAAGAGAATCACCTTCAAGCTTCTCACCCATGCCCACAAAGCCCTCCACAACACCGTACCCACCTACATGAACCACCGCCTCTCGTGCCACGCACCCCAAATATCCCTCCGCTCAGCCCAGCTCTCTCTTGCAACGGTACCTCGCACCACGAAGACCAGAACAGGAGGACTCTCCTTCTCCTTCCAACACTCTCCAAGTTCTTGAAGGACCTCAAGACCTGACTCTTTGACGAATCACCGTTAACATCCAGAAGCTGCACCCCCCTCCCCCCCAGCGCCTTGAAACCCCTTCAGGTGAGAAGTTGTGCCTTACAAACTCGTGATTGATTGATTGATTGATTGATTGCATAACAGTGCCTCAGCAATATGGACAAAGGCATAATACCGGGGATGGCTATTAAATACCGGATGATCAATTTGGTAGGTTGTATGGTTAATGTGGTGTCAACTGGCCGCTCGCCCATGAATCCCAGGATAACAATGTGACATATAAATAAATAAATCACAAGACCAATGCAGATTCTTTTGCAAGTTACTGAGACAGAAAAAGAAAAAGGACACATTCTATTTTTAGAAAACATTGACAATCTCTGATAGGTCATTCAAGCCAGTTTTGGTGGTACACAACTTCATTATTAAAAATTCCTCTTGTTGTAGCAGGCTTGAATCAACCCCAAATTTCGAGTGGCTCTGTCGCAGCACTGTCCATTTCAGCTCTTGAATTGCATGGTTGTGTTCAAGAAAGTGTTGTACCAGTGGGGCTGACATGGTGTGGCACCTTATGTGTGATTTACGTTGGCTAATCCTATGTTGAACTTCTTGAGTAGTCTTACCAACATATGCTTTTTGGCAGGGGCAAAGTATACCATATATCAACATTTTTGATCTACAGTTCGTAAACTCATTATGTTTGATGGAGGTATTAATATAATTGAAATCAGTCCCTTCTATCGTTGATTCACAGGCTAGACAGTTGCCACATTTGCGGTGGCCAAGTATTGGTGGTAATCCAAATACAGTTCTCAGATTGCATTGTCATTGTTGAATTTCCATAATGGAGTGAACCAATTTGTCCCTTGGGTTTGTGTTTCTTTTAGGGCAAAAAAGAGCATCTCCTTATATAAACTAAAAAAAAAAAACATCACCAGTGTTTTTGGATTCATGTTTTTTTTTACAACTCTGGTGATTGTATTAAAAGTTGTAACACAAACCCACTGGCATGTAGACTAATTTTCCATGGGTTCCAGAAGGAACTCCCTATGGGTATACCACGCTGTCTTTATGATACAGTTTACAAGTCTGTAAGGGTATTTACGATCTCTCAGGAGGAGTGTGTTTGCATTAGGAAAATAATCCTCCTTTTAAGTTTCTCAGAATATATTCAGAAATTGGCTGAATGGCAAATTGTCTTTTAAATTTCTTTGATGATGGATTGTGTAATGAAGGAAAGCGTTTCTACCGTTCTCTTTTGTATCAATGTCATGCAAATTTTCCCCCTTTCCTGTTTGATAGTTAGGTCCAAAAAGTTGATCGCATCCTTACTCCATTGTGCTGTGAACTTTATGTTGTCTGTACAATTATTTAGCCAATCCACAAACTGTTGAAGGTGGTCATCTTCACCTCTTCAGATCAAAAAAATATTGTCAATAAAACCTTTCCACATCATGATGTTATTTTTAAAGGGGTTTTCTCCATAAATGTATTTCTCTTCATATTGGGCGAAGAACATGACCTCCATTCCCGGGGCGAAGGGACATCCCATAGCAGTCCCCTTAAGTTGCAGATAGAAGGCTCTGTTAAAGTAAAATAAGTTACGTTTAAGGCAAATATGTGCTAACTCTAAGATGAATCACGTTGGTACATTATGCAGCCCCAAATAGTATTCCAAGGCTTCGAGACCAGCATCCTGGTGAATATTTGTGTAGAGACATGTGATATCAAAAGGCACAAGAAGATGTAGTTCAGGCACAAAAGTGATTTTATTGAGTTTGTTAATTATGTCGGTGGTGTCTTTGAGATAACTTTGAAATTCTGGTATCAAGGGCTTGAGGAAAACGTCAATGTATTTGGCCAAAGATTCCAATATGGAATCAACTCTTGAGATGATAGAGAAACTAGAAGGATTCTGTGAGTCTTTATAGATTTTTGGAGGTGTATACAATGCCAGAGTCCTTGGATTTTTGTTCATAAGGTACATCTGTTCCTTTTCAGTTAACCATCTGCCACTAAAGCCTTTTTCAATTGATATATTAATTTCAACCTTTATTGAAGGTGTGGGGTCGCCCTCTCATCTTCTGTATGTACTGTCATTTTGCAGTTCCTGCAGAATCTTGTTCTCATATTTTCCCCTGTCCATCACAAAAATGGCTCCGCCCTTGTCTAGAGGTTTAATAATTATTTCCGGATCTTTCTGCAGTCGATTGATGGCCTCACGCATCCCATATTGAAGATTGTATTTGACATACTTTCTTTGGATTTAACTATGTCTATCTCCGAAGGGCAGTCTTTTCAAAGGAGATCAGTTCTAATGGTATACAATTGGTTGGAGGGGATAAGGTGGATGGATTTTTTAAAATAAATCTTTATGACAGCCCTTCATCACGCATGTACCACTTTACCTGGTGCAAGTCTTACTAAGTACATTTTCAGGGGCCCATTCGCAAAGATAAATCAGCACATGTAGATTTACTACTAGTAAATGTACTCTTACAGTGTTGTGTAACTACTTTCTACTGTTCACAAAAATGTGAAGTTACTCAAAAACGTAGATTTGCATGTTTCCACCCCCGAAACAAGGGGTGTATCCATCTTTATGAGTGTAATGTTACTATTGTCAAAATAGAGCAGGAGTAAGTACAGCACTACGCATGGCCAATCACTGATAGTGTAACATCCTCCCACAGAAAGAAATGGAGGAAGGAACTTAAATCAGAACTCAATGGAAATAATGTTAAACTAAGTTAAATTACTCAACAATTTTTAAATATATATATATAAAACAAAAAATGTTGCGAGTCTCCTGCCTCTTAGCAGCGGAGGGCTCACAGCGAGGTCGCGTACCTCCTTGTATTCATCCATGGTCTGTATATAAATAAACCAAAGCTGAGCCCAATTCCTTTTTGGACTGAATGCTTATTTAATTGAAAACAGCGAAAAAAGGCCGACGAGTTTCGGAGCAGCCGCTCCTTGCTCACGGGTCCCACTTTGGTTTATTTATATACAGACCACGGATGAATATATATATATATGCATATATATCCAAAACACCTCCAGCAAGCAGAAGGAAGAGGCCACACGGGGAATCCAGGTAGGAGCTTTAATTGGACAGCATACAGGCATAATGCATTTCGGCCATAAGGCCTTCCTCAGACGTCGCTGCTAACCAGGAACATGGCCACGCCTCCACCTTTAAATGTTCCTGCAGACCTCCCATTGGTAGGAGCACCCTCAATCCCCAGTCATGTGCTCACCCACCAAGTGCAGCTCTTTAGGCACTGCAACTCCCAAGATGCATCATTGTTGGGCAGGTGTTGCGTGGGGAAACAAAATCACAATTGAAACCATAATGGCTGGTGTCATGCAGGGTAAGGCGCGGTGTGCCCGGTTTCGTTAAAGTCCTGAAGCCTCCTCGGGTCCCCGCATACGTTCCAACCTCAAAGATGAAAGTTCGCCCGGCCGTGGGCTGATTGTAATAAATCAGCACTCCTCGTGAAGTCACGAGCTGCCAATGGCAGCGAGCCTTGCTGAACTGGCACTCCGAGGTGGGCTGGTACAGTTCCAATACCTTGGACCATCAAACAAACTGCAGACGCAGGAGCCAGTAATGCCACCAGCCAGCTTGCAGAACGGGGCCTCTTAAACGCGCCTCTGGCTGACGCGACAAATATCCAAAACACCTCCAGCAAGCAGAAGGAAGAGGCCACACGGGGAATCCAGGTAGGAGCTTTAATTGGACAGCATACAGGCATAATGCATTTCGGCCATAAGGCCTTCCTCAGACGCCGCTGCTTACCAGGAACATGGCCACGCTTCCACCTTTAAATGTTCCTGCAGACCTCCCATTGGTAGGAGCACCCTCAATCCCCAGTCATGTGCTCGCCCACCAAGTGCAGCGCTGTAGGCACTGCAACTCCCAAGATGCATCATTGTTGGGCAGGTGTTGCGTGGGGAAACAAAATCAAAATTGAAACCATATTGGCTGGTGTCATGCAGGGTAAGGCGCGGTGTGCCCAGTTTCGTTAAAGTCCTGAAGCCTCCTCTGGTCCCCGCATACGTTCCAACCTCAAAGATGAAAGTTCGCCCAGCCGTGGGCTGATTGTAATAAATCAGCACTCCTCATGAAGTCACGAGCTGCCAATGGCAGCGAGCCTTGCTGAACTGGCACTCCGAGGTGGGCTGGTGCAGTTCCAATACCTTGGACCATCAAACAAACTGCAGACGCAGGAGCCAGTAATGCCACCAGCCAGCGTGCGGAACGGGGCATCTTAAACGCGCCTCTGGCTGACGCGACAAATATCCAAAACACCTCCAGCAAGCAGAAGGAAGAGGCCACACGGGGAATCCAGGTAGGAGCTTTAATTGGACAGCATACAGGCATAATGCATTTCGGCCATAAGGCCTTCCTCAGACGCCGCTGCTAACCAGGAACATGGCCACGCCTCCACCTTTAAATGTTCCTGCAGACCTCCCATTGGTAGGAGCACCCTCAATCCCCAGTCATGAGCTCACCCACCAAGTGCAGCGCTGTAGGCACTGCAACTCCCAAGATGCATCATTGTTGGGCAGGTGTTGCGTGGGGAAACAAAATCAAAATTGAAACCATAATGGCAGGTGTCATGCAGGGTAAGGCGGTGTGTGCCCGGTTTCGTTAAAGTCCTGAAGCCTCCTCTGGTCCCCGCATATGTTCCAACCTCAAAGATGAAAGTTTGCCCGGCCGTGGGCTGATTGTAATAAATCAGCACTCCTCGTGAAGTCACGAGCTGCCAATGGCAGCGAGCCTTGCTGAACTGGCACTCCGAGGTGGGCTGGTGCAGTTCCAATACCTTGGACCATCAAACAAACTGCAGACGCAGGAGCCAGTAATGCCACCAGCCAGCTTGCGGAACGGGGCCTCTTAAACGCGCCTCTGGCTGACGCGACAAATATCCAAAACACCTCCAGCAAGCAGAAGGAAGAGGCCACACGGGGAATCCAGGTAGGAGCTTTAATTGGACAGCATACATGCATAATGCATTTCGGCCATAAGGCCTTCCTCAGACGCCGCTGCTAACCAGGAACATGGCCACGCCTCCACCTTTAAATGTTCCTGCAGACCTTCCATTGGTAGGAGCACCCTCAATCCACAGTCATGTGCTCGCCCACCAAGTGCAGCGCTGTAGGCACTGCAACTCCCAAGATGCATCATTGTTGGGCAGGTGTTGCGTGGGGAAACAAAATCAAAATTGAAACCGAAATGGCTGGTGTCATGCAGGGTAAGGCGCGGTGTGCCCGGTTTCGTTAAAGTCCTGAAGCATATATATATATGTATATATATATAAAATTAATTCAATCTTAAAAATGTACATTTTATTACACATATTATTTTATTATAAAATATTTTAACAACTAATACATAATAAATAAATATGAACATTTTCATTTTGGTAAGATTTCTGTAGTAATAAATATTTAAATAATTGTTAGTTTAAATACATTTATTCAAATAATTAAGGGGCCCATTACGATGGCGGGCGGAAGCACAACCGCCGTGCTGGCGGATGCAAAAACCACCAGTTACCGCCGGCACGCAGCAGTCCACACGCCCGCCCAATTACGATGCGAAAAGTAGGCCAAACACCGCCGGCAAGCCAGCAACACCGTCCGCCATCAAAGTGCGCCCGTACACGTAGCGGCGCAGCTCAATTGACACACACCGTCCGACGAAACACGTCCCGCCCGGCGTATAAATTACGATGCCGCAAACAAACGGCTCCCACGGCCAAGAGATACCGTACGACAAACCGAAGCGGTAACACGGACGCCGAGCACGGACAACGAAGAAGCGGCTCCCCGAGCATGAATCCAGCACTGCAGGCCCTCCCCATGCTCCTGCTGATGCACCACCAAGGACGCAACGTACCGCGGAGACGCAGGTAGGCACACACACAACAAGTGCACGCAAACAGCGCACACAGTGCAAGGGCGGAAAAGCGGACACCCCCCACCAGCGCGTGTACACTACACATCCACCATTGCATCCACATATGACACACAGGCCAAATCGTAACATCGCGTAACACATGTGTACACACCACCTGGGACTAGGAACCAACGACCCCGTCACGGCCCCAAAGCGGCGATGACGCCGCCACACATGCGCACAACGCAGAGGCCAACCGCAGCGCCATGCATGCGTCGCACACAGACACAGGGACACAACCAAGCAGCACACACATCAGCCCCACCCCGAACGCACATGACACGTGACAGGCCTGCCACAGACATGTCCCCAACGCCCAATTCACGGACAACACCCAACGCCACACAACCGACGCACACATGTCAGTGAAGTCACGCAACAGCAGGACACACCCCAGTGTAACAAACATGGCGTAGCACACAGCGGCGGCAACACCAACTAGGAGAAGCAGAGCCCCTTCGGGAAGAGGAACGCCAGTACCACACTGAAACACCCATACCACCCTGCACATATGAACAAGACATATAAAACGGAACACCAAAGAGCCCGGGGACCGACAACAGGTGGCCCAAGAATAACATTCACACACAAGGCCCAACGCAGAGCGGAAAGGCAGCCTGCCGCCCACACAAGGGAGAGCAGACAGCACTGAATGACCTTCCATTCCAACTCCGAAACCACAGCCCTACGACAGAAGCCGGTGAATACAGCCATTGTCCAAGAATAGACCAACACAGGCATGCCGAGGAGACCGACCACAGGGCAGATAGCGCATATCACAGAAGCACACAACGGACGGGGAAGAAAGAAGAAAAACACTCCCCCATGTCGGCCACATGCAAGTTAATTGGAAGGAGTCACACATCACTGACCTTGAACTGTCTGAGAAGCATGTGGGATGAGGGCCCGTGTCCTCCAAACAAGCCAACAGAACACAAGTCCTGTCTCCCTACGACTACACAGAGCTCACAGCAACCTCGGAGCGTGCACATTGCAGACTGCACACACATCCTGAGCACGCCACCACAACGCACCGCTGCGAAATGGCAACCGCAACACACCTACCCAACTACGCCGGACAGCTCAAGCTGTACAAAACCAACCTGTTACATATATTGGGATGCGATCTCCTGTCCCTGCTGAACGTAAGTTACCGACTGACTTACCGCATCACATTGTTCAGCTGCGTCATGCCCGTCTTCTACTGTCGGAGGTGTCCCTACCAGCATCCCGTGGAGATATGCCTCTCCAACCCGGCATGTCTAAAGGCGGACCTGCTACCACTACTCCTCCCTCTGGACGCACACGACAGGGCCTGCTCTGCCTATGGGGGCATGGCGTATGTGGCCAACATCGCACCCGCACTGAAATGGGACCACTGTGCCTCCACACGACGGATCATCGAGAACAGCTACATCGAATGTCACCCAGCATGCCCCATCATGGTCCTCCAAGGGACAACTTACGAACAACACCTTGACAGCCACCATCCGCTACATTGGCTGGCAAACATGTACACCACCAATGACATGGAAGCCCTGCTGGACGGCATCGCATACCTGACAACCTGTAAATTCGTCGGACCACAACGCAGGTTCCCCGATTGACCTATGATGTCCAACCCCGCACCCATGCTTAGCTTCCGCACGGACTGGCCAGTCACCACCACAACAGCCATACCAAACGACCGGCAACTGTAACCACACCATCAACGACATCGCCATGACATCGGATATGACCGGGACATGCACACTGTTCCCCATCACATCCAGGAACACCGCATGCATCGTGGGAGGCAGTGGCATGGGGTCTGTGTATCGCACCCACATGGACGGAACTGCACGAACAACCAGGACACGACATGGATCCAGCGCCCATGGACACACACACCGCTCAGTGGACATGAATAGGTCACCTGGAGTCTGTGGGTGCTGCACCCCTCCCACCCCCGCCCCGGGAATCCCATACCAGGACCTTTGCATGGACGACAAGTGCATACAACAACAACACGACCCCAGTGACTGTGACATGTCCAGTAACCACCACAGTGCAACAACAAGTGGCACGCCGCTGCATGCACGCAAGCACATGCCCTGATGTCATCACACATGCACGCGTGCATGAGGAACAACCGCAGCAAACCTGTCACATGGAACTGAGATGGACTGTGCCCATGATGCCAAGCGGTCTGGTAGGCTACATGTATACCGTCTGTGTCAAAGTCCGCAGCTCCGCAGCTATACGTAAATGTACATTAGCACAGCCTTGGCCAAGCAGATGTAACTCTGAAGCCCACATCCCACATGCAACAGCCAATCACATGTAACCCCACACCCTATCCCATTTGCAATCATGCTCAGTATATCCTCAACATGTATTCTGCTGCCAGTAGTGTCCACTATACTGCATCACAGAGGACAGAAGACTCAATATAATGTTTGAAACCAAAACTGTCTCCGCTGACTCATTTCACAAGTACGAATGAGAGAGGATGAGAGTATGTGAAGTACACGGCAGTCGTGACATGACCATGTAGTCCACTGGTATTGGATGTCAACGCAAATGAGTAGCACAAATGTGGAAGACACACATGTGTCGTGTGAAGTCGTATGGACGCAGTGCTCAGGTGGGTGGGTGTGACGGGTAGATGCGCACATGCCAAGTTGGAGCACGCCGTGTCGGGAGGGGTCATGAACAGTACACCACTGCTTCCCTGGGCATTGTGAGAGGACACCTGTCGGGGGGGAGTGAACACGTGTGTGCACAGCAGCCGGGCACACGTACAAAGCGGTACCAGGCGCACCTCAGCCCACCCTCTGTGGACAAGCTGGATCCTGTTGTGCGCCCGCCATGCCCCTTGACAAGGCACACACAGCCCCAGTCGACCAGGTGTAACCCCAACATAGTCAATCCGCACAGGCGATACAGGGCACGGGATGGCAGTGGAGCATGGTGTGTGAGAGGTCTCCTCGCGCTCCTCCTGGTCATATCACGCAGGCAATAGAACCTCAACGTCTAGCATGGCACAAGTCAAATGGAAGTGTAGGGGGACGCACCACAGCACGAGCAGCACTGACGTCACGGGAGGTGGCTCGCACCATCCCATCCATTGCCCATTATACCAACCACGCCACATGCCATTGCGACTAAGTGCAAGCGCGTGCGCCACCACCCCCGAGCCCTCCCCAGAGAGGCCAAAGAGTGAATGTGTGGGCCATCAGTCACAGACGGACGCGGCCTGGCCGCAAGGGCAGCCACAGCCACTGGGTGTCGCAGGTGGCGGATCCGGAAGGCGAAGACTGTGATGCATAGTCCATGCAGGCCGGGTCTCCATTTGGGGCACCACGCAGGTGGACGGCGTCCCGCAACACATCATACCCTGAGACAGCCCACTCGTGCAACTGGACCCACACATACACTCCTTGCCCTCTCTGGTGCGAGCTTGGGGCTGCCTGTGCAAGCGCTAGCCTCGCAGGTGCACATGCATATTGGGGGAGCGAGGGGAGGACATGAGGGCTGGGGCGAAGATGACTGTATCACTGTCAGTGAGTACAAGGGATGACCCAGATGTGGAAAGGAAGAGACGTGTCCCGTGTGTACTGCAACTAGTCGCCAATCCAACTACCCCCATGTCCGGAATGTAAGCCCGCACCTAGGCCCGCCCATCCGCCACATCGAACATACCACCAGCACGACAACCTTCCCATTCGAAACACTGACTGGGGGTGGCGACCAGTGAACAATCATGTGTAGCCTACCCACGCGTACATGTGGGCCCTCCATGATCCATGTCACCTGCGGCAAAGTCATGACATGCGCAATGAGGGAAGTGAGGAGAGCTGTCCGCCCCACGCACAGAAGGTGCATCAGCTCCACAGACCCAGCAGCAAGTCCAGCAGGGGTCACATGTGCAGGGGCAGCTGTGCCTGGTGTGAAGGCACATGCATATAGACAGCACATCGACCAATGTGTAGTCTGCCCACATCTACAGTCCATCATCATGCGGACATAGGAATTGAACACAGGGCAACACATCTTAGTGGGTGCACCCACCGTGACCAACAATGCGCAATCATCGACGTACCCGTCCTGTGCATGGCCCCCCACCCAACGGAGGCACATCCAGTGCCACCATCCCACACACACAAGCCTTCCACGGAACATGCTGTGTCCAATGGTCAGTACAGAGTCAGCGCCCATCTGGTGGATCCTGAACAGGAGACACATGCACACACATGCCAGCTCCCACTATGCACGTCTGCCACCTGGCACGTGCAATGTAACCTCTCACCTGTGACGTGTGACTGCAAGCACACAGCCGTCTTGGCATGGGGCTGTCAATGTGGACACCTGTCAATGTTTCGTGAGGTGTGATCCGTACAGTGCTGTACATAGGGTGCAGTGCTGACACCTACTACTGTCTCATATCCCCTCGTGCCACAGGTCCCACTTGTTTTGGCCGCTCAGCCTGTGCCCACATCGTCGTTGTCGTGTGCCATACTCATCCAGCCTCGGAAGCAGTTCCATGCTCAGCAGACATTCATGTTGCCGTGGCGTTGCCGCTTGACGAATATGCAGTCAGTCCCCATCAGCACGCCCCGCAAGTCATTGGGGCCTAGATCCCCATGTGCATGCACATGGCAGTGGTTTGTATCACTAGCCATTGCCATTGTTGGGAGACCTGTGTAAGTGTATTGTGGCCGTGCCGTCCCAGCTTGACAGCTGGGCTGTGGCTCATGTGCTTGCTCAGTCATGTCAGTGATGTGTATGCGAAATTGCTATGTGTTGTGTTGCTTTGAC